>CM068385.1:31269834-31988144 GCA_034770075.1 Aralia elata | reverse complement strand
GTTTCAATCATTTCGATTAATTCAATCTATCATTTCCATGTCTTAAATTAGATCACGTTGGATGATCTTTTCTTTATAATCGTATTCATATTACGATTCACTTTTCTATCTTCATGATCCGTTTTGGGTTTTTACGATCTTCTTAACTTTCCCTTTAATCATATTAATAATTATGATTTTATTTTAAACTTTTCATCTTTATTACTGGAGTCAGGGTAACCCCAGATTCTTATCTTTATAACCTTTTCAAGATTCTTCTTTGAATCTGAATTTATATTTTTCTTTCTTTCTACTACTTAATAATGAATTTTCAAAAATTCATTCTTTTAAACACTGCTTTAAACTCTATTTGAGTTTATTACTTCCTTATCCTCCTCCCCCCCCCCCCCCCCCCCCCCCCCCCACCCCCCCCCAACCCCCCCCCCCCCCGCCCCCCCCCCCCCCCCCCCCCCCCCCCCCCCCCCCCCCCCCCCCCCCCCCCCCCCCCCCCCCCCCCTTCCCCCCCCCCCCCCCACCCCCCCCCCCCCCCCCCCCCCCCCCCCCCCCCCCCCCCCCCCCCCCCCACCCCCCCCCCCCCCCCCCCCCCCCCCCCCCCCCCCCCCCCCCCCCCCCCCCCCCCCCCCCCCCCCCCCCCCCCCCCCCCCCCCCCCCCCCCCCCCCCCCCCCCCCCCCCCCCCCCCCCCCCCCCCCCCACCCCCCCCCCCCCTCCCCCCCCCCCCCCCACCCCCCATGCGGTTATAAATCCCTAAGGTATCCCCCCCCCCCCACCCCCCACTACCTAAAACGGTTTATAACTTTCAAGCTCTGATTACCCAAACCTGTGAAGCCCCCAAACCCGGGTCCCTTGGAACCTCCGGGACTTGGTGCGTCCACGCATACATTCATATTTTAATAACTACTCTGCGGGAAGATAATAAACAATAAACTTATCTTATACCCAATTATCTCTGCTACCATATTCCCAAGGTCTATAACCTTTAAATTTTAATACATATTTTAACCTTTAGATTCACAAAAGGTTTACACCCATATCATTTATATTCAGATAATTAAATTAGTTAACCGTGCTATAAACCATTCTAATCTTGTCCTTTGCTTTTGTACTGTTCTTTCCTCGAACCGTTCGTCTTAAATCTGAAAATTTGTTATCATTGATAATAGCCAAGGGTTGAGCAACTACCTTTGCTCAGCAATTTTAAGGTTGTAACAATAAAAGATATATCATGATTTGAAAGAAATTGAATAAAGCTTTAGAATTTTTTTTAACCAAAAAATATATTATTGTGAAAGAGCAATGAATACATTAAGTTTTTAATTAATTGAATCGACTGTAAACCAATAATGTTGGATGTCAATAATGGACCATAGAAAACAAGTTTAACTGAAAACCTCTATGGGTAAGTGAAGGTGATCAGCCTTTCATACCTAATAGATATATGCTAACATTGCACTATGTACGAATTCAATAATTTAAGGAGGGTGAAATAATTATAAAGAATTAAACCCACTAAGCTATACTTGGAAACATAACAGCTCAAGTTTGAAGTTTAAGAGGAACTTGCTTCACATATTAAATCTTGAGTAAGGTTTAAGGAGACTTGCATTTCAACTATGCAAAATGAAGTTTAAGATACTTGCCACACGGATAGGAAAACTTGCTCAATATAAAAGTTGAGTACGATGGAACTTGCATGTAACCGTCGATTACCTGCTATATATCGCAATTTAACTTAATTCTCTTATGATATAACCCTATACAGTTATAAGATTTGATCTTTCAATTAGCATCGACATATTATCACTTCTTTATTAGTAAATTATCTAACATTTAACCACCATAATCCGAATATTAGATAACACCTTCAGGCACCATAACGCATTCATAATTTTAAAGGCTAGCAGACACATCGAGTCTTTAACAGTGTTTAATATAGTTTTTAATATGCTGGAGTGGTTTCCTACAAAACAACCAACTAAACTAGTTTGTCCGTACTCGTACTACACTGTTTTCACAGTGAGTTAGATTTCGGGGGTTGCTAGTTCGTATATACCTCCACTCCCTGAAGTAATTATTTAGCCTAGCTACTATACATCAACTCATTAAAAAGAACATGACTGTACTATTACTTTAATCCGTAAACTGACCTTATGACCTTAACACATTCCGACAACCGCCTATAGTCTTTCATTTTATAAGTTCTCTCTTTCCATAAAAAACTATCTAAACCTGAATAACCCTAATTCCAGGCCAAGTTTGGAATTATCTAAACATACTAATTCAGCAACCTGGATTCAACAACTAACATCCCAATTCAAGCAACCTGAATTCAAACTATCCTACAATTCAGTAAGGCTAAAACAAATTCACTAATTCAGTAAACCGAATATTCAATACAATTCAGCAAACTAGATTTAACAACAATTTAGCAATCCGAATACCTATAATCCATGCAAGCCCAAATACAAAGCTAAACATTAACTAATTTCATACCAACTTATATTTTACCTAATTCAGCCCAAACTGAAATACATCCTATGCAGCAGGTCTGACTACATCTATGCAGTAACCTCATTTTCTGGACCAGTCTTTACTTAAATAATTTTGGTTTCAACAATGTTTTACCTCCATAAAATGAACTCAATCACACCGAGTCCCTAAACTACAAATAAATCTTTCAAAGATCCTTTACAAGTTTCGTGTTTACATGATCTTTCAAATTCTCAAAACACGCGAGGCTGTCACACTTCAAGGAATGCCCTAACTTAAAACTGTCTCGCGAGATGAAAGTTTCTGTCGGACCTTTAGCTCGCTTAACATAGTCATAATTCTTCGTTTTTTTTAACAATTTTTGGGTGATTCAAGTGGCATGCGAAGCTAACTTTACGTATCTTACAACTTTTGTTCCTAACTAAAAATTTTTCCAATTCCCAAACACATCCAATACAAGAATCTTACGTAAGGGGGCTGACCCAAATCGCTAAGAACAAGTTTTTTTGCACGGACAACTTAGATTAGGTCATAAAAACGGTTTTGCTCCGAAGATCAAAAATTAGTCCGTTCCAGAGTCCTATTGAAAGGCTCTATACAGTGTACAATAACATACCAAAAGCCCCAAAAATTTTTAGAGCAATCTAGCTTAGCCCCAAATTTTCTATTTTTGGGCAGCAGCTCACTAGTTCTTCTCTCCTCTCCGTTTGATTTTCATATTTGGAGTTTTACCAACAACAACAAATCAAAATTGATTTCAAAGTTCTATGAAACTCCCTAACTCATAATATTACAACATTATTGGAGTCTATACAATTTTTTCATCACTAACCCACGTTATGCCGGATCTAAAGGATCAAAGAGGAAAAATAACGGTTTTAGAGTTTTTAAGAAATTATTTTCTCAAATCCAAGATTCTAATCACCTATCATAAACACTCTTAGATCCAACCATGAAATCATCAATAAATCATATAAATTCTATCATTATCTGGTTTAATCACAACAACCCAAATACTAAGATTCTAAGTTAAATCACAATAAAAAATGGATAGAGTTTTGAGTTGTTACCTCTTTGGATTTCATTTCCTTTCTTTCTCTTCCATGGGATCTTCTTCCATTGGCTTGATCTTCCCTCCATATATGGCCAAAAACTTTCTCTCTCCTCTCCCCCCTCTCGTGACTTCCTCTCCGGTCAGATCTTCACTCTCTCTCTGCTTAACTCTTCTTCCTTCTCCTCCATCTCTTCCTTATTCTCTTTCTCCTCCTTATCTTATCTTTATCCTCTTTTAACTTAAATTGCAATCTTGGACGGGGGGACCCACTATAACCGGTGACACCATAAGGGAGTTAGGTGAGAGTGGGTGGAAGAGAAATGTTAACCCACTGCTAAATACTCCCTCCTCTCCCATCCGTGTAACCCTCCTCCCTTTTTTCCCAATTTTTTAAATTTATTTTTAATATGCCCAAAATTTTCTTAATCAAATGACTTCAATTGCCCCTCCAAGTTGGGCTAAGTTTGGAGCCATTCCTTTTAATTCATTTGGGCTTCATCCAAATTAAAATTGTTTGGGCTTGTATTTTAATTAGTTTGGCCTACTTAATTAAAATAAACTTAGGCTTCCTTAAATAATTAATTGGTTATGAGCTTATAAACTTAATAATTAAACCCCCACCCCACATACCTTAATTTTATCTTTCCCTAATTATTTTAATTTAGGATGTACATCTCACTCGCTTTAGAGTTTAAATATTCCCTTACTCTTTGAAACATTTAATTTCTTAACCCAATTAGTCTTAACTTTAATTAGGTTATAAAATTAATTAGTTGAGATATATAATATGAATCTCTTAGAGTTAGTATTTATTTTAAATACTATTATTCTCCCATACAATAAACCTTAAGGTTATTTAATTTTTATACCTAATATATAATGATTAGGTTACACTAGTTTCCTTTTACTTGTTTATTATATAATAAACAAATAAAAACAATCACATAATATTCACATTTATTTACATACATATTCTTACAAAATAATTTAATACATTGAGATAATAAAATAAATCCCTTAGATTAGGCCACTAGTATATAATTAAAATACTAAGACCACTAAATAAAAATAACCCTTTAGGTTATTTAATTCTTATGCCTAATTTATAATATTAGGCTACCCAACTTTCTTCAATTCTCTTTCATTATTAAAATAATTAACTTACTAGAGACCATTACTTCGACTTTCATTTAAAATTGTTTGGGTCACTAGTTTATTAAATCTTTTGCTAAACATTCCAATTGGGCTAAGTTAGTAAGTCTACATATTAATTACCCAAGTCCATAATCAATTAAATTAGTGGGCTTGGTTATTTAACCAATTGGACTAGTCCACTAGTATTTATTTACTACTTGGACTATTAATATAACACTTAAGTTTCTAAGCTCCTCATATTTATAATATTTATAAATATGTTACATATCTTTCCTTTTTCATTTCTTACATTAAATAAATTAACTAACTTATTTAATTCACATAACACATATTCACTCATATTCCCCATACAAATGGAAAATTTATTCAATAAATAAGATATTTCAATTAAAATAATATTCCCTCTTTATTAAAAATAATTCAATGCTAGAATTTATTTTAATATCCTTTATTTAAAATATACACTATTTATGTATAATTAAACTAACTATTTTCTTTTCTCTTCTATAAATTTGCTCCCAACAATTTAATTGTAATAAATATAATAATATACTTACTACATTAAAATCATACATAATTTACATCTAATAACGTAATACATGATTTCTTTAATAAAATGGTGGGTATACCTTAAGTATATCTAATGCCACCAATTTAAAAATAATTTATAGATTATTTAACTTATACCGAGGGATTAATTTTTACCCATCTCCCTTCTTTTAAACAAAATTGCCCTTATAATTTATTTACATATAATAAATATATAGTAATAATATATTTATTAAGCATAAAAGTCACATATTACATAGTTCGTATTCCCGTATGCAACATAATATCATATAACATATCATTTAATAAGAATTTTATTTATTTAAATTCTTAATTCTAGTATATTTCAAAAATTTGAAATGTCACATTCTTTCAAATATTAAACCATATAAGTTCTTTTCCAAAAAGAATTTAATCATTCCTCTATTTCCATTCTAGGTTTTATCTTTTAACCTTTATTTAATCATTCAAGATCTTATTAATAAATCTTATGAATTTTTCGGGTTGTCACAATTATAATTCCTAATTAGATTGAGAATTAAATAAAACTCTAATTTCTAAATAGTTTAGAAAAAAAAGGTTTGTCTATAAATAAGAGAAGTCTTATTGTGGGATAGACTAATTGAAAGTAGTATGCACACAAGCCAATCATATTTGTAACTTTTTTCATTTATTAATAAAATAATTGATTTATTAAAGACATTTTACTTTATCTACATGGTGCTGTTATTTTATTATGAGATAAACCTATAGTTTTGCATAATGCTTTTAGAATCATGATGATGATCATGCTAATGAGATCTAAATTCTTAGAAAGCTTAAAATTTAAAATCGTTTCTAATCGTTGGATTACTAAAAAGGGGATTAGTGAATCCGGATAGATTAATACATACTTTTGTTTGCTCTTAAGAAGAGGATGAATTGATCTCATAATCATTTGTGTGGAGATACTAAAGCAAGTATGTAGGTGCTTATTGAGAATAAGTTCACTGAAAACGTGACTCGCTAAAGGAATACTTGATGGAGTTTTTTGTAACGCCCCAAATCCGGGTCTACCTTTAAACCCGGGTTCCGTGCGTCACGGTACTACCCATCTAACACAATAATATTGACATTAAATGTAATTACTATATTATTACAATATGTCTTAGACTAATCACAGGTTCTATAACCATTACATCATTCATTGTCGTAATATTAATAAATATTACATCATTCTTAAGAATAAATCCTTCATAATATAAACTATTACATATATGGATTATAGAATCCTATGCGTTAACTTTTCCTTTGCCCGTGTCCCGACGGGAACCTTCGGCAACCTCTGGCTTAACTGAAAATATTTATTTAAAAACAAGGATGAGCATTCAATTGCTCAACAAGTATAACAGTTGAATAACAACAAAATTAGGAATCATATATCATAACAATTCAACAACTGAACAATAGTTGTGAAACATGCTGAATAAGTAAGAATAATACTTTGCTTTTGTTTGAAGAAATTTTCGAAACAACATACTGAATGGTCATAAGACCTTGAATTTTCTTTTTCATTCATAAAAGGTTTCACCGTATTTCTACAGCAAACTGATGTATTTACGAGCACTTCTAGGTGATTAGTCTATAGTACTCTATGTTGATCCACACTCTACTTGTAAACGACTGTATGTGTTTGGTTTAGGCACTTGCAGCCTTGCTGGAGTATCTGACTAAAAACTTTCCCTTATTATTAGGGTTTTTTCCATTACATACATACATTTGGAATCCTAACCGAAACAATTCAGTTGGATAGCTCTACTTAACATCAATAATATTTCAAAAGATTTATAATGCAATCGATAAACTATTTAAAACATTTGTTCTAGCCGAGTCAAATGGCATCGACAGTCCTCATAAGCAGTTCATAAATTAATAGAACTCGAAAGCTTTAACAGTTTATGCATAAGCATATCTTGAACACTTGTGAAAGTTTAAGCATACTTGCATTCAATAAGAATTTTGAATGAAGTTAGGATACTCGCTCAAATATAAAAAGTTGAGTAAGTTTAGGATACTTGCCATAAGCGTCTTCTAGAAAATAATGCTAATTCGCCCTTTCAAATGGCATACACAATTAAGTTCATATACACGTACTAATTAGCCACATAGTTGACGTCAAATATTGGTTTATGCTCACTCTAGATTCTTAGTTCATAGGGTTTGCGTTGGATACTTTAGTTAAACACCCACCAAATCCCTTTTACATCTACTACTACAAGATTAATCTAGACAGTACAACCCGTCTACTTTGGATTAAGTTTTTTTCTTTATAAGTCAGATAGGAGAACCCGTTCTGCTTTAGGCTAAGTTCATATTTAGGTTAAAACTCTTAACCCTGCACCTTTGCTGCACCATTGGCGTGCCCCGCGCCAAACCAGCGAGCCCCGCGCCAAATCAACGAGCCCCGCACTACCCTGGCAAAAAATTTTTCCGGGTGGGGGGGGCCTTGCCAAATTCTTTAATTTTCATACCTTGTCCATTTTTACATAATTACTTTGTGACTTCATTTCTTGCTCAACCCCGATATCGGAATGAGTCCGTTCTTGAGCCTACGGATCAACTTTTCTACGTTCTAACAAAACTCCTAAAAAAATCAAGATTTTTCAGAATGTGATTATTTCCCGCTATCTTGGCACGAAAGTCGTATCAACCTAGCATTTTTGTCGGTTGGCGTCTTTTACTAGAAAATTTTGTCATAACTTCGTTATAAACACATTTTAATTCCGTTTCCACTTGGAACGTTTTCGTAACTCACATGAGGACATTTCCTTCTTTCCAGATTTTAATATTAATAAATGAACGATGGTTTTAAACTTGTCCATCAATAATATTTGCTATGATTTCTATACTTTTTTGGTTCTGGTTCTTCATTAACATTATGTTATCGCTTAGCATGCATTTACCAGGTAAATATTAGTCCTCTAATATCCATCATCCTTACAACACCAAGATCCTTCAATGATCTATCATATAACTAACATCCACCAATAATGCACTTATATTTTTAATAGAAAACATAAGAGATGATTTTAGGGTTTTTACCTTTTTGTGTTCTTACTTATTCTTGATGAAAATGTTTTACTAGTTGCTAGCTTTTCTTCCTTCCTTCCTTCTTTGATCCGAAATCCCCCTCACTCTCTCTCAATTTTGTTATAGTTTCTCTTCTAATTACTTGTGAATTGGTAAGTATTATGAAGAGAATGAGTGGCTATTTATAGGATTTCCAAGGCTTGGGGTACTTTGGTCTTTGAAATAAACTTTGTTAGGATTTGTAAGTATTCCCTTTAGGTTTGGTCTTGCGTGGTCAGTCCCCTCTAACTCTCACATCCTTGAAAACCATACCCTTGCTAACTTAACCATCTAGCAACTTTAAATTAAACTTATGTTGAGTTTAAATGATCATCCATGACTTCTGGGGTGTTAGGCATTTAATTTCTCAACCACTTGCAAGACTTAATGCCCAAGCTTCCCAAGGAAGCTTGGTTGGCTGGGTATCCCCCCTTGGGGCCCTTTTTCACTTGCTTGGGTCACCCATTAGCCCAACCATTTGCTCCATGGTTGACCCATCTTGACCCACTTGGATTTTCTTTTAGTTTGGACTTGATTTATTAATAGTTTGGGCTAATCTTTGGGCCTCCTAACCATTTTACTTGGGCCTTGATTAAAAAATATCTTGGGCCTCCTACATTACTTCCATTGGGCTCCCGAAAACAAAGCCCGAAGGATTAAAGATTAAAACATTGACTTTTATTGACTTTCGATGGATTTTTCGTAATCTGATCCACAGTCAAAAAACTGCGATATTACACTTCGTGACCTCATACAAACGCTATGGCATCTTTTGAAATTTTGAAAAACGTGAAAGGTGGTAAGTGCAAAATATTCGATAATTTTGATTCCTTTATATTTAGTTTTATTACATGTTTTATGTGTATATAAATTTATTAAGGTATTTATTGATTTCAGGAGGAATTGGAGCTAAAATGAGAAAAAGAGGAAAAAGGAATCAAAATGGGCGCGCAAGGAGCAAAAGAAGAAAAACGGACAGACTTTGTGGGTCGCGGCGCGCGATAGGTGGCGTGCAGCGCTGGGATCTTGGGTCGCCGGCGCTCAAAGGCTGAGTCGCGGTGCGCGAGGACTTCCGTGGGCGCGTGGGCCGCGTGGCCAGTCGGTGATTTTTTCCCAGCTTTGTATTTTTGAGGAATTTTTGACTCCAATTTGGATTGTTATTTTCTTAAGGTTTTAAGACTTTGTTCTAGGAGTGTAAATATATGTTCTTAGTGAAGTTTTAGGGGTTTTAGATGCTCACAATTACAAACCCTAGATTTAGGGGCAAGATTGAAGACATGTCAAGCTAAGTTCTTTATTCTCAGTTCTAAGGGATGTTGAACCTTATTTATAATTAATGGTTTAATTGTGTATTCATTATTTATTTCTTCTCATATGGAATTCATTCTTGATAATCTGATTTAATTGTTGAATGCTATTTGGCTTAATTGATTTGATTTCTGCAGAATTGAATTAGTTAGCTAATATCATCTGCTAGATTAAAGGATAATATTACGTGTAATTGATAGTGTTCCTAATCACAAGTAGAAATTAGTAATACATGATTGTGGACAAACTTTTGAGTATTACTAAGATTATCAGAAGACAGGTTAAATAATCCGAGCTTGTGTGATTATTGCTTGGAATAGTCTAATTTCCTAGTTCTTAATGTTGCTATTATATTAAATCTAGAGAGCTTGTTCTAGGTTGTATGATAGTTAGAATCTTGTGAAGTGCTTGTTTTATTGCGTGATAATCTAAGGGAAATTTTGGATAGCAGAACTTATTGTTATCTAGGACTATTAGTTTCATTGAAGGATAAATATTGTAAAACTTGATTATTTCATTATTGTAAAAAGGTGATACTGAACTGAAGAATTGAAGTCCCTAATTCATTGGTTATTCTTATTAATTATTTTCTGTTACATTAGTTACTTTAATTCAATTCAAAAACCCCCAATTTAGATTCAGTAGTATTAGAAAATATTAGGATAAATATAAAGCAATTCACTCTCTGTGGGATCGACCCTTGCTTATTGCTGTATTAATTCTTGTGTTAGTAGAGTAGGAGTAAGGATTTAATTTTGGAGTGTTAACGACAGCTCCCAAAATGCGTTTTTAGCATGAATAGTGCTATTTCGTCTTTTTCCCTCGAAATTTTTTTATTTCTTTGTATGAAACCCTAGTTCGTTAATTCAAACACATAAACATTATCTAGGTCATAATACGACCTTTAAAATACATAACACGGAGTAATATTCATCAAAAATTCAATTTATTTCCATAAAACCCTAATTACAAGCTAATCAAGATTCTCAGTCATTACATTCTCCCCCCTTATAAGGATTCTGTCCCTAGAATCAAAATACAAGGTTACACAAAAAGATGGGGATAATTTTTTCTTCATCTATTCTTCGAGTTCTCACGTTGCTTCTTCGGCATTGTGGGTTCCTCCATCACTACTTTTATAGAAGGTATAACCTTTATTCCTTAAGACTTGCTCTTTTCCTATCAATTATCTGAATCGGAGTTTTTTCATATGTTAAGTCTTTTTCTACTTGAATTGGGTCATATTCAATTACATGTTTATAGTCTTGCTTATATGGCCGCAAAACTGATACATGAACACATTATGTATGTGCTCTAACTCAGGAGGTAGGGCTACCTCGTAAGCCACCTCTCCTACCCTTCACAATATTTTGAACGACCCTATAAATCATGGACTTAGCTTCCCTTTCTTCCCAAATCGTATCTTCCCTTTCCAGGGAGACACCTTTAGAAATACGTACAACTCGACTTCAAAATCTCTTTTCTGACGATGTTGATCCACATACTTCTTCTGTCGATCTTGAGCCGTTACTAGTCATGCGCGTATTAATTTAACAATTTTCGCAGTTTGCTGCACTAATTCTGGTCCCAACAGTCGACGTTCCCCTACCTCATCCCAACACAGTTGGCGTTCTGCACTTTCGCCCATATAACGCTTCGTATGGCGATATGCCAATACTTGCGTGATAGCTATTATTATAAGCAAATTCTACTAAAGTTAGGTGGTCGTCCCAACTCCCCTTAAAATCCATCACACAGGCCCGTAACATATCTTCTGGGGTCTGAATTGTCCGTTTGCTCTACCCATCTGTCTGAGGATGATACGATGTGCTTAACCTCAACTGCATACCCATTTGCTCTTGCAAACTCTTCCAGAAGTTCGACGTGAATCGCGGATCTCGATCTGACACAATCGAAATTCGTACCCCATGTCTTGAAACTATTTCCTTATCATAGAGTTTAGCTAATTGATCTAAATTGAATCTAATCTTAATTGGCAGAAAATGTGCCGACTTCGTTAAACGATCCACTATAACCCATATAACGTCGTATCCCTTTTGTGTTGTTGGAAGTCCTACCACGAAATCCATTGTGATATGCTCCCATTTCCACTCCGAAATTTCTAATGATTGTAACAATCCACTCGGTCTCTGATGTTCGGCCTTGACTTTCTGACAAGTCAGGCATCTGCTGACGTACTCCGCGACTTCCCTCTTCATGTTTGGCCACCATAAATGTTGTCGGAGGTCTGGATACATCTTGGTACTATCGGGATGTATCGAGTACCTCGAACAATGGGCCTTATGCAAAATTTCTTCTTTTAACTCCGGTACTAGCAGAACCCAAATTCTTCCTTCAAACCTTATTACTCCATCATTGTCGAGTTTATACTTACCCTCTTCCCCGCCTGAAATTCTCTTCCTTATCCCTTTGCACTCCTTATCCTTGAGTTGTGCTTCCTTTACTTTATCCAATAAGGTTGGACGAGTCTTCATTGAAAATAACCTTTCCCCTGTTTCCTTTGGAAACCTAACTTCTATTTCCATCTTAGCCATATCTGTTATTAACTCATCTTGAGCTATTAACATCGACAACTTTTCCCGACCCTTCCTACTTAAGGCATCGACCACTACATTCGCCTTCCCCGGGTGATATAGAATCTCACAATCATAGTCTTTGATCAATTCTAACCACCTCCTCTACCTCATGTTCAACTCCTTCTGTGTGAAGATATACTTTAGACTTTTGTAGTCTGTGTATATCTCACATTTTTTTTCGTAGAGATAATGCGCCCATATCTTCAAAGCAAACACCACTGCTGCCAATTCCAAATCATGAGTAGGGTAACCCCTCTCATACTCCTTTAGTTGTCGTGATGCGTGCATAATGACTTTACCGTGCTACGTAAGCACGCATCCAAGTCCCCTATGCGATGCATCACAATAAAATACAAAATTATCTGTGTCATCCGGTAAAGATAACACTAGCGCTTCACTTAATCTCTTCTTGAGTTCCTGAAAACTCTCCTCGCATTTCTCCGTCCATATATATTTTACTGTCTTCCTCGTCAAATTTATCAACGGGGTAGCTATCTTCGAAAAATCCTGAATGAATCTCTGATAGTAACCCGCTAACCCTAAGAAACTATGCACTTCCGTTGGCGTCTTTGGTTGTTCCCAATTAATGACTGCTTCTACCTTTCCTGGATCTACGAATATATCGTCTTTGTCGATCACATGCCCCAAAAATTGAACCCTCTCTTGCCAAAATTCACACTTGCTGAATTTCGCGTACAACTTCTCCTTTCTTAGTGTTTCCAACACTATTATTAAATGTTCCGCATGATCCTCCCGCGTCTTTGAATAAACCAGGATATCATGTATGAACACTACTATAAATTTATCCAGATACTGCTTGAACACCCTATTCATCAGATCCATAAATACGGCTGGCGCATTTGTCAACCTAAATGAGATCACCAGAAACTCGTAATGGCCGTAACGAGTCCTAGATGCTGTCTTCGGTATGTCCTCTCCTCTAACCTTTAATTGATGATACCCCCGTTCTTAAATCTATCTTAGAAAAAAATTATTTTGTCCCTTTCAAATGATCAAATAGCTCGTCGATCCTGGGCAACGGATACTTATTCTTAATCGTTACCTTGTTCAACTCCCTGTAGTCGATACAAAGCCTTAACGATCCATCTTTCTTTTTAACAAATAACACTGGTGCTCCCCATGGAGACACATTCGGTTGGATATATTTCTTATCTAAAAGTTTTTGTAATTGTATCATCAATTCCTTCATTTCTACCGCGCCATCCTATATGGAGCCCTCGAAACCGGTGCCATCCCTGGCACGACGTCTATCGCGAATTCTATCTCCCTATCTGGAGGAAGACCTAGTAACTCGTCTGGAAATACGTCCGCAAAGTCTTGTACGATCGGTATCTGTCCCATTTCCGCTCCCACTTGCTAGGTATCAATTACATGGCACAAAAAACCTTCACACCCCTTTCTTAATAGCTTCTGCGCTTGCATCATCGTCAGACAACGTGAATGTCTTGGCAATTTACTACCATAGAATACTACCTTAGACTGCTTTGAAGCCTTAAGATTTACACTCTTTTTCTGACAGTCTATTATTGCCCCGTGGTTAAACAACCAATCAATCCCAATATTACGTCAAATTCTTCTAGTTTGATTGGAATTAAATCTACCGATAACTTATGTACTCTAATTTTGACGCAACAATTCCTATGAACGTGTTTAACAAGGATTACTTCCTTATTCGCAACCTCTATGCTCAAGGGTGACTCTAGTTTCTCTAGAGGTAATCTTAAATGTCTAGCAAAATCACAGGATATGAAAGAACAAGTCGCACTTGAATTAAACAATACATATGCATTAATATCATTGATTGGGATGATACCTGGAACTACGTCTCTAGATGCCACGACATCTTGGACCATCATATTGAAGGTCCGGGCAATTGGTCTACTCGGTGGCCCTACTCAAATCTCCTCATCTTCCTCTCCTCGGTGTCCACTTGGTGTGGAGCGAACCTAGCCAATTCATTGAACCTGGCGGTATATTGAGAAACTGACATCTCCATCTACTTTAACTCTGAAAATCGCATTTCCATACGGCTCTGCATGCTCTGTGGGAAATAATTCTCAAAGTAAATCTCCTTGAATCTTTCCCAAGCAATAACCCCCTCTCCGACCCTATTCTGGTTCGCCTCCCACCAGAAATTGGCCTCACCCTTCAGTAAATAGGTAACAAAAACAGTTTTCTGCTCCTCCCCGACTCCGACAATAATGAATGCCTTTTCCACTTCTTTCACCCATGACTGAGTCTCTATCGGCTCAGTGGTTCCCTTAAACTCGGGCGGTCCCACACTCTTAAAGTCCTTAAAGTTGGCTATAAGCGTAACCGAAGGAACTACGGGTGCTACGGTAGGGGCTTTGTTTAAGGCTCCTACTCGTAAATCTATAAACTGTTGCATCGGGTTCTCTTGACCCCCACCCTCGTTTTCATTATGGGATTATTCCTCTTGATTTCTTTGTCTTCTTCTTGGCAGCATCTTTCTGTTTAATCATGATAAGATTATGTTATTACTAATCCATTATTCGTCTTTTAACGCATTCTTGGTAATACTGACTCATACACATCACAAAGCATATTTAATAATTTTTCATATATATATATATATATATATGCTTCTTAATTCATACAACTTACTAGATAAAGCTTCAGCTGTTTACATACTATCCCTCTATTATATACAAAAGATGGGATTTACCTAACTACTCCACAACTTAACTACAGTTGGGACTATACAAAAGATATCCCGCTACTAATATCAATAGTTGGGATTCGCGTCATTACACATAGATATACTTATATATCTATACATCATCTAATTAATAACTAGACCTCGCCTAATAGGGTCGGCATACTCGTCATCTTCTATGTCCATAACTAGGCTCCTACTGATGGTATGCCTAGTCTGGCCCTCCTCTGCAGGATAGTAGATCACCTTCTACTGGAATCGCCCATACGAAGACCTGAATGCGTAATTGGACCTATCGATCCTTACCTTCTTGACCCTCATCTCCTCTTCTAGGTCATAGACTTGATCTTCGGCCAGGATCCTAGCATCAATCTCAGCCTCCTAGTAAGACTCTATCTCTTGGAGCTCCTGCACTCTTGCCTCTAGGGCTTGCACTCTAGCCCTCAGCGCGACATTCCTGTCGAGCACCGCCGTGAACAAATTATGCAAGTCTGCTGGTGCTACTTCCTCCTTTTTTGAAGGTACGACCTCCGATGATGTATCATTAGCCTCCTCCTCCTCCTCATGCTCTGATGGATCCTCCCTAGTGGGACCCTCCTCCATAGGTACAACTTCCACTGTTGGCGTCCCTAACAAATTGGCAGCTGCCTGTCCACCTAACGCCTTAATCACACTAGCTGGTAATGTCGAACCCTCCTCGGGTTCCTCCCAATGTTTGGATGGATCCTCATCAAAATCGAGGTCCATGTCCGGGTCACTATTGGCAAGAGCTTCTACCTCGAATGTCGGTTCGGGTATTGGCTCAGGTACTAGAGTGATCTGCTCCTCACTCATAATGTGGATATCCCTAAACACGATTTCTTCAGACATCCTACAATAAAAATTTTAATAGACTGATTAGCACATAACAACAAAGTATATTTATTATTATCGCATAACAAATATAGTTTATTTTAAGTTTACTTTTATTATTATTCTTTGATGAATTTCCTTAATTCATCCCTTCAAACTTTATTTGAGTTCATCTTTTGACTGACTTCTCTAATTAACTCTTCTAAGGTCATATTCCTAAGGTATGTCCGCCACCTAAGGTTTATAAACTACAGCTCTGATACCAACCTGTAACGCCCCCAAATCCTGGTCTACCTTTAAACCCGGGTTCAGTGTGTCATGGCACTACCCATCTAACACAATAAATGTAATTACTATATTATTACAATATGTCTTACTCTAATCCCATGTTCTATAACCATTACATCATTCATTGTCATAATATTAATAAATATTACATCATTCTTAAGAATAAATCCTTCATAATATAAACTATTACATATACGAATTATAGAATCCTATGCGTTAACTTTTCCTTTTCCCTTGTCCCGACGGAAACCTTCGACAACCTCTAGCTTAACTGAAAACATTTATTTAAAAACAAGAATGAGTATTCAATTGCCAAGCAAGTATAACAGTTGAATAACAACAAAATAAGGAATGATATCATAACAATTCAACAACTGAACAATAGTTGTGAAACATGTTGAATAAGTAAGAATAATACTTTGCTTTTGTTTGAAGAAATTTTTGAAACAACATACTGAATGGTCATAAGACCTTAATTTTCTTTTTCATTCATTAAAGGTTTCATCGTATTTCTACCGCAAGCCGATGTACTTACGAGCACTTCCAGGTGATCAGCCTATAGTACTCTATGTTGATTAACACTCTACTTGTAAACGACTATATGCGTTTGGTTTAGGCACTTGCAGCCTTGCCGGAGTATTCGACTAAAAACTTTCCTTGTTATTAGGGTTTTTTCATTACATACATACATTTGAATCCTAACCTAAATAATTCAGTTAGATAGCTCTACTTAACATCAATAATATTTCAAAGATTTATAATGCAATCGATAAAATATTTAAACATTTGTCTAGCCGAGTCAAATGACATCGACATTCCTCATAAGCAGTTCATGAATAATAGAACTTGAAAGCTTTAACAGTTTATGCACAGCATATATTGAACACTTGTGAAAGTTTAGGCATACTTGCATTCAATAAGAAATTTGAATGAAGTTAGGATACTCGCTCAAATATAAAAGTTAAGTAAGTTTAGGATACTTGCCTTAAGCGTTTTCTAGAAAATAATGCTAATTCGCCTTTTAAATGGCCTACACAATTAAGTTCATATACATGTACCAATTAGCCACATAGTTGACGTGAAATATTGGTTTACGCTTACTCTAGATTTTTAGTTCATAGGGTTTGCGTTGGATACTTTAGTTAACGCGCACCAAATCCCTTTACATCTACTGCTACAAAAATGATCCAGACAATACAACCCGTCTACTTTGGATTAAGTTTTTCTTTATAAGTTAGACAGGATAACCCGTCTGCTTTAGGCGAAGTTCATATTTAGTTACAATCCAGACAAGACAACCCATCTACTTTAGGTTAAAACTCTTAACCCTGCACCTTTGTTGCACCCTTGGCGCGCCCCACGCTACTTTGACAAAAAAATTTCCCTTGCCAAATTCTTCAATTTTCATACCTTGTCCATTTTTACATAATTACTTTGTGACTTCATTTTTGCTCATTCGATATCGGAATGAGTTCGTTCTTGAGCTTACAGATCACTTTTTCTACGTTCTATAAAACTCTTAGAAAATCAAGATTTTTCGAAAGTGATTATTTCCCGCTATCTTGACACGAAAGTCGTATCAAGCTAGCGTTTTCGTCGGTTAACGTCTTTTACTATAAATTTTGCCATAACTTCGTTATAACACATTTTAATTCCGTTCCACTTGGAACGTTTTCATAACTCACATGAGTACATTTCCTTATTTCCAGATTTTAATATTAACAAATGAATGATGGTTTTAAACTTGTCCATCAACAATATTTACTATGATTTCCATACTTTCTTGGTTTTGGTTCTTCATTAACATTATGTTATCGCTTAACATGCATTTATTGGGTAAATATTAGTCCTATAATGTCCATCATCCTTATATCACCAAGATCCTTCAATGATCTATCATATAACCAACATCCACCAACAATGCTCTTCTATTTTTAATAGAAACATAAGAGATGGTTTTAAGGTTTTTACCTTTTTGTGTTCTTGCTTGTTTTTGATGAAGATGTTTACTACTTGCTAGCTTTTTTGTAAGGTTTGTATATAGCGCGAACATGCAATCAAATTACATAAATAGTGCGGAAGCGCAATAAAATAGATTTTAAAAATTTTCATACAAACCATCACCATGATCATCCTTGTGATCAATTATCAATTAAACGAAAGAGATAGAGATATAGAATTATACCCTCGTGAATCAAAGCTTCCTAAGGTACAAGTTCACCTCCAATTCCTTCGCGTTCTCCTTGAATTCCACCGATTAAATTCCTTCCTTTGATCAACGTTAGCCGCCCAAGTGTTTGGCCTCTAGAGGTGATCCACAAAGGAATAATAGTTGTTCAAAAAGATGGGTGTTGGCAAAACCCTAGTTTCTATCTCTATAGAAATTGCAAGTACTCTCTCTCCAATTCTTTTGGAAGAGTGTGTAACTGTCTAACCCTAAATCATGATAAGACTCCTCTTATTTATAGATATAGGGAACCCTCCTAAACTATTTAGGATTAGGATTTTTATTTTAATTAAACTCTTTTAATTAATTAAACTCCTAATCCAATTAGGAATTTATGAGAGAGTACTTCTATTAATTAATTCCCAATCCCTATTAGGAATTAAATAATAGTAATGGTAATAATAATAATAAGACTATTCTTATTAATTTATATTTAATATTTCTAAAATATTAAATAATAAATATTAAGCTATTTAATTTATTCTATCTCCATAGATTAAATTAAATACACTTAACTTATTATTACAGTTATGTCATTTACTTTTTAAACAAATATTTTCCTTTTACGGTGTGACCCTTTAGGTTCTCCATATTAAACCGGTTGTGAATAAATCAATTAGAACAATTCTAATCTTATTTAAATAAATAAATTAAACTATTTAATTTATTTAAATAAATAATATTTATTCTACAATAAGGATAAGCCCCCTTAGCGATCAACAACTTTCCAGATAATATAGATTTCAACATTAATCACAAAAGAACCTTTCAGTGCATAGTTACCGTACAATTCAATCCTTCTACCATACAATGTCCCAATTAAATATAAGACATGGAATTACTGTCAAGTCTTATTTTATTTAATTATATGTATTTCGATTCTCAAATGCACAACTCTGTTTAATGTAAATTAGAAACTCCTTTCTAATTTCATTCTGTTTTGGCCAAAGACTTCTGAGTTTTCATTTATCAAATCACATAGGACATTCACTCATTTTACTAGAAGTGGTAGATTCTTTGTTGACCATTCACCTATCTCCATGTACAACTTATTATACCCAATCATACCCTTTGATATACCCTAAGGGTCTTAAGGGACATGTCAAAGTATAACTCATCACACACAAGATACTATGATGATCTCAAGTCCAAGGATCACTTGTACTACTATCACTAGAGGAATTCCTATTGACAGGCGAGTAAAACTCCATTAGGTAAGCAACTACATACTTGTTTTAGTGTCTCCACACAAATAATTATGAGATCAATCATCCTCTTCATAAGAGCAAGCAACGTATGTACTAATCTATCTGGATTCACTAATCCTCTTTTTAGTAATCCATCGATTAGAAACGATTTTAGTTTGTGAGCTATCTAGAATTTAGATCTCATTAGCATGATCACCGTCATGATTCTAAAAGCATTGCTCAAAATTATGGATTTATCACATTTAATATAACAGTACCATGTAGATAAAGTAAAATGCCTTTAACAAACGAATAAGATTACAAAGTATATGCTACATCATATCAAATATGATTGGCTTGTGTGCATACTATTTTCAATCTCCCACTTGCACTGAAGCCAATCGCCATGGTATCTAATACCTTTCTTCTCTAAGTGACGAT
Source organism: Aralia elata (assembly GCA_034770075.1). Lineage (NCBI taxonomy): Eukaryota > Viridiplantae > Streptophyta > Magnoliopsida > Apiales > Araliaceae > Aralia > Aralia elata. The sequence goes on along the minus strand of CM068385.1, from coordinate 31,968,192 downwards.
CATCCTGCTGTTGGATAAAGCTTCATTAGATGGATATGCAATGTTGTTATCGAGAGTCCACTATCTCTATAGTGACTTTTCCTCTTTCAATGATTCCTCTAATCAAATGAAAGTGCCACAACACTTGTTTGAATCCAAGATGAGACTTAGGAACTATTTCTAGTTCTGTAATGAACTTTTCATCCAAACAATCAAACTTGCAGCTTCATTTACAGCTATATACTTTGTCTTTGTCACTAAACCAGTAACTCTTTGCTGTTTAGAACTTTTCTAATTCACTACACCATCTTTTGAGGTAACTATTTACCCTAAAATGGATTTGTTATCGTCTTGGTCAGTCTGAAAAACTTGAGTCTGTTTAGCCCTCTAGTTTTAATTCAGACCCACCATGTATCATGATCACATCTTCAGTACCGGTTAAGTACCTAAAGATGTTTATCATTGTCTTATAGTGATTTTCTCCAGAATATGACTGATCAACATCAGGTCTTGTTTATTCACTACATACATGATAGTAACTCATGCGATCTCTCTTCTAATTGGGGACAATTTTAGAGAGATACACTCCATGGCTCATCATCATGAGACCTCTCTTGGAGTTTGCCATGCTAAACGCCTTTAGCATCATGCGAATATACGTTCCTTGGGTCAAGCCGAACATCCTTTTAAATATATCTATATAGATTTATATCCCCAATTTATAGGATGCTCCTCCCAAGTTATTCATGGAGGAATGTTTAGACAATTTTATCTTTACTGATTGTACCATTGGTGTGTTATTCCTTATCAGTAGTATATTAACATATAATACTAGGAATTTCATAGTGCTCCCATTAACCCTTTTGTACATAATAGGTTCATTCTCGTTTCTGATAAAATCAAACTCTTTTGATTGTCTCATCAAAACGAATGTTCCATCTTTGAGAAGCTTGCTTCAATCCATCAATGGATCATTGTAGCTTAAAACAATATTTGCTTCAACCTTTGAAACAAATTCCTCTGGCTGTATCATACATACATTCTCCTCAAGTCTTCATTGAGGAAGGGCGTCTCCACTTCTATTTTACCAGATTTCGTAATAAACTGCAATCACAAGCAAAATCCAAATGGACTTGAGCATTACCCGGTAATAAGGTTTTATCACAGTCAACTCCTTGACTTGAAAAACCTTTTAAACAGGTCTGGTCTTATAGGTCTTCACCTTGCCATTTGCCTCAGTCTTTCTCTTAAAGACCCATATTCACACTCTAGGCACTATGCCCTTTTGTGGAGTAACCAAAATCTATACTTGGTTCTCATACATGGAGTCCATTTCGGATTTTATGGCCATCTGCCATTTCTCTGAGTGTCTTCTACTCATAGCCTCATCGTATATAACTGGATCATCATCCTCTATTATGCGTACCTCATCATCATCCTCTATGATGAATCCATACCTCCCAGGTATCTTTGGTACTCTTCCAGATTTACGATTCGGTGGTGGTACAATAGGTCTATCTACAGGTTCCTCGGTTCGACTTAAAGTGCTTTGTGGTTCTTGAACTCCTTCAAGATCTATTACCCTCCCACTAGCTCTTTCAATGATAAACACCTTTATCTAAGAAGGCAGCGTGTAGGATTATAGTAATAATACCTTAAACTTTCTTTAGGATATCCCACAAATCTGCACTTGTCAGATTTTTGTCCCAAACTTATCTTTGAAATCTTTTCACATAAGCTAGACAACCCCTTATCTTAACATACTTAAGAGTAGGAATCCTCCCTTTTGGGCTCGGATTTTTGAGGTTACCTTATTTTTGTAGATATGCAGCTGTTTCTAGGGCATAACCCCAGATGGATACTAGAATGTCGGTAAAAATCATTATGGACTGCACCATATCCAACAAGGTATAATTTCTCCTTTTAGATACACCAATCAATTATTGCGTATTAGGAGGTGTCCATTATGAGAAAATACCATTTTGGGATGATCTAGAGACTCATTGCATAAGTATTCCTTCCTCGATCTGATCAAAGAATCATAATACTTTGTCAATATGTTTCACTTATGAATTCTTTGAACATTTCAAATGATTCAGACTTATATTTTATCAAATACACACATTCAACTCTTTGAATGACCATCTCCTTTTCTTTTATTAGTTTATTCAATTTGCAAAATGTTTTTTATGTAAGTCAAGTTTACAAAGTCCATCAAGTTATCTTCCAGTTTCAAACAAAACATTATCATTATAAATAGAACAACAATTGTTCTTAAATATAATACCAGAACCTTCCTTATCCAACAATGAAAATTCTAATGTTTCTAATGAGAACTGGAACATAATAATAACTTATTAACTTAATAGACTTGCCCGTAGGCAATGCTAAACTATAAGTTCCTATGGTTAATGCAGCAACCTTTGCTCCATTCCCACACATAAGATTACTTACTCTTAGTTTAGCTTTCTACTTCTGCTTAGTCTCTGCATTGGATTGCATACGTGAGAACTACAGCCGATATCCAATACCCAAGTAGAACCTTGACTTACAGACAGATTTATTTTTTAATCATGAATTATATATGTAATCGAAGCTTCACTAAGCTTCTTCTGGTTAGCCTCTGTAAGATTCTCCTTACAGTTTCCTTTCTAGTATCCAGGCTTATTGCAGTGAAAGCAAACTCCTTTGTTATCTGCATCAGTCTTGTTCTTATTGTCCTTTGTTTTTGCCTTTCCATTTACCTTCTTTGAATTGTTCTTCTTTTAAGAAAATCCTTTGGCCCTCTTCGGCTTCTTGGAAGAATCATCTACCAGTAAGACTTGGTCTTTCTTGGTTGGAAAGTGACTCTTTACAGTTTTCAACATGTTTAAGCAACTCAGGCAGGCTGACATATAGCTTGTTCATGTGGAAATTCACAACAATTTGTGAGAAAGAGTCCAGAAGTGATTGCAAGATCAAATCTTGAATCAACTCTCCATCCATTAAAACCCAGTTATCCCAATTGTTCAATCAGATTGATCATTTTAGGACATATCTGTACTATAGTGCCATCGGTCATTCTAGATCGGAAAAGCTCCTTAGATATCTGATATCTAATAGTCCTACTTTCCTCACCCATCAACTGCTTGAAGGTACATGAGTATAGTAGGAGCATCCATAGTTTCATGCTGACGCTGAAGCTCGTTACTCATGGATGCGAGCATGATGCATTGAGCCAACTGTGCATCATGTTACTACTTTCTAAAAGTAACAATCTCTTCCTCTGAGGCATTGTCTGCAACCATCGCAGGGATAGGCATATTAAGGACATAAGATAGCTTTTCAGCCTTGAGAACTATTCTCAGATTCCTTAACTAGTCCGTGTAATTCGGTCCGGTTAATTAGCATCTAATATGCTACGCAGTGGTAGTGAATTAGACATTGTAAAATTCTGTTAAATGAATTTATAATTTAACAATTTTCGCATACATTCATTTCTTAATTAATTACCAAAATAAATTAGGTCTTTATTTTAAATTGGTACCTCACTATTTTCATCAAACTATATTACCCTCAATATATATGGTTCGACAAATCTAATTAATGGTTTGCTAGTGAGAATAAAGATCCCATTTCAAATGTATATAGCCTTGTGTGACACAACAAACGATATATAAATAAATAGGTAGATAACTATTGTCAATTATATCACTATATAACTCCTTCTATTTTACCTCTTAGATTATTTTGATCAAGTGTGACACATCCGAATCGAAATTATCCAAGTTAAGTCCAACCTAGCACTTCCATATATTCGAAAGAAAAACACTATCCTTGTGTGACACAACAAAACTGCATCGTTCAATCTATTTATAAGCATCAAATGTGATAAAGCAACATCTTAAATATTTAATACTTGCCTTGTGTGACACAACAAACTCATATTAAATATTTAATACTCTATCGCTTTACCATACTAGAAGGCGACGTTCGATATTCCAAATATTTTTGAACGCTTAGGACTTAATATAATTTCTTTGAGGGATTTGTTATTATTTGTTTCATCTTGTTTAGCACGCATGCACACACACACACACACACACATATATATATATATACATATATATATATATATATATATATATATATATATAAAATACACGTCATATTATTTAACATACGAAGCATGTTGTATAATATATAATATATACATAGTAAGCATGCACATATAGAATACTATATTCTACCCGGATTGATTATGGACTTTTATTCTAGTTTGGTTCACTAGAGCCACCAAGTGAACCAAAAGGTCAAACCTAGGGTGCAAGAACAAAAATTTAAATATAACTATTACATTTAAACCAGGGCTCCATTACAAACAGGTCTTCAAGTGCTCCTTGCTCCCTTGTCTCCAATTCTTCAAGTAATTCTAACTAAACCTATTACATAAACTATTTATAATAAATAGAAACCTTGATCAGCAGTCAAGGAGAGGTACATAGGAGGAAGATAAAATTTACATCAAGAAAAACTAGAGAAGACGAGGTACGCAGACCCCATTTATAAAAACCTATTTATTCAAGCATCTACTAAATCCAATCACACATTGGTCAGTAGTCCATAATCAATCCCTATTTATTATCATACATATCACCATATGTATCAATAAATAACATTCATCTCATGAATAATAAAATCATTCCATATATGCATTGATATCATTTAATAGGCAATTAAAAGTTTACAAAAATCCAATTTTGAAACAAAATAAACTCCTTTATTTTAATCAAAATTTAAATCATAATAAACTTATTTATTTTATTTTATCCAATTTTGAATAAAAATAAACTCCTTTATTTTTAATCAAATTTCAAATAAAAATAAACTCTTTTATTTTAATTAACATGGAAACCAATTTCAAGTTCAAAATAAACTCCTTTATTTTAAATTAAAATTGCTTGGAAAAATAAAATATGTTAAATCCTATTCCTTATCAAAATATACATCTTTATTTTTTAAGGAGACATGGAATCCTATTTCATATGTGAATAAACTCCTTTATTCTAGGAAACATGGAATCCTATTCTATATATGAATAAACTCCTTTATTCTAGTTAACGTAGAATCTAATTCCAAGTTCAAATAAATCTTTTAATTTTAATTATATTCCAATTCAAAATAAACATTTTATCTTAATTGAAAATAAATAAAATCAAAATAATTTTTTTTTTCAAAATCTGCAGACCGGCGCGGCCGCGCTGCACCCCCAGAAATGATTTTTGGGTTCGGGCGCGGTCGCGCTCCATATTGAACTGGAAGCGGCGCGGCCGCGCTGCGTAGCAGAGTTCGAAAAAAAAATTTTCGCCTAGAAAATCGATACAATCGCATACCCATACATATATGAAATCATAATAGTCGATAATTAACACAAGGTTAGGCTCTGATACCATTGTAAGGTTTGTATATAGCGCGAACATGCAATCAAATTACATAAATAGTGCCGAAGCGCAATAAAACAGATTTTAAAAATTTTCATACAAACCATCACCATGATCATCCTTGTGATCAATTATCAATTAAACGAAAGAGATAGAGATATAGAATTATACCCTCGTGAATCAAAGCTTCCTCAGGTACAAGTTCACCTCTAATTCCTTCGCGTTCTCCTTGAATTCCACCGATTAAATTCCTTCCATTGATCAACGTTAGCCACCTAAGTGTTTGGCCTGTAGAGGTGATCCACTAAGTAATAATAGTTGTTCAAGAAGATGGGTGTTGGTAAAACCCTAGTTTCTATCTCTATAGAAATTATAAGTACTCTCTCTCTCCAATTCTTATGGAAGAGTGTGTAACTGTCTAACCCTAAATCATGATAAGATCCCTCTTATTTATAGATATAGGGAACCCTCCTAAACTATTTAGCATTAGGATTTTTATTTTAATTAAACCCCTTTAATTAATTAAACTCCTAATCCAATTAAGAATTTATGAGAGAGTACTTCTATTAATTAATTCTCAATCCCTATTAGGAATTAAATAATAGTAACGGTAATAATAATAATAAGACTCTTCTTATTAATTTATATTTAATATTTATAAAATATTAAATAATAAATATTAAGCTATTTAATTTATTTTATCTCCATAGATTAAATTAAATACACTTAACTTATTATTATAATTATGCCATTTACTTCTTAAACAAATATTTTCCTTTTGCAGTGTGACCCTTTAGGTTCTCCATATTAAACCAGTTGTGAATAAATCAATTAGAACTATTCTAATCTTATTTAAATAAATAAATTAAACTATTTAATTTATTTAAATAAATAATATTTATTCTACAATAAGGGTAAGCCTTCTTAGCGATCAACGACCTTCCAGATAATATAGATTTCAACATTAATCACAAAAGAACCTTTCAGTACATAGTTACCGTATAATTCAATCCTTCTATCATACAATGTCCCAATTAAATATAAGACATAAAATTACTGTCAAGTCTTATTTTATTTAATTATATGTATTTCGATTCTTAAATGCACAACTCTAATTAATGCAAATTTAAAACTTCTTTCTAATTTCATTCTACTTTGGCTAAAGACTTCTGAGTTGTCATTTATCAAATCACATAGGACATTCACTCCTTTTTATTAGAAGGGGTAGATTCTTTGTTGACCATTCACCTATCTCCATGTACAACTTATTATACCCAATCATACCCTTTGATATACCCTAAGGGTCTTAAGGGACATGTCAAAGTATAACTCATCACACACAAGATACTATGATGATCTCAAGTCCAAGGATCACTTGTACTACTATCACTAGAGGAATTCCTATTGACAGGCGAGTAAAACTCCATTAGGTATTCCTTAGCGAGCCACGTTCAGTGAACTTATTCTCTAATAAGCACCTACATACTTGCTTTAGTGTCTCAACACAAATAATTATGAGATCAATCATCCTCTTCATAAGAGCAAGCAACGTATGTACTAATCTATCCGGATTCACTAATCCCCTTTTTAGTAATCCATCGATTAGGAACGATTTTAGTTTGTGAGATATCTAGAATTTAGATCTGATTAGCATGATCACCATCACGATTCTAAAAGCATTGCTCAAAACTATGGGTTTATCACATTTAATATAACAGCACCATATAGATAAAGTAAAATTCCTTTAACAAGCGAATAAGATTACAAAGTATATGCTACATCATATCAAATATGATTGGCTTGTGTGCATACTACTTTCATTTTCTTCCTTCCTTCCTTCTTTGATCTGAAATCTCCTCACTCTCTCTCAATTTTGCTATACTTTCTCTTCTACTACTTGTGAATTGGTAAGTATTATGAAGAGAATGGGTGGCTATTTATAAGATTTCAAAGGCTTGGGTACTTTGGTCTTTGAGACAACTTTGTTAGGGTTTGTAAGTATTCCCCTTAGGTTTGGTCTTGTGTGGTCATTCCTCTCTATATCTCACATCCTTGCAACCATACCCTTGCTAACTTGACCATCTAGCACTTTAAATTAACCTAGGTTGAGTTTAAATGATCATCCATGACTTTTGGGGTGTTAGGCATTTAATTTCTCAACCACTTACAAGACTTAATGCCCAAGCTTCCTAAGGAAGCTTGGTTGGCCGGGTATCCCCCCTTGGGGCCCTCCTTCACTTGCTTGGGTCACCCATTAGCCTATCCATTTGCTCCATAGTTGACCCATCTTGACCCACTTGGATTTTCTTTTAGTTTGGACTTGATTTATTAATAGTTTGGGCTAATCATTGGGCCTCCTAACCATTTTACTTGGCCCTTGATTAAAAAATATCTTGGGCCTCTGACATTGTGACAAATGAGAATCTTGTAACTTAATTTGAATATTTATTGATTGAATAAATATTTTTCGATGATTTGATTGTTGAATTAATTGATTAATTGATGAATTTGTGGTAGATTAATTTAATTATATGTGTTACATTAGTAAAATTGACATGAAGAATTTTTATATATAAAGTATGTGTTTAATTGAATTTATTCGATTAAATGCATTATTTAAATAAGTATAATGTTATTTCTAATTAATTCAATATTAATTAGAGATTTAATAATTTATCATATTTAATAAATGAGAATTTTATTTATGTGATTTAATGTGGTGTTATTTTATTTTATTTAATCGATTTAAATGAGATTATTTAATTGATTAATATGTGACATTAAACTATATAATAAGTAAGTTATTAAAATAAACTAGAAAGGAGGAATAAGTGTGCTAACCAAACAAAGCCCTAAGGGGAGTTGAAGCCAGTTAACCCATTATGGGATTAACTAACATTCATGTTGCGTCAGTTCTTTATTACGTGCCTTACTTCATCAGTTTCTAAAATCAAGTCAAAGAGAAAACTTGAGAGAAAAAGGAGAGAATTTTGAGAAATTGGAGGATTGAGAAGAAATCTTGTCATTATCTTGCATAATCTAGCATATTATCAAAGGTAATCCTTAAATTAAAGTCTTTGATTATGTTCTTCTTTAATTTCTCCATGATTGTACGTTTTGAGTTTTCTGTAAAAGACTAACTTGGTGATTAACGCATAATATGATTATATGTATGTTATTAGATAATTATAACATGTTTGATACCATGTAGACATGATTTAAAGTGACTAAATTCATGTAATTATGCTCAATTGAGTTTTCAAAAGTTACAGAGTATGAAAGTTGTATATCTGGCCCTTATGTACAAATTGTATGCTTCAAATTGTTTATTTAACTTAAAATTGATGACTAATTATGTTTATGCATGTAAAAACGAAGAAAACAAGATTTTAACGGATTAATTTGGTTAATAAACGAATTCACAATGAGTAATTGCGTTAACTGTATCAATATGTAAATACAGAGTATGGACAGTTAAATTTTTAACCTTGAATTAGTTGTTTAGATTGTCTGTGATGTCAAAATCACTGTGTATGTACTGGGTTTTGATTTCATAACATATATGATGAATGGGTAGTAATTTAATCGATTAATTGTGAAAACTTTGGCCAAATTTGGCATTTTCCTGTGTTCTTCGCGAACTGCAGGAACTGACGTTTTAGTCCACCGCCCCGGCGGTGGAAATGTACTAGAAGTAGCGCCCCGACGCTAGAAATGAACTACATTTCCCGCCCTGACGGTAGTCTCGCCCCGGCGGTAGAAATGTATTACATTTCCCGCCCCGACGAGGATTTTGTGAAGAAACCCACCGCCCCGGCGGTGAAACAAAAAAAAAGAGTAAAAAGACGAGGGTAAAAATTTTATTCTTTCTTTGTGATCATGTTATGATATCGTAGACATACCTAAAGGTGAGGCTAATGTATAAAATGAATGTTAAGGTACTGTGATAGGTGATAAGCATATACCCATTGATTGTTCGGTGTCAACTGAGTTATTAGAATGAAAACTTGGATGAGAATGAATCCTGAAGTGTTTATAATACTGTAACTAATTATTGTTACTGCTTTATAAACCGAATGTATAGGTTGATTAAAGAACGTGAGTCTTAAATTTATAGTCTACGCACGAGGTAAGTATATTATCCTTACTTTTACGTTTACGCAAGTTTTCTACCTTGATTTCAATCACGCAAGTTCCTGAACTTAATTCTCTTATCATATATGTTTCATAATGCCATTACTTACTCGAGCAAGTTATTATTTCTATTCCATTCAGTTTCATGGATTCAATGAGACGTTTTAATTTCCTCTTTGTAATGCTTTAGTTATATAAAACTTATTCAATTGTACCTTTTGTGAGATTTAGTTTTGATTCTCGAATTACACCTTTTGAACCTTGATCGACTAGCGAACTTTTATTGATTCGACTAGTCTATAGTTGATGAGCATTCTAAAAACGTTATTGAAGTAAATCCAAACCAAACTTCCTTTGGTGCGGACTCTGATGTCAAACTGAGATGAACAACCATTATACAGGGGATTTTATTTACGCGTTAGCGTTAAGATGTTGTGCACATACATGGTACAAAGGGCTGATCCCCCTAAGTATGAGAAGTAAGGTCCATATAGTCTTACGACTGTTAAAGGTTTAAAGTAGAAATACTTGATAACCTGGGACATAGTTCGTGGTCTTAAGACCCTCAGATGTTCTTTTGAATCTTGTCTTATATTCTTGACTCAAAAGCTGAATCTTCGATTATTCAATATCCGTTGATTATTTCGCATGTTATTATTATTGTCGTTGTTGTATTTGTTGGGAAATCATTGCTCACCCTTGCATAATAATATTGCAGCTAAAGTTGAAAGAGTTGACAAGCCGTCCACTAGTAACGGCAAAGAAAAAGCAAACAAGTGATGAAAACTTGTTATGTTTATTTTAATGATGTCTATGTAATAGGCTTAAGTATGTTTTCCGCATTGATGTTATGTTAAGGTTAGATGCCCTGGGATTTATTTATGAATGATGTTGTAACCCTTTAATGGGAGATTCCTATTTTAATTAATAGTATTTCCATTATGATTGTATGGGTAGTTAAATGTGATGTGATGTATATGGATAGTGAACACCAAATCCTGAGAAAACGAAGTACCCGGATTTGGGGGTGTCACAGACATTACTTCCATTGGGCTCCCGAAAACAAAGCCCGAACGATTAAAGATTAAAACATTGACTTTTGTTGACATTCGGTGGATTTTTCGTAATCCGATCTACAGTCGAAAAACTGCATTTTTCGTTTTTGAATTTTATTAGGTATTACACTTCATGACCTCATATAAACGCTAAGGTATCTTTCAAAATTTTGAAAAACGTGAAAGGCGTTTTAGCGTGAATAGTGTTATTTCGTCTTTTTCTCGGGAAAAAAATTTAATTTTCTTCGTATGAAACCCTAGTTCGTTAATTCTAACATATAAACATTATATAGGTCATAATACGACCTTTAAATACATAACACAGAGTAGTATTCATCAAAAATTCAATTTATTTCATAAAACCCTAATTACAAGCTAATCAGGAATTCTTCTAGTGATAGTTGTACAAGTGATCCTTAGGCTTGAGGTCATCATAGTATCTTGTGTATGATAAGTTATGTTTTGACATGTCCCTTAAGACCTTTAGGGTATATATCAAAGGGTATGCTTGGGTATAATAAGTTATATATGGAGATAGGTGAATGATCAACAAAGAATCTATCACATCTAGTAAAAGATGGGAATGCCCTATGTGATTCGATAAATGACAACTCAGTAGTCCTTTGCCAAGGCAGAATAAAATTAGAAAGGATTTTTTAATTTGTATTATTTAGAGTTAGGCATTTGAGAATCGAAATACATATAATTAAATAAGATAAGACTTGACAGTAATTCCATGTCTTATATTTAATTGGGACATTGTATGGTAGAAAGATTGAATTGTACGGTAACTGTGACACCCCTAAATCCGAGTACTTCATTCCCACAGGATTTGGTGTTCACTATCTAATTAAATCACATCACATCTAACTACCCATTCAAATATAAATGAAAATTCTTAATTGAAATAGAAATCTCCCATTAAAGGGTTACAACATCTTAATAACATAAATCCCAGGTCATCTAACTTTAAACAGAAGCATCAATGTGAAAACATAACATAAATGACATAAGTCTATTACATAACATCTTTCAACAAATTAAACAAGTCTTCATCACTTGTTTGCTTTGCCTTTGCTCTTACTAGTGGATGGCTCATCAATTCTTTCAACTTTAGTTGCAATGTTATTATGCAAGGGTGAGCAACAATTGCCCAGCAAGTATCACAATAAAAATAATAATAACATGCGAATAGTCAATGGATACTGAATAACTGAAAGCTCGGCTTTTGAATCAAGATTATAAAACAAGAATCAAAAGAACATCTGAGGGTCACAAGACCACGAACTATGTCCTAGGTTATCAAGTATTTCTACTTTAAACCTTTAATAGTCATAAGACTATATGGACCTTACTTCTCGTACTTAGGAGGATCAGCCCTTTGTACCATGTATGTGCACAACATCTAAACGCTAACGCGTAAAATAATCCCCTATAAAAGGGTTGTTCATCTCAGTTTGACATCAGAGTCCGCACCAAAGGAAGTTTAGTTTGGATTTATGTCACCAAAAGATGGCATTTAAGTTCTATCTGAACAGGGACACCTTATATAAGAGGGACATCAGCATGGGGCTTTTAAGTTGCCTTGACAAAGGTCAAGCCCAGAGGCTAATGAACGAGGTGCATATGGACCACATATGAGTGGCCCCCTTCTCGTCAGAAGGATCCTAAGGATAGGACACTATTGGTTGCCACTCAAAGCAGACTGCGATGATCACGTCAAGCGTTGCCATCAGTGCCAGATACACTCCAATATCATCCATGCACCCCCCTAATGATCTGCACTGTATGACATCCCCGTGGCCTTTTTCTATGTAGGGAATAGATGTGATCGGCCCAATCGAGCCCAAAGCAAGCAACGGGCATCGATTTATATACACCATGGTCGATTACTTTACTAAGTGGGTAGAAGCAACCTCTTTCCCTAAAGTAACAAAGGAAGTGATTGTCAGTTTCATCCAGAATAACATCATATGTCAATACGGACAACTAGAAATCTTGGTATCAGATAACGCCAAGAATCTAAACAATGCGATGATGAAAGAGCTATGCGAAAGGTTCAAAATTAAACATCTCAATTCAGTCATTTACCGACCAAAGATGAACGGGGCTGTAGAAGCGGCCAACAAGAATATCAAGAAAATTATGGGAAAAATGGCGGCAAACCATTGAGGATGGCCAGATTTATTACCTCTTACCTTACTCGCTTATCGAACGTCAGTCCGCACCTTGACTGGGCGACTCCTTACTCCTTAGTTTATGGTATGGAGGCCGTATTGCCAGTTGAAATGGCATCCCTCAGGACACTGTTGGACTCCAAAATTGAGGAAAGTCAATGGATGCAAGATCGATATGATCAGTTAGCCCTAATAGATCAGAAGAAAATGGTTGTCATCTTCCATGGGCAGTTGTATCAACAACATATTTCCAAATCATATAATAAAAGGTACAATCCCGAGAGTTCAAGGAAAATGATTTAGTGCTAAAAAAGGTTATTCCTTACCAAGACGAAGCTAAAGGGAAATTTGCGCCAAATTGGGAAGGACCTTTTGTTGTTAAGTCAGTTTTCTCAAAAGGAGTTTTGATACTTCAAGAAATGGACGATGAGATGTTCCCTCAACCTCTTAATGCGGATTCTGTAAAATGATATTACCCGTGAAAAGCCGATTAAATTTGGTATAAAAAAAAATCATTTTTTTTCCTTTAGGGCTACACTTAGCCTGAACTACGTAAGACCTAATCTCCTCACTGTTATAGGAGTATGTAGGCAGGCATTTCTCGATGCAATCTGATCCTTATAAAGTTTTAAAAATATATCAATCCTGATAGCTTTACTAGTGGACCGTCTAATCCATCTAACCGATCAACCGAATATCTATCCCAGATACAAACCCTCTGAGCCAAACTTTTCAAATAAACCTAAAACCCTTTAACCCGATCAACAACCCACTCTAACGAGATCAGAATGTATCTAGGCGTTTCCCGGCAAATCTGACGCGAGACCCTCAAATGATAAATCAACAACATGTTAGGGTCATAATCATCAAAAGAAGAGGCAAATCAGACAAGTGAAGGAAGATACATCAAAAAGGGAAGTTGACCCAAAAAAGTAAATTATTTCCTTATATATTTAATTATTTGATATACATTAGTTTTCTATGATGAACGACAAAATAACATAGTCTATACAGAAAAACAAAATACGAGCTACAAATCTGAAGTCAAGGAGGCTAAAAAGGAAAGACAGGTTGCAATCTCTAGAGTCTCAAGGGCAGAACGAAGCTTCTGCTCTATTACCTCAACCCGCCTAAACAAAGCCAGCACAGTACGGACGGTCTCATCCTGATCATCTAAGACCCAACGATCCTGGCCAACGACCTCCTCCACATAATCTCGATAAGCATCCCAAGCATCCCTCTCAAAGAAGGCCGCATCTCTATCAGCCAAAGCTGTAACGATCGGGAATTTTAATTTCCTTGTAACCCGAGTTTATGTGTGAATAAAGTGAATTTTTATTTTTATTTATATTATTATGTGTTATGTGCTTAAAGGTTATGTTATAACCTAGAATATGTGTATGTGTTGAATTTTACGTGTTGTAGTGACGTTAGGGTGAATATATTGACTTCGCAAAAAATCATAAAATCACTATTTACGGGACACATTTACCGAGGCACTGTTCACGCCATAATATTTTGCATTTTGTTTTCGACCTTAATAAATTTCAGTAATACACGTGTGCGAAGTGATAATTTTTCCAATTGTCAGACTTTTATTTTGAGCCCAATCGTGTTTTATTCGGTATCCAAAATGTATAATATGACTGTTTCGAATAAATGGACAAACTCTGTAGTAATTATTTTTATGTGTCCTAATAATTTATGGGAATACCCATTTTAATTTTGGGTTGAGTTATTTACCAAATTGGGTACAAAAGTGGGAGTACTCGGTTATATTTTTGTGTATTTGTGTATTTATTTTGGCCTGTCACATCAAGAGGGAACTAACCAAAATATTTTGAACCAATTAGAATTTAGCATAGGAGGGGGGTGTCGGCCAATGTCCTTGAGCCAAGCAATTTAATGCTCGGGCTTACAACCTCTTCATTCTCCTATGCCACTCCATTTCATCCGATGCAAATTCTCCACCTCCCCTATTCAAACTTTCAACTACCAAGCTTTGTGTTGCAGAAAGAGTGAGAGTATAGTAGAGAGAAGAGAGGTGCAGAAAAAGAAAGAAAGAGGAGGAGCTCGGGTGTTGAACTCCTTCATTCTCCCAAGCCTTATTCATCCGACTCCTTTCCTTCTATTCTCTTATACTCAGCTTATTTCCAAGCTTAGTCCTTTTGCTAGTAAGAAGAGAGCTGCAGAGAGGGAGGGAGTGGCAGAGAGAGAACGGAAGAACAAGAACAAAGGGAGAGGAAGAGGAAGAAACTTAAAGGAAGAAGAAAGGAGAGACATGAGTGGAGAAGAAAGGAGCCAAAGAAGTAGAAGGAGAGTCTCAAGCCTAGCCTGCAAGCTCTCTAGCATCTTGGAGGGATTACAAGAGGTAATCATCTCACTTAACACATTTCCATTTGATTTTGGTTAAGGTTTTCAAAGTTTCATGGTTGTAGAGCTTTTAAGCTTATGGGTTGGCTTTGCTGCGATTCTTGTTGTTGTTATTTGTTTTGGATGTTTGTAAATGTTGTTAAGAGACTATGTAAGCTATTAACAATATCAAAGTGGAACAAAAATGAAAGAAATCCCTACCTTGGCTTAATGGAGCAAGAAGAATGAACTGTTGAACAAGAACATGGACTGTTGGACGAATTTAGAGGACCATTGTAGATATTTCATGTTTGATAATTTTGGTTAATACTATAAGTGTATGAATCCATAGAAGTGTTCATGTTGTAAGCTTTCCATAGCCTCTGAAATGGCCTAATTCTGAGTTGTAATGAATAAGTTATGAAGGTTTGAAGTTTGGGTGCCAAAACAGAGCTTGTTGGCGAGCTCAGCAGAGAGGAGCCCTTCGGGGGCAAGCTCATATGCCCTACGGCGAGCTCAGCCCTTCGGGGGCGAGCACACTTGTTCTAGGGGCGTGCTTAGCCCTTCGGGGCGAGCTCATTTGGTCCGGGCGAGCTCGACAGAGAGGAGGCGAGCTTATCATAAAGGTGGGCGTGCTCATCATAAAGTGGGCGTGCTCATCAAAGAGGAAAGGAGGGCGTGCTCATCAAAAAGGAGACGTGCTCATCAGAAAGTGGGCGAGCTCATCAAAAAGGTGGGCGAGCTTATTGGAGTGGTGGGCGAGCACAAGCTCATCCGGGGCGAGCACAAGCCCTCTAGGGCGAGCAGAAGCACTTTGGGGCGAGCACAAGCACTCCGGGGTGAGCTTGTTGTGCGATGCTGACCTTCTTTAGTAAAACGGACCTAACTTTCTCATATAAGCTCTAAATTAGATGATTCAAGATGATCCGAAAAGCTTAGAGATAGACCTATAACTTTCATTAATTAGAATTGAAATTTACTACCTGGAGAAATTTTAAAATTGACCGTTTTTAGGGCTGTTGTGCAAATAGAAGGTGTCGGTCTTACGTGTGTGCAACGTGTAATACTTCCAACAATAAAAGACATTGTTCTAAGTCCAAAAACATAAATGTTATGATTTATAATGATACTTAGCATTAACCAATGAGTATTAGATAAATCGAATGGGCATACTAGGCGTACGCAATTGCGTGTCGCTTGGGCATTCGAATAGGCGAGGGTGGCGTGCGGACACGCAAGCGTCATAACGCTGTAACTAGTGTGTATAATATTATTTAATATTTTGTTTCTTATAAGAATGAGACATTATAGAGTAGTATAAATCATTATTTGGTATCCAGTATGTGACTAATTGTTATGTGAATATGTACTTAATTGTGTAGGATATTAAGGAGCATGTGTTGTAATATTATAGCAGGCGCACCAGGCAAGTTTCTTAACGCTTGTCTAACCCTTGAGTTGGGCAAGTTCCCTAACTTCATTCTTTCTATATATTGAATGCAAATTTTCTTAACCTTATTCCAGCTATTTATTGAGAAAGTTCCATCTTACCCAAGTTATAATTGGACAAGTATTCTATATTATTGCAAGTTCCTTACTCAACTATTATTTTTTGAGCAAGCTTCCTATCTTATACAAATGTTGTATATTGTTGCAAGTATTACTCCATTAAGCGAGTTTCTTGTCTTATTCAAGATATTCTGGACAGGTTCCTTTACTTCAATCATTGTTGTATTGCAAGTACTCTTAGAATGAACTGTTAATCGTTCACGTTACCTAGCCATGCTTCAACGCATGTTATTAAAGCTTTCAAGTTCTATATTCCATGAACTGTATGAGATAGATGTCAAAGCCAATTGTTTCGAGTAGACGTATATTTAATCATCATTATTGTTAAGTAAAGCTATCCGATCAAATTGTTTGGTTTGGATTGCTATGTAAAGTTGAGATGAACAACCCTTATAGTAGGGGAAATAGTATGTATGTCGGGGAACTGACACACACGCGAACAGTATGTAAAAGGGGTTATACATAACACCGGGTACATTAGGCTGATCACCTATTGTATTAGTATGTTGGGTTATCAGATGAATTTCTGGTGATTCTAATAAAAGTTCAGTGTCATGATGACTACTCAGTATAAAATATTTCCTCCATTTGGGAACATTGAAATCATTCGGTCCATAGAGGCCCTACAATTGTGTTAAAGAGATTATTCGTAGAAATTGTTCAAGTTCTTAAGCTATCTTTTAATCTCTTGATTCTTGTAAGCTATAAAGTCTTCATTTGATGATTCACGATTATTGTTATTATACTTGCTGAGTAAAATTGTTGCTCACCCTTGCTTTCCTTAAAATATTTCAGTTAGTGGAGCTTGTGGTGAAAGCTCAGGGAAGGATAAAGGCAAAGGCAAAGCTACTGATTAGCTTTGTACCGTTAAGATTACCATTTTGGATTATGTATTAAGACTCGTTGACTTTTGTAATGTATTAAGACTTAATTACCCTTATGTATTAAGTTATGCTTTGTAGTAGTCTTGGTTTCGAGACTTGGGACATGACTATTTATGTTATATCAATATAAATATTCCTTTATTCCGCTATATATTGTCAACAACATGATGTATGTTTGAGTTAGTGATGAACCAGGTCCGCGGTTCGGGTGACTCGGATTTGGGGGCGTCACAAAAGCGGTATCTCTCTCAGTATAAGCAGTATCCCTACCGGTTACGACAGTCATCATAAGTGCCCAAGCCTGATCCCGCTCAAATGTGAGGCTACGAATACAGCTTTCCAAGGCTGCCCTCGATATATCCATAGACCCAGAGGAAAGGGGTGCATCTCCAACCAATTTTGTCGTCAAGTCAGCAAACAACTCATCCTCGGAAGGCTCTGAATGAACATCCTCCATAGGCTCCTCCCCAGATGAGCTGTCATCAATATCAGCATTACACTGCGACAAATTGGCCTCAAACCAGGCTGAATACTCAGATGTCTGACCTGGATGACTGTCCTGAAACTCTAACGTCACGCGGTGAGCCCAAAACCCATATACTCCGGCTAAATCTGTCTCGGTGGATGATAAAATGGGAAACCAATACTTATCAGTATTGTTAAAAGAATAAAGATCATGCATCTGATCATACTAACGCATCACAACCAACGGATAATAAGTAGTAATACCCGTCAGTCCAGCCAGGGGAATGAAATCGAAGTCAGCCACATGAGTGATAACACTAAAAGGCGAGCAATATTCGGAGTACATTAATATTGAGAACGACTCCTCAATAGACTCAAGGAGAGTCATCCAAGATGTCGGATCCACGCACGAGGAAGGACGGAAGGAATAACTCATAGCAATAAAGTGACCAAAGTAAAAACCATACCGACGATAGCTGCCGATCGGCCTCATATGGGTCATAAACTAGACATATAACAGAACCGAACTGCCAAGGAACTCCCTGTCTCCAAAAGTCCAATAATAGGTAGTGGATATGAAGGTCTCGGCCAAAATCAACGGCAAAATGGTCTGATCCTCCAGAAGGGCCCTCACTACCATCACAACTCCGACATCCATATGGTCTCTATAGATTGGCATATATAGAAACGAGACAATGCACATCATCAGAATGTCTGTTCGTACAGACCTCCATCTCTCCTCGGATATAACAAAATCCTCCTTGTAGGCTGCAAAGCCCTTAGAAGAACTGAATCTATCAATCAGGAAATCCAACGATATACCATGTCCGGTAGTAATCACGGACAACACCACTGCTCGCCTCAGGCCAGTAGCAGTCATAAACTGACACCGCTTGTGACCCACCTAAACCCGCGCACAAGGGCCCACCAGGGGTAAATAAATAAAATGGGCATACTCCTCAACAGTCGGTGTAAGCTCCAAAGATCCGAACTAAAATACATGGAAATCCGGAATCCAGTGGGATATCATAGCCTCCAAAAATCCCTCCGGCACCTGAAATGACAAAAATGACATCGAATGCCTCAAAAGTCTACCAACTGTCGACCGATCCTCAACAGGAAAATCGTCAAACAGTGCCTCAACCTGCAGGAGGCTGTACTACTAGTGGAGTAATGATCTAAAAGAGTAACCGAAGATGAAGTCATCTGTAAAATCAGTATCAAAAGACTACACAGGGGTCAATCTTATGCATTTCATATAATAAGCATGCATCGCGATAAATGAAATGAATGATCATGCACAATAACATCTGTAATTCAAAAATGTAAAACTGCGAGTTGTACATAAAATCTTACATCATTTTCTCTATACAATATATGAAAATAAGAAAATAAAATGTACATGGAAAAGGGGCACAGATGCCTAACAGCTAATACTTGTCCACAAAATGAAATCTACGTCATCTATAAAAGCAGTGTCATCATCAAATCGGCCAACTCTGGCTAAGTCATCCTGGCTCGGTGCCTTTAGGTCAAAGTTTAAATCAAGGCAGTAAAAGGATGGGGCCCCTCCCTCCGAAATATCAGCAGCACCTAGGCCGGATGATAAACCGGTGCCTAAACCAGCAAGATCACATGTGTAAGCCTCCGTAGGATCTCTACCCAGCTGGCGAATAAAGAAGCATAGCTTATCCACCTAATGAGTCAAGCTAGCGATCTAGGTCTGATGAGTAGGCTCATAAATACAGGTCATCCAGTCAGACATCACCACTGATGCGAGCACAAGATCTCCCAGAAAATGTGTAGCTCGGGTCTAGGCTCCAATAGTCCGAGCCCTCCACCAAACTATAAAATCCTCTAAACTATTAGGGTCATCCGACAACAAGAACCCATATGTGCCATCAAGGGATGTCTCAATGATCTGTGCATCAACAGGCCACAATCTCCGATGAGGAGGATGGAAAGGGATGCGGATCTCCCCTAAAACACACCGGAATGCCCGCTCCCTGGGATAAAGCTCCCAGCCTCCAAGGGTCAACATAGGAATATGACGAGTGGATAACACAAACTCTGGTCCGGTCGAGAAATCCCCCTCAAAACCCACGGACAGATGATCAACGGTGTACGGAACCTAGACCACGTCAGTGACAGTAATCAACTCAAGCTAGAGTCAGGAGTGGGTAAAACTGTCAGAAACAAGGACCTCCTTCATGGTGGTATAATGCCAACGACGACCCCGAGGATATGTATCCAAACCCAGGGTGGTAACTGGACAGAGGCACGAGAGAAGGCTTACAAAGAGGAAAGGGAAGAAGCTAAACCAAGCATCAGTCTGTCCCTCTGAGCGAAGACGCATACCCTGGAGGAAATAAGCGAATGTGAACGACCCCCAGTCATACTCCCCGATACGATCCACGTCTCGGATGGCGCCCACTATGATAAAATGAATGGTGGAAGAGTTTAGCCCCAGGAAATAATCCCTCAGAATGATCAGGAAGAGTCGACAAAGAAGCTGATCACACTGAATGGGGTCCACAGGGAACGGCTCAGATAAAGCTCCTTTGACAGCATCAATCGCCAAAGCTCTAGAATGAATGCTACGGGCCTTAAAGACCCTATCATGAGGAGAGAACCCCAGTAATATACAGACAGCGGTGGGAGAAATGGTGGGCTCTAAGGCGACCCGACAGCCAGAAAACTTTATGCCCGTAATATAACGCCAATCCCAAGGTGTCATCATCACCTCGCAGTCCAATAGATGAAGAGACTAGGTCTGATGGAACCATCTTTCCGACAAAGCGCGAAGAGAACCCTAGGGGCAACGTCGGGGTGGTATAGTAAAGAAATGCTCGAAGCCCCAGGAATGAACTTAAGCCCGGTAATAATCATGAAGAGTGTCGTACAAGGAGTAAACGCTAAACCAGTTGCCCCGAGGCTGTGTACCCTTCGGGACCTGCAATACCAGGAATTCAGACAACTACTGCAAGAAACCAGAATGACTCAATGGTTTCATGAGTATACCTCGTTAGCGCACAGGTATGCTGACAGATGACGACTCAGATCAAGCCCTAAAAGGTCTAAAATAGCCACTCGGGCACCAGGAAGTGAGTGATTGCGCACAGGTGGGACGACCTCATCAATATCCAGAAGATCCTCCTCCACAGCACCATCGTCAGCTCGATCCGCAACAATCAGACGAATACAGGCCTCCGCCAAATGTCGAGACTGCCTAGTAACAATAGGAGATGGAGCAGCAGTTTGTATATGTAAATTATGTGTTTATTAAATGAAATTTCCTATTCCGACTTGGTGTTATGTGATTGTATATTTTATTAAAGAATTAGGTCAAATAAAAAATTTTCTGAAGCTGCTTAGTCGTGCTTTCACGAACAAAATGATTTGTCGTGCTTCCAACGATTTCACCGGGAAGCGTCTCGGCAAATTATTTTTGTAAGCTGTTGTGTCGTGCTTGGAAATGACGAAGTGATTTGTCGTGCTTCAGAGTTAATATAATATTATATTAACTGATAAAAATCTAAAAGAAGTTAAATAGGGTTTAAAATGGTAAACTAAATCAGAAACCCTAATTTGAAAACCCTAATTGGTAAAAGTTGTCCGAATTGGTAAATCAAAGCCCTAAATACTACACAAGAATCTTAATTGATATAATTAGATTCTAAATAATGAATCATAATATTAATTATGAATCATTGAACTTATATTAAAACCCTAATTGAATATTTAAACCCTAATTCATGAATTAGGAAACCCTAAACCCTAATTATGAAACCCTAATCCTAATTAGGTTATCTAAACTTTAATTTATGAAATGTAAAACCTTAATTATGATATATAACCTTAATTAAGGTATTACTAAACCTAATTAGACATCCTAAACATGATTAGTAAAAATCTAAGTTTAATTAGTAAGGAAATAAATCAAAAATAAAAGTTTAAACCAATCAAAAGAGGATAAGTACACAAGATCAGATATATATTCAATTCTCCAGCACAAGTAGGTCACTAGGATCAGACCATAGCAGCACAAGTATCAAGGCTAGATATTTTGGAGGGTAAAATTGGATAAAAAGGCTAAAGAAATCCTAATTTTCAAATGCTATAAATAGAACATCAAACTGACCATTAAACCTACGAATTTACAAAGACTAAACACTTATATTACTAGCCATAACAAGCCTCTGTAATTATAAGATCAGTAGCAAAGATCAGAGATCAAACACTTAAGAAAAAGGTGCAAAAATCCTAATTTTATGCTAGATCTTTAAGGTTTAATTAGATGTTATGTTTTAGTGTTTGGGAATGCTTAATAATATGTTATTAAGTGATCTGGGCGGTTAAATCATGTTTCCATAACATCTAGATATCAAAATTAGGCAAAAATAGCCAACTATTATTGGCAGTCAAGAACAGTCTGACAAGGCTTTTTGTTAGA
The DNA here is from genome assembly GCA_034770075.1 of Aralia elata. Classification (NCBI taxonomy): domain Eukaryota; kingdom Viridiplantae; phylum Streptophyta; class Magnoliopsida; order Apiales; family Araliaceae; genus Aralia; species Aralia elata. Next base: position 31,945,704 of record CM068385.1, on the reverse strand, counting down.
GATTTTGATCGGCTTAAAATATTTGTTTGATGTGTTTTAAAGCATGAATTGGTAGTATGCCATGTTAACTATAATATCCAATTAGTAGAATGTCTAAATTATCTCTAGGATGAAAGTTATTTATGGTCAAAACCCATTGACCGACCATGAGCGTTCTGTTTCTGGGTAACCCAAAAAAGCGAAGAACAGCTCTGACAGTGTCTGACAAGCTTTTGACCAGCCTAGATCTTGACCACATGAGATAATTTATGAGATTTTAAGGTTTGTATTTGTTCTTTGCAATGTAATCTACAAGTATAAATCAACAAATCACATAAAGCTAACATGGAACGAAAGTTATTATCAGTCAAAACGCGTTGACCAACCACGACCAATGAGTTTCTAGGTAACCTAGAAACTCAAGAACAGTCTGATCCGGCTAGTTTGACTTGATCAAATCTTGCTCATGTGTTATAATTGGTGTTAGTTTGATACATGTCGTTATACTGTGCCATGTTGGCTACAACAAGAAACAAAGATCAAACACAAACATTAAAGCATCAAAGAGAAATTTGTGATCAAAAGTCACTACCCGACATTGACCAACTGTCTTCATGAAGAACACCTTTAACGACAGTCTTCATCCTCATTCTCAGAAACTAAGTTTATTTGCAGTCCGTCGCTAAAGCCCTTTTGCGACGGTTTTAAATAAAAATTAATAAAAATAATTAAATAAATTATAAATAAATATTAAAAATTCATATTAATTAATAATTAAATATTAAAAATTCATGTTTAATTATATTTAATAAATTTTTAATATTTCTGATAATTTGTTTTATAAATATTTAATTTAATTAAATATTAAATTATTTAATAAATATATTAAATAAATAATTTAAAAATGATATTAATGTATTTAAATTAGTTTAAATGATAATTAAATCATTTAAAAATATTTCTAACTTTCCAAACAAAAATATTATAAATAATAAATAAATTATTTTAAATAATATACTAAGTATTTAAAAATATTATAAATGTTAATTAAATCATTTAAATATTAAACTAAGTTTTAAAAATTATTATAAATAATAATTACATCATTTAAAATGATAAAAAAAATTCTAAAAATATTATTAATGATAAAATAAATCATTTAAATAATATTCTATCTCTCTAATAATATTATAAATGATAAATAAATTATTTAAATAATATTTTAAGTATCTAAAATTATTCTAAGTGATAAATAAATCATTTAAATAACATATTAATGTTTTAAAAATATTTTAAATGATAATTAAATCATTTAAAAATATTCCTAAGCTTGTAAAATTATTTAAAAATATTACCAAGCTTGTAAAAATTATTTAAAAATAATGTTAAGCTTATAAAAATATTATAAATGATAATTATATTATCTAAGCTAATATTTAAGCTTCCAAATGAAGTTTTATTGATAAACCTATGTGTTTAGCTATTTAATAATGCGACCAAGATACCGAATCTACGTCGAACCATCATGAAACTTGTCTAATTTAATTAGATAAGTATTATTATAGATTCTAATGTTTACTATTGATATGAATAGACATAAATAGACTACCCAATGTTGATAAACAGCGTGAAACTTAACGTACTATGCTAAGGCAAGTCTTCTAACCTTGTTATATTTAAGCAAGTATTATACATCTTGCTATCAATTGTTACAAAGTTATTGCATCTTGTCCAGCATAACTTAATAAATGAATCCTTATTCATATATTGTTTGACGGAGCTTAAATTATTGTGTCAAACCAAATTGTTTTGGTACGACATCTTATACTGAGAAATGGAACACCTTGATGTAAGGTGAACTGAAACACCTTGATATAAGGTGATAAATGTTGATTACATATCGACACAAATTGTAGGATGATATGCATACTCCTCTAGGGTATTGGTTAGGCTGATCCCCTACCAGATATCTGAAATCAAGCTTTTCTAAGTCATTGAAGACTGATAGAACTGATTGAAACATATTGTTTATGTACAGAACCCTCAGTTATACATCGTTGACATCTTTCAAATCAAACACATTGTGTTTACGTTTTCAAATGAACTTACTGAGCATTTGTAGCCCATTCTTGCATATATCTTCTTTTGCAGTGTTAAATGATAATCTCGGCACTTCTAGGACAGACAAAGGAAAATGTCATGTTAATTAGTTTTAATTTCTGTTTTGAATAAATTCAAGTCTTTTAAAAGCTTTGTTGTAATAATTTAGTACTGAGAACGATGTAACCGAACTTAATGATATGAAATATATTATTATGTTTTATTATATCGAATATGTTATACTCTGATCTTTACATTGTTTAGCATAATTGTACTAAGTAAATACAATATATATGAACTATACATCTGAATGAGGGTATTTGAATGATATTGAGAGTCCTATTAGCTCTGAGGTTACACTTAATGAGCGCCGGTAAGGTGCCACCTTTACCGGAATACGCCCCTCAGTTCTATGGACAATCTTATCCTTAATACTGTGAATGTCAGATAAATAGGGAATGTCAATATGAAAGAGATATTCATAAGGTATGAATCTATACATCCAAGTGAGGGTATCCAAACACAGTGAACATTCTGGCAAGAATTAGTATCTGTTATGGGATACTGTGAACCTTGGATAGATAGAAGTCATATATTATCGAATATTTATAGCCAAACAGTTTCACATGAACACCAAATCTGCTACAGGGAGTGTAGAGAATTTGGGGGCGTCACAGGTAAACTCACGAGGAGTTATGGGTGATGTAATACGAGGAATTCGTATCAAGCAAATAGCAAGTTAAGAGTAAAATAGAGTTAGGTGGGATTTCAATTGAGGACTCATGTGGTGACTGAGTTGTACAAACCTTTGTATGGGCAAGGGTTTTGTGCTTATACTTAGTTTATCACATTGATAATCATTGAAATATAGGTGTCGCACTATCAATATACCTATGGTGAGAAGGTGATTCTTTTCTCATATTTATATTTGATAGTTAGATAATATTAAGATCAGGTATGGTTCTTAAAACTCATACTTATGGTAAGTTCGTGACTCATAATCGTATGGTGGAACCCCTCAGCGAATGGACGATTTTGGTCTGACTAGGATAAGTTCCTAAACCCATATGATTGTGGTAAGTTCCTGAACTTCTAGAGTGTGGTAAGTTTGATGAACTATATTGGGTATAGAAAAGTTATGGTATAGAGAGCATTGATGATATTGAAGATTGATAGAATGATTAAGTAATGAAGCAATAGAGTAAAGATTGAAGTTGATGGAGAAAATGGATATTCCAAATCTTCTAGCTATGCTAGATTTTCGAAATTTATTGACATCGTGCTGATATTTGCAATTTTGTGTTCTCGAAAATATATTGGGTCAATGTTTGAACCAATAAGTTTAAAAAAAAGTCCTATTATTCGTATGTCTATGCTAATTGTTTCAGCTAGACAAAAATGATTTGAAATTATCAAAATGTATTTTGAACGATGGAGTCATTAATGCAATTGAACCTAGTGTTGGATGTGATCGAAGGATCGTCAGCCCACTATGGTATGATGCAGTGTGACAAAGTCCTAAAATGACGACATCCTCAACGTACTATTAAGACAATACGGTATCATGACGTCATAAAAGAATTTTGGTTTTTCTGTTAAGCTATGAAAAGATATGCCAATTGAGTTGGTTAAAAATGTTTTGACTAATGTCCGAATTATTGTTCAAGGTCTAAGCTAATTGATTCGGCTAGACCACTGTTGAAAGGTGTTTATAAAGTTCAAGAGTTCTTTGAGAGTTTCTGCCAAACCAGATTGTTCTAGTGTGTAATTTATATTAAGTCTGAGGTGACCAACCCTGTAATGGGGGATACGCAATAGCATTAATATGTATGTGCACAATACATAGTACGAAGGGCTGATCACTTGGAGTACGAGAAGAGATGGTCCATAGTCTTTTGACTGTTAAAGGTTACAGTAGAAATATCTGTTAACCTAGGACAAGGTTCAAGTCTTTACTGTGACGCCCCCAAATCCGGATCACCTGAACCGCGGACTTGGTTCGTCACTATCTAATACATACGTCATACAAATGATAACTTACAGCGAAAATAAAGGAATATTTATATTGATATAACATAAATAATCCTGTCCCAAGTCTCGAAACCAAAACTTCTACAAAACGTAACTTAATACATAAGGGTAATTAAGTCTTAATACATCACAAGAGTCAACGAGTCTTAATATATAATCAAAATGGTAATCTTAACAGTACAAAGCTAATCCGTAGCTTTGCCTTTGCCTTTATCCTTCCCTGAGCTTTCACCACGAGCTCCACTAATTTAAATATTTTAAGGAAAGCAAGGGTGAGCAACAAATTTGCTCAGCAAGTATAATAACAATAATCATGAATCATCAAATGAATACTTTATAGCTTACAAGAATCAAGAGAATAGCTCAAGAACTTGCACAATTTCTACGGATGATCTCTTTAACACAATTGTAGGGCCTCTATAGACCGAATGATTTCAATGTTCCCAAATGGAGGAAATATTCTATACTGAGTAGTCATCATGACACTGAACTTTTACTAGAATCACCAGAAATTCATTTGATAACCCAACATACTAATACAATAGGTGATCAGCCTAATGTACCCAGTGTTATGCATAACACCTTTTACATATTGTTCGCTCGCGTGTCGGTCCCCCGACATACATACTGTTTTCCCTACTATGAGGGTTGTTCATCTCAGCTTTACATAGGAATCCAAACCAAACAATTTGATCGGATAGCTTTACTTAACAATAATGATGATTAAACATACGTCTAGCCGAAACAATTGGATTTGACATCTATCTCATACAGTTCATGGAATATAGAACTTGAAAGCTTTAATAACATGCGTTGAAGCATGGCTAGGTAACGTGAATGATTAACAGTTCATTCTAAGAGTACTTGTAATACGATAATGATTGAAGTAAATGAACCTGTCCAGAATATCTTGAATAAGATAAGAAACTCGCTTAATGGAGTAATACTTGCAACAATATACAACATTTGTATAAGATTGGAAGCTTGCTCAAATAAAAATAATAGTTGAGTAAGGAACTTGCAATAATATAGAATACTTGTCCAATTATAACTTGAATAAGATGGAACTTTCTCAATAAATAGCTTGAATAAGGTTAAGAAAATTTGCATTCAATATATAGAAAGAATGAAGTTAGGGAACTTGCCCAACTCAAGGGTTAGACAAGCGTTAGAAAACTTGCCTGGTGCGCCTGCTACAATATTACAACACACGCTCCTTAATATCCTACACAATTAAGTACATATTCACATAATAATTAGTCACATACTTGATACCAAATAATGGTTTATACTACTCTATCATGTTTCATTCTTATAAGAAACAAAATATTAAACAATATTATACACACTAGTTACAGCATTATGACACTTGCGCGTCCGCACGCCAACCTCGCCTATTCGAATGGCCAAGCGACACGCAATTGCGTACGCCTAGCATGCCCATTCGATTTATTTAATACTCATTGGTTAATGCTAAGTATTATTATAAATCATAACATTCATGTTTTTGGACTTAGAACAATGTCTTTTATTGTCGGAAGCATTACACGTTGCACACACGCATGACCGACGCCTTCTGTTTGCACAACAGCCCTAAAAAGGGTCAAATTTCAAAATTTCTCCAGATAGTAAATTTAAATTCTAATTAATGATAGTTATAGGTCTATCTCTAAGCTTTCCGGATCATCTTGAATCATCTAATTTGGAGTTTATATGAGAAAGTTAGGTCCGTTTTACTAAAGGAGGCCAGCATCGCACCACGAGCTCGCCCCGGAGTGCTTGTGCTCGCCCCAAAGTGCTTCTGCTCGCCCCAGAGGGCTTGTGCTCGCCCTAGAGGGTGTGTGCTCACCCCGGATGAGCTTGTGCTTGCCCAGAGTGTTTGTGCTCGCCCTAGAGGGCTTGTGCTCACCCCGGATGAGCTTGTGCTCGCCCCAAAGGGCTTGAGCTCGCCCCAGAGGGCTTGTGCTCGCCCCCAAAGGCTTGTGCTCACCCCTAGAGGGCTTGTGCTTGCCCCAGAGGGCTGGTGCTCGCCCTAGAGAGTTGGTGCTCGCCTCGGATGAGCTTGTGCTCGCCCCAGATGAGCTTATGCTCGCCTCAGAGGGCTCCTCTCTATCGAGCTCGCCAACAAGCTCTGTTTTAGCACCCAAACTTCAAACATTCGTAACTTCTTCGTTAATACTCGGAATTAGGCCATTTCAGAGGCTATGGAAAGCTTACAACATGACTTATAAGACTCCTATAGATTCATACACTTATAGCATTAACCAATATTATTAAACATGAAAAATATCTACCATGGTCCTCTAAATTCGTCCAACAGTCCACGTCCTTGTTCAACAGTTTATTGTTCTTGCTCCATTAAGCCAAGGTAAGGATTTCTTTCATTTTTGTTCCACTTAGATGTTGTTAATAGCTTACATAGTCTCCTAACAACATTTACAAACATCCAAAACAAATAACAACAACAAGAATCGCAGCAAAACCAACCCATAAGCTTAAAAGCTCTACAACCATGAAACTTTGAAAACCTTAACCAAAATCAAATGAAGATGTGTTAAGTGAGATGATTACCTCTTGTAATCCCTCCAAGATGCTAGAGAACTTGCAGGCCAGGCTTGAGACTCTCCTTTCACTTCTTTGGCTCCTCTCTTCTCCACCCGTGTCTCTCCTTTCTTCTTCCTTCAAGTTTCTTCCTCTTCCTCTCCCTTTGTTCTTGTTCTTCCACTCTCTCTCTATACCACTCCCTCCCTCTCTGCAGCTCTCTTCTTGCTAGCAAAAGGACTAAGCTTGGAAATAAGCCGAGTATAAGAGAATGAAAGGAAAGGAGTCGGATGATTAAGGCTTGGGAGAATGAAGGAATTCAACACCCGAACTCCTCCTCTTTCTTTCCTTTTCTGCACCTCTCTTGTCTCTACTATGCTCTCACTCTTTCTGCAGCACAAAGCTTGGTAGTTGAAAGTTTGAATGGGATGGCAGCTTGGAGGCTTCGGGAGAATGAGAGGGAGTAGCTCAAGAAAGTCTAGCATTTGGGAAAATTAGGGCATTGAGCCCATCAAATGGCAGCGTGCTGCCGGCTATCCACTCTACTCCTTGCATTTGATTGGCCCAAGGGTTTAGGTTGGTTCCCACTTAGAATAATAAGCCAAAATAAATGCCCGAATACTCCACTTTTGTACCCAATTTGGTAAATAACTCTACCCAAAATTAAAATGGGTACTCCCATAAATTATTGGGACACATAAAAATAATTACTACGGAGTTTGTCCATTTATTCGGAACAGTCATATTATACATTTCGGATACCGAATAAAACACGATTGGTCTCAAAATGAAAGTCTGACACTTGAAAAAATTATCCCTTTGCACACGTGTATTACTGAAATTTATTAAAGTCGAAAAAGACACAAAATATTATGGCGTGAACAGTGCCTTGGTAAATGTGCCCCGTGAATAGTGATTTTTGCGATTTTTCGCGAGGTCAGTATATTCACCCTAACATCACTACAACACGTAAAATTCAACACATACACGTATTCTAAGTTATAACATAACCTATAAGCACATAACACATAATAATATAAATAAAAATAAAAATTCACTTTATTCACACATAAACTCGGGTTACAAGGAAATTAAAATTCCCGATCGTTACATTTACGACTCTTCAGCATGATTTGGAATCTTTTAAATTCCTGAATTATTCATACTGCTTCCTAATTATTGAATAATTGTGGAAGATTTTTTTTCTTTTAAAAGGTGGAAGTGGAAAGGAGGATATTCCTTAGAAAGGAATAAGTTGTAGAATGCAGCATGTGGTGATGAGTAAATTAAACAAACTATAATAAATCCAAGAAATAAATGAAATTCCAGAAAAGGAAGGGATAAATTTAGCTGATGATGAGTAATTTTTTTTTTGAAGAGGAAGATGTGAAGACCGCGATGATCTTAGAAAGATCCTTGGAGAGAGAATTTGGTTGTAGAACCCAACGAATAAGTAGAGATTAACGTAAAGTCCATTTTGATAGATGGAATAAATGATTATTAGTAAGTCAAAATTTCGAGGACGAAATTCTTAGAAGAAGGGGTGAATGTAATATTCCGAGTGTTTATAAGCTGAGTATATGATAATGATTCTTAGGAAAGTAATGAACGAGTTAAAGAATATGTAATACTTAACTATGATTAAGTCTAAGCAAAGGTTATGAAATAAAAACCTTCAAGAATTGTTGAGAGGAACGAATGGAGTAGAAAAATATAGAACCTATATTAAGATAATGCATTGAAGTTATTCTACGATAATTATGAAAGAGATTTAGTAAAAACCGAGTAAGGGAGGTTTCGTTGATTCCGAGGACGGAATCCTTATAAGGAGGGAAGGATGTGACAACCCGAATTTTCAGTAATAATTAAATGAGAGTTTAATAAATAAAATTCTTATTGTGAGAGGTGTCGGGTTCGAATATATATTTATATATATGTTATATGTTGTGAAATATGTGATTTGGTGTAAATATAGAAGAGGAATATATACTTTTATATTGGAAAAGTGAGGTTTAATGGTAAATTAAACCATTGATAAGAGTAAATGAAACTGTTAGGAAAAGGAAGCTAACTAAATATTATTAGGTTGAAAATTACATTATGAAATAATATAATTTGATTATTATACTTTGTTGGCAATGATATTTTTATGAATTAAATTTCATAAATAATGAGAGTAATTTACTTAAATGAAGATATATATATTTGTTTTAATAAAATGAGAAAGTAATGTGTTACATATGAATGTAGCGTGCTAATGTAGTGTAATTGTGAATTTCGTAAATTAAAATATTTATTGAATAAATATTTGATGGAAATTATTGTAGAATAATTTAATTAAGTGTGTTAATATTAAATAAATTGATGATAAATAATTTTAGAATTGGGGCGTATTTTATTACACGAGTAATATTCTAATTTAATTGAATAATTAAATTAGAGGATTGATGGTTTATTAAATAAAATAATTTATTAAATAGAAGTTATAATTTTGTTAGTAAGATTTAATTAGATTTATTAATAAAATAGGTCTAATTAAATGAAAGTGTGACAAAGTATCTTATAATAAGAATATTATTAAAATAAATTAGAATGGAGTCTTAAATGGGTCTGGCCAAACATGGCCTAAACCTTTGATTTTCTTAACCGCTGAAAACCTCCTACTAAAAGTCAAGTAAGTTATTTTCATCAGTTAGTTTTGTAAGCCAAAGAGAATAGAAGGAGAGAAATTCAGAGAGAAGAAACTCTCTGTGAAATTGAGATACAAAATCAAAGAAGAAATCAAGGGAAAGAATGAGATTAGTCAAGCTCTCCTTATCATCTAACTAATGAAAGGTAAAACTCTAGATTCCTAGTTTTTGTTTTGTTATCTAAGTTCTCTGTAATTGAATTTCTAGGGTCGAATTGTTGAGAAATTGGGTTCATGTGTTATTGGCTTTATTTAATTTGATATATGTTGTCAATAGATGATTCTTAGAGTATCGAATCCATGAAAACATGTTTTAAAGTGTAGAAATTGAGTTTTGTTGTTATATGTATGTTTTGGCTTGTTTTAGAGTCAAAATTGGCTAGATATTTGAGTAATAATCTATAAATTGAAGATGAATTATTGTTATGCGTTAAAAAAAATGAAAACATTGCAAGTTGAATCAATCAATTTGGTTGAATAACGAATCTGTAGTGATTGATTACGCTAAATTTGCCAAAGTTTATAAAAATTAGTATGAACATGAGATTTGAGGCTTTAAATTGGGGGATTAATGTGAGTTATGTATTTAGGATGGTTAAATACATGTTTAAAATTGTTTTAACAAAATTTATGATAATTGGATATACTTGGAATTGGTGTTTGATGCTTAAAATTCTTGTTTTTGGGCTTGTGTATTCTGCAGTTCATGAACTGCAGAATCTGGGTTTCAAGTTCTTTGCCCCGATGGGCTTGTTGAACTAGGTTTGCCGCCCCGGCGGTGTCCTCGCCCCGACGTTCTCAATGCATTAAGTTTACCGCCTTAACGGGGAATTTTGTGAAGAAAACTCCCGCCCCGACGGGAGATGCAAAAAAAAATACGTAATGTAACGAGCCAAAGATGAACTTATACATTATACATCTAATCTAATCTAATGTAAAGGAAAAGTTTAAGACTTAACTAAATGTTAAATGTCGGTTAAAGTGGAACGCAACAAAATGAAATGTTTACGAGGAGAACCTAATTTCTAAGTTGAGAATTGAATAGAGAATGAAATGAAGGATTATGAATTGTTAAGTAGAGTTAATACTAAGTGTTGCTATATGACTAATAAATGTTGTGCATGATTATATATCGTGTAGGATACGTGAAGTGCAGATAAATATAAGCTAATTATGATAATTGGTAATCTACGAACTAAGCAAGTCTTTCAGTTCCTAATTGTTATGTGAACTAAATGATTAACTATTTTAAATCTAGCTATGATGTAAAAGCATGATGTATTCTATGTATTGTATGTATGAAACGACAAAGTCAATTTATGACTACGTTCGTTGAGTTAGAATGTTGATTGAGTTATGGAACTCAATTATTACTTGGTAACTGATGTACAGAATGTATGATATGTTTAACCAGATGTTTATGATGTATATGATGAGCATGTTATCTATGTGTTATGTGATGTATGCAAACTGTTAGATTTTGTTGAGCTGTCAAGCTCATTCTTGCAAATAACCACTTTTGCAGGTTAAAGATACAAGGCAAAGTTATGTGCTGTTTGAATGGCATGAATCAGATGTAATGCATGCAGATTAAGTGTTGTAGCTTAAATTAATGTTTTTGAACTATGATTAAGGTTCTGGATAATGTATTTGATGATGTATGAAATGTAACAGATGTTGAGTTATAAAATTCGCATTGACTTGTAACTTAATTTTTATTCTAGGTATAAAAGGTTATTGAGTCTAGAAGTAGTTTTATTTTATTATAACTCTGATGAAGCGAATCATAAAGTAAATATGATTCTAGAATATGTAAATGATTTAAGGTTATGATTCAGGGAAAGCAAAGAAAGAAAACTGAAAAGTTTAAAATTATTCTGCATTTTATTAAGTTTAACACTAAATATTGTTGTAAAGTCAAAACGAAGATGTATTGATAACGACCGATGTTGAGAGTTGGTTTGTTCAAATTTTGGGGTCGTTACAGACTCCCTGGTGATTCTTACCACAAATGGTACACGTTTCACCCCTCTTCTTACTCTCCCTAGTTTATTTCCTGAGTTATTGTTCCACTTGCGCTTGCTTGAGTTATTACCTCCATTACTACCTCCCCTATTATCCCCTTCTTTTTTTCTTCTTCTTCTTCTTCTTCTTCTTTTTCTGCTTCTGGTTGTACTTGGACAACGCTTCACTATCTCCCTCAGCGATGATTGCCTTCTCTAACATTGTTGCGAATGAGTCGATCTGGAATACCGACACTTTATTATACAGCCATGGTTTTAACCCTTGCTCAAAGCGACATGCTTTCCTTTCATCAATATCTACTTGGCATGGAGCGAATCTAGCTAACTCATTGAACTTGGCGGCGTATTCAGGTACCGTCATGTTCTCCTGCTTCAGATTTAAAAATTGTACTTCTAGTGTATTCTGCATGCTCCTCGGAAAGAAATTGTCGAAGAATAGCTCTTTGAATTGTTCTCATACTATCACTTATTGCTAAAGCATTCTAGTCATTTTCAACACTTAATAATTTAAGATATTCTTTATAACCATGTTTATATTCATATGCATTGGACTAGTGCATAACACTTTACATCCCATAGCGTATGTTGCTATAAACATTTACTATCCCTTTATAACAAGAAAGGTCGGGATTTACAGCTATTTCATAACTTATACAAAAGTTGGGACTTACAAAAGTTATCCGGCTATTTATACACAAGTTGGGATTACATTCATACACACACACACACATACACACACACACATACACACACACACACAGACACACACACACACACACACACACATATATATATATATATATATATATATATATATATACCTATCCACTGTCTATTATACTACATTTATAAGGTATTTTCTTACTTTTTAGCACCACGCTAATTACCTTACATATCCTGCTTTTACTTTAAAAATTGGGGTCCACTAGCCTTCTTCCTTACTTAGTACATGTATATAATGCACCTACTTAAGCAACGCTTTTCTCAACCTATCAAGCTTCATTTCATTCTCTCTAACTTTATCTTTCAATTCCTGTATCTTACTTTCCAGCTCGGAGTTCTTAATTACTAAGTCATTTATACGCGCCCATATCACAAATAAATCCCCTACCGTACTATCCCCGGATCCCACCTCAGACTTTGCAACCTTAGACTCTGCATCTCCCACTGATTCTTCTTCTTCGGGTCCACCCCCTGATGCTACTATGGCTATAGGTTCGGGTGCAACCATCATCTCTTCCTGAACTATAGGGACATTTCTAAGTTCCTCATCTCTGGACATTCTACAAAACTACCAAAACAAGGAAACAAACAGTTAATTAGCCTTTCGCAATAAAACTTTATCACATAACACATAAGGTATTCAATTAAACCTTTCTTTTGATGAATTTTCATAATTCACCGATTAAAACTCTAAATGAGTTTTTCTATCTTTCTTACGGTCATATTCCTAAGGCTTTTCCCCCACCTAAGGTTCATTACCTATCAGCTCTGATACCAACCTGTGACGCCCCTAAATCCAGGTCCCTTAAACCACGGGTTCGGTGCTCACGATACAACATACATATGACATCTACCTACCCGCTCAATATAAATTACATCATTCCTTATATTATCTTAATACAAAATATAACATCATTATCCCAGGTTCAACTAACCTTTACAAAACATATCTAATAATACAAAAAATTTATATTAACTCATAACATAATGATCAATACATAAGTGACACTACTCGGTCACCTTCGCTTTGCTTTTGTCCTTCTTAGAACATTCGACTACCTCGTTCTTGGCTGAAAATTTTTATTTAAAGCAAGGGTGAACAACTCATTTGCTCAGCAAGTTTGAAACATACAATAAATAATATATCATGAATAAAGAGTTTAATCTTTCTAGAACTTAAACAATATTCAAAAGATTGTGAAGTAACTGAAACCACGAATCATTTCCAATAACAAGGATTTTCTTGAATTTCATGCCGAATAACACGTCATGAATAAAAGAGTTAAATATTCTGAATTTCCAATAATATTCAATTGATTGTGAAGAAATAGCAATACTCGATCACTTTTAACGAAGAGGATTTTTCTCAAAATTTCATGCTGAGTGATTGCTATGGATTGTGAACTTCTAGGGAAATTATCAGTTAATATCATTGAATACCTCAAGAGTATAAGTTAGCCTCGAGAACTAATTATACTCTTTGCAAGTACGTAAGGTGATCAACCTCACTGTACTTCATGTTATACATAACATTCAAATATAGCGCGCGGGGTCGAATGTCCGACAATAAAGTTCCCCTTTTATAAGGGTTGTTCATCTCAGTCTTATATCATGAGTCCGCACCATAACAATATGGTTTGGATTAACTTCAAGAAATTCTATGATTTCAATACGTTATATCAATATCAGTCTAGCTGAAACAAGTGGCATAGACTCTCATTAACAAAGCAATTCATGCATAGCCGAAACAAGTGGCATTGATTTTCATTGATAAAGCAATTAATGCATACTAGAATATTTCAAGCTTAATGTGACGTCCTCAAATCTGGGTCTCCTCAACCCGGGTCCGGTGCTACATGGTAGTACAACATCTACACATTTCTAACCATATAATCATACTAATACGAATGCAATTACTAACTTATTACAATCATATTCATTCATTCCCCAGGTTCTAAGACCATTACATAACAAAAGGATAATAATACTAATTATGTCATAATATTACTATGGGAAAAATGTATATACACAACTGTATATTACACAGTCGACTATAGTGACTATTTTTTTGGGCTATAGTGACGGTTCACCCGTCACTATAGCCCAGAATATCTATAGCGAGGGGTGAACCGTCACCCGTCGCTATAGCCCAAAAAACCGTCGCTATAGCCCAACTGTGCAGTACACAGTTGTGTACCTATATATAGCCCTATTATTATACTATTACAAGGGTCTTCTCAAACGTTCATCTTTTCCTTCCCCTTGCCTTTACCGGATCCTTCGATACGTTCCGGCTTAGCCAAAAATATTTAATTTAAAGCAAGAATGAGCATTCGATTGCTCAACATGTATAACAATTGAATAATGATATAATCATAAATTAAACCTGAGAATTTTACTTTTTATTCATAAAGGGGTTGCACAGTAATTAAACGGCAGACCCGGTCTCACTTACGAGCACATCTAGGTGATTAGCCTATAGTACTCTATGTTGATCAACACTACATTCTTAAACGACATTACATTTGTGGACGCCTCACGCGTCAGTCGAAATATTCGACAAAATTTCCCTATTCACAGGGTTTATTTACTCTCAGGATAAACACTGAGTCCGCACAAATAGATTTGGATTGGGAGACTTTACTTATCATTTATAATATTTCAAAGATGACATATCAAATTAATAAAAAATTTAGCATCTGTCTAGCCGAAACAAAGGACATCGACACACTTCTCAAAAAGTTCATGCATAACAGAACTTTAAAGCTTTAACATCTTATAACATGGCATAACTTGAACACTTTTATAGAATAATTACAGCATAAGGTTTATCAAACTTGCACAATATAATAGATTGGATAGGTTAGGAAACTTGCCTCAAACGTCTTCTAAGAGTTTACACTATTTTGCCCTTCAAATGGCCTACACAATTAGGTTTACATACACATACCAAGTAGACACATAATTGACGTCAAGTATTGGTTTACGTTAACTCATAATTATTTCTCTTAATGTTCGTTCCATTTAATTCAAAACCTTCCTTATGCCTTTTAATTCTTGTTATGGCATTTCGATGTTTACACGTCGTTCGCCTGACTCAACTTACACGAATGCCTAAACGATACGTCTAGGATTCTCTTTCATTCTTATCATACTTATTAGTTAAGCTTATGTTCTTCCTTGATTATAACCCGGACATGATAACCCGTCTGATTAAGGTTTAAACTCTTTCTTTATTATATTTTTATTTTTCTTTGTTCCTCATGGTGCGGCCTGCGCCAGGATTTGTGCTCTAGGCGGCGCGCCCCGCGCTACCCCGCGCCAAAAGTGGCGCGACCCGCGCTACTCTTGTATAGATTTTTCCTTCGTTAATTAGCCTCTGGCACGCCCTGCGGCCTTACTAGCGTGCCCCGCGCCGGACCATCAGGAAATTTTTCCCTTGATTTTTCATGTTTTGTTCATTTTACGTTTTTCCTTCCTAACTTCATTTCTCGACCATCCGTCAACGGAATACGTTCATTCTTGAGCCTACGGCTCACTTTCTCAATTTTCTACAAAACCCTTAGGAAAATAAAGTTTTTTGGGAAAAATGATCTCCTGCTATCTCGACACGAAAATTGTATCGAGCTAACATTTTCGTCGATTGACGTCTTTTATTAGATTTTTTGCCATAACTTCGTTATAGCTTGTTTTTACACCATTCCAATTGGAACATTTCCATAACTTACTTAAGTTCATTTCTTCCTTTTCAGATGTTAATTATTAACATGCAAGCAATGGTTTTAAACTTGTCCATCAACAACGTTTAGCACGATTTCTTGGTTTGGTTCGTTATTACGATTACGTTTTCACTTAGCATGCTCGTTAAGTTAATTAGTCCGCTTAGTTCATACTTATCTCTCTAAGATCCTTCAATGATCTATCACATAACCAACATCCAACAATGCACTTTAATCACATTTAAAGGTATTGAAATGAACTTAGGGTTTTGAGGTTTTAGGGTTTTACCTTTCTTGTTCTTGCTTGATGAAGATGATGACCAAGTTAGCTTCTTCTCCTCTCTTCCTTTTTAGATATTCTGAAATCTCCATCTCTCTCTTGAATTTGGCATAGCTTCTCCTCTTAGATTTTAGGAATTGGTAGAGAGAATGAAGAAAATGGCTCTTATTTATAGAAAAGGCAAGACTTAGGGCATTTTGGTCATGGAATTCACTTTGCTAGGATTTGTAAGACTTCCCTCAAGGTTTTGTGACACCCCCAAATCTGGGTACTTCGTTTCCTCAGGTTTTGGTGTTCACTATCCAAATACATATGACATCACGTCTAACTACCCATTCAAATATAAAGGAAAACTATTAATAAAATAGAAATCTCCTATTAAAGGGTTATACCATCATTAATAAATAAATCCCAGGTCATCTAACCTTAACATAACATCAATGCGGAAAACATACTTAAGTCTATTACATAAACATAATTTAAACAATATAACAAGTCTTCATCACTTGTTTGCTTTGCCTTTGCCCTTACTAGTGGACGGCTCATCAACTCTTTCAACTTTAGCTGCAAGGGTGAGCAATGATTGCCCAGCAAGTACAACATCAACAATAATAATAACATGCGAAATAATTGACGGATATTGAATGATCTAAGATTCAGCTTTTGAGTCAAGAATGTAAGACAAGATTCAAAAGAATATCTGAGGGTCTTAAGACCACGAACTATGTCCCAGGTTATCAAGTATTTCTACTTTAAACCTTTAACAGTCGTAAGACTATATGGACCTTACTTCTCGTACTTGGGGGGATCAGCCTTTGTACCATGTATGTTATTGTCTGATCAATATAACGACAATTACGCGCAAGTATATGCGGTCAACAAGTAATAAAGAGTAAGTAGAGTATCGATCCCACGAGGAATTATTACTAGTCTTTTCCAAGTATTAACCTTTTATCATCTCAATCTTATTTAAACAAACGATAATTATTTTTATTGTTTTGCAATAACGAAGATAACAAATAATCAAAGAACTATGAAAAGCTTTAATATAATGAAATCTAATATTAACAAGTCTAAGATTGCAATTTCCCCCAACACTTCACTTGAATATCATAACTCTCTCTTTTTAACTAGTTAAATCACAAGGATTGTTACCCGAGAAATCACAAGTATGTCTAAGCCTCTCTCGATGGTCAAATACGTATTCCCCATTACGCTGTATAAATATATCTCTATTCTACAAACTAGTAAGAATCCAATATCAAGAATAATTAATAAGACACGTGTCACCAAATCTCATTAATCATCCTATCAATTATCAACTTTCGCAATAGAAATCATTAAGCATGGATTCTCCAAAGGATACATGTGGTATTTAGGTATATGTCTATCCTAAATACAATCAAATTATCCATTCATGAGAGTAATAAATAAAACACACGTCACTTAATTTCATAAATTACCCATAGGGATATCTAATTTTCACATGATATCATAACAAGGTCTCAACCTATACTTCCTCTCTCCATTCCATATAAGTTCCCAAGGTAATTACTAGCTAGGTAATTAATATATAAAGCACAAATTATGATATCCAATCACAAATAATTAACGAACATTAAAGAAAGAGCATTCAATTCAAACTATGTATTGGGTTCCATTGAAATCTTAGAAAATTAGTTCTAGTTCATGGTAACTACATAAAACATCATATTTGATCTATTCATCATGATGGAATTACAAATTAAGAAGGAAATACAAGAGATAGAATGATAAAACCCCTTTGTGGAGATATTCAATTGTTGCTTAATGGTTTGATGCTTCTTCTCTAGCTTTTCCTCAAGAATTGATATTCCTTGCCTTGCTTGCTCCTTGGAAATTGCTAGAAAATCCTTGTATTGCAGCCTATTTCCTTCTTGATGATGTATTTTGTAGCTTCCTCCTCACTAGATTTGATGTTAGAATGAGTTAGAATGAGTGGGTATGTGTTAGGATGTGAGTTCCAGCCGCCCCCTTGGTGTTATATCAGATGGGTGTCCAAAACCCTAGCTTAGATATCAAAAATTGGCCCAAAATCGCGAAGTTCGAAGTGCATCCAGGGGGTTCTCGCCTCGGCGGCCCGCCCTGGCGAGGAGCTCGCCCCGGCGGGGAAATAGTACTAGAAATTGCCATAACTTCTGCTGCCCGAATCAGTTTAGACATCTGTTGGTAAAATGGCCATAACTTCTTCGTCCGAACTCGGATTAAGGCGATTAAGTAGGCTATGAAAAGCTAAGAAGTAGCTCTACAACCTTCATAACTGGAACTCGTCGAGATAATGGCCGGAGCAAGGTCAAATGGAGCCCGAAGCAACTGCTGTGTAAAATCCATGTCAAATTCGACGGTAAAATGACCATAACGCTCTCATATGAACTTCAAATTGGATGATTCAAGATGTTCTGGAAAGCTAAGATCAAAATCTACAACTTTCTTTCTTTGAGGTCTGAGAGATTCGGATTGCATCATGGGTCAAATTGAGAAACAAGCAGCTGGAATGCCAAATTCGAGCAAAAAACGCAACGATCCAAGGGGCCTTTATTTCAATTCCTACAAAACAAAGTAAAAACACATAAAAGCACACAAAAACATATAAAAGTAATATAAAACTAAATTACACAACAATAAGATGAAAACACATAAAACCAAACGAAATGACTTAGGGTTTACAAATTATCAAGCTCAAAAACACTTAATTTGTGTGTTTACACACTCGTCAAATACCCCCAAACTTAAACCTTTGCTTGTCCTCAAGCAAAACACACAAACTATAAAAATTAAACATTTCTAAATAAAATCTATCTTGAGCAATGAGTTAATAAGTTTAAACAATGGTCTCAAAGCATAAACACATGAAAACTCAAGGAAATTTTCAAAACGTTGCAAGTCTAGATTTACAATTAGCTAGTTATAACTTGATTTAGGTCCCTTCCGTGTGTGTGTGAGTACCCAATAGCACTAAACCAATCAAGCTCGGATGAAGCTATGCAACCACATTACCTTATGAAATAATCAAAATAAACCACCAAAAACTACATGCTTAACACACCACTAAATACAAAGGTATACAAATCACAATTTCCAAAAATATGAAATCAAAGGACTCTAGGTAAGTGCATTTTATGCTCCATCTTATTCTAAGTCTACTCTTATGGGTGAGTGCGTTTTACGCTCCATCTCAACTCAACACAAGGTTTGATATACATAGATGTCTTACTTTTATCAAAGTTATAAGAGAGTGCGTTTTACGCTCTATCTCTCCTAAGCATGTGTCCACGAGTGAGTGCGTTTTATGCTCCATCTCAACTCACCACATGACCATCAATTCAAACACAATAAATTTGGATACCTTGCTTCGAGTGATGTTTAAATGAGTTCTAGAGTATATAGATATTTTTCACAAGCATTCGGTTATAAAAGCCTTCTCTAAGCATACAACTAGTTCAATACTCATGGGTAAGTGCAAAAGAGTGAAAGGACGCATAAACAAAATAATAACCAGAATAACGATTAAGCACAAAGACTAAGCAACATTTATCCATTTTTCATGAGTTAGAATCAATTCAAATAAGTTCTTATCATAGACCATGGATTGTAGTTCAAATCAAATTAAAACAATGATCAAGAGACACATCCTAAACATAATTTTTTTTTTCAAAATAGCAAACAAACATTAAAATACACAAATAACTAACACATGTTATGTAACTATGATGCTAATGCTATATGATCCAATGCTATATGATCCACCCCCAAACTCAAAGTGAACAATGTCCTCATTGTTTATAAGATAAAGAAATGAAAACTGAGAACTTCCCTGATTGGACAAGCGTTATGCTCGACCATAGCCTTCTAAACATTTGAGTCTGATGGTGGATAAACTGGTAATGGTTATGGCTCATGAACATGCATTAGGGCGGCATTCGGATAATAACCAAGCAATTCCTTACCAAACAATGCTCAATCAGGCCAACTTTCTTTTTGACAATTCGTTGACTACGTGATGCGCACTGACTGAAATTCTTCATTAAATACCTCCCCAAACTCAATTTCAACAAAAATTGCTAAGTTATTGTAATATTCAATCAAATCATAGCAATGAACAACCCAAAATCCTCTACTTGAGCCAACACAAACTCAATTGGGCAAACCAATCTAAATTTATCCAAATTTGACAGTGCATGATTACCCAATACAAATCTAAGTGCAACAGTTTAACTAACCAAGAATACCCATCACAATTGACAAATTTATTTTACTTGTATGCAAAAATTGGAGTGAGTACCTTGCTTTGTGTTGGTAAAAGAAGTTGTTTGTTTAGTACCTTCAATTTGGAGATGAATCCTTTTGAATGCTCAGTGGGTTAAGATGAATCCATGTGGGAGAGGGGAAGAATGAGTTTGGAAGTGTGAATGACAATACAATCCGGCTTGGGAAGAAATAAATTTTTTTTAGCTCGTCAGGGCGAGAAAATCATGTCTTGTGAGATCGCCGAGGCGAGCTTGCGCCGGGGCGAGAATTTTGTACTGCGTTTTGCCGCCAGGGCGAGATCGCCGCTGGGGCGGGAATTTTGTTCTTCAGGAGCTCGCTGCGGCGCCAACCCCCTGTAGCCCAAAAACTAATTTTTTCACAATTCAATGCAATGGCCATCATCAACACACCCAACCTGATACAATGCAACATACCAAGCATACATTAGACAATTTGACCGAAGAATGGTCCTATAAAGTAAATCGAACTCACAAGATAAACTAATAAAAACACATACATTTAAAACTTAGAAACTTAAAATTTTCAAACTTGCGAAATTGAAATATAACAACTAAACATAAAGGATACGGATAGAGATAATGGGTTGCCTCCCATCAAGCGCTTGGTTTACAGTCCTCGGCTTGACTAACTCCCTATTTTTATCCAATTCCCCTTCGATAATTAAGGAACCCACCATCCATTGATAGCCATGTAATATTTGAGGGTTTCTCCTCAGTAAGGGTCATTGTTTCAAGTTCACCTAG
Source organism: Aralia elata (assembly GCA_034770075.1). NCBI lineage: Eukaryota > Viridiplantae > Streptophyta > Magnoliopsida > Apiales > Araliaceae > Aralia > Aralia elata. The sequence goes on along the minus strand of CM068385.1, from coordinate 31,924,567 downwards.
CTTATTACTTTTAGGAACAGTCTTATTTAAGAGATTCACATAACTAGGCGCTTGCTCCATTGTGTTTGTGAAAGGAATGTTGAATTGAAGCTCTTCAAACACAAAAGAATTTTCAGCTTTCTTCGCTTGGACCCCTAATTCATCACACCATGGGTTCAAATTTATGTTAGCTCCATTATCATATAGAACCTTGCCTAAGACATGACTACCAATTGGGCACGGGACTGCAAAACCGACTGGATTCTGGAACTTTGGTGGAGAAGGCACGTGGGGTATTAATACAATCGGCTCATCTTTGTTGGAACTCAAAGATGGATCCTCGGCCTCCTTTTCTCGCTCCCCACTTTCGACATCTTGTGGCTCATCTAGTTGCATATTTGGTGTGGGTCGCCCATCAATCTCAAGAACCATGTCATCGGGCTATTCACCTTTAGAAAGATTGCTAATAACGTTGATAAGTTTTCCAATTTGGTTCTCAAGATTTCGAATAGGCATTTCCTGACTTTTCAACATCTCTTCATTCAAAGTCATCATCTTGGACACAAGTTCCTCAAAGTTTGACATCTTCTCTTCTTGTGGCAATGGAGGTGGACATGAGAATTCTGGTGCAACAACTGGACTTGGAGCATAGTATTGATCATCATAATTGTAGCTCGATGTAGAATCCGGGTGATACCCTAAATCTTGGTGATAATCGAGATAAGCATAGCTATTGAGGTAATCACCACCGTAATGTACCGGTCCAAAACTGATGGTGCATTGATGACTCGAGTGATTGTCAGCACAATAATCACATGTCACTGTTATACCTTGAGTGCTCTCTACTACTAAAGCATCCAACTTCCTCGATAGTGTTTCAAATTGTGCTAACAATGCAGAAAATGCATTGAGTCCATCAATCCCAGTTTCCATTGGTTGAGTCATACTCGTGTACGACCATTGATAAGCAAAATCATCCATGTTGTACCTCGTAAAGCATCAAAACAAAAAAATGTTAAAAAAGTATAAACAAATTTATATACAAGTTTAGATTAAGACTAATTTGATTATGACTAATATTGGAAAAACACTAGAAAAATAATTCCCCGGCAACGACGCCAAAAACTTATTGTCCAATTAATATAACGACAATTACGCGCAAGTATACGCGGTCAACAAGTAATAAAGAGTAAGTAGAGTATCGATCCCACGAGGAATTATTACTAGTCTTTTCCAAGTATTAACCTTTTATCATCTCAATCTTATTTACATAAACGATAATTGTTTTTGTTGTTTTGCAATAATGAAGATAACAAATAATCAAAGAACTATGGAAAGCTTTAATATAATGAAATCTAATATTAATAAGTCTAAGATTGCAATTTCCCCCAACACTTCACTAGAATATCCTAACTCTCTCTTTTCAACTAGTTAAATCACAAGGATTGTTACCCGAGAAATCACAAGTCTGTCTAATCCTCTCTCGATGGTCAAATACGTATTCCCCATTACGGTGTATAGATATATCTCTATTCTACACACTAATAAGAATCCAATATCAAGAATAATTAATAAGACACGTGTCACCAAATCTCATTAATCACCCTATCAATTATCAACTTTCGCAATAGAAATCATTAAGCATGGATTCTCCAAAGGATACATGTGGTATTTAGGTATATGTCTATCCTAAATACAATCAAATTATCCATTCATGAGAGTAATAAATAAAACACACGTCACTTAATTTCATAAATTACCCATAGGAATATCTAATTTTCACATGATATCATAACAAGGTCTCAACCTATACTTCCTCTCTCAATTCCATATAAGTTCCCAAGGTAATTACTAGCTAGGTAATTAATATATAAAGCACAAATTATGATATCCAATCATAAATAATTAACGAACATCAAAGAGAGAGCATTCAATTCAAACTATGTATTGGGTTCCATTGAAATCTTAGAAAATTAGTTCTAGTTCATGGTAACTACATAAAACATCATATTTGATCTATTCATCATGATGGAATTACAAATTAAGAAGGAAATACAAGAGATAGAATGATAAAACCCCTTTGTGGATATATTCAATTGTTACTTAATGGTTTGATGCTTCTTCTCTAGCTTTCCCTCAAGAATTGATATTCCTTGCCTTACTTGATCCTTGGAAATTGCTAGAAAATCCTTGTATTGCAGCCCATTTCCTTCTTGATGATGTATTTTGTAGCTTCCTCCTCACTAGATTTGATGTTAGAATGAGTTAGAATGAGTGGGTATGTGTTAGGATGTGAGTTCCAGCCGCCCCCTTGGTGTTATATCAGATGGGTGTCCAAAACCCTCGCTTAGATATCAAAAATTGGCCCAAAATCGCGAAATTCGAAGTGCATCCAGGGGGTGTTAGGTTTGTATATAGGGCGAACATGCAATCAAATTACATAAATAGTGCGGAAGCGCAGTAAAACGGATTTAAAATTTTTTCATACAAACCATCACCATGATCGTCCATGTGCTCAATTATCAATTAAACGAAAGAGATAGAGATATAGAATTATACCCTTGTAGAACCATGCTTCCACAGGTACGAGTTCACCTCCAAATCCTTTGTGTTCTCCTTGAATTCTACCGATTAAATTCCTTCATTTGATCAACGTTAGCCACACAAGTGTTTGGCCCTCTAGAGGTGATCCACCAAGGAATAATAGTTGTTCAAGAAGATGGGTGTTGGAAAAACCCTAGTTTCTATCTCTATAAAAATTGCAAGTACTCTCTCTCTCTCCAATTCTTATGGAAGAGTGTGTAACTGTCTAACCCTAAATCATGATAAGACTCCTCTTATTTATAGATATAGGGAACCCTCCTAAACTATTTAGGATTAGGGTTTTTATTTTAATTAAACTCCTTTAATTAATTAAACTCCTAATCCAATTAGGAATTTATGAGAGAGTACTTCTATTAATTAATTCCCAATCCTATTAGGAATTAAATAATAGTAATGGTAATAATAATAATAATAAGACTCCTCTTATTAATTTATATTTAATATTTCCAAAATATTAAATAATAAATATTAAGCTATTTAATTTATTCTATCTCCATAGATTAAATTAAATACACTTAACTTATTATTACAATTATGCCATTTACTTCTTAAACAAATATTTTCCTTTTGCGGTGTGACCCTTTAGGTTCTCCATATTAAACCGATTGTGAATAAATCAATTAGAACAATTCTAATCTTATTTAAATAAATAAATTAAACTATTAATTCATTTAAATAAATAATATTTATTCTACAATAAGGGTAAGCCCCCTTAGCGATCAACGACTTTCCGGATAATATAGATTTCAACATTAATCACAAAAGAACCTTTCAGTGAATAGTTACCGTACAATTCAATCCTTCTACCATACAATGTCCCAATTAAATATAAGACATGGAATTACTGTCAAGTCTTATTTTATTTAATTATATGTATTTCGATTCTCATATGCACAACTCTGATTAAAGCAAATTAGAAACTCCTTTCTAATTTCATTCTGCTTTGGCCAAAGACTTCTGAGTCGTCATTTATCGAATCACATAGGACATTCTCTCCTTTTACTAGAAGTGGTAGATTTTTTGTTGATCATTCACCTATCTTCATGTATAACTTATTATACCCAATCATACCCTTTGATATACCCTAAAGGTCTTAAGGGACATGTCAAAGTATAACTCATCATACACAAGATACTAAGATGATCTCAAGTCCAAGGATCACTTGTACTACTATCACTAGAGGAATTCCTATTGACATGCGAGTAAAACTCCATTAGGTATTCCTTAGCGAGCCACGTTCAGGGAACTTATTCTCTAATAAGTACCTACATACTTGCTTTAGTGTCTCCATACAAATGATTATGAGATCAATCATCCTCTTCATAAGAGCAAGCAACGTATGTACTAATCTACCCAGATTCACTAATCCCTTTTTTAGTAATCCATCGATTAGGAATGATTTTAGTTTGTGCGCTATCTAGAATTTAGATCTCATTAGCATGATCACCATCATGATTCTAAAAGCATTACTCAAAACTATGGGTTTATCACATTTAATATAACAGCATCATGTAGATAAATTAAAATGCCTTTAACAAACGAATAAGATTACAAAGTATATGTTACATCATATCAAATATGATTGTCTTGTGTGCATACTACTTTCAGGGGGTTCTTGCCCTGGCGGCCCGCCCCGGCGAGGAGCTCGCCCCGGCGGGGAAATAGTACTAGAAATTCTCGCCCCGGCGAGCTCACTTCTGCTGCCCGAATCAGTTTCGATGTTTTTTGGTAAAATAGCCATAACTGCTTCGTCCGAACTCGGATTAAGGCGATTAAGTAGGATATGAAAAGCTAAGAAGTAGCTCTATAACTTTCATAACTGGAGCTCGTCGAGATAATGGCCGGAGCAACGCTTAAATTGAGCCCGAAGCAACTGCTGTGTAAAATCCATTTCAAATCCGACGGTAAAATGACCATAACTCTCTCATATGAACTTCAAATTGGATGATTCAAGATGTTCTGGAAAGCTAAGATCAAAATCTACAAATTTCGTTCTTTGAGATCTGAGAGATTTGGATTGCATCATGGGTCAAATTGAGAAACAAGTAGCTGGAATGCCAAATTCGAGCCAAAAACGCAACGATCCAAGGGACCTTTATTTCAATTCCTACAAAACAAAGTTAAAACACATAAAAGCACACAAAAATATATAAAAGTTATATAAAACTATATTACACAACAATAAGATGAAAACACATAAAACCAAACGAAATGACTTAGGATTTACAAATTATCAAGCTCAAAAGCACTTAATTTGTGTGTATAAAACACACTCGTCATATGTGCACAACATCTTAAAGCTAACGCGTAAATAAAATCCCCTATATAAGGGTTGTTCATCTTAGTTTGACATCGGAGTCCGCACCAAAGGAAGTTTGGTTTAGATTTACTTTAATAACGTTTCTAGAATTTAGAATGCTCATCAACTATGGACTAGTCGAATCAATAAGGGTTCGCTAGTCAATCAAGGTTCAATAAAAATGTAATTAATATTCGAGAATTAAAGACTAAATCTCGTAAAAGGTACAATTGGGTAATTTCTGTATAACTGAAGTATTACAAAAAGGAAATTAGAACTTCTTATTGAATCCATGAAATTGAATGGAATAGGAATAACAACTTGCTCAAGTAAGTAATAGCATTATGAAACTTGCATTCTAAGATAATGAAATTTATGAACTTGCTTTCAACGAAATAAGAGATCAAGATAGAAAACTTGCGTAAACGTAAAAGTAAGGATAAGATACTTGCTTTCAATGAAGTAAAAGATTAGGAGTAGTAAACTTACCTCGTGCGTAGATTACAAATTAAAATTCACGTTCTTTAATCAACCTATACATTACGTAGATAAATCAGTAACAATGATTAGTTACAGTATTATAAACACTTGAGGATTCATTCTCATTCAATTTCATTCTATATCTCAATTGTCATTGGATAATCAATGGGTATATACTTACCACCCATTACAGTATTTTAGTATTCATTTTATACATTAGACTAAGCTTTAGGTATGTCTACGATTTCATACTATGATCACAAAGAAAGAATAAAATTTGTACTCTCTTATTTTTACTTTTTTTTAATTCCCGCCGGGGCGAGAAAATCCTTCACAAACTCTCGCCGGGGGGAGACGTCGCCGGGGCGAGGAATTCCTTCACAAAACTCTCGTCGGGGCGAGCCTTCGCCAGGGTGAGAGACGCAGTTCATTGAGCTCGCCGGGGCGAGAAGCTCAGTTCATTGAGATTGCCGGGGCGAGAATCACAAATTTCAGCTTCTGCAGTTCGCGAAGAACGCAGAAACAGGCCAAAAATTTCCAATCTTGTTATTCTTACATCAAATTAAACATACCCAATTACTATAATTCATATAAAATCGTTACCTAAGCCTTCTAACATGATTCTAACAACTTAAATCACATAAACCATGAATCTAAGAATCAAATTTGAGGTTTTTTATCATTTTAGTAGAGTTTCTTTAAATTTCATGAAATCACACAAAACAGGTTCATTGTAACATCAAATTAATCCATTTAACTTTCATTCTCTTCAATTTTACGTACATAAACATAATTAGTCATCAATTTAACCAATTAACATGCAAAACCAGTATCAATTTCATACATTTAAGCCATGCTCATAACTAACTACTCTGTAACTTTTCAAAACTTCAATTAAAACATGATTTCATGGATTTAATTACTCTAAATCATATATACATCATATAAAAGACGCTTATACATGCTTTCTAACATCTAATCATCATTCTATAAAAATTTAGCCATAGAACTTAGTTTATAGAGAACTCAAAACATGCATTCATGGAGAAAATTAAGAAAACATAACTTAAAGGTTAAATTTAAGAATTACCTTTGGTTTGGTGCTAGATTATGCAACTAGATGAAAGGATTTCCTTCTTCACTTCTTTAATTCCTCTCAATTCTCTCTCTTTTTCTCTCTAACTAATCTCTCTGGCTTAGTTATTAGAAGTGAGGCAATAAAACACGTACTAGAGAACAGAAATAATATGGACGTCAGTTAATCCCATAATGGGTTAACTGACTCCAACTCCCCTTAAGGCCTCGTTTGGCTAACCACATAAATCCTCCCTTCTAGTTTATTTTAATAAACTACTTATTATATAGCTCATATCACATATTTAATCAATTAAATAAACTCATTTAAATCAATTAAATAGAATAGAATAATTCTACATTAAATCACATAAATAAAATTCTCATTTATTAAATATGATAAATTATCAAATCTCTAATTAATATTAAATTAATTAGAAATAACATTATACTTATTTAAATAATGCATTTAATCAAATAAATTCAACTAAACACATACTTTAAATATAAGAATTCTCCACATTAATTTAATTAATGTAACACATATAATTAAATTAATCTACCATAATTTCATCAATTAATCAATTAATTCAACAATCAAATCATCGAAAAATATTTATTTAATCCAATAAATATTTTAATTAAATTACAAAATTCTCGTTCATCACATCTTTCCCCCTTAAAAGGATTCTGTCCCCAGAATCATGACTCAATTACTTCGTCCCGTTACATTCTCCCCCCTTACAAAGATTCTGTCCCCAGAATCGCTACACATAGATTAAGTAAACAGCTGTGGATAATTTCTCATCATCTGATTTTCGAGTTCCCACGTTGCTTCTTCAGCATTGTGGTTCTTCCAGATCACCTTAATAGAAGGTATAATTTTATTTTTAGCACTTGCTCTTTTCTGTCAACTATCTGAACAGACTCTTCTTCGTAAGACAAATCTTTCTCAACTTGCAGGGGTTCATACTCTATGACATGCTTGTAGTCGGGTTTGTACGGTCGTAATACCGAGACATGAAAGACATTATGGATGTGTTCCAGTGCTGGAGGTAAAGCTACCTCATACGCAACCTCTCTAACTCTTCTTAACACTTCAAAGGGTTCAATGAACCTTGGGCTCAGTTTTCCCTTCTTACTTTCAAGAAAACGTAGCTACCAACTCAAACTCTCGATTCTTACGATGTTGGTCGGCATATTTCTTCTGCCTATCCTGAGCTGCTATCAATCTTGCCCTGATTACTTTTACAATTTTTGCAGTCTGTTGTACCAATTCTGGTCCTAGCAATTGACGTTCGCCAACTTCATCCCAGCATAATGGAGTTCTGCACTTTTTGCCGTACAACGCTTCGTAAGGCGGCATGCCAATACTTGCGTGGTAACTGTTATTGTAAGCAAATTCCACCAATGGTAAATGATCATCCCAATTTCCTTTGAAGTCCATAATGGAAGCTCGTAGCATATCTTCTAATGTTTGAATCGTTCTTTCGCTCTGTCCGTCGGTCTGTAGATGATATGTCGTACTCATACGTAACTTTGTTCCCATGCATTCCTGTAGTCGTTTCCAGAAGTTTGATGTGAAGCGCGGATCCCTATCTGAGACAATATATATTGGAACACCGTGCCTTGAAACAATCTCCTTCACATACAACTTCGCCAACTGGTTTAGGTTGAATCTGATCTTGATCGGTAGAAAATGTGCTGATTTCGTCTGTCGATCTACGATAACCCATACTGCGTCGAAACCTTTCTGAGTCATCGGAAGTCCTACTACGAAATCCATGGTGATGTGCTCCCATTTTCATCCTGGGATTTCTAACGGTTGTAATAGCCCGCTTCGCCTCTGATGTTTTGCATTAACTTTCTGACATGTCAAACACTTGGCTACACAATCGGCAACGTCTCTCTTCATATTCGGCCACCAGAAATGCTGTCGGAGATCTTGGTACATCTTCGTACTACCCGGATGAATCGAATATCTAGAATTATGAGCCTCGCTCAGAATTTCCTCCTTAACCTCTTGCACTGGCGGAACCCAAATTCTTCCTTCGAATCTCAATACTCCATCGTTATCAACTTTAAATTTTATTTCATCACCTCTAGATATTCTTTTCCTGATTTTCTCACATATTTTGTCCTGATTTTGTGTTTCCTTAACCTTATCCACCAAAGTTGAACCGAATATCAACTGAAATAATTTTCCGTCACACTCTTCAGGAAATTTCACCTCCAACTCCAGTTTCGCCATTGCTGTAATTAGCTCCTCTTGAGCGGTAATCATAAACAATTTCTCCCGTCCCTTTCTTCTTAAGGCGTCAGCCACCACGTTCGCTTTACCCGGATGGTATAAAATTTCGCAGTCGTAATCCTTTATCGATTCCAACCATCTCCTCTGACGCATGTTCAGATCCTTCTGTGTAAAAATATATTTCAGACTCTTGTGGTCTGTATATATTTCACACTTCTCTCCGTATAGATAGTGCCTCCATATCTTCAAAGCAAACACCACCGTGGCCAATTCTAAATCATGGGTAGGATACCCCTTCTCATAGTCTTTTAATTATCGTGACGCATACGCAATGACCTTACCGTTCTGCATAAGCACACAGCCTAGTCCTTTATGCGACGCATCACTATGCACCACAAAATTTCCTGTGTTATCTGGTAGAGACAACACAGGTGCCGTACTCAACCTCTGCTTTAATTCTTAAAAACTTTCCTCACACTTCTCCGTCCAAACGAACTTCACCGTCTTCCTAGTCAAATTCGTTAATGGAGTCGCAATTTTGGAAAAATCCTAAATGAATCTCCTATAGTAACCTGCCAATCCGAGGAAACTCCTTACTTCCGATGGTGTTTTCGGCTGATCCCAGTTAAGCACTGCTTCAACCTTTGACGGATCCACCGAAATTCCATCTTTGTCAATCACATATCCAAGAAATTGCACTCACTCTATCCAGAATTCACACTTTGAAAATTTAGTATACAACTTCTCTCTTCGTAATGCTTCCAATGTCAACTTCAAATGCTCTGCATGCTCTTCCTTGGTTTTGGAATAAATTAGAATATCGTCAATGAATACTACTACAAACTTGTCCAAAAACGGCTTAAACACCCTGTTCATTAAGTCTATGAATGCTGCAAGAGCATTCGTTAGGCCAAATGACATCACCAGAAACTCATAATGACCATAACGAGTTCTGAACGCTGTCTTCGGTACATCTTCCTTCCTCACCTTCAACTGATGATACCCACTCCTCAAATCTATCTTCGAGAAATATCTAGCTCCTTTCAACTGATCAAATAAGTCGTCGATTCTTGACATCGGAGTCCGCACCAAAGGAAGTTTGGTTTGGATTTACTTCAATAACGTTTCTAGAATTTAGAACGCTCATCAACTATGGACTAGTCGAATCAATAAGGGTTCGCTAGTCAATCAAGGTTCAATAAAAATGTAATTAATATTCGAGAATCAAAGACTAAATCTCGCAAAAGGTACAATTGGGTAATTTCTGTATAACTGAAGTATTACAAAAAGGAAATTAGAATTTCTCATTGAATCCATGAAATTGAATGGAATAGGAATAATAACTTGCTCAAGTAAGTAATAGCATCATGAAACTTGCATTCTAAGATAATGAAATTTAGGAACTTGCTTTCAACGAAATAAGAGATCAAGGTAGAAAACTTGCGTAAACATAAAAGTAAGGATAAGATACTTGCTTTCAATGAAGTAAAAGATTAGGAGTAGTAAACTTACCTCGTGCGTAGATTACAAATTAAAATTCACGTTCTTTAATAAACCTATACATTACGTTTATAAAGCAGTAACAATGATTAGTTACAGTATTATAAACACTTTAGGATTCATTCTCATTCAATTTCATTCTATATCTCAATTGTCACTGGATAATCAATGGGTATATACTTACCACCCATTACAGTATTTTAGTATTCATTTTATACATTAGCCTAAGCTTTAGGTATGTCTACGATTTCATACCGTGATCACAAAGAAAGAATAAAATTTGTACTCTCTTCTTTTTACTTTTTTTTTAATTCCCGCCGGGGTGAGAAAATCCTTCACAAACTCTCGCCGGGGCGAGTGACGCAGTTCATGGAGCTCATCGGGGCGAGAAGCTCAGTTCATTGAGCTCGTTAGGGCAAGAATCACGAATTTCAGCTTCTGCAGATCGCGAAGAACGCAGAAACAGGCCAAAAATTTCCAATCTTGTTATTCTTACATCAAATTAAACATACTCAATTACTATAATTCATATAAAATCGTTACCTAAGCCTTCTAGCATGATTCTAACAATTTAAATCACATAAATCATGAATCTAAGAATCAAATTTGAGGTTTTTTTTTATCATTTTAGCAGAGTTTCTTCAAATTTCATAAAATCACACATAACAAGTTCATTGTAACATCAAATTAATCCGTTTAACTTTCATTCTCTTCAATTTTACATACATAAACATAATTAGTCATCAATTTAACCAATTAACGTGCAAAACCAGTATCAATTTCATACATTTAAGCCATGCTCATAACTAACTACTCTGTAACTTTTCAGAACTTCAATTAAAACATGATTTCATGGATTTAATTACTCTAAATCACATATGCATCATATAAAAGACGCTTATACATGCTTTCTAACATCTAATCATCATTCTATAAAAATTTAGCTATAGAACTTAGTTTACATAGAACTCAAAACATGCATTCTTGGAGAAAATTAAGAAAACATAATTTAAAGGTTAAATTTAAGAATTACCTTTGGTTTGGTGCTAGATTATGCAACTAGATGAAAAGATTTACTTATTCACTTCTTTAATTCCTCACAATTCTCTCTCTTTTTCTCTCTAACTAATCTCTCTGTCTTAGTTATTAGAACTGAGGCAATAAAACACGTACTAGAGAACAGACACAATATGGATGTCGGTTAATCCCATAATGGGTTAACTGACTCCAACTCCCCTTAAGGCCTCGTTTGGCTAACCACATAAATCCTCCCTTCTAGTTTATTTTAATAAACTACTTATTATATAGTTCATATCACATATTTAATCAATTAAATAAACTCATTTAAATCAATTAAATAGAATAGAATAATTCTACGTTAAATCACATAAATAAAATTCTCATTTATTAAATATGATAAATTATCAAATCTCTAATTAATATTAAATTAATTAGAAATAACATTACACTTATTTAAATAATGCATTTAATCAAATAAATTCAACTAAACACATACTTTAAATATAAGAATTCTCCACATTAATTTAATTAATGTAACACATATAATTAAATTAATCTACCACAATTTCATCAATTAATCAATTAATTCAACAATCAAATCATCAAAAAATATTTCTTTAATCCAATAAATATTTAAATTAAATTACAAAATTCTCGTTCGTCATATCTTTCCCCCTTAAAAGGATTCTGTCCCCAGAATCACGACTCAATTACTTCGTCCCGTTACAGGTTTGGCCTTGTGTAGTCAAACCCTTCACTTCTCTATCTTCTTACTAACTAATCCATCCCTAATCATCTAACACACAACCATGGTTAAGTTAAATCATTGCAAGGAGGACTTTAGCATTAAGTTGGTGAGTTTCATTTAATGTGAGCTTATCTTCTTGCAATGCTTCCCAAGGAAGCTTCACCAGCCCATTTGTCCGGCCAACTCCCCTTGCGGGGCCCTCATGGGTTGCCCCATCACTCATCTTGCCCACTCGATGACCCACGGTCGACCCAAACTCGATCCATCTCGATTTGTTTAAGTTTCAGGCTTGGATTAATAATCTTTGGGCCATTCATTTGGGCTTTTATTAATCTTTGGTTGGACTTATTGATAATCCCTCTTGGACCCCATAATTAGAGCCCATTGACCTTCCAAGAACGATCTTTGACTTTCGTTGACTTTTATTGACTTTCGGTTGACTTTCCCGATTCGTTCGACATTCAGAAAAATTGCGTTTTTCGTTTCTTAATTTTATTTGATATTACGTCTCGTGACATCATATAAACACTATTGCGTCTTTCAAAATTTTGAAAAACGTGAAAGCGTTTTTAGCGTGAGTAGTGCTATTTTGTCTATTTTTTTCAGGAAAAATTTTATTTTCTCGAATGAAACCCTAGTTCATTTCTTCTTACACGTAAACATATCTTTGGTCATAATATGACCATTAAGCACATAACACAAAATAATATTCACAAAATATTACTTTATTCAATATTATTCATAAAACCCTAGTTACAAGCTAGGTGCGATTTCTCGATCGTTACATTCTTCCCCTCTTATAAGGATTCTGTCCACATAATCACGACATAAGGTTATACAAAAAGTTGGGAATAATTTTCTTTCATCTTACATTCGAGTTCCCACGTTGCTTCTTCGGCATTGTGGTTCCTCCATACCACCTTCATAGAAGATATTACCTTATTCATTAAGACTTGCTCTTTCCTATCTATAATCTGAATAGAAATTTCTTCATATGTTAGGTCCTTTTCAAATTGAATCGGTTCGTATTCAATTACATGCTTATAATCTGGTTTATAAGGTCTTAACACGGACACATAAAACACATTGTGAACGTGTTCTAATTTAGGAGGTAGGGCCACTTCGTAAGCTACTTCCACTACCTTTCGCAATACTTCAAACGGTCCGATGAATCTTGGACTTAGCTTCCCTTTCTTCCCGAAACGTATCTTCCCTTTTCAGGGAGAGACCTTTAAAAGCACGTAGCTTCCTACGTCAAATTCTCGCTTCTGTCGATGCTGGTCCGCATACTTCTTCTGACGGTCTTGAGTTGAAATCAATCTTGACCATATGATCTTCACTATCTCTGCAGTCTGTTGCACCAATTCTGGTCCCAACAGTCGACGTTCCCCTACCTCGTCCCAGTACAGTGGTGTTTTTCACTTCCTCCCGTGTAACGCTTCGTATGGTGGCATGCTAATACTTGCGTGATACCTATTATTATAACCAAATTCTACTAAAGGTAGGTGATCGTCCCAACTCCCCTTAAAATCCATTACACAACCCGAAGCATATCTTCTAGGGTCTGTATCATCCGCTCGCTCTGTCCATCCGTTTGAGGATGATACGTCGTGCTCAACTTTAACTACGTCCCCATTTGCTTTTGCAAACTCCTCCAAAAGTTCGATGTAAAATGCGGATCCCTAAACGATACGATCGGAACTGGTACTCTATGTCTATAAACGATTTCCTTGACATAAAGTTTAGCTAATTGTTCTACGTTAAACCTAATCTTGATTGACAAGAAATGAGCCGACTTGGTCAAACGATCCACTATAACCCATATAACATCGTATTCTTTCTGCGTCGTTGCAAGTCCTACCACAAAATCCATTGTGATATACTCCCACTTCCATTCCGGAATTTCCAATGGTTGTAACAACCCGCTTGGTCTCTGATGTTCAGCCTTGACTTTCTAACAAGTCAAGCACTTACTAACGCACTCTGCGACTTCCTTCTTCATGTGTGGCCTCCAAAAGTGTTGTCGGAGGTCTTGATACATCTTGGTGCTACCAGGATGTATCAAAACCTCGAACAATGGGCCTCTTATAATATCTCTTCTTTTAATTTCGGTTCCCTTAGAACCCAAATTTTTCCTTTAAACCTTATCACTCCTTCATTATCGAGTTTATACTTTAACTCTTCCCCTTCGGAAATTCTCTTCCTTATAACTTCACACTCCTCATCTTTGAGTTATGCCTCTTGTACTTTGTCCATTAAGGTTGGACGAGTCTCCATCATAAATAATTTCTCTCCCAATTCCTTCGGGAATTTTAACTCAAACTCCAAATTAGCCATCTCTGTTATTAGCTCATCTTGAGCCGTTAACATAGACAACTTCTCCCGACCCATTCTACTTAAGGCGTCGACCACCACATTCGCCTTTCCTTGGTGATATAGGATCTCATAGTCATAATCTTTTTTATTAATTCTAACCACCTCATCTGCCCCATTTCAACTCCTTCTGCGTGAAGATATATTTCAGACTTTTATGATCTGTGTATATCTCACACTTCTTCCCATACAAGTAATGCCTCCAAATCTTTAAGGCAAAAACAACTACGACCAATTCAAGGTCATGAGTAGGGTATCCCCTTTCACAATCCTCCAACTGTCAAAATGCGTACGCAATGACTTTATGGTGCTGCATAAGCACACAACCTAGTCCTCTATGCGATGCGTCACTATAAACTACAAAATCTCCTGTATCATATGGTAGAGATAATACAGGCGCTACCCTGAGTCTTTTTTTCAGCTCCTGAAAGCTCTCTTCACACTTCTCTGTCCATACATACTTTTCTGCCTTCCTCGTCAAATTTGTTAACGGGGTAGCTATCTTCGAAAAATCTTGTATAAATCTCCGATAGTATCCTGCTAACCCTAAGAAACTACGCACTTCTATCGGTGTCTTCGGTTGTTCCCAATTTATCACCGCCTCTACCTTCGCTAGATCTACTAATATTCCCTCCTTATTGATCACATGCCCCAAAAACTGGACTCTTTCTAGCCAAAATTCACACTTTGTGAACTTCGCATACAACTCCTCCTTCTATAGTGTTTCCAACACTAGTCTTAGGTGTTCCGCATGATCCTCCTGTGTCTAAGAATATACCAGGATATCATCTATGAACACGAGTACAAACTTATCAAGATACTGCTTGAACACCCTGTTCATCAGATCTATAAATGCGGTTATCGCATTCGTCAACCCGAACGACATAACCAGAAACTCGTAATGACCGTAACGAGTTCTGAACGCCGTCTTCGGCACATCCTCCAATCTTACTTTCAATTGGTGATACCCTGTCCTTCTATCTTAGAAAAGTATTTTGCCCCTTTCAACTGATCAAATAGATCGTCGATCCTAGGCAACGGATACTTATTCTTAATCGTTACTTTGTTCAACTCCCTATAGTCGATACAAAGTCTTAACGTCCCGTCCTTCTTCTTCACAAACAACACTGGTGCTCCCCACGGAGACACACTGGGTTGAATATACTTCTTATCTAGCAAATCCTGCAATTATAATATCTATTCCTTCATCTCTACTGACGCCATTCTATATGGTACCCTTGAAACTGGTGCCGTTTTTGGCACAACATCTATAACAAACTCTATCTCCCTATCTGCTGGAAGACCTGGTAACTCATCTGGAAATACATCCATGAATTCTTTCACGACCGATATTTGTCCCATTTCTACCCCCACTCGCTGGGTATCGATAACATGGCACAGATAACCTTCGTACCCTTTCCTTAACAACTTTTTAGCTTGTATCATCGATAGATGAAAAGTATGTCCCGGCGGTTTACTACCGTAAAATACTACCTTAGACTACTTCGGTGTCTTAAGCTTCACACTCTTCTTTTTGACAATCTATTATTACCCCGTGGTTAAATAACCAATCCATTCCCAGTATTACGTCAAATTCTCCCAGTTTGATCGGAATTAAATCTACCAATAATTTATGCTTTCTTATTTTGACGCCACAATTCCTACGAATGTGTTCAACGGGGATTACTTCCTTATTCGCAACTTCTATGTTCAAGGGAGACTCTAGTTTTTTTAGAGGTAAGCTTAAATGTCTAGCAAATTCACTAGATATAAAAGAGCAGGTTGCACCCGAATCAAACAATACTTAAGCATTAATATTATTGATTGAGATTATTCCTAAGACTACATCTTTGGATGCCACGACATCTTGGACCGTCATGTTAAAGGTCCGGGCTGTTGGTCTACTCGGTGGAGTTGGACCACCAATGGTCAACTTGCCATTGCTACCCCCTTTGGTCCATCCGCCCCCTTCTTTGGGCAATTCCTCGCCATGTGGTCTGTTGAACCGCAGACGAAACATCCACCACTCTTCTTTGGGTTGGGACAGTTAGGAGAGATGTGTCCCTCCTGCCCGCAATTATAACATAATGCTTTCCCTTTTAAACAGATTCCTAGATGAGCCTTCCCATAATTCTTGCATGCCTCAACCCTTTTCTTTGGGTCTTCTTGCTTCACTCCGGTATTCCCGGAATTATTCCACTTCCTTTTCTTTCCTCCTCCACTTGCACTAGATCCCTCAGCTCGATTCCCTCCTTCATTCTTATTCTTCTTCTCTTTATTATAAAGGCTCATGGCCTCACTATCCCTTTTGGCTATTATAGCCTTCTCTAGAACTTCTCCAAAAGTCTTACTCTGGAACACTGAAACCCTACTGTAGAGCCAGGGTTTCAGTCCCAGTTCAAACCTCCTCGCCTTCCTCTCCTCCGTGTCCACCTAGTGTGTTGTCCGATGTCACAATCAACAATTATGTGCAAGTATACACGATCAACAAGTAATAAAGTGATAAGAAAGAGTGTCGAACCCACAAGGAATCTCAGTTTAATAATTCCCAACTACTAGTACTATATCAATTTAATTTTATTTAACCAACCACAATTTGAATAATGATTAAACTAATTAAATCAAAAGTAAGAATAAGAACTAACACAAAGGTTGAAATTCAGATTTTTAAAGCTTAAGACTACAATATTCCCAACAATACAATACAAACTAATTAACCCATTCATCCAATTATTAAATTCAATAGAGTTGTTAACAAGAATTTAACTTTATTTATAAGCCCTTTTTCAAGTGATCAAATAAATTTATCTAACCCAATTAATTATGCGATATTCCTATGCAAAACTAAAGGATTAGATTCATTAAGCACCAATTCCCAATAGTTACATGCAGCGAAGAGATATCCCTATTCACTTCACAACCCCAATTATTCATCCCATGCAAATAATTAAGAATACATGCTATCACATTCAGATCTTACCCTAGATTTCATCTCCCGAATTCATCTAAAGGATCCCACTAATTGTTGATCAGACAATTACTCAATAAACACAAAATATTATAGACAACTCAAGATGAAATTATAACTGGAATCAAATAGATAATTAATCCATAATCATAAAAGGTTCAATTGTAGCCTTAATTGTAAATTTAGTTCATACTGAAAATAGAAAACATGAATCCCAAATAAGTCATCACAATTAAATTACAAATATAAAAGAAAGGATAAGAAAAACTCAATAAAAGTTCTTCAATCTTCAAGTCTCTAATCTGAATTCCTTGCGATGCTTCCTCAGTCTCCAATCTCCAACTTCAGCTCTGTATCTCAATCCTTGTGTGAATATGTCGTCAGTATGTTGTATTGTCAATCTCCCTCTTTTTCTTGCCTTCATATCTCTCTTATAGTCTCCTCATTAGATTAATAAAAAAAATCCTTGTTAGCATCAACCTTCTAAAATAACTGATCCTGCTGAAAATAAACTCCTTTTCCTCCAGCCGCATCCTCGCCCCGGCGAGAAATTCCTTCATAATATCCGCGCCCCGGCGAAGTCTCGTCTCGGCGAGAATATAAGCTTAAAAAGCTCGCCCCGGCGAGAATGTCCTGCACCAAATTTCTTTGTTCTTTTTCCAATCTGCAACAGCCTCAACCTATAACATCAACACGAAAACAAATAAAAAGATACTAAAAACACTTAAAGATTGTAAAGAATTAAGCCAAAGGTGTATCTAACTTGTAGGTTAAAACCCACTCATCAAATACCCCCAAGCTCAAGACTTTGCTTGTCCTCAAGTAAAAACACAAAACAAACCACAAATAACAACTAAACTAGCTACCTACATGAATGCATATGCATGATTGTCCATACTCAAGCAATTAATCAACATACATTATAAAAATCCAGCCTCAAAAATCAGTAACTAACAATTTAACAGGACTTCAACCTCATGCACCATCAACAATCCAACTATCCTCAGTTATATCTTTACTCTCAACCCTCCCATGTGTGTGTGCAAAATATCAAACCAATCAAAACCTGAAAACATCCCTTAGTATCACAATGCTCAGAGAAAGATAAGTTTACATATTTTTACTTTTAAGCTCTACTCTTACCCACTTGTCTTCACTTTTCATATCTTTTTCTCTTTTTCTTTCTCTTTTCAACCAGTGCGTTTTACGCTCCATCTCGTCGATATAATTTTTTTTCCTTAACTTGTGCAATGTTCATCTCTATTAGGCTTTTCAATGCCACCCTTGTAACGAACTTTCGACCAACGACTCCCAAACCAGACGATTTTAGGGCGCTGAGTGTAAAGACACATCCTAAGGGCTTACTTGTTCAAATGGCACCGACCACAAAGACAAACTAGTCAAAATCTGCTCTTATCTGTCTATATCCTCCCCTTTTACATATTTCTTCTTTTTCTTGCAACTTAGACAGACATCAAAGCAGTGTTTATTCAACAACATTTTTTTTTTCGATCCAATAAGTAATAAAAGTCAATATATCCTTAACGAGCACTTACTATAAAAATTGAACCAAATCCTGACCAATTCAACACATAATCGTGAGTAATTAAAAACCAAGGGTCCCAAGTAGACACAACTAGAAACAGTCAAATTCCTAACTTAGCATTCCCTATCCATCCTGTTAAACTAATCAAGAACTGATCAAATTTTCATTATCGGCCTTCCTTAAATGATTTACATTAATTCATTGCTTGAATATCCCTACTAAATGCAATTTTATATGATCCTACTCTACTGTATTTTTTTATATTTTTTTAAATAAATAAATAAATAAATGCAACACAACTAATAAATGCAATTTACCATGAAGCTAATGAAACTATTCATCTTAAACTAATGCACTAATGCAACTACAATGAAAATAAATAAAACGATTCCTACTATGCAATTTACACACCACCAAAACAGAATAAAACTAGCAATTCCCAAACCTCCCCCAAACTCAAACAAAACAATGTCCTCATTGTACTAAAAATAAAGAAAATAAAGAATGGAGGATTTCCCTCACAGGTCAAGTGGTGGGCTTGAACTCGTCATCATCATCTGGGGTTGGTGGTGGAAAAACTGGCAACGACTGAGCCTCTGGAAAATGAACATAATCTATCAACGGTTACATATTAGCATACATAGTTGTTATCGCTTGCGTGCAACTCGTCTGATAAGCAAACATATGTTCCTATTAGTCCGCCAACCGTTGATTCTGCCTCAATATGGTCTTATAATGAGAATCGATAAGTCGCTGCAATTCGCAAAATTACATACTGAACCTGGATTTGCCCGTTGAAGTGGACGTCGAAGGACCCGTTACCTCCTCATCAGCCTCATGCTCCTCACCTTCAGAAGGAGGATGAATGATATTTCCCAAGCCACAAGGATGTGACTCACCACCTTCCCATTTCTTATACCTCGCAATTAGTCGGTGGTCCAAAAGAAGTAACGGTTGCTGGACAACTTCCTCAGTACTCCAGTGAATGCCCGCTCGAAGGCATATCCCACAAATCAGAGAGGGGTGTGTCAAACCACCCAAAGTATGTAAGCTTCGTAAGCTTCGGCGAATCGACGCCTCAATCACCTCCCACAGATTAATCTTTATACCCGTCATAATTGCATATAACAACAGAGCTTTCTCCTTTGGAACATCACTCAGATGCTGTGATGGCATCAATTTGGCTGACAGAAAGTCATACTAGACCTTCCCAAAACGACTAAGATCTTTGCTAAGGAAAGATATTGCTGCACGTGGTCCTCTAGATATCCAAGTCGTCCCTAGTTTGCACAAGTCAGTCACAACCTTTTCAAAATTTGGCCCCTCAGTAAGAAATTGAGAATATCTGCAGCATTCGTCAGGCCTCAAATTATAATATTCATTGATAGTCCGGGCACTGAATGAAACCTTCTTACCCCTGATTATAACCTCGCATGGTGCCATGTCCTGTGCATTGGCATAGAACTCCTTGACGATGGCTATACAAGCAGGTTCCAGATGGGCTGTGAATGTTTCCCATCCCCTCTCTATAATCTGCAACATCATCTCACCATCTACCATCTCGTCAGGTTGGAGACCGCGCTTGGGAGTTAGAACTTTACCCGATATATACGAATCAAATCTATCAGCGGCCTCAACACTGACGAATTTTCGTCTATCAAATTGCCTTGATGGTGTTGAAGATAAACTCTCACCCCGATGCCTTTTGGGAGCCATGTATATTGCTATTGATGTAACTGATATGGTAGTTTCCCCCCAAACTCAAATTATAGCAACTTCCAATGAACCCTAATAGTAGCCAAGAACAATGCAGGAGACTCTGTGTCTATGGAAAGGGTGCACCAGTAGAACTGCGTCTTCAATCACGTAAGAAACCCTAGCACTTGTGCATGCAAAGAGAAAAACCCATGTAGCTTTGTAGTTGAAAACAGAGAAATCCTATTTGGAGTGAGAGGCGTGTAAGGGTTTGGTTTTGGAGAGAGAATTGATGGATTTTGTGATTGAATCCAAGTGTAGGTAGAAGAAGAAAATAAATTAGAAGAAGAATGGGTGTGGGGAAGTTTGGTTGGTGTGGGAGAGGGAAGAAATAAGGTTTGGGTAAGTTGAATAAGATTAGGAATGAAAGAAATTGATTTGGAAACGAATTTAAAAAAACTGAATTCCGCGATTCTCACCGGGGCAAGAACTTTTTGCCTTGAATCTCGCCGGGGTGAGAAAGTCATTTGGGCTGGGGTGAAAAATTGAGTTGCTGGGGCGAAAACTGGCAGAGGAGTTCTCGTTGGGGCGAGAATCTCTAGGCTATTTTTCCCGTCGGGGTGAGAATCCTGGTTTTTGAAATTTCAATCTCTTTCTTTTTTCTTCAAGTGGTGCCATCCCAAAACCTTGTTCCTTCTACTAATGCACTCCCCAAAGCCCTGTCCCTGATCAAAACAAAATAGCATAGATTAGCACAACCTTTTTAGAGCATAAGAGACTGGCAAAGCACTAAAAAACCTAAAACTAACTACTAAAGATACTAAATACATGCAAAAGTATGGAGTTAAAAGAAACTAAAACAATAAAATAAAGTGATTGGGTTGCCTCCCATCAAGCGCTTGGTTTCTAGTCGTCAGTCCGACTTCGTCCTATTCTACTATCCAATTCCCTTTCAAAAATTGAGGAACCCTACATCCAGTAGTAATAATGAAATGTTTGAGGACTTTGCTTCTGTAAGGGCCATTGATCCAAAATCACCTAGCATGCTCTTTTCTGATAGAGTCTCCTGTATAACCTTAGGCAATTGCTCCATTGTGTTTGTGAACAGAATATTGAATTGAAACTTCTTGAACACAACTGGATCTTCAACTAACTTCTCATGGACCCCTTTCTCATCCCACCATGGCTCCAGATTCATGATAGCTCTGATGTCAAATAAAGCTTTATCAACTACCAATTGGGCAGGGGATTACAAAATGACCCTGATCTTGGGGGTTTAGCGACGAAGGTACATGGGGCACTAACAAAATCGGCACATTAGCGTTGGAACTCAAGGTTAGATCTTCTTCGGCTGTACTTTCCTAATCCCCACTATTCTCCTCCATATCAAAATCATCATCAATTAGCACGTCCGGTTGTAGCTTTGGCACAGGCAGTCCATCAGTCTCGAGAACCACGTCATTATGCCCTGTACCTGGATAGTTATTGTTGAAGGCGTTAATAAGCTGTCCCATCTGGTTCTCAAGATTTCGAATTGACACTGCTTGACTTTTTATATTTCAATCCACTAAGTTCAAAAGCTGATCTTGATCACTCATTCTTTTGTCCGTAGCTGTAATAAACTTCGCCAAGGTCTCCTCCAAACTGAGTTTCCTTTCTTCTTCATGTGGAGAGGCTGAATCCTGAAATTCTGGAGTGTATGATTGGCTTGGAGCAAAGGTTTGGACTTGATTATTATGGCTCCATGAAAAATCCGGATTATACCCCCAATCTTGATGATAGATGTTGGGATAAGCATAACTATTGGGGTAATCGCCGAAATTGCCACCATACTGCATCGACTTAAAATTGATGGCGCATTGATGACTCGGATGATTTCCAGCACAATAATCACAAATTACCGCCACACTTTGAATACATTGTACTGCTAAAGTGTCAAACTACCTCGAAAGTGTCTCAATCTGTGCTGACAATTCATCGCATTCATAAATCCCTCTCGCTCTTGGTTGCGTCATTCTCGTATAAGGCCATTGATAGTCATAGTTGGCCATGATGTACCTCAAAAGGAAGTATAACAGAAAAAGAAATAAATAAATAAATAAAATAAAAATAAAATGTTTAAATTAAGATTGAATTGATTATAACTAATATGGAAATAAATATTAAACAAAAAGATTCCCCGGTAACGGCGCCAAAAACTTGTTGTCCGATTTCACAATCAACAATTACGTACAAGTATACACGATCAACAAGTAATAAAGTGATAAGAAAGAGTGTCGAACCCACAGGAAATCTCAGTTTAATAATTCCCAACTACTAGTACTATATCAATTCAATTTTATTTAAACAACCGTAATTTGAATAATGATTAAACTAATTAAATCAACCCCAATTATTCATCCCATGCAAATAATTAAGAATACATGCTATCACATTCAGATCTTACCCTAGATTTCATCTCCCGAATTCATCTAAAGTATCTCACTAATTGTTGATCAGACAATTACTCAATAAACACAAAATATGATAGACAACTCAAGATGAACTCATAACTGGAATCAAATAGATAATTAATCCATAATCATAAAAGGTTCAATTGTAGCCTTAATTGTAAATTTAGTTCATACTGAAAATAGAAAACATAAATCCCAAATAAGTCATCACAATTAAATTACAAATATAAGATAGAGGATATGAAAAACTCAATAAAAGTTCTTCAATCTTCAAGTCTTTAATCTGAATTCCTTGCGATGTTTTTGAAAGTAGTATGCACACAAGTGAATCATATTTGATATGATGTAGCATATACTTTATAATCTTATCCGGTTAACTAAGGCATTTTACATTATCTATATGGTGCTGTTATATTAAATGTGATAAACCTATAGTTTTGAGCAATGCTTTTAGAATCATGATGGTGATCATGCTGATGAGATCTAAATTGTAGATAGCTCACAAACTAAAATCGTTCCTAATCGATGGATTACTAAAAAGGGGATTAGTGAATCCGGATAGATTAGTACATACGTTGCTTGCTCTTATGAAGAGGATGATTGATCTCATAATCATTTGTGTGGAGACACTAAAGCAAGTATGTAGGTGCTTATTAGAGAATAAGTTCACTGAACGTGGCTCGCTAAGGAATACCTACTGGAGTTTTACTCGTCTGTCAATAGGAATTCCTCTAGTGATAGTAGTACAAGTGATCCTTGGACTTGAGATCATCATAGTATCTTGTATATGATGAGTTATACTTTGACATGTCCCTTAAGACCCATAGGGTATATCAAAGGGTATGATTAGGAATAATAAGTTGTATATGGAGATAGGTGAATGGTCAACAAAGAATCTACCACTTATGGTAAAAGGAGAGAATGTCCTATGTGATTCAATAAATGACGATTCAGAAGTTTTTAGCCAAAGCAGAATGAAATTAGAAAGGAGTTTCTAATTGCATTAATCAGAGTTGTGCATTTGAGAATCGAAATACATATAATTAAATAAAATAAGACTTGACAGTAATTCCATGTCTTATATGTAATTGGGACATTGTATGGTAGAAGGATTGAATTGTACGGTAACTATTCACTGAAAGGTTCTTTTGTGATTAATGTTAAAATCTATATTATCTGGAAAGTAGTTGATCGCTAAGGGGGATTACCCTTATTGTAGAGCAAATATTATTTATTTAAATGAATTAAATAGTTTAATTTATTTATTTAAATAAAATTAGAATTGTTCTAATTGATTTATTCACAACCGGTTTAATATGGAGAACCTAAAGGGTCACACCGCAAAAGGAAAATATTTATTTAATAAGTAAATGGCATAATCGTAATAATAAGTTAAGTGTATTTAATTTAATCTATGGAGATAGAATAAATTAAATAGCTTAATATTTATTATTTAATATTTTCAAAATATTAAATATAAATTAATAAGAGTAGTCTTATTATTATTATTATTATTATTATTATTACTATTATTTAATTCCTAATAAGGATTGAGAATTAATTAATAAAAGTACTCTCTCATGAATTCCTAATTGGATTAGGAGTTTAATTAATTAAAGGAGTTTAATTAAAATAAAAACCCTAATCCTAAATAGTTTAGGAGGGTTCCCTATATCTATAAATAAGAGGAGTCTTATCATGATTTAGGATTAGACAGTTACACACTCTTCCATAGGAATTGAAGAGAGAGAGAGTACTTGTTATTTTTATAGAGATAGAAACTAGGGTTATGCTAACACCCATCTTGTTGAACAACTATTATTCCTTGGTGGATCACCTCTAGAGGCCAAACATTTGGGTGGCTAATGTTGATCAAAGGAAAGAATTTAATCGGTGAAATTAATGGAGAACGCGAAGGATTTAGAGGTGAACTCGTACTTGTGGAAGCATGGTTCTACAAGGGTATGATTCTCATACTTTATCTCTTTCGTTTAATTAATAATTGAGCACATGAATGATCATGGTGATGGTTTTTAAGAAAAATTTTAAAACCCGTTTTTATCGCGCTTCCGCACTATTTATGTAATTTGATTGTATTTTTGTACTATATACAAACCTAACAGTGGTATCAGAGCCTAATCTTGTGCTAATTATCGATTTTGATGATTCCATGTGTGTATGGTATGCGATTGGATCGAAATTTTTGGGTAGAATCTATTTTTTCTGAATCTGCTACGCGGCGCAGCTGCTCCGTTTCCAGTTCATTCTGGAGAGCAGCTGCGCCAAAACCCAGAAAGTCGTTTCTAGGGTTCAGCGCAACTGCGCCGTTTCCCAGTTCATTCTGGGCGCAGCTGCGCCGGACAACAGAATCTGAAAAATAATTTTTCCTTCAATTAAAATAAATAGTTTATTTAGAATAAAGGAGTTTATTCACATATAGAATAGGATTCCATGTTTCCTAGAATAAAGGAGTTTATTCACATATGGAATAGGATTCCATGTTTCCTTAAAAATAAAGATGTTTATTTTGATAAGGAATAGGATTCAACATATTTTATTTTCCAACAATTTTAAGTTAAAATAAAAGAGTTTGTTTTGAACTTGAAATTGGATTCCATGTTAATTGAAATAAAAGAGTTTATTTTGATTTGGAATTTGATTAAAAATAAAGGACTTTATTTTTATTCAAAATTAGATAAAATAAAATAAATAAGTTTATTATAATTTAAATTTTGATTAGAATAAAGGAGTTTATTTTTATTTCAAAATTAGATTTCTAGTAAACTTTTAATTACCCATTAATTGATATCAATGCATATATGGAATGATTTTATTATTCATGAGATGAATGTTATTTATTGATACATATGGAGATATGTATGATAATAATAGGGATTGATTATGGACTATTGGCCAATGTGTGATAGGATTTAATTTAGTGGATGCTTGAATGAATGGGTTTTTATAAATGGGGTCTGCATACCTTGTCTTCTCTAGTTTTTCTTAATGTAAATTCTATCTCTCTCCTATGTACTTCCCCTTGACTACTGATCAAGGTTTCTATTTATTGTAAATAGTTTATGTAATATGTTTAGTTAGAATTACTTGAAGAATTGGAGACAAAGGAGCAAGGAGCGCTTGAAGATCGTTTGTAATGGAGCCCGGGTTTAAATGTAATAGTTATATTTAAATTTTGTTCTTGCACCCTAGGTTTGACCTTTTGGTTCACTTGGTGGCTCTAGTGAACGAAACTAGAATAAAAGTCCATAATCAATCCGGGTAGAATATAGTATTCTATATGTGCATGCTTACTATGTATATATTATATATTATACAACATGTTTCGCATGTTAAATAATATGACGCGTATTATATATATATATATGTGCATGCGCGCTAAACAAGATGAGACAAATAATAACAAATCCCTCAAAGAAATTATATTAAGTCCTAAGCGTTCAAAGATATTTGGAATATCGAACGTCGTCTTCTAGCATGGTAAAGCGATAGAGTATTAAATATTTAATATGAGTTTGTTGCGTCACACAAGGCAAGTATTAAATATTTAAGATGTTGCTTTATCACATTTGATGCTTATAAATAGACTAAACGATGCTGTTTTGTTGTGTGTCACACAAGGACAATGTTTTTCTTTCGAATATATGGAAGTGATAGGTTAGACTTAACTTGGATAATTTTGATTCGGATGTGTCACACTTGATCAAAATAATCTAAGAGGCAAAATACAAGGAGTTACATAGTAATGTAATTGACAATAGTTGTCTACCTATTTACTTATATATAATTTGTTGTGTCACACAAGACTATATACATTTGAAATGGGATCCTCATTCTCACTAGCAAATCTTTAATTAGAATTGCCGAACTATATATTGAGGGTAATATAGTTTGATGAAAAAGTGAGAGATACCAATTTAAAATAAAGACCTAATTTATTTTGGTAATTAATTAAGAAATGAATGTATGCTAAAATGTTATTAAATTACAAATTCATTCACAGAATTTTACAATATCTAATTTACTATCACTGCGGAGCATATTAGATGCTAATCAACCGGACCAAGTTAAAAGGACTGGTTAAAAAATCTGAGAATAGTTCTCAAGGCTAAAAACCTATCTTATGTCCTTAATATGCCTATACTTGTAATGGTTGCAGATAATGCCTCTCAGTAAGAGATTGCTACTTTTAGAAAGTGGCAAGATGATGCACATTTGGCTCAATGCATCATGCTCACATCCATGAGTAATGAGCTTTAGCGTCTATAACAATCCGGAATTTTATAATTATTTGAAAATATTTATTGGAGTTGAATGAATGTTTTAATTGTTTTTTTTACTGTTGAATTATTGTGCGTTAATTTAATTAGATGTGGTATAATTAAATTAATGTTTTGATTTGATTTGATTTAATAAGATGATTAAATTAATTAAATTATTAATATATTGTTAGTAATTACGATGTTGTATAAATTTTAATTTAATTTAATAATTGAATTAGAGCTTTATTAATTTATTGAAAGGAATTATAAGTGCAATGGAATTATTATAGCTAATGTTATTATGGAATTTAATTGAATTAATATTATTGTTTAATTAAGGGTGTGACAATTATTTAACTATATAATATGTAGTCTATTAGAATAATTTGGTTTGGGAGAGTTTGTTTTGCCAAACGTGGCCTTATGGCCTTTGGGATTTTTTTAACTGAAAACCCTTTGCTCTCTCTTAACTGACAATCACGTAAAGGGTCAGTTTTATGTTTCACGTATATTTGTTCTTGGCTTGGTTGTTCTGCAAAAAGCCAGAGAAGTGAGAAATGGAGAGAAGTAGAGAGAAAAGTTGAGAGTTTATGAGAATTGAGAGTGGAATTTTGGGATTGAAGCTTGATAATTATCAACTAGTGTTCTTAATCATCTACCAAGGTATAATTTAATTTAAAGTTTTATTCAAGTTATTCAAAATTAGTTCTCTGTGATTGATTTTGGTGGCTAATTTGTTACAAGAGTTGTTAAATTTGTTAGTATATATACAAATAATCTGTTATATAATGTTTTAGTATTATTGGGAGTGATTTAATTTGAGAAGACAAGTTTGGGAATGAGGAAATTGGGTTTTTGATAATATGTGTGTTTTGGTTTACTTAGGGTTTAAATTAGTGCTCAATTCATGAATTAACTTGCAAATTGACGGTGATATATGATTCAATATTCAATTATTAAGAGATTGCATGCTTAGCCATTTGATTTCGTCAAATAATGGGTTTGTAGTAGTTGATTTTATAAACGATGTCAAAAAAATGAGTTTTTAGCAAAAACATGGTTTAATCCTTTGGGTTTTGTTGGTTTGATTGTTTTAGGATGTTAGAATCATTATATGGATGCTTAATACTGTTCATAAGAGGTTTATGTTAATTTAGAATGTTTAATTTGGTGTCTTGATGCTGAAAATTTGTGTTTTGAGTTAGAAGATTCTACAGTTCACGAACTGCAGAACCTGTAATCTGGGAAGCTCGCCCCGGCGAGCGCATCAAGTTCATTTTTCTCGCCCCGGCGAGCTCATATAGCTTAATTTTTCTCTCCCCGACGGGAGTTGCAGAACATGGGATTTTTATTATTTTTGATTTTCTCTTTTATGATATACTATCTTATGCAGGATTAAAACTTAAACCAATGGATGGAACAAATACCAAGATAATAAGATAGATGTTAAGGTTATGTTTGGTAACTATGAAATACAAAGTTGTTATACCTTAACTTAAAGACAAGTTCTAGAAGCTCTTAAAGTGTAACATTTTTATATCTAAGCTTGTAGCTTCCGAAATAGGTTTAATAATCAGAAGTCAATTGGGAATTTAGATGAGGTTGACTGAGAGAGATTCTTGAAGTATTAATGAACGTGAATATTGTAACTAATTATTTTGTTGCTATACAAATGGAATGTGTAGGTTGTTTATGGTACGTGGTTTGTAGTTAGGAAAACTACGCACGAGGCAAGTTTCCTATTCTCAACTCTTTCACATTAAATGTGTTTTCAATCTTAAATTTACTTTATCCTACCTCGACTCCAGTTTATGCAAGCTTCTAAATCCTACTTTCTCATCTAGCAAGTTATCATTGCATGTCATAAACTTCTGATTTGTGGATTCTTGATGTTCAAAGCTTAAGTTAATTGAAGTCGTTATTCTAATGTATTGAACCTGCAAAATCCATATTATTGTACATCACTGTTGATGATCTTTGATCATAATCTAAGTTGTTAAAATTCTATTTTGCTGAACTAAATTCTTGGATGACAAAACTGAGAAGAACAACCCTAGTATAGGGGAATACTTACGCAAAAGCGTTGAATGGTTGTGCACAATACATTGTACAACGGGCTGATCACCCTGAGTACGAGATGAATAGTCCAGTTATAGTTTATTAAACTGTTAAAGGTTACAACAAACTTATCTGTTAACCTAGGACATGGTTCGAGGTCTTGTGACCTTAGTATATCACTCTCAGTATATCTTGAAGTTCTATTTATATTCTATTGAGCTTTCAGACGTTTCTATTCCTAATTATCATTCAGCAGAAAAGTTATTCCGTACAAATTAGTTTATTTGAAAAGTGTTCATTGTTATTTTTGGTGGGCACTTGTTTTGCTCACCCTTGCATACTAAACCTTTGCAGCTAAAGCCGAGATAATGAATGAGCCGTCTACCAACAAAGGAAAAGGAAAGATGAGCAAGTGACGATGATTTGCTATTACGTGAAGACTTATTATATTTATTTATGTGACTGTGAAATTTGAGACTTATTAGTTATTTATATTTTCGCGTTTAAAGGATGTAATAAAGGTTAAAAATCTGGGACTCATTTTGAGAAGCTATGTAACCCTTTTATGGGAGATATTTCTTTTGCTTATTTAGATTGCTTTACTTAAAAATCTTTTGTTTAAGGGTAGTTAGTGTCTATGTATGGAATGTGAGCACCAAATCTGTGTGGTTTGAGGTAACCTAGATTTGGGGGTGTCACAGGTTGGTATCAGAGCCGTAGGTGGGGAAAAACCTTAGGAATTAACCTTTTAGGAAATCGCAAAGATGGTGTTGCTAAACTCCTATCGAGTATTAAGGGATGAATTAAGGAATTCATTGAAGATAATAAAATACTTTATGTGCTTATGTGTTTAATAACTAATGTGCTCACGAATAGTATCGATTAAATAAATAAAATATTTTATTATCAGGATGTCGGAGGTTGGACAAACTAGTCAGATTCGAGATGAGCAGATCCCAGTGCTGAGGGAGGATATCCCAGAGTCTGGAGACGAGGAGGCAAGAGATGTTCATGTTGTCAGCGAACAATTGGTGACTGTGGAAGCACCTAGGCAGAGGCTGGTCACTGTTCAGGAGGAGGAAGAGGAGGAGGATCCCGAGGAGCTGATGTACGAACAGTTATATGATGAAAATGTCGAACTTCGGGAACAACTCAGAGTTTTGGAGGAAGTGTCAGAGACACGCCGTATTACTATCGAGGAGAAGGATGGAGAGATCTACGATCTAGACGTACGGTTGGGTGATGTAGAATGGAAATTGGTTCACGCAGAGGGTCAGCAGGAGCAATTGTTAGATGAAAATGAAAAGGTGAAGTCAGAGAGTGAGGTGGTGAAGGCTAAAAATGGTGAACTAAAAACTGAGAATGATAAATTAAAGTTTGAGATCGGCTAATTGAAGATTACGGTGGAGGAGTTAAAAGAAGCTTTGAAGGAGGAAACTGCTATGCGTAATAGGGTTGAAGACGCTCACATTAGGGTTTCTCAACGATTGGATTGTGCTGAAGGAGAGATTCGTGCGAAGAAGTTCAAAATCGATGACATGGAGTATGTCTACCACATGACGATAGATAGGGCTCAAGACCGGGTTCGCCATTACCCAACACAGTTAGAGGATCATCCGAGGTTTGTGGATCGCCGAACTATGGTTCGCATCATGGAGCAAGAACGTGAGGAGGCTGTGCGCCGAGGGTTGTCTTCCTAAGGTTTTAGAGAAATAATATTATAACAAGTATTTTGAATGTAAATCCTAGTTTATATAAATAATGGGATAAAATGTTAATGGTGAAATGCCGAAGTTGTCTTCTTGGATGATGATGTAAATAGTAAAATGCTATCTTTTGAGTTTGAGAATGAATGAATAAAGAAGTTTTTATTTGAAAAATGTTATGTGTTAAGTTTCTACTTTTGAACATTTAATTATGTTTTAATTAAGTTATAAGTACTTAAAAAAAATTATTAGTAATTGTCTAAAAAACGTTGTCTTCAACAGAATTATGCCGCCAAGAAGAGTTGGACGACCCCGTCAGCAACCACCCCCAGAGGGGTCTACTAACAACAATAACAATAATCCACCCGATGCTAACCCAGTTCAACAACTAGTGAACCTTTTGACTGGAGTTTTTGCAAATCAACCACAAGCTCAAGCTACGACCTTTAAGGATTTTAAGGCCGTTGGTCCCCCTGAGTTTAAAGGAACAATGGATCTGATAGAAGCCTAAACCTGCGTAATGGAAATGGAGAAAGTTTTTGAAGTCTCTAGGGTTGGGAATGATCAGAAGACTGCCTTTGCGACTTTCATGTTAAAGTCGGAAGCCAGTTACTGGTGGCAAGCCAATAAGACGAGAGCAGGAGAAGGTGATATACCGTGGGATCGGTTTAAAGAGATGTTCTTCGAAATGTATTTCCCGGCTAGTGCTCAGAACCAGATGGAGGTTCAGTTTCTCGAACTTAAGCAAGGATCAATGACAGTGCCAGAATACGCGACAAGGTTCAATGAATTAGCAAGGCTTGCACCATACCAAGTTAACACGGATGAGAGAAAGGCTAGACGATTCGAGCAAGGATTGAAACCTTGGCTTTACAGTAGGGTTTCTATGTTTCAACTCATCACATTTGCGGCGGTGTTAGAGAAAGCAATAATAGCAGAGGGAGGAAGTGATGCACTAACCAAATATAACCAGGAGCAGAAAAAGAAAAGGAATGAGATCGAGAATAGGCCGAGTGGTAGCAATGGAGGAGGAAACCAGAAGCGAAAATGGAATGATGATGGTTCTACTGGAGATCAGCAGAGTAACCAAAGAAACAAAACTGAAGCTTGTGCAACCTGTGGTAAGAATCATGCGGGTGTGTGCTTGAAAGGAAAGAGAGTCTGTTATAACTGTGGACAAGAGGGCCACATTACTCCAAACTGCACTGCCCCAAAGAAGGGTGCATGTTTCACGTGCGGGTCAAAAGACCATCTTGCTCGTGATTGTCCAAGGAAAGTTGTTAGTGGGGGAAATGGAGGCAAAGGAAGCAATAGTGGAGGTGCACTAGCTATTTCTGGACCAGCTACAGCAAATCGCCCAACTGCTCGCACTTTTAATATGACGGTCCAGGATGCGGTTCGATCCAAAGAGGTGGTGGCAGGTATCCTACCAGTAAATAACTTGAATGCATATGTACTTTTTGATTCGGGTGGAACTTGTTCTTTCATTTTTGCTGATTTTGCTGAGAAACTAGAGATACCCCGAGAAGAGTTAGATTTTCCCTTAAACATAGAGATTGCCAATAGGGAGGTGATACCTATTAGATATGTGTATAAAAATTGCGAGATAGATATTCATGGTCATATGATGACAGTAAATCTTATTCCGATTAAACTTGGGGAATTTGACGTTATTCTAGGGATGGATTGGTTGTATGATTGTGGGGCGATTATTGATTGCCAAAAGAAGTGTGTCAACCTTAAGACTCCGTCTAAGGTAGTATTTTATGGCAGCAAATCGCCAAGGCAAACAACTTGTCTAACGATTATGCAGGCCAAGAAGTTACTGAAGCAAGGATGTGTAGGGTATTTAGCCCATGTGGTAGATACTCGAAAGACCGGTACAAAATTGGAAGAAATACCAGTGGTGAGGGATTTTGTGGATGTTTTTCCGGATGATTTGCCTGGATTACCTCCAGATAGAGAAATTAAATTCGTTATTGATTTAGTGCCCGGGACTGCGCCTATATCAAAAGCTCCGTACCGAATGGCTCCGGTGGAGATGAAGGAGCTGATGGTGCAATTACAAGAACTACTAGACAAGAAGTACATTAAACCGAGTGTTTCGCTGTGGGGAGCACCGGTATTGTTTGTCAAAAAGAAAGATGGTTCAATGCGCCTTTGCATAGATTATCGTGAATTGAATAAAGTTACAATCAAGAATAAATACCCATTACCAAGAATTGACGATCTATTCAATCAGTTAAAGGGTGCTACTCATTTTTCAAAGATAGACTTAAGAAGTGGTTACCATCAGCTGAAGGTGAGAAGGGAGGATGTTCCGAAAACGGCGTTCAGAACTCGTTACGGTCACTACGAGTTTTTGGTCATGTCATTTGGTCTAACGAATGCACCTGCGGCATTCATGGACTTAATGAACAGGGTGTTTAAACCATTTTTAGATAAGTTCGTGGTGGTGTTTATCGATGATATCTTGGTGTATTCTAAATTACGAGAAGACCATGTGGAGCATCTGAGACTAACTTTAGAGAAATTATGGAAAGAGAAGCTTTATGCAAAATTTTCAAAATGTAAGTTTTGGTTGGATCGTGTTCAATTTCTTGGACATGTAATTGATAAGGATGGGATTTCGGTTGATCCGGCTAAAGTCGAAGCGGTAATAGATTGGGAGCAACCAAAGACACCGTCTGAAGTATGGAGTTTCTTAGGTTTGGCCGGATATTATCGACGGTTTATACAAGATTTTCTAAAATCGCCACTCCATTGACAAACTTGACTAGGAAAGCGGTTAGGTTTGTCTGGACGGAGAAGTGTGAGGAGAGTTTTCAGGAACTAAAGAAGAGGTTAAGTATGGAGCCTGTATTATCTTTGCCAGATAGTATTGGAAATTTTGTGGTTTATAGTGATGCGTCGCATAAGGGCCTTGGCTGTGTGCTTATGCAGAACGGCAAGGTTATTGCGTACGCTTCACGACAACTAAAAGATTACGAGAAGGGATACCTGACGCATGATTTGGAATTGGCAGCGGTGGTGTTTGCCCTAAAGATTTGGAGGCACTACCTTTATGATGAAAAGTGTGAAATCTACACGGATCATAAGAGCCTCAAGTACATTTTTACACAGAAGGACCTCAACATGCGACAGAGGCGATGGTTAGAACTGATTAAGGATTACGACTGCGAAATTCTCTATCATCCAGGGAAGGTGAATGTCGTTGCTGATGCATTAAGCAGGAGGGTCGAGAAAAACTTCTGCTACTGACTGCTCAGGAGGAATTTATTAAACAGATGGCGAAGTTAGAATTGGAGGTGAAGTGCCAGCATGAAGCAGAGGAGAAGATATTTCAGATCGAGGTTCGTCCGGTGTTGCTGGACCAAATCAAAGAAGCTCAACTTCAAGATGCGGAGTGTGAGAAGATTAGGAAGGACGTCTTTGTGGGACAAGGTGGAAAGTTCAGTATTGATGCCAAGGGATTAATCAGATTTGAACATCGAATTTGGGTTCCATTGGTACCAAATGTTAGAAGGGAGATCTTGGATGAAGCTCACAACACACGTTACTCAGTTCACCCAGGGAGTACAAAAATGTATCAAGATCTTCGTCAATATTATTGGTGGTCAGGAATGAAGCGTGATGTGGCAGAATGTGTTGCCAGATGTTTGACATGCCAGAAAGTAAAAACTAAACATCAGCGACCCAGTGGGTTATTGCAGCCGTTAGAAATACCAGAGTGGAAGTGGGAACACATAACGATGGACTTTGTGGTGGGTTTGCCAACTACACAGAAAGGTTTTGACGCAATTTGGGTAGTCGTGGACAGATTGACAAAATCGACGCATTTCTTACCAATCAAGATTAGATTCAACTTAGACCAGTTAGCAAAATTATACATCAAAGAAATTATTTCGCGACATGGTGTTCCTGTGTCTATTGTGTCTGATCGAGATCCGAGGTTTACGTCAAATTTTTGGAAGCGTTTACAAGAATGCTTGGGAACTCAGTTGAGAATGAGCACTGCATATCATCCTCAAACTGATGGCCAGAGCGAAAGAACGATCCAAACTTTGGAGGATATGTTACGCGCCTGTGTCATGGATTTTAAGGGAAATTGGGATGACCACCTACCATTGGTCGAGTCTGCTTACAACAACAGTTATCACGCAAGTATTGGCATGCCGCCATAAGAAGTGTTGTACGGACGAAAATGTCGGACTCCACTATGTTGGGACGAGGTTGGTGAACGACAACTTCTAGGACCGGAATTGGTACACCAAACAACGGAGATCGTGAAAATTATAAGATCGCGATTATTAGCTACTCAAGACAGGCAGAAAAAATATGCAAATCAACATCGTCAGAACAAGAATTTGAGGTAGGAAGCTTCGTATTTCTGAAAGTTTCACCCTGGAAAGGAAAAATTCGTTTTGGCAAGAAGGGTAAGCTTAGTCCAAGATTTATTGGTCCTTTTGAAGTACTGCGACGAGTTGGTGAGGTGGCTTATGAAGTAGCTCTACCTCCAGAGCTGGTTCATATCCACAATGTTTTTTCATGTATCTGTTTTACGGCCTTATAAGCTAGATTATAAACATGTCATAAAATATAAACCTATACAATTCGAGAAAGACCTAACTTACGAGGAAATTCCACTTTAGATAGTAGACAGGAAGGAACAGGTTCTCAGGAATAAAATGATACCTTCTGTTAAGGTACTATGGAGGAACCACAATGCTGATGAAGCTACGTGGGAACTAGAAGTTGAAATGATAAAGAATTATCTTGAGTTGTTTGTGTCATCCTAGTTCTACGATTCTGGGGACAGAATCCTTATAAGGAGGGAAGGATGTAACGATAGCGTTGTGATTCTGCGGACAGAATCCTTGTAAGGAGGGAAGGATGTAACAATCCGGAATTTTATAATTATTTGAAAATATTTATTGGAGTTGAATGAATGTTTTAATTGTTTTTTTTACTGTTGAATTGTTGTGCGTTAATTTAATTAGATGTGGTATAATTAAATTAATGTTTTGATTTGATTTGATTTAATAAAATGATTAAATTAATTAAATTATTAATATATTGTTAGTAATTACGATGTTGTATAAATTCTAATTTAATTTAATAATTGAATTAGAACTTTATTAATTTATTGAAAGGAATTATAAGTGCAATGGAATTATTATAGCTAGTGTTATTATGGAATTTAATTGAATTAATATTATTGTTTAATTAAGGGTGTGACAATTATTTAACTATATAATATGTAGTCTATTAGAATAATTTGGTTTGGGAGAGTTTGTTTTGCCAAACGTGGCCTTATGGCCTTTGGGATTTTTTTAACTGAAAACCCGTTGCTCGCTCTTAACTAAAAATCACGTAAATGGTCAATTTTATGTTTCACGTATATTTGTTCTTGGCTTGGTTGTTCTGCAAAAAGCCACAGAAGTGAGAAAGGGAGAGAAGTAGAGAGAAAAGTTGAGAGTTTGTGAGAATTGAGAGTGGAATTTTGGGATTGAAGCTTGATAATTATCAACTAGTGTTCTTAATCATCTACCAAGGTATAATTTAATTTAAAGTTTTATTCAAGTTATTCAAAATTAGTTCTCTGTGATTAATTTTGGTGGCTAATTTGTTACAAGAGTTGTTAAATTTGTTAGTATATATACAAATAATCTGTTATATAATGTTTTAGTATTATTGGGAGTGATTTAATTTGAGAAAACAAGTTTGAGAATGAGGAAATTGGGTTTTTTGATAATATGTGTGTTTTGGTTTACATAGGGTTTAAATTAGTGCTCAATTCATGAATTAACTTGCAAATTGACGGTGATATATGATTCAATATTCAATTATTAAGAGATTGCATGCTTAGCCATTTGATTTCGTCAAA
Organism: Aralia elata; assembly: GCA_034770075.1. Lineage (NCBI taxonomy): Eukaryota > Viridiplantae > Streptophyta > Magnoliopsida > Apiales > Araliaceae > Aralia > Aralia elata. The sequence continues at coordinate 31,887,646 of CM068385.1, read as the reverse complement.
TAATGGGTTTGTAGTAGTTATTTTATAAACGATGTCAAAAAAATGAGTTTTTAGCAAAAACATGGTTTAATCCTTTGGGTTTTGTTGGTTTGATTGTTTTAGGATGTTAGAATCATTATATGGATGCTTAATACTATTCATAAGAGGTTTATGTTAATTTAGAATGCTTAATTTGGTGTCTTGATGCTGAAAATTTGTGTTTTAAGTTAGAAGATTCTACAGTTCGCGAACTGCAGAACCTGTAATCTGGGAAGCTTGCCCCGGCGAGCGCATCAAGTTCATTTTTCTTGCCCCGACGAGCTCATAGAGCTTAATTTTTCTCGCCGCGGCGGGAGTTGCAGAACATGGGATTTTTATTATTTTTGATTTTCTCTTTTATGATATACTATCTTATGCAGGATTAAAACTTAAACCAATAGATAGAACAAATACCAAGATAATAAGATAGATGTTAAGCTTATGTTTGGTAACTATAAAATACAAAGTTGTTGTACCTTAACTTAAAGACAAGTTCTAGAAGCTCTTAAAGTGTAACATTTTTATATCTAAGCTTGTAGCTTCTGAAATAGGTTTAATAATCAGAAGTCAATTGAGAATTTAGATGAGGTTGACTGAGAGAGATTCTTGAAGTATTAATGAACGCGAATATTGTAACTAATTATTTTGTTGCTATACAAATGGAATGTGTAGGTTGTTTATGGTACGTGGTTTGTAGTTAGGAAAACTACGCACGAGGCAAGTTTCCTATTCTCAACTCTTTCACATTAAATGTGTTTTCAATCTTAAATTTACTTTATCCTACCTCGACTCCAGTTTATGCAAGCTTCTAAATCCTACTTTCTCATCTAGCAAGTTATCATTGCATGTCATAAACTTCTGATTTGTGGATTCTTGATGTTCAAAGCTTAAGTTAATTGAAGTCGTTATTCTAATGTATTGAACCTGCAAAATCCATATTATTGTACATCACTGTTGATGATCTTTGATCATAATCTAAGTTGTTAAAATTCTATTTTGCTGAACTAAATTCTTGGATGACAAAACTGAGAAGAACAACCCTAGTATAGGGGAATACTTACGCAAAAGCGTTGAATGGTTGTGCACAATACATTGTACAACGGCCTAATCACCCTGAGTACGAGATGAATAGTCCAGTTATAGTTTATTAAACTGTTGAAGGTTACAACAAACTTATCTGTTAACCTAGGATATGGTTCGAGGTCTTGTGACCCTCACTATATCACTCTCAGTATATCTTGAAGTTTTATTTATATTCTATTGAGCTTTCAGACGTTTCTATTCCTAATTATCATTCAGCAGAAAAGTTATTCCGTACAAATTAGTTTATTTGAAAAGTGTTCATTGTTATTTTTGGTGGGCACTTGTTTTGCTCACCCTTGCATACTAAACCTTTGCAGCTAAAGCCGAGATAATGAATGAGCCGTCTACTAGCAAAGGAAAAGGAAGGATGAGCAAGTGACGATAATTTGCTATTACGTGAAGACTTATTATATTTATTTATGTGGTTGTGAAATTTGAGACTTATTAGTTCATTATATTTCCGCGTTTAAAGGATGTAATAAAGGTTAAAAATCTGGGACTCATTTTGAGAAGCTATGTAACCCTTTTATGTGAGATATTTCTTTTGCTTATTTAGATTGCTTTACTTAAAAATCTTTTGTTTAAGGGTAGTTAGTGTCTATGTATGGAATGTGAGCACCAAATCTGTATGGTTTGAGGTAATCCAGATTTGGGGGTGTCACAGCGTCAGCATGAAATTATGGATGCTCCTACTATACTCCTGCATCTTCAAGGAGTTGAAGGGTGAGGAAAGTAGGATTATTAGATATCAGATATCTAAGGAGCTTTTCCGATCTAAAATGACCGATGGAACTACAGTACAAACATATGTCTTAAAATGATCAATCTGTTTTAACAATTGGGACAACTGGGTTTTAATGGATGGAGAATTGATCCAAGATTTGATCTTGCAATCACTTTCGGACTCTTTCTCACAAATTGTTGTGAATTTCCACATGAACAAGCTATATACCAGCCTGCCTGAGTTGCTTAAATATGTTAAAAACTGTAAAGAGTTACTTTCCAACCAACAAAGACCAAGTCTTACTGGTAGATGATTCTTCCAAGAAGTAGAAGAGGGCCAAAGGATCTTCTAAAAAGAAGAACAATTCAAAGAAAGTAAATGGAAAGGCAAAAACAAAGGACAATAAGAACAAGACTGATGTAGATAGCAACGAAGTTTGCTTCCACTGCAATAAGCCTAGATACTAGAAAGGAAACTGTAAGGAGAATCTTACAGAGGCTAACCAGAAGAAGCTTAGTGAAGCTTCGGTTACAAATACAAGTTTGTTCATGATTAAAAATAAATCTTTCTGTAAGTCAAGGTTTTACTTGGGTATTGGATACCCACTGTAGTTCTCACGTATGCAATCTAATGCAGAGACTAAGCAGAAGTAGAAAGCTAAACAAAGAGTAAGTAATCTTATGTGTGGGAATGGAGTAAAGGTTGCTGCATTAACCATAGGAACTTATAGTTTAGCATTGCCTACAGGCAAGTTTATTAAGTTAATAAGTTGTTATTATGTTCCAGTTCTCATTAGAAACATTAGAACTTTCGTTGTTGGACAAGGAAGGTTCTGGTATTATATTTAAAAACAATTGTTGTTCTATTTATAATGATAATGTTTTGTTTGAAACTGGAAGAATACTTGATAGACTTTGTATACTTGACTTACATGAAAAATATTTTTTGCAAATTGAATAAACTAATAAAAGAAAAGGAGATGGTCATTCAAAGAGTTGAATGTGTGTATTTGATAAAATACAAGTCTGAATCATTTGAAATGTTCAAAGAATTCAGAAGTGAAACATATTGACAAAGTATTAAGATTCTTTGATCAGATCGAGAAAAGAATACTTGTGCAATGAGCTTCTAGATCATCTCAAAATGGTATTTTCTCATAATGGACACCTCCTGATACGCAATAATTGATTGGTGTATCTAAAAGGAGAAATTGTACCTTGTTGGACATGGTGCAGTTGATGAGTGTGTTTTATATACACAAATTGAGTACTTTTAGCCTTAATAATTTGTAAGTCTTTAGCTATTTCGTTTGATTTTATGTGTTTTCATCTTATTGTTGTGTAATATAGTTTTGTATTACTTTTATATGTATTTGTGTGCTTTTATGTGTTTTTACTTTGTTTTGTAGGTATTAAAATAAAAGCCCTTGGGATCAATGCGTTTTCGGCTTGAATCTAGCATTCCCGCTGCTTGTTTCTCAATTTGACCCATGATGCAATCCGAATCTCTCAAAACTCAAAGAACGAAAGTAGTAGATTTTGATCTTAGCTTTCCAGAACATCCGGAATAATCCGATTTGAAGTTTGTATGAGAGAGTTATGATCATTTTACTGTCGGATTTTGCATGCATTTTACGCAGCAGTTGCTTCGGGCTCGATTTGAGCTTTGCTCCGGCCTATATCTCGTCAAGCTCCAGTTATGGAAGTTGTAGAGCTACTTCTTAGCTTTTCATAGCCTACTTAAACGCCTTAATCCGAGTTCGGACGAAAACGTTATGGCCATTTTCCCAACGGATGTCAGAGCTGGAAAATGCAGCAGAAGCAGTGCCCGGCGCAGCTACGCCCCTTCCTAGTACAAATTCGGCGCAGCTGCGCCCTTATGCAGAAAACGTAGATTTTGGGCAGCGCAGCTGCGCCCGAACGCAAGCCAATGGTGGCGCAGCTGCGCCCGGCATCCAGGGAGTTCAGTATTCAGCGCATCCAAGCGCGCAGCTGCGCCGGATTCGCCAGATTTTGCGATTTCAGCTCATTTTTGGTCTAAATTGGTGGGCTAAGCTAGGTTTTTGCTTTAGGAACTATAAATACATTATGTAGCCTCCATTTTTGGGAGACCTAGACTTCTAAAATCAGCATTCTTGGAGGGTGGAAGCTAACCTAGAGCAAGAAGGAGAAAAGGTAGCTCAAGCTCCCCAATGGGGAAGCTTGAGTAACCAACAACAATGGAAGGCTTGCTCCACCAACAAGGGCTGCAATACAAGGAAAGGAGAAGATCAAAAGGGAGTTCATGTCTAATCTTTTCATCTAGCTTTGTACTCCAAGGATGTTAGTTAGGCTTATTGCTTTGTTTATTTATTTTGATTTCAGTGTTTGGTTTGAAATTGTAATTGAACCCAACACCTAGTTTGAATTGAATTATCTCTCTTTGATATTAGTTATCATTTTAGAATTGGATATCATAATTTGTGCTTCATGTAATAATTATCTTGATCATCAATTAGTGTGATAATCTATATGGAATTGAGAAAGGAAATATAGATTGAGATCTGATTATGCTAGCATGTGTTCATGAATTCTGCATGTGATGGAATTTAAGTTTCGTGCCTAGGATAGAGATATACCGAAGTACCATATGTGGCCAATTGAGAACTTATGCTTCAACCCTTTTGATTGTAATTCACATAGAGATATAGTGCGTTAGTCATCTAGGGTGTTCACATTCATTCTATCAATTGTGGACTTAGTGTGATATGAATATGGTGCATCGAGAGGTGGCCATATTTTACATTCGTGTTCTCGACCAACATTCTAACGTAATAAATTGTGAATTGAATGTCTAACATGATTTATAATGAAAGTTTAATTGATTGATCACCTATATGAAATTGAAAAGTGGATTATAGTGTTGAGACTTGGTTTTGATATCATACGAAAGTTAGAGATTTTTGTGGGTGATGTATGAGATTATGTGGCGTGTGTCTTATTCATTGTCTTCAAGAATGGATGACTTGCTAGTATTTGAGATAGAGATATACCTAAATGCCGTGTGTAACCATTATGAGATTACAAACTTAATGACTCCCTACACGGAGGTTCATTCGTTTGATGGGTAGATTGACTAAGATTATGTGGCGTGTGTCTTGTTGATTATTCATGGAATTGAATGGATTGTTGGCATGTGGGATAAACATATACCTATGTGTCGTGTATGGGTGATTTTCATATGACCATACACTAAGGCTTATGAATATGGTGAATTTTCTCGGTTAACAATTCTTGTGTATTAACTAGTTGAAAAAGAGAGAGTTAGGTGATTTAAGTAAAGTGTTGGGGGGAAATTGTAATCTTAGACCTTTATCTATCTATTTTTGTTATTTATATGACATGGAATTTAGATGTAACCTTTATCTATCACTTGAATCAAAGAGTTTGATTTAGATCGAGTCGATATTGAGTTAGTACTTGGGGATACATTAGAGTTAATTCCTCGTGGGATCGACAACTCTCTTATCACTTTATTACTTGTTGACCGCGTATACTTGCGCGTATTTTTCGGTTGTGAAATCGACCAACAAGTTTTTGGCGCCGTTGCCGGGGAATTATTTTTCTAGTGTTTTTTCCGATATTAATTATAATCAAATTGGTCTTAATTTAAACTTGTATATAAATTTGTTTTTTGCTTTAGTTTAACACTTTTTATGCTTTCTTCTTTGCGAGGCACACCATGGATGGCTATAATGATCAATGGTCGTACACAACTATGACTCAACCAAAGGAGACGGGATTTGATGGACTCAATACATTTTCTTCAATCTCAGCACAAATCAAGATACTTGAAAGGAAGGTGGATGCTCTTGAAGCAAAAAGGACTCAAAATAGATCAATTACTTATGATTATTGTGTTGACAATCATCCGAGTCATCAATGCGCTGTCAATTTTGAACCGGTACATTACGGTGGTGATTTTCCCAACAGCTATGCTTATACTGATTATCACCAAGATTGGGGGTATCACCCGAATTTTGCATGGAGCTATAACAATGAAGATCAATACTATGCTCCAAATCCAACATACACACCGGAATTCTCATATCCACCTACAATATCAGCATAACTTGAGACACTTTCGAGGAAGTTGGATATTGGCCATGATAAGGTTTTGAAACTCCACGAAGATTTTAATATGAGGAAGGAAGCACTATCCAAACAAATTACAAATCTGATGGAACTAATCATTAATACCTCATCCAATAGTCCGCAATTCTTGGATTTTGAGACTAACGGTGAGCCCGAGCCAAATATACAACTAGATACACCACATGATGTCGACAATGTGGAGACAAGTGGGGCTATGGAAGATGAGGCCACCGATGATCTATTTGTAAGTGCTAACGAAGATGAGCCGATTGTATTAGTGCCCCAAGTGCCTTCGTCAGCAAAATTCAAGAATCCAATCAGTTTTGCAAAACCATGCCCAATTGGTAGTCATATCGTCGGCAAAGCTCCTTTTGACATGAGAGCTAACATAAACTTGGAACAATGGTGGGCCGAGAAAAGGAAGAAAGAAGAGCCCGTTGTGCTTGTCAAGCCCCAATGCCCTAATCTTATCATAGACACAACGGAAGAAGAAGCACCCAGTTTGTCAACGTTCACAATTGGGCACTTATCTAAAGAGAACAAACTAGGTGATTTTGATACACTGACTCCTACTAAAGCGAAGCCCTCAAATGCTCCATCACTACCAATGGATGAAGCGGGTGGGGAAAGCTTCTTTGTGCCATTAATTGAAATCAAGTTTGGGGGTCGTCAATCAGGCATGCATGCCATGCAAATTAAAGAAAGAACAGCAAGACGACATGCAATGGTCAATTTTGCGATTGAGCCGGATTGAAATGAAATGGAGGAGTCGGGCTAACGACTTTAAACCAAACGCTTCTTGGGAGGCAACCCAAGTTTACTATTTTGTTTTTATTATTGTTTGATTGCATTTTAGTGGTTTAATTGCATTTTAATTTCTTTAGTCATTTGCTTTTAGGTACGCTCCCAACTTAGGGGTATTGAAAGATGATATCAATGGCGCTTGACACGGTTTCAGGGAAGTCTTCTATTTTAATTTTTCCTATATCACACATTGAAGACAATGTCAAGTTTAAGTTTGGGGGTAGTACTTCGTATTTGTGTGTTTTACTTCGTATTTGTGTGTTTTTAATTTAGTTTTTATGTGATTTAAGTTATGTATTTTTATTCAAAAAAAAAAATCATTTATTTTTAGGATATGTCCGTTGAGCATTGTTTTAATTTGATTTGAACCATAATCCATGGTCTATGATAATGGCTTGTTTGAATTGATTCTAACTCATGGAAAATGGATAAATGTTGCTTAGTCTTTGTACTTAATCGTTATTGTTGGTTATTGTTTTGCTTATGCGTCCTTTCACTCTTTTGCACATACCCATGAGTATTGAGCTAGTTGTATGCTTAGAGAAGGCTTTTATAACCGAATGCTTGTGGGAAATATCTATAAACTCTAGAACTCGTTTAAACATCACTCGAAGCAAGGTGTCCAAATTTGTTGTGTTTGATTTGTTGGTCATGTGGTGAGTGAGATGGAGCGTAAAATGCACTCACTCATGGATACATGCGTATGAGAGATAGAGCGTAAAACGCACTCTCTTATAATTGTGATTAAAGAAAGAAAATTGTATATTTCAAATCTTGTGTTGAATTGAGATGGAGCGTAAAATGCACTCACCCACAAGAGTGGACTTAGGATAAGATGGAGCATAAAATGCACTTACCTAGAGTCTTTTGATTTCTAAATTTTGGAAATTATGATTTGTATACCTTTTGAGTGATGCGTTAAGCATGTAGTTTTTGGTGGTTTATTTTGATTATTTCATAAGGTAATGTGGTTGCATAGCTTCATCCGAGCTTGATTGATTTAGTGCCATTGGGTACTCACACACACACGGAAGGGACCTAAAGCAAGCTATGACTAGCTAATTGTAAATCTAGACTTGCAACATTTTGAAAGTTTCCTTGAGTTTTCAAGTGTTTATACTTTGGGACCATTGGTTAGCTTATTAACTCATTGCTCAAGATAATTTTTATTTAGAAATGTTTAATTTTTATAATTTGTGTGTTTTGCTTGAGGACAAGCAAAGGTTTAAGTTTTGGGGTATTTGATGAGTGTGTTTTATATACACAAATTGAGTACTTTTAGCCTTAATAATTTGTAAGTCTTTAGCTATTTCGTTTGATTTTATGTGTTTTCATCTTATTGTTGTGTAATATAGTTTTGTATTACTTTTATATGTATTTGTGTGCTTTTATGTGTTTTTACTTTGTTTTGTAGGTATTAAAATAAAAGCCCTTGGGATCAATATGTTTTCGGCTTGAATCTAGCATTCCCGCTGCTTGTTTCTCAATTTGACCCATGATGCAATCCGAATCTCTCAAAACTCAAAGAACGAAAGTAGTAGATTTTGATCTTAGCTTTCCAGAACATCCGGAATAATCCAATTTGAAGTTTGTATGAGAGAGTTATGATCATTTTACTGTCGGATTTTGCATGCATTTTACGCAGCAGTTGCTTCGGGCTCGATTTGAGCTTTGCTCCGGCCTATATCTCGTCAAGATCCAGTTATGGAAGTTGTAGAGCTACTTCTTAGCTTTTCATAGCCTACTTAAACTTCTTAATCCGAGTTCGGACGAAAACGTTATGGCCATTTTCCCAACAGATGTCAGAGCTGGAAAATGCAGCAGAAGCAGTGCCCGGCGCAGCTACGCCCCTTCCTAGTACAAATTCGGCGCAGCTGCGCCCTTATGCAGAAAACGTAGATTTTGGGCAGCGCAGCTGCGCCCGGACGCAAGCCAATGGTGGCGCAGCTGCGCCCGGCATCCAGGGAGTTCAGTATTCAGCGCATCCAAGCGCGCAGCTGCGCCGGATTCGCCAGATTTCGCGATTTCAGCTCATTTTTGGTCTAAATTGGTGGGCTAAGCTAGGTTTTTGCTTTAGGAACTATAAATACATTATGTAGCCTCCATTTTTGGGAGACCTAGACTTCTAAAATCAGCATTCTTGGAGGGTGGAAGCTAACCTAGAGCAAGAAGGAGAAAAGGTAGCTCAAGCTCCCCAATGGGGAAGCTTGAGTAACCAACAACAATGGAAGGCTTGCTCCACCAACAAGGGCTGCAATACAAGGAAAGGAGATGATCAAAAGGGAGTTCATCTCTAATCTTTTCATCTAGCTTTGTACTCCAAGGATGTTAGTTAGGCTTATGGCTTTGTTTATTTATTTTGATTTCAGTGTTTGGTTTGAAATTGTAATTGAACCCAACACCTAGTTTGAATTGAATTATCTCTCTTTGATATTAGTTATCATTTTAGAATTGGATATCATAATTTGTGCTTCATGTATTAATTATCTTGATCATCAATTAGTGTGATAATCTATATGGAATTGAGAAAGGAAATATAGATTGAGATCTGATTATGCTAGCATGTGTTCATGAATTCTGCATGTGATGGAATTTAAGTTTCGTGTCTAGGATAGAGATATACCGAAGTACCATATGTGGCCAATTGAGAACTTATGCTTCAACCCTTTTGATTGTAATTCACATAGAGATATAGTGCGTTAGTCATCTAGGGTGTTCACATTCATTCTATCAATTGTGGATTTAGTGTGATATGAATATGGTGCATCGAGAGGTGGCCATATTTTACATTCGTGTTCTCGACCAACATTCTAACGTAATAAATTGTGAATTGAATGTCTAACATGATTTATAATGAAAGTTTAATTGATTGATCACCTATATGAAATTGAAAAGTGGATTATAGTGTTGAGACTTGGTTTTGATATCATACGAAAGTTAGAGATTTTTGTGGGTGATGTATGAGATTATGTGGCGTGTGTCTTATTCATTGTCTTCAAGAATGGATGACTTGCTAGTATTTGAGATAGAGATATAACCTAAATGCCGTGTGTAACCATTATGAGATTACAAACTTAATGACTCCCTACACGGAGGTTCATTCGTTTGATGGGTAGATTGACTAAGATTATGTGGCGTGTGTCTTGTTGATTATTCATGGAATTGAATGGATTGTTGGCATGTGGGATAAACATATACCTATGTGTCGTGTATGGGTGATTTTCATATGACCATACACTAAGGCTTATGAATATGGTGAATTTCTCGGTTAACAATTCTTGTGTATTAACTAGTTGAAAAAGAGAGAGTTAGGTGATTTAAGTAAAGTGTTGGGGGAAATTGTAATCTTAGACCTTTATCTATCTATTTTTGTTATTTATATGACATGGAATTTAGATGTAACCTTTATCTATCACTTGAATCAAAGAGTTTGATTTAGATCGAGTCGATATTGAGTTAGTACTTGGGGATACATTAGAGTTAATTCCTCGTGGGATCGACAACTCTCTTATCACTTTATTACTTGTTGACCGCGTATACTTGCGCGTATTTTTCGGTTGTGAAATCGACCAACAGCAGTCTATAATGATTTTTACCGACATTCTAGTATCCATCTGGGGTTATGCCCTAGAAACGGCTGCATATCTACAAAAATAAGGTAACCTCAAAAATCCGAGCCCAAGACTCCATAAAGGTTATGGATAGGAAGGATTCCTACTCTTAAGTATGTTAAGATAAGGGGTTGTCCAGCTTATGTGAAAAGGTTTCAAAGATAAGTTTGGGACAAAATCTGACAAGTGCAGACTTGTGGGATATCCTAGAGAAAGTTTAGGGTATTATTACTATAATCCTACACGCTGCCTTCTTAGATAAAGGTGTTTATCATTGAAGGAGCTAGTGGGAGGGTAATAGATCTTGAAGGAGTTCAAGAACCACAAAGCACTTTACGTCGAACCGAAGAACTTGTAGATAGACCTATTGTACCACAACTGAATTGTAAATCTGGAAGAGTACAGAAGATACCTGGGAGGTATGGATTGATCATAGAGGATGATGATGAGGTACGCATCATAAAGGATGATGATCCAGTTATATACGATGAGGCTATGAGTAGAAGACACTCAGAGAAATGGCAGATGGCCATGACATCCGAAATGGACTCCATGTATGAGAACCAAGTATAGACTCTGGTTACTCCACAAAAAGGCATAGTGCCTAGAGTGTGAATATGGGTCTTTAAGAGAAAGACTGAGGCAAATGGCAAGGTGGAGACCTATAAGACCAGACCTGTTTAAAAGGTTTTTCAAGTCAAGGACTTGACTGTGATAAAACCTTATTACCGGGTAATGCTCAAGTCCATTTGGATTTTACTTGTGATTGCAGCTTATTACGAAATCTGGCAAAATGGATGTGGAGACGCCCTTCCTTAATGAAGACTTGAGGAGAATGTATGTATGATACAGCCAGAGAAATTTGTTTCAAAAGTTGAAGCAAATCGTGTTTTAAGCTACGATGATCCATTGATAGATTGAAGCAAGCTTCTCAAAGATGGAACATTCGTTTTGATGAGACAATCAAAAGAGTTTAATTTTTATCAAAAACGAGAATAAATCTAGTGTGTACAAAAGGGTCAGTGGGAGTACTGTGACATTCCTAGTATTATATGTTGATATACTACTAATAGGGAATAACACACCAATGCTACAATCAGTAAAGATAAAATTTTCTAAACATTCCTCGATGAATGACTTGGGAGGAGCATCCTATAAATTGGGGATATAAATCTATATAGATAGATTTAAAAGGATGTTCGGCTTGACCCAAGAAACGTATATTCATTTGATGCTAAAGGCGTTTAGCATGGCAACTCCAAGAGAGGTTCATGATGATGAGCCATGGAGTGTATCTCTCTAAAATTGTCCCCAATTGAAAGAGAGATCGCATGAGTTACTATCATGTATGCAATGAATATACTAGGCTTGATGTTGATCAGTTATATTCTGGAGATGATCATTGTAAGACAGTGATAAACATTTTTGGGTATTTAACCGGTACTAAAGATGTGATCATAATTCATAGTAGGTCTGAATTAAAACTAGAGGGCTAAACAGACTCAAGTTTTTCAGACTGACCAAGACGATAACAAATCCACTTTAAGGTAAATCGTTACCTTGGAAGGTGGTGCAGTGAATTGGAAAAGTTTCAAACAACAAAGAGTTGCTGGTTAGTGACAAAGACAAAGTATATAGCTGTAAATGAAGCTGCAAGTTTGATTGTTTGGATGAAAAGTTCATTACAGAACTAGGAATAGTTCCTAAGTCTCATCTTGGATTCAAACATGTGTTGCAGCACTTTCATTTGATTAGCCGAATCATTGAAAGAGGAGAAGTCACTATAGAGATAGTGGACTCTTAAGAACAACATTGCATATCCATTTACTGAAGCTTTATCCAAACAGCAGGATGATCGTCACTTAGAGAAGAAGAGTGTTAGATACAATGACGATTGGCTTTAGTACAAGTGGGAGATTGAAAGTAGTATGCACATAAGCCAATCATATTTGATATGATGTAGCATATACTTTGTAATCTTATTCAGTTATTAAAGGCATTTTACATTATCTACATGGTGCTGTTATATTAAATGTGATAAACCTATAGTTTTGAGCAAAGCTTTTAGAATCATGATGGTGATCATGCTGATGAGATCTAAATTCTAGATAGCTCACAAACTAAAATCGTTCCTAATCGATGTATTACTAAAAGGGGATTAGTGAATCCGGATAGATTAGTACATACGTTGCTTGCTCTTATGAAGAAGATGATTGATCTCATAATGATTTGTGTGGAGACACTAAAGCAAGTGTGTAGGTGCTTATTAGAGAAAAAGTTCACTAAACATGGCTCGCTAAGGAATACCTAATGGAGTTTTACTCGCCTGTCAATAGGAATTCCTCTAGTGATAGTTGTAATACCCGAGAATTTTGATTAATATTAATATTGACCTTCCTATTAAACTGAATATTTATTCGGATATGAGTATACGTGATATGTCCTTTTTGGTAGTGGTGTGATAAAATGATTTCTTGTTGAATTATTAAAGGAGTGATTTAACAAGAAAAGAATTTATTAATGCTATATTAATTATTAATTATTGTGTGACTAATAATCTCTATTAATTTATTTAAGTGCTATATGCCATGCCACTTGAGGTGTAACCGCATGATAAGGTGCATATTATTTATAATAAAGTTTCTGCATTCATTTAATAAAATAAAAATGTGTGACATTTAAATGGTATGAACACCCTATGTGACATATTAATGTGTGATATAGACTATTAACTATGTATTTTAATTACATGAGATAATAATTGAAGTGAACCAATAATTGTTAGATAATATTTATTTCAATACTTAAATGTTTATAGATAGATGTGTTATAAAATAATGGAATAATAAGGTATATTGAATATTTGTGTTTTAGCCATTAATTACGTTACACTTTAATTAATGTACATAGATTATATGATATGTGTACATGTGACTCTATTGATGCAATGTTGTAGCATTTCATTATTTAATACATCTTGACCTAAGTTGCCTTTAAATCAATGTATGCTAATAAGGTTTGTTTGGAAAAATGCCGAGTTTTTGCTCTTGTCCCACAATGAGAGTCACCTTCTTGCCCAAATCCTCATTCATGTGTTTTGCAAAAAGCCTAAGGCTATCCTATTCTTCCTTCTCCTTAAAATTAGCCATGGAACCTTAGCTTCATGGTGGTGGGGGAAGTGGTCCAAATAGTGCTCCACCACTATTCCACCAAACCTCCATTAACCATTGTTCTTCTTCTTCTTCCATTGGGTGAAACCCTTGAGCAAAGCCATGAACCAGATTTTGATTTCTCTATAAATTGAAGCCTCCTCTACATAATTCTTATTGCTAGAAATCTGAAGATTAGCTTCCATTAGAGAGTGAGGTTGAGCACATTTCAGTTGGTAAGATTGAAGAATTAAACTAGCTTCAAGAGGTAAAACTCTATTAAATGGTGTTCTTAATTTCTTAAGGTCTACATACAAAATTCTTGGAATATTAGTAAATTTTAGATATCATGATGATAGTTAGGTTTATATACATGATATTGAAGTATTAATCTTGTTCTATGATGCTAAGATTCAAGTTTTGCAAAACTTCAGAAATGTCAAGTAATACATGTCTTGAATGTACGAAAATTTTATGAACTAAATCATAGTAATCTGAAATTGGTTGTTATACATTGTTAGTATAGCCAAATACGAAAACAACGAAAGTTAAACCAAGCATTTTGGTTCAGAAACGAGTTCGTAGCTTGATCAATCGCTAAGTATGCAAAAATATGGAAAGATAGCATGGATGTTGAGTTTAATTCTTGAACTTAATTGTTTACTTGTTTTAAGTTGTTAGAATCATGTTAGGTATGCTTAATATCATGTTTGTAGACTTTATGTGAGGTGGGTATGCATAAATTGTTGTTTGAGTTGGTTTTGGTTTTGAAAATTTTGACCAATACAGGGAGTTCCCTGGTTCTGCCGAGGAGCAGCGCGGCCACGCTACTCCCCAGGCAAAACCAAGCGCGGTCGTGCCGTGCACCAGAAGGAAACTCGACTTTTTGTTAGTTCTGATATGTTGAGCAAGCTTGATTGCTTGATTTTGGTCATTAATAACTCTGATTTACTGATATAGGATTTCAACATTCGATAACATTCCCTTTAGTTGCGTTATTGTGAGTTTTACATGAAAACCTATACGACCAACATTGTTGAAAACAACCTTATGTGTATTCTGATTTCATGAGCATACGAAGTAACTTATATAAGTATGTAAATGAGTATTACATGTTATCCAAAGCCCTCTTGCATGATATGAGTTGTGTTAGCTTGGTTCTAACGACTTTCTAAAGGAAAATTTAAAGTACTGGAAATGAATCTTAACGAACATTGTATATTTGATGTTCTGAGCTTACAAGCATGTATATATGATCTAATTATATGTGTGAATGCATACGGAGAGTCGCGTAGAGATATTAAGCAAGTTTAGTTAGTCTAATGTGAAATTTTTAAGAAAAACTTAAGACGTGAGGACTATTGTTGTCAAACGTTGTGTAAATTTCGTTCCAACCTTGCAAGCATGAATATTATGCCTCTAGAACATGTTGACATGAGCACCATCTAGCTAAACATGGATTCTACCTATGTACGCATGTTCAAGAAAGTGACATTCCAATTGTAAACTATGTGATTAATGTGTACATGTGTTATATACGCACGAGCATGCTTATTAAGTATGGTTTAGTCTTGTTATGTGGTGTCATAACTATAATAGTTGATCCTTTGCGAGATGGATTTGATTGGTTTAAAATATAGAAGTTTCTAACTTTGGATTGTATTTAACATGAGCATGTTAGGTTTTGAACTCAGACTAATAACCTTATGAGCGTGTGTATTTGAGTTATATCAGTAGCCTGAATGTTGGAGAATAGGCTCGGATTTCCACCTGAATAAAATTGCATTTTTGGTCTGCCTAGAGGGTGGCGCGGCCGTGCCACTCCTAAGGCAAAAACCAGCGCGGCTGCGCCGGTCGCCAGAATTGCCCAGTTATTTTAATTTGTAAATAGAGTCTTGTAGCATGTATGTATAAATGTTTTAAGTTGTATTGCATGATT
This sequence comes from Aralia elata, assembly GCA_034770075.1. Classification (NCBI taxonomy): domain Eukaryota; kingdom Viridiplantae; phylum Streptophyta; class Magnoliopsida; order Apiales; family Araliaceae; genus Aralia; species Aralia elata. The sequence continues at coordinate 31,872,185 of CM068385.1, read as the reverse complement.
GAACTGATATACTATGTGTTCGAGCTTATGTTGATGCTTAGGGTCGAGGTATTCTAGGTTTGCTAACTCATTTAGCTAAGATGAGAAATTACGAATATGGACTTAGTAATCATGATTCCACCTACGTGACTATGTGTTAAAACTATGTGGTGCGTAACCACTTTTACGAATAAAGTTATGAATGCTATACTAACTAAGGAACCGACTTATTAATGATTAGGTCGTTTTAACGCAATTTAAATTAAAGTTATATTACTTGTAGCTGAGCAAACAAGCAAGTTCCCTTTAACCCTACTCAATTTACATTCGAGCAGGATGTGGCGTATTATGCAAGTACTCGAACCCTTTCTGTTTATTGAGCAAGCATGTAAACTTGTATCTTCATGTATCATACAAGTACGTGACAATGACTCTTATGCTTTATAAACTGTCATTCATTCTCTAAGGATTGGTTTAAGATTAATATCCCTTAAACCCCATTGCGAGTACTTGTATTCATTATGTCATTGAATATAATTATAAAAGTTGTCTAAACCATTGTTTCGGTTAGACTATTATACATGTGTTAGAAAGCTATTCCAAACCAATTGTCTTGGTGCGGACTCTGATTTACTAAGATGAACAACCCTCATTAAATAGGAAATTATATATTGTCGGGGAACCGACGTGCGCACTTATAAGCATGTGAAAGTTATGCATAACCTGGAGTACTATAGGCTAATCACCTGCGTACTTGTTTTTATTGGATTTTCAGTATAATAACTGTTAATTCTAGCAGGAGTTCTTAGTCCTTTGTGGCTACTCAGTGTTCTTCATCTTGAACTTTGATAGAATTATTTCTTGAATCTTATTGAGATTATCTGTCCATAACAACTTTATTCAAAATAATTGATAAGTCATAATAGTCTTGAACTATCTCTTATATTCTCGAGACTTCAAACTTTTAATTGTTTACCCTTGTTATTACATCACTTGTTGGGAAAATTTGTTGCTCATTCTTGCTTTCTTTAAACCTTTCAGTTAAGGCAGAGCGAGGTGAACCTTCAGGCAAAGATAAGGGAAAGGGCAAAACTATAGAGTAACTTTGTTCTTCCTTAGGAAGGAGATTATTTACTATGTTGCTTAAGTTTTCTAAATTTGGTTATGTAATAAGCTTAGATATGGATTATGTATTAGTACTATGTTTCAGTTTAAATCAAGACTATTGGATACTATTTGTAGTAACGGTTGTGAGACCTTGGGACGGGAATAATTATATTAAATCAATGTAATTTATTCTATCTTTTCCGCTGCATTAGTTTTATGTCATTATTGTGTTAGAACGTGACGAACCAAATTCGAGATAGTGGTGTCAGAATTTGGGGGCGTCACAGGTTGGTATCAGAGCATTAGGTTATAAACCTTAGGAGCGAGAGTCTTTAGACTATAACCTTAGAAGAATTTAGGAACTAGGAGGAGATAAAGCTCATATAGAGTTTTCGTGAAGACTTAGTAGCATTATGAAATATATTTTCATTCTATACAATGAACTTATGTTTTGTTTGACCTTCTGATGGAGTTTGTTGTTTTGTCTTGTGTTGTGGCTGTAGGATGACAAATGTAGGAGGAAACAATTGGATTATCGAGGAGGAGCCACGTGATATACACGTGGTGTATGAGACACCTGTAATAGCTGAACCCATCACGATAGGGGTCCGTGTTGATGACGAGGAGTATGAAGAGGTGGAGTCTGACCTTGAAGAACCAATAGAAATAGAGTCTGACCCCGAGGAAGAACCCCTGGAGGAGGAGCCTAAGACAGACCCTGACGAGACTTCCATCGAGGATCACATATTAGGAGAATATGAGGAACGGATCTTAGAATTAGAGACCGAAGCTCAGGATAGAGAGGCGGAGATTCACAAGCTGAGGGAGGAGAATGATCAGCAAAAACTAAAGATGCAGGAGATGGAGGTGGAGCTTGCACATCGCAAGGAAGCCGGTATTCATATGGGAGCACTTTTTCACCGTTCGGTAGCTAAGAACGTAGAATTGGTGGGAAAGCTGGAGGAGGCCGAGCAGAGGGAGCTGTTTGAGAAGATAGAGAAGGAAGCCCTTCGCACACAGTTAGAGATGGAGGTGATGGATAGGATCCAGTTCTAGGAAAAGTGGGAGGAGGCCAATGACAGAGCTAACGACCTAGAGGATGAGGTGAGATGCAAGAAAAGGAAGACGAATAAGATGGGCTATGTTTTTCGCACAGCTATGGAGAGGTTAATGGATGGTGTGTACCACTACCTGGCAGAGCAGGGGCAGACACGATACACTGTGAGCTGGGATTTGGTGGCGCATATCACGCAACAAGAATTTATCAACGCGGTGGAGCGCGGAATGTTGGGATGAAACCTAGCGATTAGTAGTCTAGTAGTGGTAGTAGTATGTCTAGGTGTGTATCGTTTTGTAAACTCCGATCTACTGTGTGAGATACGAAATAGTTATATGAACCCTTTTGATGTTAAGGGTAGTATGTTGATGTTTTCCCCACCTTTTGTAATATTAGGGGATAAAGGTGACATTTATAGCAGTATGCAAGAAGTCAACATGATGTAACAACTTGGCATATGAATATAAATGTTTTTGTTTCATCACTGTGTTATTAAATTTCTACATTAGAGGAATACCTGAGTTATATGCTTAAAAAATAAGAGTAAAATCTTGTGTTGCAGAAAATGCCGCCCAGACGTAGAATCGCCGAGTTGGATGAGTCAGTCAATAACGAAGGGAACCAGGCGGACCCCATTCAATGACTAGTAGACTTGCTAGGAGAAGCCCTGCGGGGAAGGAACAACGAACCAGTATACCCCAACCCCCAAGCGGCGCCAGTAGCAAACTTTAAGGATTTTAAGAGTGTAAGACCGCCCGAATTTAGGGGAACTACCGATCCCATCGAAGCACAAACCTGGATCAAGGAAATGGAAAAGGCATTTACTATTGCTCGAGTGGGAGAAGATCAGAAGACGATATTCGCTACTTATATGATGAAGGGTGAAGCGAATTACTGGTGGGAAGTCAATTAACAAAGAGCGGGTGAAGGAGTGATAGTCTGGGATAGGTTTACCACTCTGTTCTTCGAGAATTACTTTCCGAAGAGCATGAAGAATAAGATGGAGGTTAAATTCTTGGAACTGAAGCAATGTGAGATGACGGTAGCTCAGTATGCGACAAGATTCAACGAGCTTGACGATTTGCTACACACTATTTCGACACCGAAGAAAGAAAGGCTAGACGCTTTGAGTTAGAGCTGAAACCTTGGTTATTCAACAAGGTGTCAGTTCTCCAAATCCATTCGTTCGCCACACTATTGGAGAAGGCGATCATTGCTGAGGGAGGTAGCGACGCGTTAAGTCAGTACAATAAGGAGAAAAAGAATAAGAATTCTGGAGGAGAAAGTCGTGGGGGAAGTAGTAGTGGAGGAAGCAATTTAGGAAAAAGGAAGTGGGATAACAACAACAACAACCGAAGCAACCAGTCGAGAAGTTATCAGGGAGGATTTAAGAAAAGGGCTGAGGTATGCTCTAAATGTGGAAAGAACCATCAAGGGGAATGCTGGAAAGGACGCAGTGTCTGTTTCAACTGCAGCCAAGAAGGGCACATTGCGCCCCATTGTCCAAAGCCGAAGAAAATTCGGGGATGTTTTGGTTATGGCTCGACTTAACACCAGATCAAAGACTACCCGAAGAAGGGGAACACCGAGGGAAATGGCAACCAAGGGGGAAGCAAGCTAATGATAGGTGGACCAGCACAGCCCAACCGCTCGATGGCCTGAACTTTTAACATGACCGTCCAAGACGTAGTTGCTGCAAAGGTCGTGGTGTCAGGTATTGTACCAATCAATAATATAAATGCGTATGTATTATTTGATTCAGGTGCTACCTGTTCCTTTGTGTCTGAAGATTTTGCTACACATTTGAACTTACCCCAAGAACGTTTAGAGAATCCTTTGAACATAGAGATTGCAAATAAGGAAGTAATTCCCGCAAAGTTCGTTTACCGAAATTGTTCTGCAAGCATTAGAGGTCACGAACTAAGTGTAGACTTGATTCCAGTAAGACTGGGAGAGTTTGACGTGATATTAGGAATTGATTGGTTATCCAGCCACGCTGCGATGATCGATTGTCAAAAGAAAAGTGTGAACCTTCAGATTTCAAATCGGTATAAGGTAGTGTTTTATGGTAGCTTATCGCTTAAGCAATCCTGTTGTCTTATGATGATGCAGGCCAATAAATTGTTAAAGAAAGGATGTGTGGGTTATTTAGCCTATATTGCAGATACTCAAAAGAAAGGAGTAGAAGCGAAAGATATATCAGTAGTGACAGAGTTTCAAGACGTGTTTCCTGATGATCTGTCTGGCCTTCCGCTAGACAGAGAAATCGAATTCGTAATAGACTTAGCACCAGGAACTGCACCAATCTCAAAAGCTCCGTATCGTATGGCACCCGTGCAAATGAAGGAATTGATGATACAATTGCAGGAATTATTAGATAAGGGTTATATTCGGCCAAGTGTGTCTCTTTGGGGAGCACCAGTGTTATTCGTCAAAAAGAAAGATGGATCGATGAGGCTTTGTATCGACTATCGAGAGTTGAACAAAGTAACGATCAAGAATAAATATCCATTACCGAGGATAGATGACCTTTTCGATCAATTGAAGGGAGCAAAGTGGTTCTCTAAGATAGATCTATGAACGGGTTATCATCAACTAAAGGTACAAGCGGAAGACATCCCGAAGACGGCATTTCGAACCCAATATGGACACTACGAATTTTTAGTGATGTCGTTCGGTTTGACCAACGCTCTAGCAGCATTCATGGACTTGATGAACCAAGTTTTCAAGCCATACTTGGATAAGTTTGTGGTAGTTTTCATCGATGGCATCCTAATCTACTCAAAGACCAAAGAAGAGCACGTCGAACATTTGAAGATGGTGTTGGAAGCACTAAGGAAGGAGAAGATGTACGCAAAATTTTCCAAGTGCGAATTCTGGATGGAGAAGGTTCAATTCTTAGGACACGTGGTAGACAAGAATGGGATTTTAGTGGACCCTACGAAGGTGGAGGCTGTTAGTGGTTGGGAACAACCAAGGACGCCGACAGAAGTAAGAGGTTTTCTGGGGTTAGTTGGGTACTATCGAAGATTTATCCAAGATTTTTCTAAGATAGCGACCCCGTTGACCAATCTAACGAGAAAGACAGTGAAATTCGTGTGGACGGACAAATGCGAATAGAGTTTTCAAGAACTGAAGAAGAGGTTAAGCGAGGCACCTGTATTATCCTTACCAGATGATACGGGAGGATTTGTGGTGTATAGTGATGCGTCGCATAAAGGACTCGGTTGTGTGCTTATGCAACACGGCAAAGTCATTGCATATGCGTCACGACAATTGAAGGAATACGAAAAACGATACCATACCCATGACTTGGAGCTAGCAGCAGTAGTTTTTACGTTAAAAATTTGGAGGCACTACCTGTACGGAGAAAAATGTGAAATATATATGGACCACAAAGGTCTGAAATATATCTTCGCACAAAAGGAGTTAAATATGAGACAAAGGAGGTGGTTGGAATTAATCAAGGATTACGACTGTGAAATTCTTTATCACCCGGGAAAAGCAAACGTAGTGGCCGACACGCTGAGCAGGAAAGGGAGGGAGAAATTGTTTATGTTAACAACTCAGGAGGAGTTAGTGAGAGAATTGGAGAAACTGGAAATAGAGGTCAAGGAACCAAGACAAACCAAGGAAAAGTTGTTTGTAATAGAAGCCCGTGCAACATTATTGGATCGAATAAAGGAAGCACAAGAAACGGATGAGGAGTGCAAGAAGATAAAGAAGCGGATAACAGGAATTGAGGAAGAAAAATTCCGAATGGATAAGGATGGTATTTTGAGATTCGAAAATCAAGTGTGGGTGCCAGCTATTACTGAACTAAGGGGGGAAATTTTCTGCGAGGGACATATCACGATATATTCTGTTCATCATGGAGGAACAAAGATGTACCGAGATCTACGACAACATTTTTGGTGGCCCAATCTGAAGCGAGAGGTTGCAGAATACGTCAATAGATGTCTTACTTGCCAACGAGTCAAAGCAGAACATCAGAGACCGAGTGGTCTACTTCAACCGCTAGAAATACCGGAGTGGAAATGGGAGCACATTACGATGGACTTCGTGGTGGGACTTCCAATCACATAGAAGGGTTTTGATGCCATTTGGGTTATCGTGGATCGACTAACGAAGATAGCTCATTTTCTACCAATCAAGATTCGTTTTAACCTTAATCAATTAGCAAATTTATACGTGAAGGAAATAGTTTCCCGACATGGAGTACCAATGTCAATCGTCTCCGATCGAGATCCGCGATTCACGTCAAATTTTTGGAAAAGCTTACAAGAAAGAATGGGAACACAATTGAGGTTGAGTACTGCTTATCATCCTTAGACAGACGGATAAAGTGAACGAACCATACAGACACTAGAAGATATGCTTCTAGCTTGCGTAATGGATTTTAAGGGGAACTGGGATGACCATTTACCCTTAGTAGAATTCGCTTACAATAATAATCATCACACGAGTATCGGTATGCCACCGTATGAAGCTCTCTACGGAAGGAAGTGCAGAACACCGTTGTGTTGGGATGAAGTCGGAGAACGACGACTTTTGGGGCCGAAAATAGTTCATCAGACAGCCGATGTGGTGACAACAATAAGAGCCAGATTAGTAGCCGCTCAAGATCATCAAAAGAAGTATACAGATTTGCATCGTCAGGACCGAGACTTTAAAGTCGGTAGTTTCGTATTCTTGAAAGTATCTCCCTGAAAAGGAAAGATTGGATTCGGTAAGAAAGGGAAGTTGAGTCTGAGGTTCATAGGACCATTTGAAGTTTTGAAGCGAGTGGGCGAAGTAGCGTACGAGGTAGCTTTGCCGCCTGAGCTAGAACACATCCACAACGTGTTTCATATTTCTGTGCTACGTCCGTACAAACCCGACTATAAGCATGTGATTTCCCATGAGCCGATTCAGATAGAGAAAAATCTGACCTATGAGGAAATTCCTGTCCAAATACTAGACAGGAAAGAGCAAACCTTGAGGAATAAAGTTATATCTTCTATAAAAGTAGTTTGGCGAAACCACGACGCCGAGGAGGCTACATGGGAGTTAGAAAGCAAGATGAAGAGGGATTATCCCCATTTGTTTGTGTAACCTTGTATCAATTCCGAGGACGGAATTCTTATAAGGGGGGGGGGATGTAATACCCGAGAATTTTGATTAATTTTAATATTGACCTTCCTATTAAACTGAATATTTGTTCGGATATTAGTATACGTGATATGTCCTTTTTGGTAGTGATGTGATAAAATGATTTCTTGTTGAATTATTAAAGGAGTGATTTAACAAGAAAAGAATTTATTAATGCTATATTAGTTATTAATTATTGTGTGACTAATAATCTCTATTAATTTATTTAAGTGTTATATGCCATGCCACTTGAGGTGTAACCGCATGATAAGGTGCATATTATTTATAATAAAGTTTCTGCATTCATTTAATAAAAGAAAAGAGATGTGTGACATTTAAATGGTATGAACACCCTATGTGACATATTGATGTGTGATATAGACTATTAACTATGTATTTTAATTACATGAGATAATAATTGAAGTGAACCAATAATTGTTAGATAATAATTATTTCAATACTTAAATGTTTATATATAGATGTGTTATAAAATAATGGAATAATAAGGTATATTGAATATTTGGGTGTTAGCCATTAATTACTTTACACTTTAATTAATGTACATGGATTATATGATATGTGTACATGTGACTCTATTGATGCAATGTTGTAGCATTTCATTATTTAATACATCTTGACCTAAGTTGCCTTTAAATCAATGTATGCTAATAAGGTTTGTTTGGAAAAATGCCGAGTTTTTGCTCTTGTCCCACAATGAGAGTCACCTTCTTGCCCAAATCCTCATTCATGTGTTTTGCAAAAAGCCTAAGGCTATCCTATTCTTCCTTCTCCTTAAAATTAGCCATGGAACCTTAGCTTCATGGTGGTGGGGGAAGTGGTCCAAATAGTGCTCCACCACTATTCCACCAAACCTCCATTAACCATTGTTCTTCTTCTTCTTCCATTGGGTGAAACCCTTGAGCAAAGCCATGAACCAGATTTTGATTTCTCTATAAATTGAAGCCTCCTCTACATAATTCTTATTGCTAGAAATCTGAAGATTAGCTTCCATTAGAGAGTGAGGTTGAGCACATTTCAGTTGGTAAGATTGAAGAATTAAACTAGCTTCAAGAGGTAAAACTCTATTAAATGGTGTTCTTAATTTCTTAAGGTCTACATACAAAATTCTTGGAATATTAGTAAATTTTAGATATCATGATGATAGTTAGGTTTATATACATGATATTGAAGTATTAATCTTGTTCTATGATGCTAAGATTCAAGTTTTGCAAAACTTCAGAAATGTCAAGTAATACATGTCTTGAATGTACGAAAATTTTATGAACTAAATCATAGTAATCTGAAATTGGTTGTTATACATTGTTAGTATAGCCAAATACGAAAACAACGAAAGTTAAACCAAGCATTTTGGTTCAGAAACGAGTTCGTAGCTTGATCAATCGCTAAGTATGCAAAAATATGGAAAGATAGCATGGATGTTGAGTTTAATTCTTGAACTTAATTGTTTACTTGTTTTAAGTTGTTAGAATCATGTTAGGTATGCTTAATATCATGTTTGTAGACTTTATGTGAGGTGGGTATGCATAAATTGTTGTTTGAGTTGGTTTTGGTTTTGAAAATTTTGACCAATACAGGGAGTTCCCTGGTTCTGCCGAGGAGCAGCGCGGCCACGCTACTCCCCAGGCAAAACCAAGCGCGGTCGTGCCGTGCACCAGAAGGAAACTCGACTTTTTGTTAGTTCTGATATGTTGAGCAACCGTGATTGCTTGATTTTGGTCATTAATAACTCTGATTTACTGATATAGGATTTCAACATTCGATAACATTCCCTTTTGCGTTAGTGTGAGTTTTACATGAAAACCTATACGACCAACATTGTTGAAAACAACCTTATGTGTATTATGATTTCATGAGCATACGAAGTAACTTATATAAGTATGTAAATGAGTATCACATGTTATCCAAAGCCCTCTTGCATGATATGAGTTGTGTTAGCTTGGTTCTAACGACTTTCTGAAGGAAAATTTGAAGTATTGGAAATGAATCTTAACGAACTTTGTATCTTTGATGTTCTGAGCTTACAAGCATGTATATATGATCTAATTATATGTGTGAATGTGTAACGACCGAGAATTCTGAAATTGCCTTGTAATTCGAAATTTTGAATATTAATGAATATATTCTATTTTATTAATATTATTTGTGTGCTGTATGTTTAAAGGTTGTGTGACAACCTGGGTTATGTGAATGCATGAAATTTTACGTGTTATAATTTTATTTAAGTGAATAATTGATTTCGCATAGCGTCGCTAAATCACTATTCACGGGGCACGTTTCCCGAGGCACTATTCATGCCGGATATTTTTGTGTCTTTTTCGACTTTAATAAATTTCATAAATACGTGTATGCATGCGAATAATTTTTCTAAGCGTCAGAAATTTTATTTGAGTTGATACGTGATTTTATCCGTATCTGAAATTTATTAAATGGGTGTTCCGAATATTTGGACAAATCCCATAATAATTATTTTTACCCATCCTAATATTTATGGTAATACCCATTTTAATTTTGGGTAGAGTTATTTACCAGTTTTGGTACAAAAATGGGAGTTTTCGGATATATTTTTGGTGTTTTCGGGTATTTATTTTGGCTTATTATTCTAAGTGGGAACCACCAAACCATTTTCCACCAATCAAATTGATAGGAATGAGTGAGTGGGGGGAGTATTGTCGGCAAGTGGAATTTCCACCTTGAGCCACTCCCATTTTTCTCCCACTTCTCCCTAATTCACTCCACTTCTCCCAAATCATTCAAACATTCATTCTCTCTTGCATTCCACACTCCTCCCATTTCCATCAGCTGAAAGAGAGAGAGAGAAAGAGAGAGAGAGAGCTGCAAAGAAGGAAGAGAAAGAAGTCGTCGGAGTTCGCCGGAAAAAGGAGAAGAAGGTTGCCGGAAAAAATAAGGAAGAAGAAGGAGAAGGCACGGGTTGAAGAAGAAGAAGATTCAAGCAAGGAGAACCCCCTAAACAAAGCCTAGCCGAACTCCTTAACATCTAGGAAGTGTTTACAGAGGTAAACAATCAATCAAATCTATTCCATTTGATTTCTTGTAAAGATTTTCAAGTTTTTCTTAGTTTTGAGCTCTTAAGCTTGTGGGTCGGATTTTTGGCGATTCTTGGTGTTTTTGTTTGTTGTGATTGTTTGTAAATGTTGTTAAGAGACTTTATAAGCCATTAATAACATCAAAGTGGAACAAAAACGCAAGAAATCCTTACCTTGGCTTAATGGAGCAAGAACAATGGACTTTAGACATGAACATGGACTGTTGGACGAATTTAGAGGACTTTGTAGCTATGATTCCTTGCTTTTTGTGTGTATTTGTTGTTGTCATATTGTAGTTCCAAGGGTTACAAGGTTAACACAACTGGAATCGAGTAAAAAGATGTAAAAATGAAGATTTGGTGATATTTTTGTAAAGAACACGAAGAACACCAAGAACACAAAAATATAGCATGAGTTGATACTTTGGCCTAAGATTTGGCCATGTTAATGTTAATGGATAACTCTGACTTTTTGATATGTTGTAGCTCTATGTCTTAGGAGTCCATAGAGTCCAGAACGGACCAATTTGAACGTGTATTGAGGGAGTTATGGTGGTTGGAAGCAAGATAGGTCTATAACACCAAAACAAAGCATTCTGGGAAGCAAAACGGGTTAGGGACTGAGGCCAAGCGCCTAAGGCGCTGGCCACGAGTCTAGCTACTGTGAGAGAGCGCTTTAGGCGCTGGTCATAGGCCATTTTGAGCGCCTAAGGCGCTGGACAAGAGACTATGCAAATAGCTTCGATGTCCTTTAGTAAAATGGGCATAACTTTCTCATACGAACTCGGATTGAGGTGATTCAGGATGATTCAGAAAGAAAACGAGTAGACCTACAACTTTCGTTCTCTAAGTTTTTCAATTTGAGGTCTGTAGCATGGTCTAAATTGGCCATTTATAGGACTGATATGTAATTGGGGGCAATCGGAAGGTGTCGGGCATGCGCGTAAGCGCATGTAATGCTCCCAATAATGTAAAATGACGTTCTAAGTTTCTAAAACATGAATGTTATGATTTATAATGATGCTTAGCATTAACCAATGAGTATGAGATAAATCGAATGGGCGGGCTAGGCGTACGCAATTGCGTGTCACTTGGGCGTTCGAATAGGCAAGTTTGGCGTACGAACGAACGAACGAACAAGCGTCGTAACGCCGTAACTAGTGGGCATAACCTTGCTTAATATTTTGTTTCTAGTATGAATGAGACATTATAGAGTAGTATAAGACATTATTTGAAATCCAGTATCTGAGTAATTATTATGTGGATATGTACTTAATTGTGTAGGATATTAAGGAGCGTGTATTGTAATATTTTAGCAGACGCACTAGGAAAGTTTCTTAACACTTGTCTAACCCTTGTGTTGGGCAAGTTTCCTTACCCTAGCTCAATTTAATATTGGGCAGGTTTTTCTCAACCGTACAACTTTTGTTTATTGTGCGAGTTATTTATTGATTGAGCCATCATTCTATATTATTACAAGTTTCCTAACGCTTGTCTAACCCTTGTGTTGGGCAAGTTTCCCTAACCTTACTCGAATTATATTTTGAGCAGGTTTCATATTTTATACAGGTGTTGTACATTGTTGCAAGTTTCATGACTCAAATGGAGTTATTACTTTTGAATCATATTAGTGGATTAATTATTGTCAATTACTCCACCTCCAAGATAATTATTGATATTCGCAGCTAATGCATTTGAAGTCATTATTTGTTGTTGGATTGTGAAAACGTTTAAGTTCTTCGTTCATGAACTGTTTAAGGAAATAGTCTACGCCATTTGTTTCGGCTAGACATGTACAGGTTATTATTTTAAAAGCTATCCAAACCAGTAGTTGGTACGGATTCTTGGACTAAGAGAGCAACCCTTATTAGGGGATTATAATGTGTCGGTTATTCAATGCAGTCAGAGTTAAATGTTATGCATATACATGGTGTACAAGAGGCTGATCCCCTCGAGTACAACTAACGGGGCCAGGTTTTAAAGGAGTTAGTTGAATGATTGACTCTTTGGCCAAGTTCATGGTCGGTTGGACCACTCAGCAGTAAATAATCAATATTCATTGTTTCATTTGAACTTTGTTTATGTCATTTCAGCTATTTCACCAATGTTCATAAATTGTTGATCTATACGGCTATTATTCTTATTCATTCATGATATATTTCCTTCATTCATTTTAAACTTGCTGAACAAAGTAGTTGCTCACCCTTGCTATATCATGAACCTATTGCAGTTAAGCCGGGGAGTTCCAAAGCGGACAAAGGCAAAGGAAAGCTTAAGGAATAGTTATATGACTATCCCGTTATGTAATCGTGGAATCGTTTTGTAATATTATTGTACTCTGCGATGTATTCTATTTAAGGTTATAGACCTTGGGACCGTAGTAAACCTTTTGTAATGAACAACATATGTTTATTTATTTCGCATTAGTTAATTTATGTTGTTTAGAGGTGTATGGATGTATTTTATTGTGAGCACCAAATTCGAGTTATTGGTACCTGAATTTGGGGGTGTCACAGAATGCATACGGAGAGTCACGTAGAGATATTAAGCAAGTTTAGTTAGTCTAATGTGAAATTTTCAAGAAAAACTTAAGACGTGAGGACTATTGTTGTCAAACGTTGTGTAAATTTCGTTCCAACCTTGCAAGCATGAATAATATGATTCATTATGCCTCTAAAACATGTTGACATGAGCACCATCTAGCTAAACATAGATTCTACCTATGTACGCATGTTCAAGAAAGTGACATTCCAATTGTAAACTATGTGATTAATGTGTACATATGTTATATACGCACGAGCATGCTTATTAAGTATGGTTTAGTCTCGTTATGTGGTGTCATGACTATAATAGTTGATCCTTTGTGAGATGGATTTGATTGGTTTAAAATATAGATGTTTCTAACTTTCGATTGTATTTAGCATGAGCATGTTAGGTTTTGAACTCAGACTAATAACCTTATGAGCATGTGTATTTGAGTTATATTAGTAGCTTGAATGTTGGAGAATAGGCTCGGATTTTTACCTGAATAAAATTGTATTTTTGGTCTGCCCAGAGGGTGGCGCGGCTGCGCCACTCAAAAGGCAAAAACCAGCGCGGCCGCGCCGGTCGCCAGAATTGCCCAGTTGTTTTAATTTGTAAATAGAGTCTTGCAGCATGTATGTATAAATGTTTTAAGTTGTATTGCATGATTGAACTGATATACTACGTGTTCGAGCTTATGTTGATGCTTAGGGTCGAGGTATTCTAGGTTTGCTAATTCATTTAGCTAAGATGAGAAATTACGAATATGGACTTAGTAATCATGATTCCACCTACGTGACTGTGTGTTAAAACTATATGGTGCGTAACCACTTGTAAGAATAAAATTATGAATGCTATACTAACTAAGGAACCGACTTATTAATGATTAGGTCGTTTCAACGCAATTTAAATTAAAGCTAGATTACTTGTAGCTGAGAAAACAGGCAAGTTCCCTTTAACCCTACTCAATTTACATTCGAGCATGATGTGGTGTATTACGCAAGTACTTGAACCCTTTCTCTTTATTGAGCAAGCATGTAAACTTGTATCTTCATGTATCATACAAGTATGTGAGAATGACTCTTATGCTTTATAAAATGTCATTCGTATTCTAAGGGTTGGTTTAAGATTAATATCCCTTAAACCCTATTGCGAGTACTTGTATTCATTATGTCATTGAATATAATTATAAAAGTTGTCTAAACCATTGTTTCGGTTAGACTATTATACATGTATTAGAAAGCTATTCCCAACCAATTGTCTTGGTGCGGACTCTAATTTACTGAGATGAACAACCCTTATTAAAGGGGAAATTATATATTGTCGGGGAATCGACGTGCGCACTTATAAGCATGTGAAAGTTATGCAAAACCTGGAGTACTATAGGCTGGTCACCTCTGTACTTGTTTTTATTGGATTTTTAGTATAATAACTGTTAATTCTAGCCGGAGTTCTTAATCCTTTGTGGCTACTCAGTTTTCTTCATCTCAAACTTTGATAGAATTATTTTTTGAATCTTATTGAGATTATCTGTCCATAAAAACTTTATTCGAAATAATTGATAAGTCATAATATTCTTGAACTATCTCTTATATTCTCAAGACTTCAAACTTTTAATTGTTTACCCTTGTTATTACATCACTTGTTGGGCAAATTTGTTGCTCATTCTTGCTTTCTTTAAACCTTTTAGTTAAGGTAGAGCGAGGTGAACCTTCAGACAAGGATAAATGAAAGGGCAAAACTACGGAGTAGCTTTGTTCTTCCTTAGGAAAGAGATTATTTACTATGTTGCTTAAGTTTTCTAAATTTGGTTATGTAATAAGCTTAGGCATGGATTATGTATTAGTACTATGTTTCAGTTTAAATCAAGACTTTTGGATAGTATTGTAGTAACGGTTGCGAGACCTTGGGACGAGAATAATTATATTAAATCATTGTAATTTATTTTATCTTTTCCGCTGCATTAGTTTTATGTCATTATTGTGTTAGAACGTGACGAACCAAATTCGAGATAGTGGTGTCAGAATTTGGGGGCATCACAATAGTAGTACAAGTGATCCTTGGACTTGAGATCATCATAGTATCTTGTGTATGATGAGTTATACTTTGACTTGTCCCTTAAGACCCTTAGGGTATATCAAAGGATATGATTGAGTATAATAAGTTGTACATAGAGATAGGTGAATGGTCAATAAAGAATCTACCACTTCTGGTAAAAGGAGAGAATGTCCTATGTGATTCGATAAATGACGACTCAGATGTCTTTGGCCAAAGCAGAATGAAATTAGAAAGGAGTTTCTAATTGCATTAATCAGAGTTGTGTATTTGAGAATCGAAATACATATAATTAAATAAAATAAGACTTGACAGTAATTTCATGTCTTTTATTTAATTGGGATATTGTATGGTAGAAGGATTGTACGGTAACTATTCACTGAAAGGTTCTTTTGTGATTATGTTGAAATCTATATTATCTGGAAAGTCGTTGATCGCTAAGGGGGCTTACCCTTATTGTAGAATAAATATTATTTATTTAAATGAATTAAATAGTTTAATTTATTTATTTAAATAAAATTAGAATTGTTCTAATTGATTTATTCACAACCGGTTTAATATGGAGAACCTAAAGGGTCACACCGCAAAAGAAAAATATTTATTTAAGAAGTAAATGGCATAATCGTAATAATAAGTTAAGTGTATTTAATTTAATCTATGGAGATAGAATAAATTAAATAGCTTAATATTTATTATTTAATATTTTGAAAATATTAAACATAAATTAATAAGAGGAGTCTTATTATTATTATTATTATTATTATTATTATTATTATTATTATTATTATTATTATTATTATTAGTATTACTATTATTTAATTCCTAATAAGGATTGAGAATTAATTAATAGAAGTACTCTCTCATGAATTCCTAATTGGATTAGGAGTTTAATTAATTAAAGGAGTTTAATTAAAATAAAAACCCTAATCGTAAATAGTTTAGGAGGGTTCCCTATATCTATAAATAAGAGGAGTCTTATCATGATTTAGGATTAGACAGTTACACACTCTTCCATAAGAATTAGAGAGAGAGAGTACTTGCAATTTCTATAGAGATAGAAACTAGGGTTTTGCTAACACCCATCTTCTTGAACAACTATTATTCCTTGGTGGATCACCTCTAGAGGCCAAACACTTGGGTGGCTAACGTTGATCGAAGGAAAGAATTTAATCGGTGAAATTTAAGGAGAACGCGAAGGATTTGGAGGTGAACTCGTACCTGTGGAAGCATGGTTCTACAAGGGTATGATTCTCATACTTTATATCTTTCGTTTAATTGATAATTGAGCACATGGATGATCATGGTGATGGTTTGTAAGAAAAAATTTTAAAATCCGTTTTTATCCCGCTTCCGCACTATTTATGTAATTTGATTGCATGTTCGCGCTATATACAAACCTAACAGTTTTCTCAGTCTCCAATCTCCAACTTCAACTCTGTATCTCAATCCTTATGTGAATGTGTCGTCAATATGTTGTATTGTCAATCTCCCTATTTTTCTTGCCTTCATATCTCTCTTATAGTCTCCTCATTAGATTAATAAAAAGAATCCTTGTTAGCATCAACCTTCTAAAATAACTGATCCTGCTGAAAATAAACTCCTTTTCCTCCAGCCGCATCTTCGCCCCGGCGAGAAATTGTAATATCCTGAATATTTATAGAACTTATAAATATGATATTGAATGACTAAAATTAGCTCTAAAGTTAATTTCGAGGACGAAATTCTTTGAAGTAGGGGTGAATGTAATATCCTGAATATATATGAGGCTTATAAATACGATCGTATATGCTTAGAGGTTAATTTAGTGACGTAAAACTAGATATCGAAAAGTTTAAAATCTTAAACCCTAATGAGATTTGAAGTTTGTAAATATATGTGCTTAATAAAGATTGAAATGATATTTCGAAGCAGGTGTTTTGTGATTATATCATGTAAACGATGAATTAGGTCAAATAAAAAAATTTTCGAAGCTGCTTAGTCGTGCTTACATTGACAAAATGATTTATCGTGCTTTCCACGATTTCACCAAAAAGTATCCCGGCAAATTATTTTTAGTAAGCTGCTTTGTCGTGCTTAAACTGATATAATGTTTTGTCATGCTTACGGTAACAAGCTGCATTGTCGAGCTTGTAAGATATTTTCATTGAGCAGCTTAGAAGATAAGTTCAATTGCAAGCTGCATTGTCGAGCTTAGAAGATATTTTCATTGAGAAGCTTAGATTGCAAGCTGCATTGTCGAGCTTGGAAGATATTTTCATTGAGGAGCTTAGAAGATAGGTTCAATTGCAAGCTGCATTGTCGAGCTTAGAAGATATTTTCATTGAGGAGCTTAAATTGCAAGCTGCATTGTCGAACTTGGAAGATATTTTTATTGAGGAGCTTAGAAGAATATTCTAAGAATTTGCTAGGTACTAAAGTGTAATTAACCTAGGTACCTAAGTGTAATAAGTCGAGTCCCTAACGTGCAATTAGTGAAACTTGGTTTTTCTATAAATAGCAAGCTCAGTTCATTCATTCCTTACTATTTTTCAAGAGCAGTTCAAGAGCAAAAACACTCTATATTTATATATTCTGAGAGATATTGTGAGATAAAAATTACTTTCTAAGCATCGAAGCGCTGCGCGATTAGAAGTAAAGCTAGCAACTACAAGAGGTATCACTCTAGTGGTTATTATTTTCATTCTTCTTTATATATTTAGTAAAAATATACTTTTATAAGCAGTTATAATGCCCAAATTATTTTAAGTATATAGTACAAAAGTCCTATTTACAAGCAGTTAT
Organism: Aralia elata; assembly: GCA_034770075.1. Taxonomy (NCBI): domain Eukaryota; kingdom Viridiplantae; phylum Streptophyta; class Magnoliopsida; order Apiales; family Araliaceae; genus Aralia; species Aralia elata. Next base: position 31,854,489 of record CM068385.1, on the reverse strand, counting down.
AATGCCCAAATTATTTTAAGTATATTGTACAAAAGTCCTATTTACAAGCAGTTATAATGTCCAATTTATTTCTCTTATATATTAGAAAATATACTTTTATAAGTAGTTACTATGTCCGATTTTCTTCAAGTATTTAGTAAGAATATTAATTTTATAAGTAGTTATAATGCTGAAATTATTTCAAATATAATAGTCGAATATTCATTTTATAAGCAGTTATAATGCTCAATTTATTTTAAATATAGTTGATGAATATTTATTTTATAAGCAGTTATAATGCTGAAATTATTTCATGTATAGTAGAAGAAGTCTTATTTATAGCGGTTATAATACCCGAAATAAAACTTAAAAGATTTAATCGTTAAAATGCTTAATTAGCCTAGCATAATCCAAGGAAAGGAAAAGCTTGGAGGATAAAAGTTCTAGAGCTTACATTTCAAGAGATTGACCGAGGAATGAAACATTAGCGTTAACATATTATCCATATTCAAGCAAGTCTACTTATATGTTGAAATGCACTCCGTGCAATAACGTGTCTTATTTATGAAGTTTATTGTTATGCAAGTATTGTTTCTGTTCCACCTCATGCATTAACATGCTTGTTATCTGTTATGTGCAACGTGATAGTGATTGTTGAATTTCAATTGAAAACCATGTTAGTATCTGAGTTGAACAACTCTCTTGTATGGGCAGGAGTTTAAGATGTGTTAGGAAACTGATCTAACTCACTGAGGTAACATTTGTCGCAGTGTAGAGGTATCGTAGAAGCGATATACACTGTTGATACAATTGTAGCAGTGTTGATGAGACGGGGAACTAATTCATTAGTTCGTAGGTGGGGAACCACTCAGTTCACTATATTGATAATCATTAAAATCTTGTATCAGCTTATTCTGTATATATATCTTGAAAAGGTGATTTTCTTCTCATATATATATCTGTTAGACTTGTTGGGCATTTTTATGCTCATTCTTGCAATTATCTTAAAACAATTACAGCTAAGGAAGAATTACCAGACGATTCTGGCGGTACAAAGAAAGTTGAGGATGTAGAAGTCATTTTAACTATGCTAGATTAACATTATTGGCAATGTCTAGAAAGTTCTGACGAGGAAAGGGGTTAGGTCATTTAATTACGCACCGTTTTAACGGAAAGCCCCCTCTTTCCTGGGAACTGCCTGGTTGCTAATACTGCAAGTCTCGGATAGAGAAATAGAGATTTATTTTTAAGTCTTTTAGGACTTATGTATAATAAGAACAAGTAACTTGGGAATGTTGTGACAATGAACAAATGATATTATAATATTATCACTTTTCCACACTTTACTCTGATTATTAGAAGTCAAGATTTCTATATACGATTCAAATCAATTATATTACGAGTTTTTATAGATACTTATCGTGTACATTACCTTTAAGTTAATGAATATTTTGAATAAGGTTATACAAGTCAGCACGAAGTCCGACCTGGCTAAAAGAAGCTAGCAGGTGGATTTCGGGGGGGGGGGGGGGTGACAGAAATTCCTTCACAATATCCGCGCCCCGTCGAAGTCTTGCTCTGGCGAGAATACAAGCTTAAAAATCTCGCCCTGCGAGAATGTCCTGCACCAAATTTCTTTGTTCTTTTTCCAATCTGCAGCTAGCCTCAACATACAACATCAACACGAAAACAAATAAAAAGATACTAAAAACACTTATAGATTATAAAGAATTAAGCCAAAGGTGTATCTAACTCGTTGGTTAAAACCTACTCATCATGGTGTGGAGCAAATTTAGCCAGTTCATTGAACTTGACGGCGTATTGGGGAACTGACATAACCACCTACTTCAACAGTAAAAATTATACCTCCATAAGGTCTTTCGTACTACTAGGAAAGTAGTTCTCGAAAAAAACTTCTTTGAACTTATCCCATGCGATAACTCTTTCTCCCGCCCTATTCTAGTTGGCTTCCCACCAGAAATTGCTTTCTCCCTTCAATAAGTAGGTAGCAAAAGCAGTCTTTTGCTCCTCTCCGACCCTGGCGATCACGAATGCCTTCTCTATTTCCTTTACGCATGATTGAGCCTCTATAGGCTTGGTGGATCCCTTAAACTCGGGAGGTCCAACACTTTTAAAATCCCTAAAGTTGGCTACTGGTCCAACTAGAGGAACTACGGGTGCCGTAGTGGGGTTTCTATTAAAGGCCCCTACTAGTCGGTCTATAAATTGTTGTATAGGGTTCGATTGGCCCCCATACTCGTTCTCATTATGCGACTCGGCCTCCTGATTTCTTTGTCGTCTTCTGGGCGACATTTTCTGCTACATAAATAAAGTTATGTTATCATCATTTCATTTCTTATCTTAAACATTTTGTTAAATGTTAACACATTCTTATAACAAGGCATTTTAATATTTTCATTATATTAATATGCTTCATACTTTTTACATTCTTCTTCTCCATAGCTTTAGCTGTTTACATCTATCCCTCTATTTATATAAAAAGATGGGATTCACATAATAGTCCCCAACTTATAATAACGTTGGGATTCACGTGTGTGCTCTTCCCCGACAATATTGATCACAACATCTCTACTAGGAGTGTGCCTCGTCTGCCCTAGCTCAACCGGATTGTAAGAAATGCTCCTCTGATAGGTAGCCAGAGAACTCATAAACACAGAGGTCATACGGTTTATCTTAGCCTTCTTTGCCTATAGTTCTCCCCGAAGCTCGTGGACTAGGTCTTCGACTTTAGCCCTATCATCTATCTCGGCGTTCCAGTACTCTTCTATTTCTTGCTTCTCATCTACAACTTCCTGGATCCTCTTTTCTAGGTCCACATTCTTTTTCTCTGAAGTATAGTGCTTAAGATTCAATTCCGTGTTACAGTCCACCAGATGGTGCACCAAAACCCCTAACTAAATCAATGCTTCCGGAATCTCGGGATTGATAAATTCATCCTCCGACTCCTCCTCAATAGGTACATCCTCAGAAGATGAACCATCATCCACCTCTACTGGCTCCTCCTCATCCTCTAACTCCTCCTTTCAGACATAGGCTCATCAGATAATGGTTCCACCTCAGGGTTACTCTCGACCGGCACTACAACTAGAGGCATAGGTGTCGGTACTAATGTCTCTATATCCACCTGAATATCTCTATACTCGGGTTTGTCTCCTGATATCTACAATTAAATTTTAATATTTGATTAGCACATAACAACAAAACATATTTATTATAAACACTTGACAAATATATTTTATTTTAAGTTTAGTGTTATTTTTATTTCTTCCTTTAGATGAATTTCCTTAACTCATCTCTTAACACTCTAATTGAGTTTGATCACTTTCTAACTTCTTCTACTTTTCTAAGGCTATACTCCTAAGGCTTCTCCCCCACCTAAGGTTTATAACATACAGCTTTGATACCAACCTGTGACGCCCCCAAATTCGGGTCTCCTCAACCCGGGTCTGGTGCTACACGGTATTATAACATCCACACATTTCTAACCATATAATCATACTAATACCAATGCAATTACTAACTTATTACAATCATATTCATTTATTCCCCAGGTTCTAAGACCATTACATAACAAAAGGATAATAATACTAATTATGTCATAATATTACTATACTATTACAAGGGTCTTCTCAAACGTTCATCTTTTCCTTCCCCTTGCCTTTACCGGATCCTTCGATACGTTCCGGCTTAGCTAAAAATGTTTAATTTAAAGCAAGAATGAGCATTCGATTACTCAGCAAGTATAACAGTTGAATAATCACATAATCATAAATTAAACCATTTCTATTTAACAACTGAACAATAGTTGCAAGACCTTCTGAATAAACAGGAAGTTATACTTTACTTTTGTTCAAAATATTTTTGAAACTACATACTGACATTTAGCGGTGTAAAGACCTAAATTTTACTTTTCATTCATAAAGGGGTTGCACAGTAATTAAACGGCAGACCCGGTCTCACTTACGAGCACATCTAGGTGATTAGCTTATAGTACTCTATGTTGATCAACACCACATTCTTAAATGACATTGCATTTGTGGACGCCTCATGCGTCAGTCGAAATATTCGACAAAATTTCCCTATTCACAAGGTTTGTTTACTCTCAGGATAAACACTGAGTCCGCACAAATAGATTTGGATTGGGCGACTTTACTTATTATTTATAATGTTTCAAAGATGACATATCAAATCAATAAAACATTTAGCATTTGTCTAGCCAAAACAAAGGACATCGACACATTTCTCAAAAAGTTCATGCATAACAGAACTTTAAAGCTTTAACATCTTATAACATGGCATAACTTGAAATATGCTTATAACATGACTTTATCGAAATAGTAATAAAGTCTTACAATCATGGTCCCAAGGTTCTTTAACCTTAACTTAAAACGTACCCTTAATACAATAAAAGTTCACATAACCAAATAACATTCAAGATAAACTAGTACATAAGCCCTATCAGGCAACTACTCTTGCACCTTCCCTTTTCCTCTGTCCCCTTTAGACGTTTCTGCCTTGGCTGAAATAAAGATCATGATATAGCAAGGGTAAGTAACTAGTTTGCTTAGCAAGTTTATACACAAGGGAGATATATCATGAATAGAAGGAAGTTTCGCTTTCAATGTTGAACGACAATATAAAATTGTGAAGAAACATGAATTAATAGTCAACAATTGAATATTCGAATAATTGAATGACAATTACTGAGTGGTTGGAAATAACCATAGACATTTGCCAAGGTTCTCAGCATTTAAACTGGACCTCTTAAAAGTTTTGGTAATCAAGGGGATCAGCCTTCCATACCCCGTGATTTATGCATAAACACTTAATAAACCAGCATTGATATCATGCCTTAATCAAATTTATCCTTTTCTCAGCCAAGAGTTTTTACCATAACAATTTAATAAGAATAGCTTTTAAAATACCTTTGATTCAACAAATTTAGACATGATTGATATAGCTGATACAAATAGCATAGATCTATCTTATAAACAGTTCATGCTTGAAAGAACTTTAATCTAATTCACAATTCAATAATAATAGAATAGGAATTCAAGTGCACAATGTGCGAATCTCAATAATCAGTATAGATATGAATAATCAACAATAATTATTCACTAACATGCTTCGAAAATAATAATTCGAGTTTGAGTTAGGGAACTTGCCTGTCTGCTCAGCTACAAATAATTCTAGCTTTAACTAATTGGCCTTGAAGAACCTAACATTCATAACATCGATCTACCAATTAGTACTGCGTAGTTGTATATCGATACGCTTACTTATGCTATTTATTTAACAATTAAGCAAATCACATAGCACACATAAGTTAGTAAACTATCGTAAATCCTATAAGATACTTAATATAATTAATCCTGATAATATTTAATTCACCTCTTAGTATTATTAGTCCACTAATAACACTTTTATTCGTTTACTAATATTATTAATATCTTAATAATATTTTAATCATCCAATAATACTTTAATCTAATATTATTAATCTCTTAATAATATTTTAATTCTCATATCATTAATAATATTTTAATCTAATATTATTAGCCATTTTAATAATATTTTAATCATTTATTAATGCTTAAAACAATTATTATTATCCATTCAATAATATTTCCATAAAGTTTTAATCTTAATTGTCGACGCTGGGTTTTCGTCTTTTCCTATTTTTGATTTTGATTAAGTGATTTTTTGGAAAAGGTCAGCATTAATGTCGACGGGGTTTTGAAAGATCGTTTTTTATGATGAGCCAATTAACCAGAGTCGCCAGTTGGTATATTTGAAATGGATGTACTAACTCATCCGAGTTTTCGTTTTTTTATAAATCGCTGACTCATATGTGACTACGAATTAATTGGTCTGCGAACCGAGATTCATAGAGTTCGGGGGCTTGCTTAAGCGAGGGGAAGGTGTTAGGCACCCCCCGACTTCCGTGAAACGCGGTTACAGCAATCTTGATGCTTTCCTATCCTTTAATTCATGAAATGTGTGTGTGTGTGTGCCTATGTGAATGCCGTGGTGAGTTTGCATGAAGAATCATTTGGATTTTTTAGGGAAAATCGTGCTTTGGGAGTGCTTTAGAATGTCCTTCAGCTTATACGAGAAAGCTTTATTCTTTATGAGAAAGATTTTGATTTCAATTGTCAAAAACTATGAGATTTTCATTAGGTGTCGTTTTGGCAAAAACAAGAGTTTTCTAAACCTTCGTCAAAATAGGAATCGAGATCTATACGTTGCTTTCGTAACTCAAATGATGGGCAACTTCTAGAATCTCTTTAACCCTATGCACAACGGTTTAATAAAACGTCACTTATTTTATGAAACCATTTTTGTGATGTTTGAAAACGATTTTCTTTATCTTTCTCGTTAAATAGGAATCGACATTCGTTAGCACTTCTCATTTTAAGCCTCGTGATGCTAACAACCTAATTTGATTGATTTTACGAAAATCTTAATCTTTTAGCTTTGAAATCAATTTTAGGTCGTAAATCAAATCAAGCATTAAAATGCATTGGGGCTATTCATGGGCATGTAAGCCATCCAAATAACCCCAACGCCAACAATCACATACTTCACTATTACGGGGCCTTAAACCCGATTCTCGCCTTGGCGTCGTTTTAAGGCCCGACGATTACATCTTACAATAAAGGATTACATACATCAACATTGTCCATCATCGGATTTGGACCACGGGGTCGCGTTCCTAGGCTCACATCCACAATTTATACACACCCACGCAATGGATACTACAAAAATTAAACAAGCTAAAATCGCCAAATGGATATCATCGGGCCATTAGGAAGAATTTCGTTCCATTTGGAGCCCTCACTAATAGTCCTCAATCCATGGATCCACAATAATATACAAGAAAAACTACATTTCACATAACCCAATTGACAAGAAGATTAACAAAATGATATACAAAAATTGCTATAGAAATGGTCTTTTCACTTTGCAAATATCACCAAGATGTGTGCAAATTTGAATATATGAATAGAGTAGAAATTATCTTGGATATAATCTCACAAAAGAAATATAAATCCTCTCTTTTTTCTCTCTTTTCTCTCTTATTTTGTTGCAAATTTTTGCAATTTTTCTCCCTATTTCCGAGCTTGCTGCTGCTGTTCTTCTCCTCCTTTTTTTCTTCCGCCGCTCAACCTCCTGTATCCGAATGAAGAAATGACCTGAAATAGGCTGGCCAAGGGCAGCCGCAGATTGATCTGCGGCTGGCCTTGGTTTTCCCGCGCCCGCCGCGCACTTCAGCCACTTAGCCGCCCGCCGCGCACTTCAATTATTTTAATCATTCGCCGCAGATCAATCCGCGCCTGGGTGGGCTAATTTTCTCGATTTTCGGGCCGCACCTCGATTCTCGTGTCGTATCGTTGGTTTCTGCTGAGAGGCTTGTATTTTGCAGTCCGGGAACCGCTGGGAAATGTGCCACATCATTCTGCCTTATTCGTTGTCGTGTCGGCTTTGATTTGCAAATCGTCGCGGTGGCGTCGAGTGTTCGTACTTGTCCATCTTTGCTCTCGTAGGCCGGCTCACTGGACGAATTTGCCCTCCTGTCAAGGTTAGTACACGAAGTGCAAAATTTGGGTGTCTACAGCTGCCCCTCTTTATCATGTTTATGAAATGTTAAATGAAATGAACAGGATAAAGAAATAGACACCCGATGCATGAATGACAGTGCATAAGAATGACGGTACATACATGATGCAACACATGTAGCTCATGATGCAACGTAAGATGTAAGGCATGTAAAATATTCGTAAAAGGGTGTCAATGCGGATGATCGTCTTGTCGGGGCCAGGTTTCGTCGCTGGTCACCCATCTCGTAACCGCCGGTTATGGTCGCCGGTCGATTGTCTTGTCGGGGCTGGGTTTCGTCGCCGGTCGCCCATCTCGTAATCGCCGGTTGATCATCTTGTCGGGGCCGGGTTTCATCGCCGGTCACCCATCTCGTAATCGCCGGTTATCGTCGCCAGTCGATCGTCTAGTCGGGGCCGGGTTTCGTCGCCGGTCACCCATCTCGTTATCGCCGGTTATCGTCGCCGGTCGATCGTCTCGTCGGGGCCGGGTTTCGTCGCCGGTCACCCATCTCGTAATCGCCGGTTATCGTCGCCGGTCGATCGTCTCGTCGGGGCCGGGTTTCGTCGCCGGTTACCCATCTCGTAATCGCCGGGTATCGTCGCCGGTCGATTGTCTTGTCGGGGCCGGGTATCGTCGCCGGTCACCCATCTCGTAATCGCCGGTTATCGTCGCCGGTCGATCGTCTCGTCGGGGCCGGGTTTCGTCGCCGGTCACCCATCTCGTAATCGCCGGGTATCGTCGCCGGTCGATTGTCTTGTCGGGGCCGGGTATCGTCGCCGGTCACCCATCTCGTAATCGCCGGGTATCGTCGCTGGTCGATTGTCTTGGATCTCAGCCCTTCCTAGGGTGGTTAGTTGTTTGGATCTCAGCCCTTCCCAGGGTGTTAGTGTTTGGATCTCAGCCCTTCCCAGGGTGTTAGTTGTTTGGATCTCAGCCCTTCCCAGGGTGTTAGTGTTTGGATCTCAGCCCTTCCCAGGGTGTTAGTGTTTGGATCTCAGCCCTTCCCAGGGTGTTAGTTGTTTGGATCTCAGCCCTTCCCAGGGTGTTAGTGTTTGGATCTCAGCCCTTCCCAGGGTGTTAGTGTTTGGATCTCAGCCCTTCCCAGGGTGCTCACCATCTTGTTGTGGTTTGCTTGGATGTCTTCCCAGGTTTGCTCACCACCTTGTTGTGGTTTGCTTGGATGCCTTCCCAGGTTCACTCCTTGTTTGGATACCAGCCCTTCCCAGGGATCATTGATTGTTTAGGATACCAGCCCTTCCCAGGGGTCATTAATTGCTTGGATACCAGCCCTTCCCAGGGGTCATTGATTGGTTGGATACCAGCCCTTCCCAGGGGTCATTGATTGGTTGGATACTAGCCCTTCCCAGGGGTCATTGATTGGTTGGATACCAGCCCTTCCCAGGGGTCGTTGAATTTGAGTGATTTTTTGGAAATGGGATGTGTGATCGGCTTCTGTCCTGGATCTCCCACCAACATCGTCCACGTACCATGTCGCAAAAGCCATCACAGTCTGATCATTTGTGAGGTTAAAAGCGACGTGCTTGTACTTTCCCCTGGAGATTTTCATTTTGATCGTACTTGTATGCATGAAAAAGATGTTATGCATGATCTTGCAGATATGTTATGGACAGATGCATGTGCACAACATATGTTTTAGATAGAAATGACCCCTGTTCAGTCAAATGATACGTTTCGACAGTCGTCGTTGTTTGCCCACATTTGACTGGATCACGCCTCGTCGTGAAGTGTGGTTTCTGGACTTCAACATTGGTTTGGTACTCTGCCTGTTCTTGGTCGTCTACATTTCATCGAGTTGAGGCAGTCGGTTTCACTCTCTGTGATGATCGACAGCTATGTTGGGCCCCTTGGCCTTTTGATCATTTCTGATGGCCGATATGCTATTGTCCCGCATTATATCATCCTTGTATATGCTCATGCACGTGGATCATTTGGATGTCGAGGCAGTGATAGTCAGGATTGGGGTGAGGCCCAATGACGAGAAGTTCTGTACAACCTCAGCTTCCTTCCATTTCACGATTCTTAACTGCCCCTGCCTCGGCGCGTGTCGCTACCAAGAATTTCTATTGAAAACTCGCGATGTTGACCGTGTTGAGTTATCCACAGCTCTGCAAGATCCTGCATATCAGATGACTAACAATTGCCAAAACTTGAAGGCTCGGGCCGTTGGTGTTAGTTCAACACAAAGATATTATAATCTCGACAAAAGAGTAAATGCAGTTAAAGCACATGAAATTGAATATCTATTGATCGCACAATCTAGCAAGTTGTGAACCGTGAATGTACTAGATTTGGAAGTTATTTTCAATCCCTCGTGAGTTGATGATTTTCTATTTAACGAGTTATGAAATCGTAAGAACATCGTCAAGCATTCATGGTCATTGTACGTGAGAAAGGTTGGATTCAAAAGAACTACCTTCCCTCGTCAAAAGTATTCTGTCTCCATTCTCGATAACGTTCTTAGCAGGATTGACGTCATATGACAAATGCACTGTGCGATGCAGAATTCAGTAGGGGTTTCTCTTTCATGACCTCTTGTTTAAGGCCGAGAGTTTTTTTCGTATTATCTTTTCTCTTTATTAGCCCACTTCACTTGTCTCATTTTCTTAGGCTGTTCAAAGTTACCCATTTAACGAGTTTTGGACCAATGACTCCCAAACCAGACGGTTTTTGGGGCATTAGGTGTACAGACACCCCTTCGGGTTTATTTACTCGAATAACAAAGGCCACGGTTCGAGACAAGCTGGTGGTCTGCACCATTCATTCTTTGCTTGACCTTGTGCAAGATTCATTTTCTTAGGCTTGAGTTACCCATGTAGCGAATGTTAGGCCGGTGACTCCCAAACCAGACAGCTTTAGGGCACCAGATGTAGAGACACCCCTTAGGCTTAATTACTCAAGCAGCCCATGCCACGATTCGAATCTGCTCGGGCCTCCTCTACTGTAATGCTCGTTTTCTTAGGCTCTGAGTTACCCATGTAGCGAGTGTTAGGCCGGTAACTCCCAAACCAGACGGCTTTAGGGCACTAGATGTAGAGACACCCCTCGGGCTTAATTACTCGAATAACTCAGGCCACGATTCGAGACATTAGCTTGATAATCATTTATCGTCTGACTTCTTGATATTAGCTTGATAATTATTGACTGTCTGACTACGTGTTAATTGCCATCAACGTCGTCATAATTTTATACCCCACAACTGAAAGTTTGTGCAAATGAAAAGTGAAGGTTGTCATATGAGGTCGATTCTGTCGCAAACGTTGCTTTGAATTAAGGCTTTGTACCAGATCAAAAGGTTGAATAGCCTTCTTCGTCTAATCATACTCACGATCGTGCTCCACGGTTGCTTGTCAGAATTAATCCGATTCCTATCAAGTCAAATAAAATCCCCTTTCACGCGGGTTATCGTATCCCGGGAAAACTATGCTTGACAAATGCCAGATGATCGTACCGTTGAAGATTGAATTGACATGAGGTAGCATTTGATGATGATGGTGCATGTTGATGGGATTGTTGCATGGGTGCCAATTTGCACGTCATCATTTCCTGGGTAGTTGACAAATGCCCCAATGTTAAGTTATTTTTCTTGTGATCTCCCTCGTACTGGTTGCATCGGTATCTTGCTGGGCTGACAAAAGATCCGGTCCTTTGACTTGTTGAAAGGTTTGGGGGATTTTTTATTTTTATTTTTTTTTAATGTCGAACTTGCCCCTACTCCGGGTTCTTTGTGATCGTTAGGGGTTCTGATGTTTGATGGCGATGGTTTGATCTAAGTCAGGTTTGGGTTTATCTTCGACCCCTCCTTTCATCTCGTCAGGCGTATTGTCGATATCTGTCTCGTCCTGCTCAATCCCCATCAGATCGAAATCTAGCTCTATACCAAAATCGTGATCCTCCTTCAAATTTGGCCTATCGCATGTCAGGCTAGAATGCCTCAAATCGGGGTACCTAACATAAAACAAAAATGCTTGTTATATATATAAAACATTTCAGCACATGATCCTCTTTTTGGATAACATGACAAAATGACATGAGCGTGCAGGGATTTGAAATAAAACTCAGAATTTTAAAACCCATTGATCTTCTACTGGCCGGGATTCACTGCCGTACTTCTGGATTTACCCCTTCTTGGATATCACCGGCTGCCCGGTCCAACTGGCCACGGTGAGGTCAAACAATGGAGCTCATTAGGAGGTGCATGGATCGCATTGGCATGGATCTGGTGTTGATGGCATTTTCCTACATGAGCATCGCAGTCAGTTTTAATGGTTAGCCAGTAGTGGCCCGTTCACATGATTTTCTTTGCCGAAAATGCTCTGCTCATATGGGCTCCGCACACATCGCCATGTACTTCGTTCATTTGTCTGCGGCTTCTTCGGCTTCCAGATATCTCAGCAGTCCCGTAGCTAGGTCCCAATTATGCCCTTTGGTGCTGTATATTCCCATGGCCTGCCGGATGACCAATTCGAGTCTCCAACTACTATCATCTTTTTGATTCCCATTCCCAGGGCTAATCTCAGTCTTAGGATGCATCCCTCGTATTCGGCCGTATTGTTGGAGTGGCAGAACTGTAATTTCATGGCTATCGGCCTCTGCCATTTGGATGGATGGAGTATGGACTTTACGACCTCTTAGTTGGGTCGTAGGGGCAATCTCGCAAAACAAACAAGAGCCGTAGTTTAGTACTGTGTCAATTACAAGTTGGCAGATGCATGTCAACACAGACGCATAATTATTATATTATTCGTTTTTTTTTGTGGTCGAATATGCCCCTACTCCGGGTTCTTTGTGATCGTTATGCCACGCCTTCACGGTTCTCTAATCTTATCCTGCAAAACAAGGTCACTGTTTGATGACAGGATAGTATTTAGAAGTTTTAAAAAACCTTGGTACGTGGCACGGATTGCCTTCCTGCAAAAACCATGTCAGTATTCTCTTTATACGTGCAGGTGATGTAATCATATGATACATGAAATATTTATTACGATGATGATGGTATGATAGTTGTATGCCATTTGCATGACATTTATTTGTTTGACTGAATGATAAAAGGGCATGAGGAAGCTTCCCTTTCGTTAGGTTTATCTGAGGCTGACCTACCCTAGGGTTACTCTCGCGGGCTTTTCGGCATGAAGGTCCCCAAATGTTCGCAATCTACTCGTCTGAATCCTTTCGATTGGAGCGGATTTGGGTGGTGCGTTTCCTAAGCCATCTCCGGGGAGCAGCCCCTTTGAGTCCAGTAATAAGCAACCGACAGGTTCGCCTCAAGAGGAGCTACTCTCTCCACATACATTCACTTTCATCGTCCTCACCGCATGCAATGATTGCTTTTAAAGTAAAGTCATTCCATTCAACCATTCATTCATTGGTAAAACACATTCACACAACAACAGGTCAAAATATCGCACGCACACACACATTCATGAATTTTAAAGGATAGGATAGCATCAAGACTTGAACGCGGCTTAAGCCCTCTAATGTCCCCAGCGGAGTCGCTAGCTGTCGACGCCGGGTTTTCGTCTTTTCCTATTTTTGCCTTTTGATTAAGTGATTTTTTGGAAAAGGTCAGCATTAATGTCGACGGGGTTTTGAAAGATCGTTTTTTATGATGAGCCAATTAACCAGAGTCGCCAGTTGGTATATTTGAAATGGATGTACCAACTCATCCGAGTTTTCGTTTTTTTATAAATCGCTGGCTCATATGTGACTCCGAATTAATTGGTCTGCGAACCGAGATTCATAGAGTTCGGGGGCTTGCTTAAGCGAGGGGAAGGTGTTAGGCACCCCCCGACTTCCGTGAAACGCGGTTACCGCAATCTTGATGCTTTCCTATCCTTTAATTCATGAAATGTGTGTGTGTGTGTGTGTGTGTGCCTATGTGAATGTCGTGGTGAGTTTGCATGAAGAATCATTTGGATTTTTTTAGGGAAAATCGTGCTTTTGGAGTGCTTTAGAATGTCCTTCGGCTTATATGAGAAAGCTTTATTCTTTATGAGAAAGATTTTGATTTCAATTGTCAAAAACTATGAGATTTTCATTAGGTGTCGTTTTGGCAAAAACAAGAGTTTTCTAAACCTTCGTCAAAATAGGAATCGAGATCTATACGTTACTTTCGTAACTCAAATGATGGGCAACTTCTAGAATCTCTTTAACCCTATGCACAACGGTTTAATAAAACGTCACTTATTTTATGAAACCATTTTTGTGATGTTTGAAAACGATTTTCTTTAGCTTTCTCGCTAAATAGGAATCGACATTCGTTAGCACTTCTCATTTTAAGCCTCGTGATGCTAACAACCTAATTTGATTGATTTTACGAAAATCTTAATCTTTTAGCTTTGAAATCAATTTTAGGTCGTAAATCAAATTAAGCATTAAAATGCATTGGGGCTATTCATGGGCATGTAAGCCATCCAAATAACCCCAACGCCCACAATCACATACTTCACTATTACGGGGCCTTAAACCCGATTCTCGCCTTGGCGTCGTTTTAAGGCCCGACGATTACATCTTACAATAAAGGATTACATACATCAACATTGTCCATCATCGGATTTGGACCACGGGGTCGCGTTCCTAGGCTCACATCCACAATTTATACACACCCACGCAATGGATACTACAAAAATTAAACAAGCTAAAATCGCCAAATGGATATCATCGGGCCATTAGGAAGAATTTCGTTCCATTTGGAGCCCTCACTAATAGTCCTCAATCCATGGATCCACAACAATATACAAGAAAAACTACATTTCACATAACCCAATTGACAAGAAGATTAACAAAATGATATACAAAAATTGCTATAGAAATGGTCTTTTCACTTTGAAAATATCACCAAGATGTGTGCAAATTTGAATATATGAATAGAGTAGAAATTATCTTGGATATAATCTCACAAAAGAAATATAAATCCTCTCTTTTTTCTCTCTTTTCTCTCTTATTTTGTTGCAAATTTTTGCAATTTTTCTCCCTATTTCCGAGCTTGCTGTTGCTGTTCTTCTCCTCCTTTTTTTCTTCCGCCGCTCAACCTCCTGTATCCGAATGAAGAAATGACCTGAAATAGGCTGGCCAAGGGCAGCCGCAGATTGATCTGCGGCTGGCCGCTGATTGATCTGCGGCTGGCCTTGGTTTTCCCGCGCCCGCCGCGCACTTCAGCCACTTAGCCGCCCGCCGCGCACTTCAATTATTTTAATCATTCGCAGCAGATCAATCCGCGGCTGGGTGGGCTGATTTTTTCTCGATTTTCGGGCCGCACCTCGATTCTCGTGTCGTACCGTTGGTTTTTGCTGAGAGGCTTGTATTTTGCAGTCCGAGAACCGCTGGGAAATGTGCCACATCATTCTGCCTTGTTCGTTGTTGTGTCGGGTTTGATTTGCAAATCGTCGCGGTGGCGTCGAGTGTTCGTACTTGTCCATCCTTTGCTCTCGTAGGCCGGCTCATTGGACGAATTTGCCCTCCTGTCAGGGTTAGTACACGAAGTGCAAAATTTGGGTGTCTACATTAATATTTCTTTGTTTACTTAAAAATATCGAATTCTTATATTACAAATATCATACCAATATTTTAATAAATTATTAGGCGAATAAACAATTTATTTTAATTGATTTACCCTTTCCCGACCCGCGGGTTGGGAAACCCACATTATCAAAAAAAAAAACAAAAAAAAAACAACAACTTATTTAATACCCATAAAAGGTCATAAATATTATTTATCATAATAGATTGCCAAAATACCTCACATAGGTTAGATTACACCATAATAGGAGTACCTAAGCTTTAACATCCTATTTTTCTCATTTATGACATTATTTAACCATTTATTTTCTTTTAAGCATAACTATAATATTATTATGAAAAATAGCAAACAAGTTCGAAAAATTATTATCTTCTGGATCTGGACAATATTTGACCCAACAATAATTTACAAATTTTCCTGGAATTTTAGAAAATGATTTACTATTTTTAAAGTACTCAAAACCTCCGAATTTTGTTATATTTTTCATAAATCGAGTTTTGCTCAGACAATTCTGAAATTTTTAGAGTACACTCTCATAATGTATATAAAGATACTGTAAAATTTTCATATTGTTTCAAGGTACACACAGTGAGAAATCCGAGTATGAATATTTATGAGTCCTTCACGGTAAAAGTCATTACACAAAAACTACACATCGAAACGTGTTCATTCTTTTTCCTACTTGTAGATACTTCTTAAAGGTACCTCTATGATATTTTCCAGATTTTTAAAAGATCCATAACTGGCCGAAACAACCTTTGGAAAAACGAGGACAGCAAGCTTCTTGGTTTTAAGACTTTAAATGGACTGTTTCGGGGAAAACAGCCCCCATGGCTGCAAAACTTGATGGATTTGTGTTCTACTGGTTGGGTTTACTAGCTAACTCATGTACCTAGCACCCTCTTTAGACGTATCACAAATCCAAGTTGTAGATCTCAAGTTATGGGTGATCCAAGTGAAGAAAAGCTAGGGTTTTTACCCTTTAAGAACATAAGTCCCTTTTCCTCCTTTGAATCTCCATTCTAACACTCAAGAGGATTAGATCTATACATGAAGCACGAAGATCTTTATTCTTGAGTCTTAGAACAAAATCTCTCAAAAACTATGAAAATAAAATAAAGTAAGAAAGAAGGAAATGGTTTAGGGTTTCACCTTGATCTTGTAGCTATTCTCCTTGATCTACCAAAGTATGTGATGAACTTGGGATGCATGAACTATACTAATCTCACTCTCTTTTCATCTCTAGGCTCTTACTCTATGTTCTTGCTTGAGAGAAATGAAAGAAGGAGATGAAAAGAAGAAATGAACTTGAAATGAAATGAAAGGATAGAATACTTGCAAGTATAATGCTAAATTAGAATTCATGCTATTATCCCCCACATCTTTCTTGCCCCTTGGATATAAGAGTTCACCTTATCCCTTCCATTTAGCCTTAATCTTATTTTTAAGTGTGCTAATTAGATTTTCCACCAATGGGAGCTTGACAACCTTGTCCTTTGTGTAAGAGTTACTAATATCCCCCATATCTTTGTTGTCCCTAGGATAAAAGGCTTACTAATTGGATAATAGCAAGAAACATCTACCTTTTGTCATCATGGAGCAAGTGAGTAGCCTTGTGTCACTAGGGTGGCTAGTTGACATCTTAGGAAGCTATGACATAATAGGAAGCTACTTGACATGATAGGAAGCTATGATATCAAGTCTACAACTTCAACTTCCAAGACAAGCTAGCTACTTAATTAAAATAAAGTTTGAAATCAACTTACTCCTCCTTTCTCCTA
The DNA here is from genome assembly GCA_034770075.1 of Aralia elata. NCBI lineage: Eukaryota > Viridiplantae > Streptophyta > Magnoliopsida > Apiales > Araliaceae > Aralia > Aralia elata. The sequence continues at coordinate 31,837,570 of CM068385.1, read as the reverse complement.
AGTGCACGACAAGGAGGGATTTTGTTCCAAAATGTTGTCCCAAATAGCTTTAAATAAATAAACAATTGTTACACATTTAATAAATCAAGTGGCTAGGTTTTAGACCACACATTAAATACCATTGGGCTTCCAATTCAAATGATTAGGCTAATAAAAATTCAAATCTATTTAATGCAATATTGGGTAATTTAATTTAACTCCATGATAGCTCATTTAATAAGCCACACAATTAATACCTAAATCCATGATTAATATAAATGATTGGACTAGGTTCATTAATTAAGTAACTTAGTCAATTAGTAAATAAATTACTAACTTAACTATTAATTATTATTATCCAATTTGGACCATATCTCATTAACAACTACTTTCATTAATTAACCCACACACTTTATTTACTAACTATATTCAATTTACTTGAATACTTAATTTAGTAAATACCTTGTCAACTTTATGGATATAAAGTCTTAGGGTTTGCTCACTAGTTTAAATATACTACTAGTGATTCCCTTAACACAAATTTATATTAGTAAATCACATAGTCACATAATCCACCAATACACCCAAAGGTTTAAGTAAGAACACAAAGTTAACTCATTAAAATTAAAATTATATTTAATTAATAATGACGCTCAAAATTCACGGGCATTACATCCCTCCCCCCTTATAAAAATTTCGTCCTCGGAATTACAAAAATAGGGTTACTCAAATAAAAAAGGATAATTCGCTTTTATTTTCTCTTCGAGTTCCCACGTAGCTTCTTCGACTGCGTGATTTCTCCAGAGAACCTTGACGGAATGGATGATCTTGTTTTCTCAGCTTCTGTTCCTTCCTATCGAGAATCTAGACGGGAACCTCCTCGTACATTAAGTCCTTCTCGACTTGGATTGGTTCATAGGAGATAACGTGCTTATAGCCTGGTTTATACGGCCGCAACACTGACACATGAAACACGTTGTGAATGTGCTCAAGTTCAGGAGGTAACGCTATCTCGTACGCCACCTCGCCGATTCGCCTCAAAATCTCGAACGGTCCTATGAACCTAGGGCCCAATTTGCCCTTCTTCCCAAACCGGATCTTTCCTTTCCAAGGAGATACCTTCAAAAATACAAAGCTAACAACTTCAAAGTCCTGCTTCTGACGATGTAAGTCAGCATATTTCTTCTGGCGATCTTGAGCTGCTACTAGACGGTTTCTGATCAGCCGCACGATGTCTGTAGTCTACTGCACCATTTCTGGTCCCAGCAATCTTCGCTCCCCAACCTCGTCCCAACACATCGGGGTTCGACATCTCCTTCCATATAGTGCTTCGTACGGTGGCATGCCAATACTGGCATGATAGCTATTGTTGTAAGCAAACTCCACCAGTGGCAAATGGTCATCCCAACTGCCCTTTAGATCCATCACGACTGCCCGAAGCATATCTTCTAAGGTCTGAATCGTTCATTCGCTGGCCGTCAGTTTGAGGATGATACGCTGTACTCAACCTCAACTGCGTTCCCATTCTTGCCTGCAGACTTTTCCAAAAATTCGACGTGAAGCGCAGATCTCTGTCAGATACAATTGATAGCACTCCATGTCATGACACTATCTCTTTCATATAAAGCTTTGCTAACTGCTCCAGATTGTACCGTATCCTGATTGGCAGAAAATGAGCAGACTTGGTTAGACGATCCACAATTACCCATATGGCATCTAAACCCTTATGAGTTGGTGGCAGTCCCACCACAAAGCCCAATGTGATGTGCTCCCACTTCCACTCCGGAATCTTTAGTGGTTGAAGCAGTCCGCTCGGTTGCTGGTGCTCTGCTTTAATTCACTGGCATGTCAGACATCGACTGACGCACTCTGCCACTTCTTGTTTCATATTCGGCCACCAAAAATTCCGTCGTAAATCCTGATACATTTTTGTGCTCCCGGGATGTACTGAGTACTTCGTGCTGTGAGCTTCCTGAAGGATTTCTTCCCTCAATTCCAGATCCAACGGTACCCAGACTCTCCCTTCAAACCTTAGCAACCCGGTGCTATCAATCTTATACTTATGCTCCTCGCCTTCGGTAATTCGCTTCTTTATTGAATCACAATCCTCATCCTTTTTTTGAGCCTCCTTAATTTGATCCAATAGGGTTGGGCTCACTGTCACTGTGAACAATTTCTCGTCCGTCTCCATCGGATACTTAACCTCCAATTCCAGACGTTTGAACTCCTTTATCAACTCTGCCTGAGTTGTAAGTCTCATCAATTTCTCTCTGCCTTTCCTACTCAAGGCATCTGCCACTACATTTGCTTTGCCCGGATGGTACAGAATCTCATAGTCGTAATCCTTGATCAATTCTAACCATCGGCGCTGCCTCATATTCAGCTCCTTCTGAGTGAAGATATATTTCAGACTTTTGTGATCTGTATATATCTCGCACCTCTCTCCATATAAGTAGTGCCTCCAAATCTTCAAAGCGAATATTACTGCTGCTAACTCCAGGTCATGAGTCGGGTATCCCTTCTTATAGTCCTTTAGCTGACGTGAAGCGTACGCAATGACCTTGCCATGCTGCATTAGTACACAACCAAGACCTTTGTATGACGCATCACTGTATACAACAAAACCTCCAGTGTCGTCCGGTAAAGTCAACACTGGTGCTTGGCTAAGTCTCTTCTTCAATTCCATGAAACTCTCCTCACACTTCTCCGTCCAAACGAACTTTACCGTCTTTCTGGTTAGATTGGTCAACGGTGATGCTATCTTCGACAAATCCTGGATGAACCTCCGATAGTATCCTGCTAAACCTAAGAAACTCCTGATCTCCATTGGCGTCTTCAGCTGCTTTCAGTTGATAATGGCTTCCACCTTTGCTGGGTCTACCGAAACGCCATTCCTGTCAATGACGTGTCCAAGAAACTGCACTCTTTACAACCAAAATTCGCACTTTGAAAACTTCGCGTACAGCTTCTCCCTTCTTAATGCCTCCAAACCAATCCTTAGATGTTCAGCATGTTCTTCCTCTGTCACTGAATACACCAAGATGTCATCGATGAATACTACCACGAACTTGTCCAAGTACTGCTTGAACACTATGTTCATTATATCCATTAATGCCGCTGGTGCATTTGTTAGTCCAAATGACATTACCAGAAACTCGAAATGTCCATAACGAGTTCTGAATGCCGTCTTCGGGATATCCTCCTATCTCACCCTTAGTTGATGGTAGCCTGTCCTTAAATCAATATTTGAAAAGTATTTCGCTCCCTTGAGTTGATCAAACAGATCGTCTACTCTGGGTAGCGGGTACCTGTTCTTAATCGTAACCTTGTTCAATTCCCTGTAATCGATACTGAGCCTTAACGATCCATCCTTCTTCTTTACGAACAGAACTGGCGCTCCTCGCGGAGATACACTCGGACGAAAATATCCTTCTTAACCTCTCCTCCAGACTTGTTGCCTCCGCAAGATTGGCTATCGATCCCTTTCCTTTTATTCGGGTTACTTCCCTCATGGCTACCTTCCTTGTGACCATCATGGCTTTTCTGATCTTGGTTGTGCTTTGTCAACGCTTCATTTCCTCCTCGGCAACGATTGCTTCCTTAAGTAACGTAGGAAATGTGTTGATCTGCAAAACCACAACCTTACTATACACCCAGGGCTTCAACCCTTGTTCAAATCTCTTCGCTCGCCTAGCTCTGGTGTCCACTTGGTGTGGAGCAAACCTAGCTAGTTTGTTAAACTTCGTTGCGTACTCTGCTACCGACATATCATCTTGCTTCAGATCCAAGAACTTTATCTCCATACTTTCCTGCGGGCTTTCTAGAAAGAAATTTTTCGAAAAAAAAAGCTCCTTAAAACGAGTCCACGCAGTTGTGCCTTCCCCAACTCGGCTTCTATTCGCCTTCCACCAGTAATTTGACTCACCCTTCCTCATGAAAGTGGCAAACAAAGTCTTCTGTTCCTCGGTCACTCTTGCGACCTTGAAAACTTTCTCCATTTCTTCTACCCATGTCTGGGCTTCACTTGAATCCGTATTCCCATGAAACTCCGGTGGTCCTAGTAATTTGAAACCCGTAAAGTTCATCATGTGACTTCATGGCCGAACAACCGCAATGGCTGGTCTGCCTTGCAAAGTTTCCTCTAACAAGTTCGCAAAGGTCCTCTTGGGGTCAGTCTGACCCTCCTCGTTATTCACTTACTCTTCCACCCTCGTGTATCGGGGTTGTCTCCTTGACGGCATTGTTTGTTCTAAACAAAACCTTACATAAATCTTTCTTGTTTTACACACCGTGCAACATTCTACTGATGTTATCATTTAAGAGTCAATGCACAAATCCATCACAATCAATCATTTAATAATAATACCACATTTATATTCATACACCCCTTAGTGTGTCAAACACTTATAATTCCGGCATATTCCTATAAATGTTAACTATCCTATTAAGACACAAAAGATGGGATTAATAAGAACTGCATTCCCCTAGATCTGAAAAGTGGGGATGTATCATCATCATATCATCTCAAGGCACCTTTAATAAATATTAATAAGCTCATCTTAGTACTTCATACTACTTACATCATATAGCATTCCTGATATCCACTTATCCCTCTGTTACTAACAACAAGATGGGATTCACATAACTACTCCACAACTTACACAAAGTTGGGACTTACAACAGATATACTGCTAGCTGTACAAAAACTGAGATTCACATTTCTTACATGCATAGATATACTAGTACATATACATTAACCACTATTCTTTATTCATTACGACTCACAAAGGTCTTATAACTCTTAGACTTAACCTTTGTTTCTTTCATTTCCTCTATCTATTCCTTATATCGGGCTCCAATTGATCCTCCTTAGGGATTTCCATTATCTCATCATTCAGTTCCGTCTCTAGATACTTTTTCCATATCAGACACTAAATCTACCCTTAGTTCATTTCTTATAATCTCTCCGTTGTCTCTCCTTTCTAATCATCAAAACAATCCAAATTGCCATCAGTCATCTCTTAAATATTTTTTTTTTTTGCATATAACATCATTCATCTCAATACTCTCAACTTTTGCTTAACAACTCTATATGAGTTCATTACCTTTGTCTCACCTGGCATTCCACCATAAAGCTTAATAACTTAACTAACACTTCAAAATATCGATATATTCATTATTTATCGAATCAATCATTTCCTTCTTGCAAACCTTAACCCAACAGATTCTAAGGTACCTTCTTTTCATCACAAAGAAACTCCATACCACATTACTCCAATATCTTATCTAATGAATAGCCACAAAAATTGATCAATAGCCACAGAATTGATCAATAGCATCAAATGATTAATCTAATTACCTCGAATATCTATAACTCCAGTTTACAATGGATCGTCCATACTTAATGGTCTTCACTTTACCATATTATCTCATCAATACACATTCCTCAAATTATCCACAAGCTTAATAACACCAACGTATGATTCAAATCCTCAATTTTAAGATCATAATAAATGTTTACCAAAAAATAACTCTATATGAGTTCTATCCCCTTCTATTCCTCTACATTCTCTCAGGTTATAGCCTAAGGACTCTTTCTCCTAAGGGTTATAACCTATAGCTTTGATACCAACCTGTGACACCCCCAAATCCGTGTTTCCTAACCTCGAATTCGGTGTTCACGATACTCAACAACAAACATACTTTCTAACTAATGCGGAATAATAAACATACATTGTTTATCGAAATAGTAATAAAGTCTTACAATCATGGTCCCAAGGTTCTTTAACCTTAACTTAAAACGTACCCTTAATACAATAAAAGTTCACATAACCAAATAACATTCAAGATAAACTAGTACATAAGCCCTATCAGGCAACTACTTTTGCACCTTCCCTTTACCTCTATCCCCTTTACACGTTTCTGCCTTGGCTGGAATAAAGATCATGATATAGCAAGGGTAAGCAACTAGTTTGCTTAGCAAGTTTATACACAAGGGAGATATATCATGAATAGAAGGAAGTTTCGCTTTCAATGTTCAACGACAATATAAAATTGTGAAGAAACATGAATTAATAGTCAACAATTGAATATTCGAATAATTGAATGACAATTACTGAGTGGTTGAAAATAACCATAGACATTTGCCAAGGTTCTCAGCATTTAAACTGGACCTCTTAAAAGTTTTGGTAATCAAGGGTATTAGCTTTTCATACCCCGTGATTTATGAATAAACACTTAATAAACCAGCATTGATATCATGCCTTAATCAAATTTATCCTTTTCTCAGCCAAGAGTTCTTACCATAACAATTTAATAAGAACAACTTTTAAAATACTTTTGATTCAACAAATTTAGACATGATTGATCTAGCTGATACAAATAGCATAGATCTATCTTATAAACAGTTCATGCTTGAAAGAACTTTAATCTAATTCACAATTCAATAATAATAGAATAGGAATTCAATTTCACAAGGTGCGAATCTCAATAATCAGTATAGATGTGAATAATCAACAATAATTATTCACTAACATGCTTCGAAAATAATAACTCGACTTTGAGTTAGGGAACGTGCCTGTCTGCTCAACTACAAATAATTCTAGCTTTAACTAATTGACCTTGAAGAACCTAACATTCATAACATCGATCTACCAATTAGTACTGCGTAGTTGTATATCGATACGCTTACTTATGCTATTTATTTAACAATTAAGCAAATCACATAGCACACATAAGTTAATAAACTATCGTAAATCCTATAAGACACTTAATATAATTAATCCTGATAATATTTAATTCACCTCTTAGTATTATTAGTCCACTAATAACACTTTTATTCGTTTACTAATATTATTAATATCTTAATAATATTTTAATCATCCAATAATACTTTAATCTAATATTATTAATCTCTTAGTAATATTTTAATTCTCATATCATTAATAATATTTTAATCTAATATTATTAGCCATTTTAATAATATCTTAATCATTTATTAATGCTTAAAACAATTATTATTATCCATTCAATAATATTTTCATAAAGTTTTAATCTTAATATTTATTTGTTTACTTAAAAATATCGAATTCTTATATTACAAATATCATAGCAATATTTTAATAAGTTATTAGGCGAATAAACAATTTATTTTAATTGTTTTACCCTTTATTAAACAACTTATTTAATACCCATAAAAGGTCATAAATATTATTTATCATAATAAATTGCCAAAATACCTCACATAGGTTAGATTACACCATAATAGGAGTACCTAAGCTTTAACATCTTATTTTTCTCATTTATGACATTATTTAACCATTTATTTTCTTTTAAGCATAACTATAATATTATTATAAAAAATAGAAAACAAGTTCGAAAAATTATTATCTTCTGGATCTGGACAATATTTGACCCAACAATAATTTACAAATTTTCCTGGAATTTTAGAAAATGATTTACTATTTTTAAAGTACTCAAAACCTCCGAATCTTGTTATATTTTTCATAAATCGAGTTTTGCTTAGACAATTCTGAAATTTTCAGAGTACAGTCTCATAATGTACATAAACATACGGTAAACATTTCATATTATTTCAAGGTACACACAGTGAGAAATCCAAGTATGAATATTTAAGAGTCCTTCACGGTAAAAGCCATTACACAACAACTACACATCGAAACGTGTCATTCTTTTTCTTACTTGTAGATAACTTCTTAAAGTACCTCTGTGATTTTTTCCAGATTTTTAAAAGATACATAACTGGCTGTAACAACCTTTGGAAAAACGAGGACAACAAGCTTCTTGGTTTTAAGACTTTAAATGGACTATTTCGGGGAAAACAGCCCCCATGGCTTCAAAACTTGATGGATTTGTGTTCTACCACTTGGGTTTACTAGGTAACTCATGTACCTAGCACCCCCTTTCGACGGATCACAAATCCAAGTTGTAGATCTCAAGTTATGGGTGATCCAAGTGAAGAAAAGCTAGGGTTTTTACCCTTTAAGAACATAAGTCCCTTTTCTTCCTTTGAATCTCCATTCTAACACTCAAGAGGATTAGATCTATATATGAAGTATGGAGATCTAATGATTCTTGAGTCTTAGAACAAAATCTCTCAAAAACTATGAAAATAAAACAAAGTAAGAAAGAAGGAAATGGTTTAGGGTTTCACCTTGATCTTGTAGCTACTCTCCTTGATCTACCAAAATATGTGATGAACTTGGGATGCATGAAATATGCTAATCTCACTCTCTTTTCCTTTCTAAGCTCTTACTCTATGTTCTTGCTTGAGAGAAATGAAAGAAGGAGATGAAAAGAAGAAATGAACTTGAAATGAAATGAAAGGATAGAATACTTGCAAGTATAATGCTAAATTAAAATTCATGCTATTATCCCCTACATCTTTCTTGCCCCTTGGATATAAGAGTTCACCTTATCCCTTCCATTTAGCCTTAATCTTATTTTTAAGTGTGCTAATTAGATTTTCCACCAATGGGAGCTTGACAACCTTGTCCTTTGTGTAAGAGTTACTAATATCCCCCATATCTTTGTTGTCCCTTGGATAAAAGGCTTACTAATTGGATAATAGCAAGGAACCTCTACCTTTTGTCATCATGGAGCTAGTGAGTAGCCTTGTGTCACTAGGATGGCTAGTTGACATCTTAGGAAGCTATGACATAATAGGAAGCTACTTGACATGATAGGAAGCTATGATATCAAGTCTACAACTTCAACTTCCAAGACAAGCTAACTACTTAATTAAAATAAAGTTTGAAATCAACTTACTCCTCCTTTCTCCTAAGTGCACGGCAAGGAGGGATTTTGTTCCAAAATGTTGTCCCAAATAGCTTTAAATAAATAAACAATTGTTACACATTTAATAAATCAAGTGGCTAGGTTTTGGACCACACATTAAATAACATTGAGCTTCCAATTCAAATGATTAGGCTAATAAAAATTCAAATCTATTTAATGAAATATTGGGTCATTTAATTTAACCCCATGATAGCTCATTTAATAAGCCACACAATTAATACCTAAATCCATGATTAATATAAATGATTGGACTAGGTTCATTAATTAAGTAACTTAGTCAATTAGTAAATAAATTACTAACTTAACTATTAATTATTATTACCCAATTTGGACCATATCTCATTAACAACTACTTTCATTAATTAATCCACACACTTTATTTACTAACTATATTCAATTTACTTGAATACTTAATTTAGTAAATACCTTGTCAACTTTATGGATATAAAGCCTTAGGGTTTGCTCACTAGTTTAAATATACTACTAGTGATTCCCTTAACACAAATTTATATCCGTAAATCACATTGTCACATAATCCACCAATACACCCAAAGGTTTAAGTAAGAACACAAAGTTAACTCATTAAAATTAAAATTATATTTAATTAATAATGACGTTCAAAATTCACGGGCATTACAAACCTCTTTCTTTATTATATTTTTATTTTTCTTTCTTCTTCCTAGTGCGGCCCGTGCTAGGATTTGTGCTCTAGGTGGCGCACCCCGCGTTACTCTTGCAGGACTTTTTTCCTTTGAAAAATTTATCCCGATGGGCCTCGCGCCAAAAGTGGTGTGCCCCGCGCTACTCCTGTAGAGATTTTTCCTTTGTTAATTAGCCTCTAGCGTGCCCCGCGGCCTTACCAGCGCGCCCCGCGCCGGACCATCAGGGAATTTTTCCCTTGATTTTTCATGTTTTATCTGTCTACGGAATATGTTCGTTCTTGAGCCTACGACTCACTTTCTCAATGTTCTACAAAATCTTTAGGAAAACAAATTTTTCCGGGAAAAGTGATCTCCCGCTATCTCTGCACGAAAATCGTATCGAGCTAATGTATTCGTCGATTGACGTATTTTATTAGATTTTTCGCCATAACTTCGTTATAGCTTGTTTTTACACCGTTCCAATTGGAACATTTCCATAATTTACTTAAGTTCATTTATTCCTTTTCAGATGTTAATTATTAACATGCAAGCAATGGTTTTAAACTTGTCCATTAACAACGTTTAACACGATTTCTTGGTTTGGTTCGTTATTACGATTACGTTTTCACTTAGCATGCTCGTTAGGTTAATTAGTCCACTAAGTTCATCCTTATCTCTCCAAGATCTTTAAATGATCTATCACATAACCAACAACCAACAATGCACTTTAATCATATTTAAAGGTATTGAAATGAACTTAGGGTTTTGAGGTTTTAGGGTTTTACCTTTCTTGTCCTTGCTTGATGAAGATGATGACCAAGTTAGCTTCTTCTCCTCTCTTCCTTATTAGATATTCTGAAATCTCCATCTCTCTCTTGAATTGGCATAGCTTCTCCTCTTAGATTTTAGGAATTGGTAGAGAGAATGAAGAAAATGGCTCTTATTTATAGAAAATGCAAGACTTAGGGCATTTTGGTCATAAATTAACTTTGCTAGGATTTATAAGACTTCCCCCAAGGTTTGGTCTTGTGTAGTCAAACCCCTCACTTCTCTATATTCAACCAATCCCTCCCTAATCATCTAACACACAACCATGGTTGAGTTAAATCATTGCAAGGAGGAGTTTAACATTAAGTTGGTGAGTTTTATTTAATGTGAGCTTATCTTCTTGCAAAGCTTCCCAAGGAAGCTTCACCAGCCCATTTGGCTGGCCAACTCCCCTTGTGGGGCCCTCATGGGTTGCCCCATCACTCATCTTGCCCACTCGATGACCTACGGTCGACCCAAACTTGATCCATCTCGATTTGTTTGGGTTTCGGGCTCAGATTAATTATCTTTGGGCCATTCATTTGGGCTGTTATTAATCTTTGGTTGGGCTTATTGATAATCCCTCTTGGACCCCCATAATTACAGCCCATTGACCTTCCAAGAACGATCTTTGACTTTCATTGACTTTTGTTGACTTTCGGTTGACTTTCCCGATTCGTTCAACAGTCCGAAAATTTTCATTTTTCGTTTCTTAATTTTATTTGATATTACGTCTCGTGACATCATATAAACACTATTGCGTCTTTCAAAATTTTAAAAAAGGTGAAAGCGTTTTTAGCGTGAATAGTGTTATTTCGTCTCTTTTTGTCGGGAAAAATTTTATTTTCTCGAATGAAACCTTAGTTCGTTTCTTCTCACACGTAAACATATCTTTGGTCATAATATGACCATTAAGCATATAACACAGAATAATATTCACAAAATATTACTTTATTCAATATTATTCATAAAACCCTAGTTACAAGCTAGGTGGGATTTCTCGATCGTTACACTTAACGATTCAATATTTGAACTAATCTTTCAAATGCACCACAACAATATGGTTTGGATTAGCTTCAAAGAAATGCTATGATTTCAACACATTACAGCAATATCAGCCTAGCCAAAACAAGTGGCATAGACTTTCATTAACAAAGTAGTTCATGCATAATAGGACGTTTCATACTTAACGATTCAATATTTGAATGAATCTTTCAAATACACCTTAGTGCGGATATAACATGCAGTCAATATATAGAAAAACATCAAATAAGAGTTTGAATAGAGAACTTGCTTAATTACAAGAATTTGAGTAATCTTCGGAAACTTGCATTTAATATGAAAATCAAATGAAGTTATACTTGCCTGTCTCGTTGTTTACGCTTAACCTTAGTACATCGTTACTCAAATAACCTACAACATCCATAAATATTCGCTTAATCGTTATCCATGTAAAAACATCACCGGCGATTATCGTAATCTAACCCGATAAACATTCCCTCACATTATACATATAATATTTGTGAAGCCCCCAAATTCTCTACACTCCCTGTAGCAGATTTAGTGCTCACGTGAATTTATTCAACTATAAATATTCCATAATATATAACTTCTATCTATCCAAGGTTCATAGTATCCCATAACAGATAATAGTTCATGTCAGAACGTTAACTGTGTTTGGATACCCTCATTTGGATGTATAGATTCATATCTCTTTCATATCGATATTCCCTATCTATCTGCCATTCACAGTATTAATGATAAGATTGTTCTTAGAACTGAAGGCGCATTTCGGTAAAGGTGGCACCTTACCGGCGCTCATTAAGTGTAACCTCAACGCTTATAGAACTCCCAATATCATTTAAATACCCTCATTTAGATGTATAGTTCATATGGACACTGTACTAGATCAAATGCTACTTTCTAACTTAACTAAGAATGTAAATACAACGCAAGAGATATAACAAAAGATGATATATATTTCATAACCCTAAGTTAATAATTCATAATTTATATTATGATTCATTACTTAAGATTTAATAATATTAATTAGGATTATTGTGTACCAATTAGGGTTTCGGTTCGCAATTTCAGTTAACAATTATCAATTAGGGTTTTATAATTAGGATTTATAATTCAAATTATCATTTTAAACCATAATTAACTTATTTAGATTTTTATCAGTTAATATATTATTATATTAACTTCGAAGCACGACAAATCACTTTGTCATTCCCAAGCACGACATAGCAGCTTACTAAAATAATTTGTCGGGATGCTTCTCAGTGAAATCGTGGGAAGCACGACAAATTATTTTGTCAGTGTAAGTGATAAGTATAAAATATGTTATGTTTTTATCTCTTCATGTCTAGTCTTTTATACTTATTTGGCACCTAATTGTACTCATTATTCTAATATTTTGATTTAGGTTGCAAATGGAGCTATTAAATGAAAAATGAGTTATTTCCGTATTTTTGGATTATTTTGAAATCAGTCCGTCCACTTGAGGCTCCATTTTATCCTTCGTCCAACCAATATCTCTCGAAGCTCAAAGAAGGAAAGTTATAAATCTATTTCTTAGCTTTCCGGATCATCTTGAAACGCCTAAATCAAAGCTCGGGTGAGAAAGTTATGACCATTTTACCAACGAACGTCGAAGCTGAAAATTTCAGATTGTTTGGCTTTTGGACAGATTGACCTCTGGGGCTTCGTTTGAGATCTGAATTGTGTTAGAGTTTCCAAATGAGAATGTGGTCTTCTTGAAATTTTTATTACTTCTCAAGCTTTCCGAAATGATATGGTGAGCAAAGATCCGAGTTCATTTGGGCTTCCAAACATTGCTTTTTAGACAGCTGGTCCGAATCCCGCATGGACTGGATTCCTGTTCGGACTAGTTGGAGTATTTAGGCCATAACTTGAGCTTTACAACTCCAAATCAAGTGATTCAAAAGCCCAAATTCATTAGAAAATCTAGGGCTACAATGTTTGTTCTTTGCCCAAGTCCAAAATCGGTGATCTGCTGATTCAAAATTGGCTTACAAGGTGCTGATCAGTTTAGTTGTTAGATTTGGACTATTTGTGAATCACATGGGCACGTTTTTGGGTGGCTTCTTCCTTGGTTGGCCGATGCACATGAATAGATTGGGTGTTTGATCTTGACTTATGATGTTAGGTTAGCACACTATGAGTTCCTATAAATACCAAGTGAAGCTAGGCTTGTACACACCAATTTAAACACTAATTCACCACCAATTCATACACAAATTCCTTGTATCCATTCTCCATATTAGTTTGTTAGTATAGGAGTAGGGAGAGGAAGTAGACCTCCAGGGGAGGCTACTCTCCTCTTCATTTTTATAGTTCAAGAGCAAACAAGAGATCAACACTTATGGAAGCCTAGAATTGAAGGCGAAAGCTTGGAGATTGAAGATTGTGATCCGAAGTGACAGTCGGATATCAAAATACCATTTTTCTTCTCTAAACTCTTCCCTTATTTTTATATTCCAATATTGTTGTTGAATATCTTGTAAGTTATATTCTGCATATTTGCTATGAACTGTTCTCATTTCTTTTATTTAGTTCCAAAGGGATGTTGAACTTTATTTACACTATTCATTCCTTCTTATATGAAGTTCATTCTTGATAATCTGTTTTAACTGTTGAATGTTATTTGGCTTAACTAATTTAGTTTCTGCAGGATTAAATTGGTTAACTGATATCATCTGCTAGATCAAGGGATAATATTACGTGTAATTGATATTGTTCATAATCATTAGTAGCAATTAGTGATACATGATTGTGGTCAAGCTTTTGAGTATTGCTATGATTATTGGAAGACAGGTTAAATAATTCGAGCTTGTGTGATTATTGCTTGAAATAGTCTAATTTCCTAGATCTTAATGTTACTGTTATATTAAATCTAGAGAGCTTGTTCTAGGTTGTATAATGGTTAGAATCTTGTGAAGAGCTTGTTTCATTGAGTGATAACTAAGGGGAGTTTCGGGTAGTAGAGCTTGTTGTTACCTAGGGCTATTAATTTCATCGAAGGATAAATATTGCTATGATAAGGTGATATTAAACGGAATAACTAAAGTCTTTATTCTATTCTTATTTTGTTTCAGTTAATTAGTTAAATAAAATTCCAAACTCCCCCTTTGGTTTACAAAGTATAAATTTAGACTAATCATTCTTTGTGGGATCGACTCTTACTTGCACTACTACATTAACATCTTTTATAGTAAGGTTTTATTTTTGGGTGCTTGCGACAGCACACCAAATTTTGGCGCCATTGCCAGGGAATGATTTTAGTTTTATTTTGTGCTTTTGTGAACCTTATTTCATTTTAGCACTTTCCTATCTTAATTTAAACTCGTATTGCTTTTTAATTTCGCAGGGACTCTTTATTTGTCCGTGACGATCTCAAGGTCTCGAATAAGAAATAAAGAAGTCGGGCTGACGACTATAAACCAAGCGCTACTTGGGAGGCAACCCAAATTTCGCATCCCTTTTATCTAATTTTATTTCACTTGATTTTATTTTTTTTGGTTTTATCTTTCGTGTTAGGTCATTCTACAGTTCCAACGCCCCACGATTATTGACATATTTCCAGGGAAGTCTTTTGCATTTGATTTGTTAATTGTTTACATTGAGCAATATTTATCCATTTGTAATGAACCAGTGATACATTTAGAGAAGGCTTATATATGACCGAATGCTTGTGGGAGAGATCAATAAGCTCTAGAACTCGTTTAAACATCACTTGATAATTGACATTGTCCTCAATATAAACTGTCGACACCGGGAGGATCGCTTCTGTGGTGATTTTTACCCCTTCCAATTTTAGCCTTTTATTAGATGATTTTTTGGAAAAGGTCGGCACAAATGTCGACGGGGTTTTGAAAGATCGTTTTTTATGATGAGCCAATTGACCAGAGTCGCCAGTTGGTATATTTGAAATGGATATACCAACTCATCCGAGTTTTGTTTTCATAAATCGATGGCTCATGTGTGACTCCGAATTAATTGGTCTGCAAACCGAGATTCATAGAGTTCGGGGGCTTGCTTAAGCGAGGGGAAGGTGTTAGGCACCCCCCGACTTTTGTGAAACACGGTTACCGCAATATTGATGCTTTCCCTATCCTTTTAATTCTTAAAATGTGTATGTGTGCGCGTGTGTGCCTATGTGAATGTGGTGGTGAGTTTATATGAAAGAATCAATTGGGTTTCTTATAGAAAGTCGTGCTTTAATTTGAGAATGCTTTAGAATGACTTTCGGCATACACGAGAAAGCTTTATGAGAAAGGTTTGATTTTAATTTTCAAAAGATGCAAGACTTTCATTAGGTGTTGTTTTGGCAAAACAAGAGTTTTTTTTAAACCTTCGTCAAAATAGGAATCGGGACCTATACGTTGCTTTCATAACTAATATGACGGGCAACTTCTAGGATCTCTTTAACCCTGTGCACAACGGTTTAATAAAACGTCATTTTATTTTCATAAAACCATTTTTGTGATGTTTGAACACTATCTTTCTTTAGCCTTCTCGTTTAAATAGGAATCGACATTCATTAGCACTTCCAATTTTAAGCCTCGTGGTGCTAATAACCTAATTTGATTGATTTTATGGAATTCTTCATCGTTTAGCTTTGAAATCAAATTTTGTGTCGTAAATCAAATCAAGCATTAAAATGCGTGGGGGCTATTCATGGGCATGTGAGCCATCAAAATAACCCCAAACGCCCACAAGCACATACTTCACTATTACGGGGCCTTACACCAGACTTTTAACTTGATATCGTTTTAAGGCCCGATGATTATATGTTTACAACAAAGGGCACATCGACCCCATTACATTCACCCAAAAATGTCCATCATCGGATTTGGACCACGGGGTCGCGTTCCTAGGGTCACATCCAAAATTGCTACACACCCACAAAATGGATACTACAAAAATCAAATAACACCGGATTGCATTGCCCACCACAATATCCTAAAATAGCAATCTAAATACCCTACACATAATACATTATCCCAACGGGCTAAAAGTCACCAAATGGATATCATCGGGCCATTAGGAAGAATTTTGTTCCATTGGAACCCTCACTAATAGTCCCTAATCCATGTATCCTCAATAATATACAGAAAAACTACATTTAATATAGCCTGAATGATAAAAGTTTATCGAAATGATATAACAAAAAATGCTATAAAAAATGTCTTTTCACCTTGCAAATGACACCACGATGCGTATAAACTCGTATATTGAATATAGTAGAAATTATATGTGATACAATCTAACAACAAAGGGGTATAAATCCTCTCTTTTCTCTCTTTTCTCTCCTTTCCCGCTGCTGCTGCTTGCTGATTCTTCCTCTTTTTTTTTCTTCCGCTGCTGTTCAACCTCCTGTATGCCAAATGAAGAAATGCGCTGATAAAGGGTGACAAGGGGCAGCCACAGATTGATCTGCGGCTGGCCTTGGTTGCCCGCCGCGCACTTCAGCCCGCCGCGCACTTCAGCCCGCCGCGCACTTTAGTTTATTTTAATCCTTGGCTGTAGATCAATCCGCGGCTGACTAGGCTGATTTTCTCGATTTTTGTACCGCACCTCGATTGTCGTGTCGTACTGTTGGTTTTCGCTGAGAGGCTTATATTTTACAGTCCGAGAACCGCTGGGAAACGTGCCACATCATTTCGCTTTGATCGTTGTCGTGTCGGCTTTGATCGCACGTCGTTGTGGTGGCTCTGAGTGTTCGTACTTATGTCCACCTTTCGTTCTCGTAGGCTGGGTTAATTGACGATTTTGCCCTCCTGTCAGGGTTAGTATACGAAGTGCAAAATTTGGGTGTCTACAGCTGCCCCTCTTTATCATGTTTATGAAATGTTAAATAAAATGAACATGATAAAGAAGTAGACACACGATGCATGAATGACGGTGCATAAGAACGACAGTACATACATGATGCAACACATATAGCTTATGGTGCAACACAGAATGTAAAGCATGCAAACATTCGTAAAGGTGTCAATGCATCATGCAATCGCAAATTCATTGTGAGTATCGATCTCAACAAGACTCGATCGTTGATCGCAACGTTGTTGTCAGGTTTCGTCTCTGATAAGTCGTTGCGATAATCGTTATCGCAGGTGTCATGCTCCATCTCGTAATCATCGTCGTTGTGGAATCGTTGTCGTCTCATAACCGTCGGGTCTCGTATCCGATCAATCGTTTCGTAGATGTGGGGTCTGGTCGCCGATGGGTCGTTTCGTCTGTATCTGTTCTCGTCTCCGATTGGTCGACTCGCCTCTATTGGTTCTCGTCTCCAATTGGTCGACTCGTCTGTGTCGGTTCTCGTCTGCACCGGCTTTCGTTCCCGGTTGATCATCTCGTCGGCACCGGGTCTCGTATCCGGTTGATTATCTTGTCAGCACCGGGTTTCGTATCCGGTTGATTAATTTGTCTGTATTGGTTCTTGTCCCCGATTGGTCGACTCATCTGCACCAGGTTTCATCTTCGGTTGATCTTCTAGTTGGCACCAGGTCTCGTCTCCGGTTGATTGATTCGACTGTATCGGTTCTCGTCTCCGATTGGTCGACTCGTCTGCACCGGGTTCCGTCTCTGGTTATTCGTCTTGTCGGCACCAGGTCTCGTCTCCGGTTGATTGGTTTGTCGGCACTGGGTCTCGTATCCGGTTGATTGATTCGACTGTATCGGTTCTCGTCTCCGATTGGTCGACTCGTCTGCACTGGGTTTCGTCCCAGTTGATCGTCTAGTTGGCACCGGGTCTCGTCTCCGGTTGATTGATTCGACTGTATCGGTTCTCGTCTCCGATTGGTCGACTAGTCTGCACCGGGTTTTCGTCTCCGGTTGATCGTCTAGTTGGCACCAGGTCTCGTCTCCGGTTGATTGGTTTGTCGGCACCGGGTCTCGTATCCGGTTGATTGATTCGACTGTATCGGTTCTCGTCTCCAGTTGGTCGACTCGTCTGCACCGGGTTTCGTCTCCGGTTGATCGTCTAGTTGGCACCGGGTCTCGTCTCCGGTTGATTGGTTTGTCGGCACCGGGTCTCGTCTCCGGTGGATTGATTCGACTGTATCGGTTCTCGTCTCCGATTGGTTGACTCGTCTGCACAGGGTTTCGTCTCCGGTTGATCGTCTCGTCGGCACCGGGTCTCGTCTCCGGTTGATTGATTCGTTATGTTCCATACACGATTGGTTGAAACCTCGTATTTTTAAGTCAAATGGATTTAAAACGGATCAATTTTTGCAAAGGAGGAAAAAGGAGGGAAACAGGGCCCAGCCGCAGATGGATCTGCGGCCAGCCGCAGATTGATCTGCGGCCAAGATCGGGTTTTTAGGCGATTCGCCCCTTCCCAGATCTGTCGTTTTCAGCCTCGTCCCACCGCTACTTTTCGCGATTTTTCACCCTTATACGTCCTTTTTGTCGACTTTTTCAACTTTTTCGCAAAAACCGCTCCGGTTAGATCGATCTACACGCTACGAGTAACATTTTGACTGATTGTTTTCTTATTTCGTCAATGTTTCGCTATACATTTGGCTATTTTGCATATTTAGAGATAGAAATGTATGCTTTGAAATGCTATGCCATGTATCATTGCATGTATATGTTATGTCTCAACTATGCGAGTCATATTTTGTGTTCATGATGCGGGTCATACATACTTGCCGGTTTGTTTTTTGATGGAGTCCCACTAAAATCTAATTTATGCATATATAGTAACCATGCATCATGCTGCATTAATTCTACGATGAAGATAGGCAAATAAAATGTTTGTGATATAATTCAAAATATAATGTACCTCCTTCTCCTACTGTGTCGTTCCAGCTATGGATCCTGACGCTCCCAGCAGCTCCACTGCATCTCGTGCTTCAGGTGTTCACCGTCGTAGGCCTGCACCTACCCCCGTTTTGCCTCGGACTCGCCAGGCTCGTCGATTGGCAGAGGCTGTCGTCCGGCCTGATCATCCTGAGGTTGACGAGGCCGCCCTTCCAGACATTGAGGCAGAGGGGCCTTCCTCCGGCACACCAGCTCCTTCTACTCGCCGCGTTTTGCCCGGCGCCTCTGTTCAGGTGCCCGATCTGTTGGGTCGAGATCTCAGTCGTCACCCCTCAGCCTCTCTTGTCGCTAATGAGGTATACTCATTACTTCTTTGAATTCATTCTCAATCTCTATTCGTATCCGGACTGATCCCTTAGTGATTGCCACAGGTGCCCGAGTTCACCCAGCCGAGGGGCAACTAGTTCAACATCTATTCCCTCTACACAGCACTACACGCTGATTATCGCACGGTGGTGGATTCCTGGGGTTTCCGATCTTTCTTCACCATCATTCCCCGCCAGTGCCCATGGGGTTACATGAGGGCTTTGTCTGAGCGATGGTACCATCAGACCCAGTTCCTTCATCTTTTGGACTGCGAGGTTGTGCTGACTCCTTGGGATTGGAGGTACATCACCGGCATTGAGTTCATCGAGGACCGTGTTCCCCTAGATCTTGATATTACTCCAGCAGAGGTCCGATCTTTATTGGGTTTCGCCGCCGAGGACCGGGTCTTCAAGGCCCGCAGCATTCGGTCTGGAGCATTGGCTGTCGATGCTGTCGGAGGTATCTATGCGGTGCCCATCCCCGCAGACCGAGCTACTCGTGACATTCTGCTCCGGCGTCTGTTCCTGACTATCATGAGGGGTTGTTTCCTAGGGAACAACTCTTCTACCATTCATTTCAGCGTCGTCGGATCGGTGATTATGATTGTGGGTCCTTCACTTTTGCCTATTTCCTCCATGGTCTCCGTCTTCGCTCGGAGGGACAGACAGACGCTTGGCTTGAGTTTTACCCCTTTCTGCTAGTAAGCCTTCTTTTCTTACTGCATTTCCTATCATTTCATTTCCTTTCTCTGCATCTATCGGTTACTTATGTCGTTTCTTGTCTCCGATCGATCGTCTCGTAGATGTGGGGTCTGGTCGCCGATGGGTCGTTTCGTCTGTATCTGTTCTCGTCTCCGATTGGTCGACTCGCCTCTATTGGTTCTCGTCTCCAATTGGTCGACTCGTCTGTGTCGGTTCTCGTCTGCACCGGCTTTCGTTCCCGGTTGATCATCTCGTCAGCACCGGGTCTCGTATCCGGTTGATTATCTTGTCAGCACCGGGTTTCGTATCCGGTTGATTAATTTGTCTGTATTAGTTCTTGTCCCCGATTGGTCGACTCATCTGCAGGTTTCGTCTTCGGTTGATCTTCTAGTTGGCACCAGGTCTCGTCTCCGGTTGATTGATTCGACTGTATCGGTTCTCGTCTCCGATTGGTCGACTCGTCTGCACCGGGTTCCGTCTCTGGTTATTCGTCTTGTCGGCACCGGGTCTCGTCTCCGGTTGATTGGTTTGTCGGCACCGGGTCTCGTATCCGGTTGATTGATTCGACTGTATCAGTTCTCGTCTTCGATTGGTCGACTCGTCTGCACTGGGTTTCGTCCCGGTTGATCGTCTAGTTGGCACCGAGTCTCGTCTCCGGTTGATTGATTCGACTGTATCGGTTCTCGTCTCCGATTGGTCGACTAGTCTGCACCGGGTTTTCGTCTCCGGTTGATCGTCTAGTTGGCACCAGGTCTCGTCTCCGGTTGATTGGTTTGTCGGCACCGGGTCTCGTATCCGGTTGATTGATTCGACTGTATCGGTTCTCGTCTCCAATTGGTCGACTCGTCTGCACCGGGTTTCGTCTCCGGTTGATCGTCTAGTTGGCACCGGGTCTCGTCTCCGGTTGATTGGTTTGTCGGCACCGGGTCTCGTCTCCGGTGGATTGATTCGACTGTATCGGTTCTCGTCTCCGATTGGTTGACTCGTCTGCACAGGGTTTCGTCTCCGGTTGATCGTCTCGTCGGCACCGGGTCTCGTCTCCGGTTGATTGATTCGTTATGTTCCATACCCGATTAGTTGAAACCTCGTATTTTTAAGTCAAATGGATTTAAAACGGATCAATTTTTGCAAAGGAGGAAAAAGGAGGGAAACAGGGCCCAGCCGCAGATGGATCTGCGGCCAGCCGCAGATTGATCTGCGGCCAAGATCGGGTTTTTAGGCGATTCGCCCCTTCCCAGATCTGTCGTTTTCAGCCTCGTCCCACCGCTACTTTTCGCGATTTTTCACCCTTATACGTCCTTTTTGTCGACTTTTTCAACTTTTTCGCAAAAACCGCTCCGGTTAGATCGATCTACACGCTACGAGTAACATTTTTGACTGATTGTTTTCTTATTTCGTCAATGTTTCGCTATACATTTGGCTATTTT
The DNA here is from genome assembly GCA_034770075.1 of Aralia elata. Classification (NCBI taxonomy): domain Eukaryota; kingdom Viridiplantae; phylum Streptophyta; class Magnoliopsida; order Apiales; family Araliaceae; genus Aralia; species Aralia elata. The sequence continues at coordinate 31,816,039 of CM068385.1, read as the reverse complement.
GCATATTTAGAGATAGAAATGTATGCTTTGAAATGCTATGCCATGTATCATTGCATGTATATGTTATGTCTCAACTATGCGAGTCATATTTTGTGTTCATGATGCGGGTCATACATACTTGCCGGTTTGTTTTTTGATGGAGTCCCACTAAAATCTAATTTATGCATATATAGTAACCATGCATCATGCTGCATTAATTCTACGATGAAGATAGGCAAATAAAATGTTTGTGATATAATTCAAAATATAATGTACCTCCTTCTCCTACTGTGTCGTTCCAGCTATGGATCCTGACGCTCCCAGCAGCTCCACTGCATCTCGTGCTTCAGGTGTTCACCGTCGTAGGGCTGCACCTACCCCCGTTTTGCCTCGGACTCGCCAGGCTCGTCGATTGGCAGAGGCTGTCGTCCGGCCTGATCATCCTGAGGTTGACGAGGCCGCCCTTCCAGACATTGAGGCAGAGGGGCCTTCCTCCGGCACACCAGCTCCTTCTACTCGCCGCGTTTTGCCCGGCGCCTCTGTTCAGGTGCCCGATCTGTTGGGTCGAGATCTCAGTCGTCACCCCTCAGCCTCTCTTGTCGCTAATGAGGTATACTCATTACTTCTTTGAATTCATTCTCAATCTCTATTCGTATCCGGACTGATCCCTTAGTGATTGCCACAGGTGCCCGAGTTCACCCAGCCGAGGGGCAACTAGTTCAACATCTATTCCCTCTACACAGCACTGCACGCTGATTATCGCACGGTGGTGGATTCCTGGGGTTTCCGATCTTTCTTCACCATCATTCCCCGCCAGTGCCCATGGGGTTACATGAGGGCTTTGTCTGAGCGATGGTACCATCAGACCCAGTCCCTTCATCTTTTGGACTGCGAGGTTGTGCTGACTCCTTGGGATTGGAGGTACATCACCGGCATTGAGTTCATCGAGGACCGTGTTCCCCTAGATCTTGATATTACTCCAGCAGAGGTCCGATCTTTATTGGGTTTCGCCGCCGAGGACCGGGTCTTCAAGGCCCGCAGCATTCGGTCTGGAGCATTGGCTGTCGATGCTGTCGGAGGTATCTATGCGGTGCCCATCCCCGCAGACCGAGCTACTCGTGACATTCTGCTCCGGCGTCTGTTCCTGACTATCATGAGGGGTTGTTTCCTAGGGAACAACTCTTCTACCATTCATTTCAGCGTCGTCGGATCGGTGATTATGATTGTGGGTCCTTCACTTTTGCCTATTTCCTCCATGGTCTCCGTCTTCGCTCGGAGGGACAGACAGACGCTTGGCTTGAGTTTTACCCCTTTCTGCTAGTAAGCCTTCTTTTCTTACTGCATTTCCTATCATTTCATTTCCTTTCTCTGCATCTATCGGTTACTTATGTCGTTTCTTGTCTCTGTTCACAAATCTGGGCGTACGAGCGACTCCCATGCCTGAGGCCTGTCACGACTCTCGGTCTGGACACCTATCCCAGGGGTCGGGGTTGGCACCACAGTACTTTGGAGGAGGTCCCGATGTCTGGCAGCTTTGCCCATTGCCGCATTCAGCTGGAGTTGATCACCGCTGCTGAGGTCGTCTGGACTCCTTATCTTTTTGAGCATCTGACTGTGGGGTTTACAGACGGATATCCCTCCGGCCCAGAGTTCGCACTTTCCACCCGTCGCCTCACCTTGCAGAGTGTCGGAGGATGGGTGATGTATTTGGGAGAGCGCGCATTCAGATACGTGACTGGAGAGATCCGTATTCCGCAGTCCCTCCCCCTTACTACATCCTGGCCGGTGGATTCTCAGCCTTCAGAGATTATGTTGGAGGGAGAGGATGGCCGGACACTTTATATGGGTCCCAGCACTAGTGAGGCCTTTCGTACCTGGTGGGTGCCCCGCACTATTGGTCCTCAGACTCGGGCCACATTCTTCCTAGGGGATATGGTCCCTGGATCGGTGATGATGACTGATTGGGTTGCCTGTGTCCGGGCTCCTACACATGCTGAGCAGATTGCTACTCTGACTCGCCAGGTGGACCAGCTATCCTTATATCTTCGGGTGTTAGGCCGGACCCCAGAGGATGCTTATGCATATGACCCTGACAGTACAGGCTTCGATGCAGGCCCGGGCTCCTCTAATGCCCCAGTGCCCCCCTATATCCCAGATATTAACTTCGGGGCTTCGACTTCGACTTCCACTCCAGGGGATCAGCTTGGGGACCCCGATTTCATAGAGGACATCACTTTTGATTAGATCATGATAGGATAGGGCCCTTTTTTTGTACTTGAACCTGTTCGATTTCTTTTTCCATTTCATGCACTATGTATTGAACTCCTTTATTTATTTATGCACAATTTTATCATTATGACAGTTCAATTGCCTTATTATTAACTGTATGATGCATGCTTTTTTATTCATGGATGGATAATGACCCCTGCATAGTCTTTTTGATACTGTTTTTCACAGATGTCGTCACCAGACGCCGTGCTACGTTTGGATCTCGGTCTTCCCACAGGGTTGGTTGGCAGGCTTTTTTGCTGGTTGGACAGTTTGTCGCTGGGCGACAGGGTTACTGCAGATGGTCTTCTGGGATATTCCTGGTCCTTGTTATCCTTTCAGGTGCCGGCGGGCTTTGTGGAGGGTATTCTGAGCTATTGGACCCCTGCCCGTCAGGTGTTCAGATTAGGGACAGTGGAGCTGACCCCCACTCTCGAGGAGTATGCTCGCTTTACCAGCTTGTCTTTGGATGATCCTTGTGCCAGGGTCACGGCTGGTTCCATGCGCCGTCAGTTCTTGACTTTTACTGGGTTGCGGAGGACAGTTCTGTTATCGGTGATCACATCAGACCATCTAGTTCCCCTTCATTTCCTGATTGACCGATTCGGCTCACCCGACAGTTTTCATCTATTCTCTGGTGATTTTTCCGTGTCCGAGGAGCGCTGGGGCGCTTTGAGAGTAGATGTTCTGATGGCTTATGTTATCTCAGTTTTGTATCTGCCAGCCGAATCCGATATGTTGGATATGCGAGTTATTGCAGCCGTTAGAGCCCTTTAGGAGGCTCACACCATTATTCCTATGATACTAGCAGACACCTACATGTCAACCTCATATTGTCAGTCTTTCCGAGGCAGAATGTTCAGAGGGAGCTCTGTTTTGTTGTATGTATGGTTTATGAGCCATCTCAGCCCCATCGGTCATTTCCGTCGCCATGGGTTTTGCTTCAGCCACGACATAGCCTTGCAATTCTCGTTCCGTCCCGTGAGCTGTACTGATGCGGCTACCTGGACAGAATTCTTATCGGCTATTGAGGAGCCTTTTCATCTCTTGATCTATTCGGGTTATTGCTCCTTCATGAGCTTCTTGACTCATGTGCCCACCTTGGATTTCATCCCTATTTCTGGCTTGAGGGGTGTGACGACTTATCATCCCTTGGCGGTTATGGGACAGTTTGATCAGATACAGGATTTTCACCCCTTCACGGGCGCAGCCGACTACCGATTCCTCATATCACCCTAGACAGAGAGAGATCTACTGCAGGTGTATGATCTTTGGTCTCGCAGGATCCTTGCCGAGTATAGTGAGAGTTGCCCCATTCAGACATCTGCTTATGTGCGATGGTTGCACGGAGACTCTGATGTAGTTGGCTTGAGCCAGACTGTAGTATTTGATGACTCTCGAGTGATTTTCACAGATGATACCACCCAGAGGTAATTATTCCTCCTGAGTGTACAGAGATAATGTCCAGACATGATTTCGAAGGCTTCTCCACTCCCGCCCATACTCTTCATTCCATCTCAACTGATTCTGCCCCTAGTCGGGTTACTGAGGATAGTCGGAGCCGACTGTCCTTGATTACTATTGAGGCTGAGAGAGATGCTGCTCTTGCTGAGAGAGATGCCACTATTCTGGCCAGAGATGATGCCCTCACTGACAGAGACGCCATTGTATTACAGACTAGGGCAATTATAGATGCTCACTCTAAGACTGTTAGCCGAGCCACTGCTTTATTGGATCACATCGACATGATGGGGCGGCAAATTGCAAGGGATGCCGATGCTTCAGATCTATCCACCACCTTATCCATCCTGCTTCAGTTAGTTTCAGATTTGTAGATCATTTTATTTCCTGCATAGACTATGTCAGTTTCATCGGTTATCGAAAGAGAAATCTTGTAACAAAATGACTTATATATGTAGACATGCATTTAAATTTAGTCATTTTCCCTTTTTGTCGTATCGTTGCCTTTCATTGGATCCTCACTTTATCCAGCTAACCACGATTTTGATATTTCGCCTTCTTCCTCTCCTCAAGTCTTGATGGAGATTTGACAGATATTGCCGCACACCCTGTTGATTTCATCGGGCTGAGTCTTAGATTTTTGGCTAACTGTTTGGTTGGGTTAGGGTTATGTCATTGAAATGAAGCTGACTAGGTGGCTGGTTTTGGGAAGGTTTCGAGGGTATAGGAAGGCTTATCTGGCTGTTGGGAATCAGTTTTTGTTAGAGAAAGTGTTATTTTGTAAAGAAATGGACCGTGCCATGATGGCTGCCTACGTACTCCCACAAGTCGGGAAATCAGGTCCTACGTAGTTCGTTCTTTCAAAGAAAAAGGAGAAAATGATGATTCAAGCGTAGAACCGCTTCACCGAGTCGGAATTGATGGGTTGTGGAAACACCTCACCATCCATCTCTTGCAATATGAGGGCTCCTCCGGACAGCACTTTCTTAATCACAAAAGGACCTTCCCAGTTCGGGGCAAACTTCCCCTTGGCTTCGTCTTGACAAGGCATGACTCTCTTTAGCACTATGTCATTTTCCTTGAACTTCTGAGGTCTTATCTTTTTATCGTACGATCGAGAGATTCTTTGCTGATATAACTGACCGTGCAAAATAGCAACCACCCTTTTTTCATCAATTAGGGCCAATTGGTCGTATCGACCTTGCATCCAATCCTCCTCGTTTATCTGAGCATTAATCAAGATTCTGAGGGACACCATCTCAACCTCAACTGGCAGAACAACCTCCATTCCGTATACCAAAGCGTAAGGGGTTGCCCCTGTAGAAGTATGCACCGACATTCTGTACGCCAGCAGGGTGAGAGGTAGCAGATCTGGCCATCCTCGATGATTAGCAAACATTCTCGCCATGATCTTCTTGATATTCTTATTTGCAGCCTCCACTGCCCCATTCATCTTAGGATGGTAAATGACAGAATTGAGGTTTTTGATCTTAAACTGGTCACATAATTCCTTCATGAGGGCATTGTTCAAATTCTTGGCATTGTCGGAGACTAAGACCTCAGGTTGCCCGTATCGGCAAATGACATTATTCTTGATGAAACCAACGATGATCTCCTGAGTTACTTTAGGGAAAGAGCCTGCTTCTACCCATTTAGTGAAATAATCGATCACGACGAAGATAAATCGGTGTCCGTTGCTTGCTTTGGGCTCCACTGGTCCGATTACATCCATACCCCACATTGAGAATGGCCAAGGGGAGGTCATACAATGCAGTTCATTGGGAGGCGCGTGGAGTACATTGTCGTGCGCCTGGCATTGGTAACATCGTTTGACATAATCATCGCAGTCGGCTTTCAGTGTTAACCAGTAATGCCCCGTTCTCAAGATCTTTTTGGCCAGCATCGGTCCACTCATGTGTGGCCCACATACTCCCCCATGTATTTCGTCCATAATCTTTTGGGCCTGCGTTTCATTTACACATCGCAACAATCCCAAACCGGCATCCCTCTTGTACAGTGAATCCCCGCTCAGATAAAACTTCATTGGCATCTTTTGGATTCTCAACCTCTCGGCTCGGCCTGCCTGGTCGGGAATGGATCTATCCCTCAGATACTCCCTTATGTCGTGATACCAAGGCTGCCTTGGCAGAACCACCTCCTCCGATAATACTGCTGTCGACGCCGGTTTCTCGTCCTTTCCGATTTTTAGCCTTTTTTATTAGATGAGTTTGGGAAAAGGTCGGCATTGATGTCGACGGGGTTTTGAAAGATCGTTTTTTATGATGAGCCAATTAACCAGAGTCGCCAGTTGGTATATTTGAAATGGATGTACCAACTCATCCGAGTTTTCGTTTTTTATAAATCGGTGGCTCATATGTGACTCCGAATTAATTGGTCTGCGAACCGAGATTCTTAGAGTTCGGGGGCTTGCTTAAGCGAGGGGAAGGTGTTAGGCACCCCCCGACTTCCGTGAAACACGGTTACCGCAATCTTGATACTTTCCTATCCTTTAATTTATAAAATGTGTATACGTGCGTGTGTGTGTGTGCTTATGTGAATGTTGTGGTGAGTTCTTTCATGAGAGATGAAACATTTGGCCTAAGAAATCGTGTTTTGGGAATGCTTTAGAATGTCGTTTCCGTTGGTACGAGAGAGCTCCTTTATTTATGTGAAAGGTTTGATTTTACTTGTCAAAAACTATGAGATCTTTATTAGGTGTCGTTTTGGCAAAACAAGAATCTTTTAAACCTTCGTCAAAATAGGAATCGAAATCTATACATTGCTTTCACAAAATGATGGGCAATTTCTAGGATATCTTTAACCCTATGCACAAAGGTTTAATAAAACATTTCGTTCATTCATAAAGCCATTTTTTGGTGATGTTTGAAAATGATTTTCTCTTTGGCCTTCTCGTTTAATAGGAATCGACATTTATTAACACTTCCATTTTTTAGCCTCGTGATTCTAATAACCTAGTTCGTTTGATTTTTGTGAAAAACCTTCATCGTTTAATCTTCGAAACCATTTTTCGTGTCACAAAATCTAATCAAGCATAAACACGCGTCGGGGCTATTCATGGGCATGTAAGCCATCAAAACATCCCCGAACGCCAACAATCACATATTCCACTACTACGGGGCCTTAAACCCGATTCTCGCCTTAGCGTCGTTTTAAGGCCCGACGATTACATATTACAAAAAACGATCACCTTGAATCTATTACATACATCAAAACGTCCATCATCGGATTTGGACCACGGGGTCGCGTTCCTAGGCTCACACCCAATATTGCTACATGCCCACGAAATGAATACTACAAAATTAACCAACACGGATTTGTCTAATTACACCATGACATCCGAAAATGATGATCTAAATAATTTACACCCAATACATCACCATAAACAAGCTAGAAATTTCACCAATTGGATATCCTCGGGTTATTAGGAAGAAATTTTGTTCCGATGGAACCCTCACTAATAATCCCTAATCCGTGATTGTCCAACAAGATACATGAAGATTACATTTAATTTAACCAAACAATATGATATAAATTGCTAGAACAAAGGGAATTTTCACCTTGCAAATGATCTCAAATGGATGTAAACTTGTATATTTGAATAGGATTAGAAGGATATTTGATACAATCAAAATCAAAAGAATATAAATCCTCTCTTTTTTCCTCTCTTTTCTTCCTATTTTGTTGCAAAATTTAGCTATTTCTCTCTCAAAATCCGTGCTGCTGCTGTGCTGAATTCTTCTTTCTCCCAAATCTGCTCAACCTCCTGTATGCTGAAGCGGAAATGAGCTGAAATAGGCTGGCCAAAACCAGCCGCCTGCCTTCCACTCACCCGGTTTCGAGTTCCGTGTTTCGAGATCCGTGTTTTCAAAAGGCGCACTTATTGGCCGCAGATCAATCCGTGGCTGGACGGTTTGACTTTCTCGATTTCCGTGCCATGCCTCGATTTTCGTGCCGTAACATCGGTTTCCGCTGACAGGCTTGTATTTTGCAGTCCGGGAATTTCACGATTCTTAACTGCCCCTGCCTTGGCGCGTGTCGTTACCAAGAATTTCTATCGAAAACTTGCGATGTTGACCGTGCTGAGTTATCCACCGCTCTACAAGATCCTGCATATCAGACAACTAACAAATGCCAAAACTTGAAGGCTCGGGCCGTTGGTGTTAGTTCAACACAAAGATATTATAATCTCGACAAAAGAGTGAATGCAGTTAAAGCACATGAAATTGAATATCTGTTGATCGCACAATCTAGCGAGTTGTGACCCGTGAATGTACTAGATTGGAAGTTATTTTCAATCCCTCGTGAGTTGATGAATTTCTATTTAACCAATTATGAAATCGTAAGAACACCTTCAAGCATTCATGGTCATTGTACGTGAGTAAGGTCGAATTCAAAAGAACTACCTTCCCTCGTCAAAGGTATCCTGTCTCCATTCTCGACAAGGTTCTTGGCAGGATTGACGTCATATGACAAATGCACTGTGCGATGCAGCATTCAGTAGGGGTTTTCTCTTCCATGACTTCTTGTTTAAGGCCAAGAGTTTTTCGTATTATCTTTTCTCTTTATTAGCCCACTTCACTTGTCTCGTTTTCTTAGGCTATTCAAAGTTACCCATTTAACGAGTTTTGGACCAATGACTCCCAAACCAGATGGTTTTGGGGCATTAGGTGTACAGACACCCCTTCGGGTTTATTTACTCGAGTAACAAAGGCCACGGTTCGAGACAAGCTGGTGATCTGCACCATTCATTCTTTGCTTGACCTTTCGCAAGATTCGTTTTCTTAGGCTTGAGTTACCCATGTAGCGAGTGTTAGGCCGGTGACTCCCAAACCAGACGGCTTTAGGGCACCAGATGTAGAGACACCCTTTAGGCTTAATTACTCGAGTAGCTCATGCCACGATTCGAATCTACTCGGGTCTCCTCTACTGTAATGCTCATTTTCTTAGGCTCTGAGTTACCCATATAACGAGTGTTAGGTCGATTCTGTCGCAAACGTTGCTTTGAATTAAGGCTTTGTACCCGATCAAAAGGTTGAATAGCCTTCTTCGTCTAATCATACTCACGATTGTGCTCCACGATTGCTTGTCAGAATTAATCCGATTCCTATCAAGTCAAATAAAATCCCCCTTTCACGTGGGTCACCGTATCCCGGGAAAACCATGCTTGACAGATGCCAGATTATCGTAGCATTTGATGATGATGGTGCATGTTGATGGGATTATTGCATGGGTGCCAATTTGCACATCATCATTTCCTGGGTAGTTGACAACTGCCCCAGTGTTGAGTTGCTTTTCTTGTGATCTCTCTCATACTGGTTGCATCGGTATCTCGATGGACTGACAAAAGATCCGGTCCTTTGACCTGTTGAAAGGTTTGGGGGGATTTTTGATTTTTGATTTTTGAGATTTTTTTTTGCCCCTATTCCGGGTTCTTTGTGACCGTCAGGGGTTCTGATGTTTGATGGCGAAGGTTTGGTCTAAGTCGGGTTTGGGTTTACCTTCGACCCATCCTTTGATCTCGCCAGGCGTATTGTCGATATCTGTCTCGCCTTCTCGATCCCCATCAGATCGAAATCTAGCTTTATACGAAAATCGTGATCCTACTTCAAATTCGGCCTATTGCTTGTCAGGCTAGAATGCCTTAATTCGGGGTACTGCCCTAAAACAAAAAATGCTTGTCATATATATAAAACATTTCAGCACAGGATCTTCTTTTTGGATAACATGACAAAATGACATGAGTGTGCAGGGATTTGAAATAAAACTCAGAATTTTAAAACCCATTGATCTTCTACTGGCCGGGATTCACTGCCATACTCCTGGATTTACCCCCTTCCCCCTCATGCTTAGGTAGAAGATTTAACATTTGGTGACCCTGGTTGTTCCACCACGATTTCCCCACTATCAATCAAGTCCTGAATTTTGTGCTTCAGCGTCCAACATTCCTGCGTATCATGACCAGGGGAACCGGAGTGGTATGCGCATCGCTTGCTTGGGTCAAACCTTCTTCCATTCGGGTCACTTGGGGGTGCCAAATCGACTATTTTCCTCTGGGCTATCAATACTGCCAAAATCTGCTCAAGAGGATCCCCGAGCGGGGTGAATACTCGATTTTTTGTGGTCTCGAACCTTCTTCGCCCGTCCGTCCTTTGATCAGTGAAGTTAGGCTGTCGGGATGGCCCTACTCTGTGCACCTGTACTGGAAGATGGTTTTCTGCCTTTCTAGATAACCCCGGAAGGATTGTCAAATGCAAAGGACTTCCCTGGAAATATGTCAATAATCGTGGGGCGTTGGAACTGTAGAATGACCTAACACGACAGATAAAACTAAACAAAAATAAAATCAAGTGAAATAAAATTAGATGAAAGGGATGTGAAATTTGGGTTGCCTCCCAAGTAGCGCTTGGTTTATAGTCGTCAGCCCGACTTCTTTATTTCTTATTCGAGACCTTCAGATCGTCGCGGACAAATCAAGAGTCCCTGCGAAATTAAAAAGCAATACGAGTTTAAATTAAGATAGAAAAGTGCTAAAATGAAATAAGGTTCACAAAAGCATAAAATAAAACTAAAATCATTCCCCGGCAACGGTGCCAAAATTTGGTATGTTGTCGCAAGCACCCAAAAATAAAATCTTACTACAAAAGATAATGTAGTAGTGCAAGTAAGAGTCGATCCCACAGAGAATGATTAGTCTAAATTTATACTTTGTAAACCAAAGGGGGGGTTTGGAATTTTATTTAACTAATTAACTGAAGCAAAATAAGAAGAGAATAAAGACTTTAGTTATTCCGTTTAATATCACCTTATCATAGCAATATTTATCCTTCGATGAAATTAATAGCCCTAGGTAACAACAAGCTCTGCTACCCGAAACTCCCCTTAATTATCACTCAATGAAACAAGCTCTTCACAAGATTCTAACCATTATACAACCTAGAACAAGCTCTCTAGATTTAATATAACAGTAGCATTAAGATCTAGGGAATTAGACTATTCCAAGCAATAATCACACAAGCTCGAATTATTTAACCTGTCTTTTAATAATCATAGCAATACTCAAAAGCTTGTCCACAATCATGTATCACTAATTGCTACTAATGATTAGGAACAATATCAATTACACGTAATACTATACTTTGATCTAGCAGATGATATCAGTTAACCGATTTAATTCTGCAGAAACTAAATTAGTTAAGCCAAATAACATTCAACAGTTAAAACAGATTATCAAGAATGAACTTCATATAAGAAGGAATGAATAGCGTAAATAAAGTTCAACATCCCCTTGGAACTAAATAAAAGAAATGAGAACAGTTCATAGAAAATATGCAAAATATAATTTATAAGATATTCAACAACAATAATGGAATATAAAAATAAAGGAAGAGTTTAGAGAAGTAAATTGGTGTTTTGATATCCGACTGTCACTTCGGATCACAATCTTCAATCTCCAAACTTTCGCCTTCGATTCTAGGCTTCCATAAGTGTTGATCTCTTATTTGCTCTTGAACTATAAAAATAAAGAGGAGAGTAGCTGTGACACCCCCAAATCCAGGTACTTAATTCCACTGATTTGGTGTTCACTATAACATACATTTAGAACTAACTACCCAATAAAATAACAATTAAATAAACTTAAAGAAATATCTTCCCAAAATGGGTTACATCACCAAACTATTAAATATTCAACTCCCAGGTTATCTTAACCTTAATACATCAAATGCGGAATAAAACGTAATTTAAATAAGTCTTGATACAATCGATCATCAAATAAATAACAGATCTTTAGCTATTTATGCATCTTGCCCTTGCCTTTGCTCGTGGACGGCTCGTCCGGTTTCTCAGCCTTAGCTGCAATAATTTGTGCAAGAGTGAGCAAACAATTGCTCACAGGTACAATAACAATAATATCTAAATGAAATGATTTCAACTGAGGAGTAATAGTTTGCTGATTCTCAACCAATAAATGATTTAAATTTAAAAGCTCTTTAGAATGCTTGATTCCAAAAATATAGAATTCAAGATTTAGAAATTATATCTGAGGGTCACAAGACCTCGAACTATGTCCTAGGTTGACAAGTATTTCTACTGTAACCTTTAACAGTCATATAGACTATGGACCAACATCTCGTACTCAGGGGGATCAGCCATTTGTACAATGTATTGTGCACAAACATTTTAACGCTGTCGTGTAAGTAATCCCCTATATTAGGGTTGTTCATCTCAGTTTATCATCTGAATCCATACCAAAAAGGAAATTGGCTTGGAACAAGTATAGAAAACATTCTAAGTCTTTGAAACGTTCATCAACTAAGGACTAGCTGAATCAATAAGGGTTTGCTAGTCTAATTCAATAAAGTTTGTTCAAAAGAAACTATACTCGAAGTTTGAATAATAACAATGATTGGAATAAAACTTGAGTATATAATCATGATAATAACCTTGCTTGAATATCAATAAGCTAAGGTCAATAAGCTTGCTCAATATAAATAAACTTGTCTTGAATAAATTAACAAGTTAAAAGAGAACAACAACTTGCTATAAATAATTCTCAAGCTTAAGGAAGGAAAACTTGCTCAACATAAAGTAATAAGTTGAGATAAGGAACTTGCCTCAAGCGTTGATTACAAATTAAATATCTCACGATCCTTAAACAACCTATACATTTAATTATAAACTGATAACATAATTAGTTACAAAATAATATACACTTTAAGCTTGCTTTTATCCTTTTTATTATAACATCTCATTTAGCAAACCATAATCAACAAGTTTCAATTATCTAGGAATTTCATTAATCACTTAATACTTTAATATAAATTTAATTATCCATCATAACTTCTAAGAAAGGAAAACAAAATAAAAATTTCCAGCAGTGGTTCTCGCCGGGGCGAGAATTCCTTTTAAATTTTCTCGCCGGGGCGAGCTCTCGCCGGGGTGAGGATTCCCTTTGTAAATTTTCTCGCCGGGGCGAGAATTTACAGTTCATTTCTCTCGCCGGGGCGAGAGACTCGACAGTCATCTCCTACAGTTGCGAACCAGTGAAGACTTAGGCCAAATTTGGCCAAATTTTCCGAATTTTACCATCCAGAATACAAATTAAACATACACAGACATCATATATGATATAAAACATTTACCTAACATGTTCTGTAAACATTTTAATCATTCTAACACATAAACAACTAGTTTAAAACCAAAAATTCACTGTTAAAACCAAATATTCAAGTTTTAACCATTCTCATGAAATTAAACTTTGTAAATTCATTTTTCAACCAATTAAAACAATTCTTTTTGCATAACTCATGTTTTTCATCAAATATTCATAAACAATTATCACTTTACCGATTAATAACCAACTAGAGCATCAATTTTCATACAAATATGCCATACATGAAATAAAGCTCTGTAAAACTAAGAACTCAATTCTAAAGCATGTTTTCATGAATTAATTCTTCAAACTAGTTTATAATCACCACATAATCTTTAATACATGCTTACTAACAATTATAACCAAGTAATTCATGTATTTGGCATATAAATTCATATATAGTGAAGTAGAAATCATATACAGAGAAATAAAATAATAAAAACATAATGAAGAACAAAACCAAAAGAATTATACCTTCAAGCTATATATAATTCCTTACTAGCACTTCCCTTCCTTCTCTTTCTCAATTCACAAACTCTCAATTCTTTCTTTTCTCTCAACTCTCAAACTCACAGAGCTCTATTCTTTTCTTTCTCTCAAACTCTGTTCTTTCTTTCTTTCTTTTCATTTTCTTAACTGACGTAGTTTAAAAATATAAACTGATAAAATAAAAACTGATGATTTAATAAAATAATAACGTATGATATTAATCTATCAGTTAAAGATTTCAAAAGCCTCTAAGGCTTGTTTGGTAAACACTAATAAAAATAACCTACTATTCTTATGTCTTGTTTGGTAAAACACAATTAAAATAACTCATTTATCCAACCAAAGGTCATAAGGCCTAGTTTGGAAAAACTAAATTAAAACTCCTTTCATTTATTTTAATAAGACATTATAACATATAGTTTTAAATGTCACACATTTAATTTAAGTGAACTTATTATTATTAAATAAATTCAATTAAATATAACTAACTCAAATAATAATTTTATTTAACAACAACACCAAATAAATTATATTATTCAATAAATTATTTAATAACATAAATCATTTATTCAAATAATTCTTTTTATCATCTAATTTAATTAATAATTAAATTAGAATAATCATCACACATCATATTCAAGTAACAATTAACACAATTAACTTAACATAAACTTATTTCACAATAGCTTAATAAATCATCTATTAATTCAATAAATTAACAAAATATTTATACAACTCAATAAATATTTTTATTAATTCTCAAAATTGCATTCGTTACAGTAGCCTCCCCCTGGAGGTCTACTTCCTCTCCCTACTCCTATACTAACAAACTAATATGGAGAATGGATACAAGGAATTTGTGTATGAATTGGTGGTGAATTAGTGTGTAAATTGGTGTGTACAAGCCTAGCTTCACTTGGTATTTATAGGAACTCATGGTGTGCTAACCTAACATCATAAGTCAAGATCAAACACCCAATCTACTCATGTGCATCATCCAACCAAGGAAGAAGCCACCCAAAAACGTGCCCATATGATGCACAAATAGTCCAAATCTAATAACTAAACTGATCAACACCTTGTAAGCCAATTTTGAATCAGCAAACCACCGATTTTGGACTTGAGTAAAGAACAAAAGTTGTAGCCCTAGATTTTCCAATGAATTTGGGCTTTTGAATCACCTGATTTGAAGTTGGAAAGCTCAAGTTATGGCCTAAATACTCGAATAAGCATGACTAAGCAGCTTCGGAAAAATTTTTGTTTAACCTAATTCTTTAATAAAATATACACTCACATAACACAAAGTCAGAATAAGAAATTTTATTTAATAAACACATAATTTACATAGACGAATCTTATTAAGGTCTGAAATATCACAGTTACCCTTTTTAACTTGTAAAACACACCACAAAGCAATTTTATTAACTCATGAAAACGCAAAACACATATCATATGAAACTTCATTTTTTGCTAACCACTACCCTTGCTGCAATCTTTATGCATTAAAAACCTTTCTAACATAACTTCTATCAAAACTTGAGTTTACTGAGGTATAGAACTACCAGGCCTCTATAGTTCATTATTCATAGCTTTATTACTTGAGCTTTCATAAATGAAACTAACATGGCCACTATAATTATTCACAACCCACATTATATCTAGCATACAAGCATCTAGATAGACATTTGTTTACTACTATAACACATAGACATAATCTTGGACTTGACTGTACACTTAGCATATCATTTAGCACATAACAGCCATCTCTCACATATTTTAGTAAACACATGAGGTGCAATCCATATAATCACTTTACATGGCTATATATATATATATATATATATATATATATATATATGCACACACATAGCACATAACTCCTTCTAAATCCCAACCTTATGCCTTCCGGACCCTTCATGGTCCCAATCACAGCACAATAACAACCACTAGATACAAACATGATCAAATAAAAAAGAAATGGAACAGTTTACATAGCAAAAATAATTCAAAGTAGTATGCACATGAGCCAATCATATTTGATATGATGTAGCATATACTTTGTAATCTTATTCATTTATTAATAAAAGTATTAAAGGCATTTTACTTTATCTACATGGTGTTGTTATTTAATATGTGATAAACCCATAGTTTTAAGCAATGTTTTTAGAATCATGATGAGGATCATGCTAATGAGATCTAAATTCTTAGAAAACTTAAAGCTAAAATCGTTCCTAAAGGTGTTTAGCATGACAAACTCCAAGAGAGGTCTCATGATGATGAGTCATGGAGTGTATCTCTCTAAAATTGTCCCCAATGAAAGAGAGATCGCATGAGTTACTATCATGTATGCAATGTAATGTACAAGACTTGATGTTGATCAATTATATTCTAGAGAAGATCACTATAAGACAGTGATAAACATCTTAAAGTACTTAACCGATACTAAGGATGTGATATAATACATGGTGGGTCTGAATTAAAACTAGAGGGCTAAATAGACTCAAGTTTTTCAGACTGACCAAGACGATAACAAATCCACTTCAGGGTAAGTCGTTACCTTGAATGATGGTACAGTGAATGGGAAAGGTTCCAAACAACAAATAGTTACTGGTTTAGTAACAAAGACAAAGTATATAGTTGTAAATGAAGCTGCAAGTTGATTGTTTGGATGAAAAGTTCATTACAGAACTAGGAATAGTTCCTAAGTCTCATATTGGATTCAAACATGTGTTGCAACACTTTCATTTGATTAGAAAAATCATTGAAAGAGGAGAAATCACTATAGAGTTAGTGGACTCTCAAAAACAACATTGCATATCCATTTGCTGAAGCTTTATCCAATAGTAGGATGATTGTCACTTAAAGAAGAAGGGTATTAGATACCATAGCGATTGGCTTTAGTGCAAGTGGGAGATTGAAAGTAGTATGCACACAAGTCAATCATATTTGATATAATGTAGCATATATACTTTGTAATCTTATTCATTTATTAATAAAAGAATTAAAGGCATTTTACTTTATCTACATAGTCTTTTATTTAATATGTGATAAACCCATAATTTTAAGTAATGCTTTTAGAATCATGATGATGATCATGCTAATGATATCTAAATTCTTAGAAAGCTTAAAACTAAAATCGTTCTTGATCGTTGGATTACTAAAAATGGGATTAGTGAATCCGGATCGATTAGTACATACGTTGTTTGTTCTTATGAAAAGAATGATTGATCTCATAATCATTTGTGTGGAGACACTAAAGTAAGTATATAGGTGCTTATTGGAGAACATGTTCACTGAACGTGACTCGCTAAGGAATACCTAATGGAGTTTTACTCGCCTTTCAATAGGAATTCCTCAAGTGATAGTAGTACAAGTGATCCTTGAACTTGAAATCATCATACTATCTTGTGTATGATAAGTTATACTTTGACATGTCCCTTAAGACCTTTAGGGTATATCAAAGGGTATGATTGGGTATAATAAGTTGTATAAGGAGATGGGTGAATGATCAACAAAGAATATACCACATCTAGTAAAATATGTGAATGTCCTATGTGATTCGATAAATGACAACTCAGTAGTCCTTGGCCAAGGCAAAATGAAATTAGAAATGAGTTTCTAATTTGCATTATTTTGCGTTGTGCATTTGGGAATCGAAATACATATAATTAAATAAAATAAGACTTAACAGTAATTTCATGTCTTATATTTAATTGGGACATTGTATGGTATAAGGATTGAATTGTACGGTAACTATTCACTGAAAGGTTCTTTTGTGATTAATGTTGAAATCCATATTATCTAGAAAGTCGTTGATCGCTAAGGGGGCTTACCCTTATTGTAGAATAAATGTTATTTATTTAAATGAATTAAATAATTTAATTTATTTATTTAAATAAGATTAGAATTGTTCTAATTGATTTATTCACAATCGGTTTAATATGGAGAACCTAAAGGATCACACCGCAAAAGGAAAATATTTATTTAAGAAGCAAATGACATAATTGTAATAATAAGTTAATTGTATTTAATTTAGTCTATGGAGATATAATAAATTAAATAGCTTAATATTTATTATTTAATATTTTAGAAATATTAAATATAAATTAATAAGAGGAGTCTTATTATTATTATTATTGTTATTGTTATTATTATTATTATTATTATTACTACTATTATTATTATTTAATTCCTAAAAGGGTTTGAGAATAAATTAATAAAAGTACTTTCATAAATTCCTAATTAGAACATGAGTTTAATTAATTAAAAGAGTTTAATTAAGACAATTAACCTAATCCTAAATAGTTTAGGAGGGTTACCTATATCTATAAATAAGAGGGGTCTTGTTATAGATTTACACACTCTTGCATTAGAATTGTGGAGAGTACTTACAATTTCTATAGAGATAGAAACTAGGATTTTGTCAACACCCATCTTCTTGAACAAGTATTAATCCTTAGTGGATCACCTCTAGAGGCCAAACACTTGGGTGATTAACGTTGATCAAAGGAAGGAATTTAATCAGTGGAATTCAAGGAGAACACGAAGGAATTAGAGTTGAACTTGTACCCGAGGAAGCACGGTTTTACGAGGGTATAATTTCTTAATCTCTATCTCTTTCATTTAATTAATAATTGTGCATAAAGAAATATCATGGTGATGGTTTATATAAAATTTTACTATATATATATATATTATACAACATGCTTCGTATGTTAAATAATATGACGTGTATTTTATATATATATGTGCATGCGCTAAAAAAGATGAGACTAATAATAACAAACCCCTCAAAGAAATTATATTATGTCCTAAACGTTCAAAGATATTTGGAATATCGAACGTAACCTTCTAGCATGGTAAAGCGATAGAGTATTGAATATTTAATATGAGTTTGTTATGTCATACAAAGGAAGTATTAAATATTTAAGATGTTGTTTTATCACATTTGATGCTTATTAAGGAATTGAACATTACTGTTTTGTCGTGTCACACAAGGACGATATTTTTCTCTTCACATATATGGAAGTGCTAGGTTGGACTTAACTTAGATAATTTTGATTCAGATGTGTCACACTTGATTAAAATAATCTAAGAGGCAAAATACAAGGAGTTACATAGTGATGTAATTGACAATAGTTGTCTACCTATTTATTTATATATCGTTTGTTGTGTCACACAAGGCTATATACATTTGAAATGGGATCCTTATTCTCACTAGCAAATCTTTAATTAGATTTGTCGAACTATATAATGAGGGTAATATAATTTGAAGAAAATAGTGGGAGATGCCAATTTAAGTAAAGACCTAATTTATTTTGGCAATTAATAAAATCAATGTATGCTAAAATGTTGTTAAATTACAAATTCATTTACAGAATTTTACAATGTCAAGTTTACTATCACTACGAAACATATTAGATGCTAATTAACTGGACCAAATAACACGGACTGGTTAAGAAATTTGAGAATAGTTCTCAAGGTTGAAAAGCTATCTTATGTCCTTAATACGTCTATCCCTGCAATGGTTGCAGACAATGTCTTTGAGGAAAAGATTGCTACTTTTAGAAAGTGACAAGATGATGCAATCGTGGCTCAATGCATTATGCTCACATCCATGAGTAATGAGCTTCAGCTTCAACATGAAACTATGAATGCTCCTACTATACTCTTGCACCTCAAAAAGTTGAATGGTGAGGAAAGTAGGACTGCTAGATATCAGATATCTAAGGAGCTCTTCCGATCTAGAATAACCAATGGCACTACAGTATAGACAAATGTCCTCAAAAATGATCAATCTGATTGAACAATTGGGACAACTGGGTTTTGTAATGGATGGAGAGTTGATCCAAGATTTGATTTTGCAGTCACTCCCGGACTCTTTCTCACAATTTGTTGTGAATTTCTACATAAACAAGCTATATGTCAGCCTACCTGAGTTGCTTAAACATGTTGAAAACTGCAAAGAGTCACTTTTCAACCAAGAAAGACCAAGTCTTACTGGTAGATGATTCTTCTAGGAAGCGGAAGGGGGCCAAATGATCTTCTGAAAGGAAGAACAATTCAAAGAAGGTATAAGGAAAGACAAAAACAAAGGACAATAAGAACAAAACTGATGCGGATAGCAAAGGAGTTTGCTCCCACTGCAATAAGTCTGGATACTGGAAATAAAACTGCAAGGAGTATCTTGCAGAGGCTAACCAGAAGAAGCTTAATGAAGCTTCGATTATAGATGCAGGTTTGTTCATGATTGAAATAAATCTTTCTATAAGTTAAGTTTCTACTTGGGTATTGGATACCGACTTTAGTTCTCACTTATGCAATTCGATGCAGAGACTAAGTAGAAGTAGAAAACTAAATAAAGAGTAAGTAATCTTACGTGTGGGGAATGGAGCAAAGGTTGTTGCATTAGCCGTAAGAACTTATAGTTTAGCGTTGCCTACGGGCAAGTCTATTAAGTTAATAAGTTATTATTACGTTCCAGTTCTCATTAGAAATATTATTTCTTTCCGTTGTTGGACAAGGAAAGTTCTGGTATTATATTTAAGAACAATTGTTGCTCTATTTATAATAATAATGTTTTGCTTGAAACTAGAAGATTACTTGATGGACTTTGTATACTTGACTTACATAAAAATAATTTTACAAATTAAACAAACTAGTAAAAGAAAAAGAGATGATCATTCAAAGAGTTGAATATGTGTATTTGATGAAATACAAGTTTGAATCTTTTGAAAGGTTTAAAGAATTCAGAAGTGAAACAAATTGATAAAGTATTAAGATTCTTCGATCAGATCGAGGAACGAATACTTGTGCAATAAGTTTCTAGATCATCTAAAAATGGTATTTTCTCATAATGGATGCTTCCTGATATACAATAATTGATTGGTGTATCTAAAAGGAAAATCGTACCATGTAGGACATGGTGCGGTCCATAATGATTTTTAACGACATTCCAATATCCATTTGGGGTTATGCCCTAGAAACGGCTGCATATCTACAAAATAAGGTAGCCTCAAAATTCGGACCCAAGACTCTATATAAGTTATGGATAGGAAGGATTCTTAGTCTTAAGTATGTTAAGATAAGGGGTTGTCCAGCTTATGCGAAAAAGTTTCAAAAGGATAAGTTTGGGACAAAATATGACAAGTGCAGATTTGTGGAACTTCCTAAAGTAAGTTTAGGATAAGAGTTCTATAATTCTACTGAACGAAAGGTGTTTGTTGAGAAACACCCTGCCTTCTTGAATAAATGTGTTTATCATCGAAGGAGCTAATGGGAGAGTAATAGATCTTGAATGAGTTCAACAACCACAAAGCACTTTAAGTCAAATCGAAGAACTTGTAGATAGACCTATTATACCACAACCGAATCGTAAATCTGAAAGAGTACCGAAGATACCTAGGAGGTATGGATTCATCATAGAGGATGATGATGAGGTACACATCATAGAGGATGATGATCCAGTTATATACGATGAGGCTATGAGTAGTAAATACTCAGAGAAATGGTAGATGACCATAAAATCTAAAATGGACTCCATATATGAAAAACCAAGTGTGGACTTTGGTTAACCCTCCAATAGGCATAAAGCCTAAAGGGTGTATATGGGTCTTTAAAGGAAAGACTAAAGCAGATGGCAAGGTGGAGACCTATAAGACCAGACCTATTTAAAAGGTTTCAAATAAAATTAAGGAGGTGACTGTGATAAAACCTTATTACTGGTAGTAATGCACAAGTCCATTCAGATTTTGCTTGTGATTGTAGCTTATTAGAAATTTGAAAGAAGACAAACCTTTCTTTCGATTACGAAATCTGGCAAATGGATGTGGAGACGTCCTTCCTTAATAAAGATTTGAGGAGAATGTATGTATGATACAACCAGATGGATTTGTTTCAATGGTTGAAGCAAATAAGGTATATGAGCTACAATAATCCATTTATGGATTAAAGCAAGCTTCTCAAAGATGGAACATCCGGTTTGATGAGATAATCAAAGGAGTTTGATTTTATCAAAAATGTGGATGAACCAAATGTGTACAAAAGGTCAGTGGGAGCGCCATGACATTCCTAGTACTATATGTTGATATATTACTGATAGGGAATGACACACTAATGCTACAATCAGTAAAAATAAAATTGTCTAAACATTCCTCCATGAATGATTTGGGAGAAGTATCCTATAAATTGGGGATATAAATCTATATAGATAGATTTAAAAGGATGTTTGACTTGACCCAAAGAATGTATATTCATTCGATGCTAAAGGCGTTTAGCATGACAAACTCTAAGAGACGTCTCATGATGATGAGTCATGGAGTGTATTTCTCTAAAATTGTCCCCAATGAAAGAGAGATCGCATGAGTTACTATTATGTATGCAATGTAATATACAAGACTTGATGTTGATCAGTCATATTTTGGAGAAGACCACTGTAAGACAGTGATAAATATCTTAAAGTACTTAACCGCCACTAAGGATGCGATATAATACATGGTGGGTCTGAATTAAAACTAGAGGGCTAAATAGACTCAAGTTTTCTAGACTGACCAAGACGATAACAAATCCACTTTAGGGTAAGTCGTTACCTTAAATGATGGTACAGTGAATTGGAAAGGTTCCAAACAACAAAGAGTTGCTAGTTTAGTAACAAAAACAAAGTATATAGCTGTAAATGAAGCTGCAAGTTGATTGTTAGGATGAAAAGTTCATTACAGAACTAGGAATAGTTCCTAAGTCTCATCTTGGATTCAAACATGCGTTGCGACATTTTCATTTGATTAGAGAAATCATTGAAAGAGGAGAAATCACTATAGAGATAATGGACTCTCAAAAACAACATTGCATATCCATTTACTGAAGCTTTATCCAACAGCAGGATGATCGTCACTTAGAGAGGAAGGGTATTAGATACCATGGCGATTGGCTTTAGTACAAGTGGGGGATTGAAAGTAGTATGCACACAAGCCAATCATATTTAATATGATGTAACATATACTTTGTAATCTTATTCATTTATTAATAAAAGAATTAAAGGCATTTTACTTTATCTACATGGTGTTGTTATTTAATATGTGATAAACTCATAGTTTTAAGAAATGCTTTTAGAATTATGATGATGACCATGCTAATGAGATCTAAATTCTTAGAAAGTTTAAAACTAAAATCGTTCCTAATCGTTGGATTACTAAAAAAGGGATTAGTGAATCCGGATAGATTAGTACATACGTTGCTTGCTCTTATGAAGATGATGATTGATCTCATAATCATTTGTGTAAAGACACTAAAGCAAGTATATACGTGCTTATTGGAGAATAAGTTCACTGAACGTGACTCTCTAAGGAATACCTAATGGAGTTTTACTCGCCTGTCAATAAGAATTCCTCAAGTGATAGTAGTACAAGTGATCCTTGGACTTGAGATCATTATAGTATCTTGTGTATGATGAGTTATACTTTGACATGTCCTTTAAGACCTTTAGGGTATATCAAAGGGTATGATTGGGTATAATAAGTTGTACATGGAGATAGGTAAAGATCAACAAAGAATCTACCATATCTAGTAAAAGATGTGAATGTCTTATGTGATTCGATAAATGACAACTCAGTAGTCGTTGGCCAAGACAAAATGAAATTAGAAAGGAGTTTCTAATTTACTTTATTTAGAGTTGTGCATTTGGGAATCGAAATACATATAATTAAATAAAATAAGACTTGACAGTAATTCAATGTCTTATATTTAATTGGGACATTGTATGGTAGAAGGATTGAATTGTACGATAACTATTCACTGAAAGATTCTCTAGTGATTAATGTTGAAATCTATATTATCTGGAAAGTCGTTGATCACTAAGGGGGCTTACCTTATTGTAGAATAAGTGTTATTTATTTAAATGAATTAAATAGTTTAATTTATTTATTCAAATAAGATTAGAATTGTTCTAATTGATTTATTCACAACCGGTTTAATATGGAGAATCTAAAGGGTCACACCGCAAAAGGAAAATATTTATTTAAGAAGTAAATGACATAATTGTAATAATAAGTGTATTTAATTTAGTCTATGGAGATAGAATAAATTATATAGCTTAATATTTATTATTTAATATTTTAGAAATATTAAATATAAATTAATAAGAGGAGTCTTATTATTATTTAAATCCTAAAAGGGTTTGGGAATTAATTAATAAAAGTATTCTCATAAATTCCTAATTGGATTAGGAGTTTAATTAATTAAAAGAGTTTAATTAAGATAATTAACCTAATCCTAAATAGTTTAGGAGGGTTACCTATATCTATAAATAAGAGGGGTCTTGTTATAGATTTGGGTTACACACTCTTGCATTAGAATTGTGGAGAGTACTTACAATTTCTATAGAGATAGAAACTATAGTTTTGGCAACACCTATCTTCTTGAACAAGTATTATTCCTTGGTGGATCACCTTTAGAGGCCAAACACTTGGGTGGCTAACGATGATCAAATGAAGGAATTTAATCGGTGGAATTCAAGGAGAACACAAAGGAATTGGAGTTGAACTTGTACCCGAGGAAGCACGGTTCTACGAGGGTATAATTTCTTAATCTCTATCTCTTTCGTTTAATTAATAATTGTGCATAAAGAAAGATCATGGTGATGGTTTGTATAAAATTTTAAAATATGATTTTATCGTGCTTCCGCTTATTATATGCAATTTGATTGTATGCTCATGGCTATTACAAACCTAACAATAATAAGATTGCAGTTTGTTTTTACCTTGCTTAAGCTTTCTTCTTATTGATAATGGCTAATTGCTAGCTGTTAACTGCTGCTTACTCCCTTCTAGTTCCCAGCTAGAGCTCTCTCTCTCTCTCTCTCTCTCTCACTCTATATGGTTGTTACTTCTCCCTTAGTGCTGAAATGGAATGGAAAGAAGCTAACAACTTTGGAAGGTAGAGGAGCTAGTCTTAATTTGCTGAGCATTCCCCCCTGCAGGTCAGTTTTATGGCCCCAAAATGGCCTCTACTATGACCCCTATACAACCCCTAATAGACTCAACAGTCATCTCAGTTCAGCAGCCTACGCTCCTTACCTATGCTCTCCTAGCTTCTTGACTAACTGTTAAACTAACTTAACTAACTGACTAATCTAATTTGAACACAACTCAGCTCATTCTTCTTCCCTTCTTGGGCTGTCGGATTGGGCTAAATAAACAAGGCTGGGGACAACTTTTGATTGGGTACTAGACAATAGATTGGGCTTAAAGTATACATGGACAGTTATATAATATTAACATAGACATGTATTTTCACATATGGTCTATAAGTTACAATGTAACACAATAATTTAGTTCTTTAAAAATTTTAATTATGAACCTAGCTTCATGCTTAATGAGTTTGATAATCATTTAACAGCCACCTTCCTCACAAAACCTTTTAGGTCAATATTCAAGTTCTTAATTAATATCAATTAATTGACACTACATGTAATTTTAATTAAATTAATTAATTAAAACCCATGTCATTGCTTTTGATACCTATGTAAATCAATTAATGAATTTAAATAATTCACAAATTAATTGTTTCTTCGCACATACATACACACAGGCCCATCTCACAACATTTTCAATTTAAGCCATATTAGCTTTTCTTTTCATTCTTAATTTCAAAATAAAATTAGAATAATGTATACTTTTTTTAACTCATCACATAATAATTAAAATAGAATAATTACTTAATAAATAAAATAAAAATAAATAAATAAATATTTACATAATTCCATTTAATTCAAATAAAATATTACACAAGTTTTTCTGGGTCATTACATTTTCCCCCCTTATAAGGATTCCGTCCCCGGAATCACAAACACAAGGTTACTCAAAGAGGTGGGGATAATTTTTCTTCATCTTTTTCTCGAGTTCCCACATAGCTTCATCAGCACCTTGGTTCCTCCATACTACCTTTACAGAAGGTATTATTTTATTCCTTAAAACTTGTTCTTTTCTATCAATTTTTGTACAGGGACTTCTTCGTACGTTAAATTTTTCTCAACCTTAATATGTTCATATTCTATTACATGTTTGTAGTCTTGTTTATAAGGTCTCAATACCGACACATGAAACACATTGTGAATATGCTCCAGCTTTTGAGGTAAAGCTACCTCGTAAGCTACCTCACATATCCGCTTCAACATCTCGAAAGGTCCGATGAATCTTGGACTTAATTTTCCCTTATTTCCAAATCTGATTTTCCTTTTCCAGGGATATATTTTCAAAAACACAAATGCTCCTACTTCAAAATCTCTCTTCTGGCGATCTAAATCTGCATAATTTTTGTGTTTGTCTTGAGCTGTTATTAGCCTTGCTCTTATTCCACGGACAATCTTTGCTGTTTGTTGAACCAATTTCGGTCTTAACAATTTACGTTCTCCTACCTCGTCCCAACACAGTGGGGTTCTACACTTTCTCCCACACAATGCCTCATAAGGCGCATCCCTATACTTACATGATAACTATTGCATGATAACTATGTACTCAACCTCAACTGTGCTCCCATGCGCTCTTGCAAACTCTTCCAAAAATTTGATGTGAACCGCAAATCTCGATTTGACACAATCAATACCGGGACTCCATGCCTTGTCATAATCTCTTTGACATACAGCTTGGCTAACTGATCTAAGTTGAATCTAATCTTGATCGGCAAGAAGTGCGCTGACTTCATAAGTCGATCCACAATAACCCATATCGCGTCATATTATTTCTAAGTAGTTGGAAGGCCCACCACAAAATCCATTGTTATGTGCTCCCATTTTCACTCTGGAATTTCTAGTGGTTGTAGCAACCCACTCAGTCTCTGATGCTCTACCTTAACTCTTTGGCAAGTTAGGCACCTGCTGACACATTCTGCAACCTTCCTTCTCAAATTGGGCCATAAAAGTGTTAACAAAGATCTTGATACATCTTCGTGCTACCCGGATGAATGGAGTACTTCAAACTATGTGCTTCTTGTAAAATTTTCTCTTTTAACTCAAGAACTGCTGGCTCCCACTCTTCTTTTGAATCTCAATATTCCATCATTGTCTATTTTGAACTTAGTATTTTCTCCCCCTGTCACCTGCTTCTTTATTTTGCCACAATCTTCATCTTAATCCTGGGTTTCCTTTACTCTTTCCAGTAAGATTGGACGAGTCCCCACCATAAACAACTCTTCTTCCGACTCATTTAGATACTTTACCTCAATTTTCATTCTCTCTATTTCCTTGATAAGTTCCTCCTAAGCTGTTAGCATCTCTAACTTTTCCCGACCCTTTCTACTTGAGGCGTCAGCGACCACATTGGCTTTCCCCGGGTGATACAGAATATCACAATCATAATCTTTGATCAATTCTAACCACCTCCTCTGCCTCATATTCAGTTCTTTCTGTGTGAAGATATACTTCAAACGTCTATGGTCTGTGTATGTCTCACATTTCTCTCCATACAAATAATGCCTCCATATGTTTAGGACAAATACCACTACTGCCAACTCCAAGTCGTGGATAGGTTATCCCTTCTCATAATCCTTTAACTGACGTGACGCGTACACTATGACATTGTCGTGCTGCATCAAAACACAACTAAGTCCCTTATGCGACGCATCGCTGTACACTACGAAACCACCCGTGTCATCAGGCAATGACAACATCGATGCTTCGCTCAACCTTTTCTTGAGTTCTCAAAAACTCTCTTCACACTTCTCTGTCCAAACACACTTCACTGTCTTTCTTGTTAAATTTGTCAAGGGCCCTGATAATTGTGAAAAATCTTTGATAAACCTCTTGTAATATCCTGCTAATCCTAAAAAACTCCGTACCTCCGTTGGTGTCTTCAGCTGTTCCCAGTTAATCACTACCTCCACTTTTGCTGGATCTACTGATATCCCCTCCTGGTTGATTACATGCCTAAAAAACTGCACTCTTTCTAACCAAAATTCGCACTTTGTAAATTTTGCATACAACTTCTCTTTTCTCAAGGTCTTTAATACTATTCTCAAATGTTCCATATGATCCTCTTGCGTCTTAGAAAAGACCATAATATCATCGATGAACACCACCACAAACTTATCCAAATACTGTTTAAACACCCTGTTCATCATATCCATGAATGTTGTTGGCGCGTTCATCAACCTAAACGACATCTCGAGGAACTCATAATGGTCGTAACAAGTCCTGAATGTTGTCTTTGGCACGTCATCCTTTTTTACTTGCAGTTGGTGATACTCAGACCGCAAATCTATTTTTGAAAAATAGTGCGCTCCTTTAGTTGATCAAAAAGATCGTCAATTCTCGGTAATGGGTACTTGTTCTTAATCGTTATTTTGTTCAACTCCCTATAGTCGATACAAAGCTGCAACGATCCATCTTTCAACTTCACAAATAACAGTGGTGCTCCCCATGGAGACACACTCAGTTGAATATACTTTTTATCTAACAAATTCTGTAATTGAATTATCAACTCATTCATCTCCACGGGAGCCATTCGGTATGGGGCCTTTGAAACTGGCGCCGACCCTGACACTACATCTATCACAAATTCAATCTCCCGATCTGGTGGAAGACCCGACAACTCAGCTGGAAATACATCTGTAAACTCTTTTACTACTGGTAGCTTTCCCATTTCTGTTCCCATTCTCTAGGTGTCAACTATGTGGGCCAGATAACCAACACATCCTTTCTTTAGTAACTTCCTGACTTGCATTATCGTTAGACAACAAGACTGTCTCGGTGACTTGCTACCATAAAACACCACCTTAGACTTGCTTGGAGTCTGAAGGTATATACATTTCTTTTGACAGTCAATCATTACCCCATGGTTATATAACCAATCCATTCCTAATATTACGTCAAACTCGCCTAATCAAATAGAAACAGAAAAGTAAATAACACAGCAAGATTTAAGTGGTTCAGAGACTAAATAACTCCTAATCCACTATTCTAATTCAACAAGTAGGAAATCCACTAAGGATAGGGTCACTAAGATACGATCACTAAGATCTTTACAACCGAACCACTAATGTTCCTTCGAGTCACTCAGTCTCGGCAGTTCAGTCACTAAGACCAAGTCACTCAGACCTTTAAATAAGTAAGATTCCTTCGAGTCACTTAGTCTCGGAATATCTGGTCACTTAGATCACGACGAACTGTTGATTGAATGTAGTTGAGAGATGCTGCTAAGTTGACTTTAAACTTTTCTCCTCAAGTGATAGACTCCACGGCACACTTGTGTGAGGTGGTCGTCGCCCGGATCGTTTCTAATAAGCTATTTGGATGAAACTCTCTCGACACCGCAACCCAATATCTATATAGAGACGAGAACCTTGGTACAATCGATCAAGCAATGCGAATTCGTTGAATGGAACACCAACGACACCTAAACCCCGTGTTTATAATGAAACAGGAACCTCGATACAATCGACGATTGATGCAGTAGAAGACGCCACACACAACTATGTATTGTTGTATGATAAGTCAATAATTGAATCTCGAAGAATAAACTAAGAATTTACTTAGGAATTCTTCAAAGAAATAAAAGTAGAGAATAATCTCAAAAGTATGATAAAAATCTGAATATTATTGAATCGTGTATGAATTACATTCATAAAACTTATTTATAATATCTATGAATCCTTAGAATCTCTAAAAGGTAATAACAATTGAATTAGAATGAAAACCCTATCTAAAGGCAACCTAAATACAATAAGAATCTGAAAATATGTTGAAAATAACTAATTAAATAAGGAAATCCGCATCAAAATCTCGTCAAAATGCGTTAACTAGAATCCGACCAATTCGCCGGGGCGAATTCAATGAACTGTGGGAACTAGCCGGGGCGGAACTGCGCCGGGGCAAATTCATTTGGCTTGGGGGAATTCGTCCAGGCGAACTCAACAGAGACGAATTGGCTGGGGCACTCTTGGACAGAGACGAACTCGCTAGGGCAAGTTCAATAAGCTTGTTGAGCTCGCCGGAGCGAACTCCCTGATTCCAACTTCCGAGTTTGCTTTCCAGGCTTTGGTCTAGAACGTCGTTTGGATCAAGATCAATGCTTTGGTCATTCACTCCTATCATATTCACAAGCTTAGATCCCACCTCCAAAGCTCCTGAACCCGTTCCTTTCTCTTTCCAAGCAGCTTGAATAAGAACAAGTAATCTATCCTTGAAACGCTTTGCTCTAGCCCTTGTCACTGGTCCAACTAGAACTTGCACTGAATCCATTCCATGACCTCCATTTCAATCCAAGCTAGGCATGTCCTCATCATTCCTTTCCTCTTGAAAAGAATTTGCCCTCAAATCATCACCTACATCAAACAGACTAAGATCAGAAACATTGAATGTTGCACTAACATTATACTCACCCGGTAATTCCAGTTTATAGGCATTATCATTAATGCGCTCGAGAACTTGAAATGGTCTATCTCCTCTTGGAAGCAATTTAGATCGTCTTTGAGCCGAAAATCTCTCTTTCTGTATGTGTAACCACACCCAATCTCCCGGTTCAAAGATAACCTGACGTCGACCCTTGTTGGCCTGTTTTGCATATTGCTCTATCCTCCTTTCAATGTTAAGTCTCGCCCTCTCATGTATCTGCTTAACAAATTCAGCCTTTTTCTTTCCATCCATGTTAGTATACTCAGAAACAGGTAATGGTGATAAATCCAATGATGTCAAAGGATTAAAACCATATATAATTTCAAATGACGAAAAATGAGTAGTAGAATGAAAAGATCTATTATATGCAAACTCAACATGTGGTAAACACTCCTCCAAATGTTTAATATTCTTTTTAATGATTGCCCATAACAATGCAGATAAAGTCCTATTTACTACCTCAGTTTGACCATCAGTTTGTGGATGACAAGTAGTTGAGAATAACAACTTAATATCCAATTTACACCACAATATCTTCCAAAAATAGCTCAAAAATTTAGAATCTCTATCTGAAACAATTGTTCTAGGCATGCCATGCAAACACACAATTTCCTTCAAGAATAAATCAGCAACATGGGATGCATCATCAGTTTTGTGACATGAAATAAAATGTGCCATTTTTGAAAATCTATCCACGACCACAAATACAGAATCATGACCATGGTTAGACCTAGGCAAACCCAACACAAAATCCATAAACAAATCAATCCAAGGTTCATTAGGAATAGGCAATGGTGTATACAATCCATGGAGTTGAATACGAGATTTAGCTTGACGATAAGTAATACATCTATCACAAATTCTTTCCACATCTCGTTTCATATGAGGCTAATAAAAATATTCTTTTAAAATAGATAAAGTTTTATCAACACCAAAATGACCCATCGAACCTCCTCCATGCAACTCTTTAACCAACAACTCACGTAAAGAACATGTAGGTATACACAATTTATTTTCACGAAATAAAAATCTATCCACTTTGAAGTATTTACCTACAACATTCTTTTCACAAGTTTTAAACTCTTCACAGAAATCATAGTCATCAACATATAATTCTTTGATTCGTTCAAAACCAAGCAATTTCGTATCAAAAGTATTTAACAACACATACCTACGAGATAAAGCACCTGCAATAATATTTTTTTTACCTTGCTTGTATCGAATGACATATGGAAACGTCTCGATAAATTCCATCCATCGTGCATGCTTTTTGTTCAATTTGTGTTGACCTTTCAAGTACTTCAATGATTCATGATCGGTGTGAATCACGAACTCTTTAGGCCAAAGGTAGTGTTGCCACGTCTCCAACTCCCGCACCAATGCGTACATCTCCTTGTCATAAGTAGGATAGCTTAAAGCTGGCCCACTCAACTTTTCACTGAAGTACGCCATCAGTTTTCCTTCTTGCATCGAAACAGCTCCAATTCCTAAACCTGAAGCATCACACTCAATCTCAAAGGTTTTAGTAAAATTAGGTAAGATAAGTAAAGGAGCGTTAGTCAATTTATCTTTAATTAAATTAAACGCCTTTTCCTGCTCATCACCCCATTTAAACCCTACACTCTTCTTGATCACTTCCGTTAGTGGTACTGTGATCTCGCTGAAGTTCCTCACGAAACATCGGTAGAAACTAGCCAGTCCATGAAAACTACGAACTTGACTCACATTCGTCGGACTCGGCCATTCACGAATTGTACGTATCTTTTCTTCATCAACCTGTACTCCCTGTGAACTAACAACAAAACCATGTAACACAATTCTATCCGTACAAAACGTACATTTATCCATGTTAGCAAACAACTTCTCTTTTCGAAGAACATCTAAAATAGATTTTAAATGCAATACATGTTCTCCTAAGTTCTTACTATATATCAAAATATCATCAAAATAAACTACCACAAATTTCCCAATGAATGGACGCAAAACATGGTTCATTAATCTCATGAAAGTACTTGGAGCATTAGTTAAACCAAAAGGTAACACTAACCATTCATACAACCCATATTTTGTTTTGAATGCACTTTCCCATTCATCCCCTTCTTTCATTCTTATTTGATGATAACCACTTTTCAAATCAATTTTAAAAAATACACAAGACCCATGCAACTCATCTAACATGTTATGTAAACGAGGAATGGAATGTCGATATTTTACCGTAATATTATTCACCTCTCGACAATCTATATACATGGGCCATTTCCCATCCATTTTAGGCACTAAGATCACCAGAACTACATATGGACTCATACTCTCTTACGAACCCCTTCTCTATAAGTTCGCCAACTTGCCTTTGCAACTCCTTCGTCTCCTCGGGATTGCTCCGATAAGCTGGACGGTTTAGAATGGTAGCATCGGGTACGAAGTCAATTTGATGTTCTATTCCCCGAATCGGTGCTAATCCTTATGGAAGCTCCTCGAGAAATACATTTGTGTAATCCTGCAAAAGAGATGAAACAACACTAGGTAATAAAGAATCGTTAGCGTTAGTATTCAAAAGCGTCTCCTTATACCGAAGTATAATCATCAGCTGTTTAGAAACCAAAGCTCGCCTCACGTCACTCTTTTTTGCACATATATTTGTTTTTCTCTCATCGTCTCTTTTTCTCTCTCTTATTTTTCCCCTCAATATTCTTTTCTCTTGATTTTTCTTTTCTTCACTCTCTTTTCTTGATACAAAATCTTTTTGCAATTGTAATTGGTCCTCAAGCACTTGTTTTGGTGACATAGGACAAAGAGTAACCTTTCGTTGATTATGAACAAAAGAATATTCATTTATAAACCCATCACGCTTCACGCGCCTATCAAATTGCCATGGCCTCCCAAGAAGTAAATGACCTGCTTGCATCGTCAGCACATCACACAATAATTCATCCAAGTAACGACCAATAGTAAACAACACCAACACCTGCTTTGTGACCCTCACATCTCCACTATTATTGAGCCATTACAAACAGTACGGTTGAGGATGTCTTGATGTAGTCAGCCCTAACTTTTCAACCATGACAGTACTCGCCACATTCGTGCACCTACCTCAATCTATCACTACGCAACAAATCTTTCCATTCACAAGACACCTAGTATGGAAAAGATTCTCCCGTTGTTCACTACTCTCTTCTTTCACCTGTGTGCTAAGAGTTTTCTGTTTTGTCGATTTAGCAATCAATAAATACGTGCAAGTGTACACGATCAACAAGTAATAAATTGATAAGAGAGTGTCGAACCCACAGAGAATTATTTAATAATAATTACCAAATACTAACTTTTAATCAAATTAATTTTATTTAAACAATTCGATAAAAGATTTTGAATTTTGAAAATAAAGTACTAAACTAACTAATTACTAACTACCAAGAATTGAATTCAGATAAAAGGCTTAAGATTACAATTTTCCTTAATGTTTCACTTGAATTAATACGCTTCCTGTTAAGTTATAATAATTATTCTGGATTGGTAATCAAGAACTCATCAATATCTATAATCATCTCTCGATATATCATAAACAAATCAACTTAAATCCACACAAGATAGAATTAAGATGAACACCCTAGTTAACTAATTCACTATATCTCTATGTGAATTATAATTAAAAAGGAATTAAAGCTCAGGTTCTATTTCAGATTACATGCGGCGTATAGGTATATCTCTATCCTAAACACAAATCATGAATTCCATCTACAGCAGAATACACAATCACATGCTATTATGATTAGGTCTAAATCTGTAATCCATCTCTCGAGTTCATATAGATTACCACGGTAATTGTTGATCAAACAATTAAGCAATTAATCATAAATCATAATAGACAATTCGATAATAATCAACAATAATTAACAAGGAAGCATAACAATAAAAGCTACGCAATAAGTTCAATTGTAATCTTAAAAAGAAATTAGTTCATGATTGAATTAAAATCCTTAATCCACAATTGATAAAGCATTCAAGAATACAAAATAAGAGATTAGGGAAGAGAATAAAATCTGTAATTGCAATCCTTGAGTCTCCCCTTCAGCTCTTGTGATGAATCCTTCTTGCTTGCTCAATTGCTTCAAGCCTCCTTCTCTTTCTCCCAAACTAGGGTTAGCAAAAAGTAGCAAAATCTCCCCTCATTCTATGTCTCACATCATGTATTTATAGGTTACAAGTCCAATTTCTAAGCTTAGAAGGAAAAATAATCCAATTTGGAGTAAAAAACATGTAAAAACGCGTCAAAACTAAGTTTGGCCGCGTCCACTCTGGCGCGGCCGCGCTAGAAATGAACTAGGAATGGGCGCGGCCGCGCCCAACTGGCAGAGAACAATTTCTGCTGCGACATCCTTTGGTAAAATGACCATAACTTTTGATCCAGGTGGAGTTACGGGGCCTGCCACCTACCAAATCGAAGATATCGACGAGATCTACAACTTTACTTCTTTGAGCATTAAGAAATTCGGGCTGGAGAATGGTTGAAATTGGGCTTAAAGTGACTACTATGTAAATGACAACTCCAAACCTTGATCTCTGTTGATAAAAATGTCATAACTCTCGCATCCGAACTCCGATTAGGGTGATTCAAGATGTTCCGGAAAGCTAAGAAGTAAATCAACAATAAAATCCAAGTTCCAAACCAAGAACATGCATCCATTTTAATGTTAAAAGCCCTGCAATCTTCCCTTCTCGCATTTGCTCTCATATTGTACTCCAAAAGATGTTCGAATTGCGTTTCCTTGCTCATTCCTACAAAATAACATAAAAACACTATAAATACCTAATACTAACTTAAAATACTTAAGAACTCACAAATTATCAAGTCAAACATACTCAATTCATAGATGTAAAACCCACTCATCAAATACCCCCAAACTTAAATCTTTGCTTGTCCTCAAGCAAACACTAAAAACAACAACTATAACAACTAATTCTAAATAACAACTCACACGACTCGAGCAATGAATCGATACAAATTTGCATAATAGCCTCAAAGATTTCTTCTAATGTTAACTCAAGAAAAAAATTCCGAAAACATGCAAAGTCTAAAATTTCAACCTAATCAATAGTTCCACAACTACTCATGATCTTTTAAGTGCGTGTGCGTGCATCCAAATGTTCAACTAGCCATGACTCACACTAGATCATATAATCAAATACTCATAAAAGATTTTCAAATCAACTCTAAAAACCTGTTTTCATATCAATCTCCGCTAATAAATGCAAAACATAAATTTTAGATGATCAAAAGGATATTTCATTCATTTAAGCACACTTGAACCCTTCCTAAGTATTTTAAAACACAATTTTTCTTTCCTTTTTTTTAGTGAGTGCGTTTTACGCTCCATCTCACTTCCCATTGAACGAGTGCGTTTTACGCTCCCTCTCGTTTTCTCTCGCACG
Source organism: Aralia elata (assembly GCA_034770075.1). Lineage (NCBI taxonomy): Eukaryota > Viridiplantae > Streptophyta > Magnoliopsida > Apiales > Araliaceae > Aralia > Aralia elata. The sequence continues at coordinate 31,780,862 of CM068385.1, read as the reverse complement.
AGTGCGTTTTACGCTCCTTCTCGTGCTTGTGTTTATGGGTGAGTGCGTTTTACGCTCCATCTCAACCCACCACATGATTCATTCTAACTCAGGAAGGTTTCACAATTTTTAAAATTTTTAATAACCCAAGATTTCCCCCAAACTTATGTTAATGCCTAAATTTCGCTTTGACTGAAGCTCAACTAAGATTTTAAAGTTTCAATGATATCTTTCACAAGTATTCAACTAAAATTTTTTCTTTAAGACACAACTAGCTAAACAGATGGATATGTGCTTTGAAGTTCAAAAAGATCACAAATAGTGTAAACCCAACTCATAAGTCAAAATATAAACTAAGCATGCATTTCAATTCCCGTGAGTTAAAAAAAAATTAAATACATTTTTTCTTCTTATCATTGGCCATAATCAAATTCAAATTAAATCATTGCCCACCTATCCTAAAAACATACTAACTAACATACAACCTTAATAAACTAAAATAAATAACACAAAATAAGACCACACCCCCAAACTTAAGCTAGACATTGTCCTCAATGGCTAAGATAGGAAAAAGTAAAGCATAGGACTTCCCTGAAAATATAGCAATCTTCCTCCTTGTCTGCTAAGTCTGAAGAATAGGTTAGGCACATCGGAATGAATAAGGCATTGCACTTTAATTGGACTCGAATAACCTGTAAACACATTAGAAGCAAATTTATTAACTACTATGAAACCTAATAAAATAAATAAAAAAATAAAAATTAAAAATTAAACTTGGGTTGCCTCCCAAGAAGCGCTTGTTTTAAAGTCGTCAGCCCGACTTCACCATTTACTATCCAATTCCCCTTCGAAAATTGAGGAACCCTCCATCCATTAGTAGCAATGTAACTTTTGAAGGTTTTGCTGCAGTAGGGGCCATTGTTTCAAAGTCACCTAGTTTGCTTTTTGTAGATTGGTTCCTAATTACGACTATCAAATAGCTAGGTGCTTCATCCGTTGTGTTCGTGATTAGATTGGGGCATTGAATCTTGTCAAACACCACAGGCTCTTCTTCTATCTCCTCTCTCTCATCCCACCATGGTTGTAATGTAGTCTTAGTGCTCATGTCATACAGAGCTTTACCAAGGACATGACTACCAAGTGGACACGATTTTGCAAAACTGACTGGATTCTTGAACTTCGGTGGAAAAGGTACATGGGGCACTAACAAAATCGGTACATCAGCGTCGAAACTCACGGCTTCGGCTGTATTTTCTTGATCCCCACTATTCTCCTCCATATCAGAATTATCATCAATTAGCACGTCCGGTTGTAGCTTTGGCGCGGACAATCCATCAGTCTCGAGAACCACGTCATTGGGCCATGCACAATGATAACTATTCTTGAAGGCGCTGATAAGCTGTCCCATCTGATTCTCAAGATTTCGAATCGACACTGCTTGGCTTTTTATATTTAAATCCACTAAGTTCAACAGCTGATCTTGATCACTCATTCTTTTGTCCGTAGCTGTAATAAACTTCGCCAAGGCCTCCTCCAAACTCAGTTTCCTTTCTTCTTCATGTAGATAGGCTGAAGCATGAAATTCTGTAGTGTATGATTGGCTTGGAGCAAAGATTTGGACTTGATTATTATGGCTCCATGAAAAATCCGGATGATACCCCCAACTATGATGATAATTATTAGGATATGCATAATTGTTGGGGTAGTCACCGCCACACTGTACCGACTCAAAACTGATAGTACATTGGTGACTCAGATGGTTTCCAACACAATAATCACAAATCATCGTTACACTTTGAATAGATTGTGTTGCTAAAGCATCAAACTTCCTCGAAAGTGTCTCAATCGGTGCTGACAATTCATCGAATTCATAAATCCCTGCCGCTCTTGGCTGAATCATTCTCGTATAAGGCCATTGATAGTCGTAGTCCGCCATGGTGTACCTAAAAAGAGAGAAATATAGGAAGAGAATTAAAATAACAACAAAATGATTAAATTAAAACTAATTTGATTAAAGTTAATGATGGCAAAAATTATTAAACTAATTCCCCGGCAACGGCGCCAAAAACTTATTTTGTTGATTTAGCAATCAATAAATACGTGCAAGTGTACACGATCAACAAGTAATAAAGTGATAAGAGAGTGTCGAACCCACAGAGAATTATTTAATAATAATTACCAAATACTAACTTTTAATCAAATTAATTTTATTTAAACAATTCGATAAAAGATTTTGAATTTTGAAAATAAAGTACTAAACTAACTAATTACTAACTACCAAGAATTGAATTCAGATAAAAAGGCTTAAGATTACAATTTTCCTTAATGTTTCACTTGAATTAATACGCTTCCTGTTAAGTTATAATAATTATTCTGGATTGGTAATCAAGAACTCATCAATATCTATAATCATCTCTCGATATATCATAAACAAATCAACTTAAATCCACACAAGATAGAATTAAGATGAACACCCTAGTTAACTAATTCACTATATCTCTATGTGAATTATAATTAAAAAGGAATTAAAGCTCAGGTTCTATTTCAGATTACATGCGGCGTATAGGTATATCTCTATCCTAAACACAAATCATGAATTCCATCTACAGCAGAATACACAATCACATGCTATTATGATTAGGTCTAAATCTGTAATCCATCTCTCGAGTTCATATAGATTACCACGGTAATTGTTGATCAAACAATTAAGCAATTAATCATAAATCATAATAGACAATCCGACAATAATCAACAATAATTAACAAGGAAGCATAACAATAAAAGCTACGCAATAAGTTCAATTGTAATCTTAAAAAGAAATTAGTTCATGATTGAATTAAAATCCTTAATCCACAATTGATAAAGCATTCAAGAATACAAAATAAGAGATTAGGGAAGAGAATAAAATCTGTAATTGCAATCCTTGAGTCTCCCCTTCAGCTCTTGCGATGAATCCTTCTTGCTTGCTCAATTGCTTCAAGCCTCCTTCTCTTTCTCCCAAACTAGGGTTAGCAAAAAGTAGCAAAATCTCCCCTCATTCTATGTCTCACATCATGTATTTATAGGTTACAAGTCCAATTTCTAAGCTTAGAAGGAAAACTAATCCAATTTCGAGTCAAAAACATGTAAAAACGCGTCAAAACTAAGTCTAGAAATGAACTAGGAATGGGCGCGACCGCGCCCAACTGGTAGAGAACAATTTCTGCTGCGACATCCTTTGGTAAAATGACCATAACGTTTGATCCAGGTGGAGTTACGGGGCCTGCCACCTACCAAATCGAAGATATCGACGAGATCTACAACTTTACTTCTTTGAGCATTAAGAGATTCGGGCTGGAGAATGGTTGAAATTGGGCTTAAAGTGACTACTATGTAAATGACAACTCCAAACCTTGATCTCTGTTGATAAAAATGTCATAACTCTCGCATCCGAACTCCGATTAGGGTGATTCAAGATGTTCCGGAAAGCTAAGAAGTAAATCAACAATAAAATCCAAGTTCCAAACCAAGAACATGCATCCATTTTAATGTTAAAAGCCCTGCAATCTTCCCTTCTCGCATTTGCTCGCATATTGTACTCCAAAAGATGTTCGAATTGCGTTTCCTTGCTCATTCCTACAAAATAATATAAAAACACTATAAATACCTAATACTAACTTAAAATACTTAAGAACTCACAAATTATCAAGTCAAACATACTCAATTCATAGATGTAAAACCCACTCATCACTTTCCTTGTGACTAAAACCTCACCATGTATAGCCATCTCCCTATCATCCACCTCCTCTACTGATGACATAGAATCAGTATCACTCTCTTCTCCTTCGGTTTCTAATTCTCCATTGTCGAGCAATAACATAGTCCTTTGATTTGGGCATTGACTAGAAATATTTCCCCTGCCTTGACATTTAAAACACACAATATCTCAATTCCGACTAAAAGAAGGTTGTTCATTTTTATCTTGAATTCCTCGATTAGTCGTTCCATGTTTTGCTTCCACTTTAGGCTTGCTCACAACTGGTTTTTCCTCGCGCTTCACCACATTAGATTTCCATGACAAACTTGCATTAGGATTCGATCTTTGACCACCTCTCCTCTTAAGCTGCTTCTCGAATTTGATGGCCATGTGTACCATATCCCCCAATTCCACATAATGTTGTCTTTCCACCAAATCAGCTATATCCCAATTTAACCCTGCTAAAAATCGAGCCATGGTCGCCTCGTTATCCTCATTAATGTTAGCCCTCGCCATTAGCATCTCCATCTCCTTGAAGTAGTCCTCCATGCTCCTACTTCCTTGCTTCAAATTCTGTAAACTTCGAAACAAGTCCCTGTGGTAGTGACTTGGCGCAAATCTTTTTTTTATTACCGCCTTCAGTTCTGCCCATGTTCCAATTGGACATTCACCACACCTCCTTCAGCTATTCATCAACTGATCCCACTAAATAACTACATAATCTGAAAATTCGGTGGCGACCAATTTGACTTTCTTGAGATCTTAATAGTTATGACATTCAAATACCCATTCCATCTTATTTTCCCACTCTAACTAAGCCTCATGATCACTTCTACCTTGGAAAGCTGGAATCTTCATTTTAATGTTATCCAAGTTGTTGTCCCACACGATTTCTATCACCTCTATCTCTAGCACCTCTTTGCCTCCGATGAATGAAGTCAGAATCTCGATCTTCCTCTTGACTAAATCCTCCATCATAGTAATTTGCCTCCGTTCTAGTGTCCCTTTGCCTAGTCCTTCCCTTTGGACGCCCACTAAGGGGGTTTTAAGATTGTTCCCCTCGAGTGTCGCTTATCAGATCGATGGGCTCGTGCACTTGTTCCATTGCCACGCTCAATTGCCTGAAAAATTCTTTCATCATAGCCTCCATCATAAACTTTGGGTCAACATTGGATGTAGACTTTTTAAAAACAGCTTTATCCTTTGAGTTAGACATGATTCACTTCAAAACAAGGGTTAGTAAAAAACAAATTTCCTCACCCCCCACGTGTTTCGCTCGAATTAATGTATCGCTCGTGTATACATTCTATAGGCTTTTACCCTCAAATAAACTCACTACTTTTGCCTTTTACCACTCACAATTCTCTCTTATAGGTTCTTTTTGAATTCAGTAAATAATATCACAGTTTTTCAAATCAATTCAAAAATAACTTATCACGAAACAATTATAGAGTGTGCGAATCTCGGAATACCATAATTATTACGGATTAATCGCCTTGTACTCCTCTTATAGGCCTCAAATGATAAGATTATCAACAATTAAAATAAAACTGAAAATAATTTTCTATACATTTTTTTGCTCAATAATTAAATACGCAAAAATAAAGATAAGTAACTTGCTAGAAAAGCTTAGCTCTGATACCAAATGATAGACTCCACGGCACGCTTGCGTGAGGTGGTCGTCACCTGGATCGTTTCTAACAAGCTATTTGGATGAAACTCTCTCGACAGCGCAACCCAACGTCTATATAGAGATGAGAACCTTGATACAATCGACCAAGTAATGCGAATGCGTTGAATGGAACACCAACGACACTTAAACCGTATGTTTATAATGAAACAGGAACCTCGGTACAATCGACGATTGAGGCGATAGAAGACGCCACACACAACTATGTATAGTTATATAATAAGTCAATAATTGAATGACAAAGAATAAACTAAAGAATTTACTTAGGAATTCTTTAAAGAACCAAAAGTAGAGAATAATGTCAAAAGTATGATAAAAATCTGAATATTATTAAATCGTGTATGAATTACATTCATAAAACTTATTTATAGTATCCATGAATCCTTAGAATCTCTAAAAGGTAATAACAATTAAATTGGAATCAAAATCCTATCTACAATGTCGACGCTGGGAGGAATCGCTTCTTTGGTGATCATTACCCTTTCCGATTTTAGCTTTTTTATTTAAATGATTTTTTGGAAAAGGTCGGCATAAATGTCGACGGGGTTTTGAAATATCGTTTTTTATGATGAGCCAATTAACCAGAGTCGCCAGTTGGTATATTTGAAATGGATGTACCAACTCATCCGATTTTTTGTTTTCGTAAATCGCTGGCTCATATGTGAGGGGAAGGTGTTCGGGGGCTTGCTTAAGCGAGCGGAAGGTGTTAGGCACCCCCCGACTTCCGTGAAAGACGGTTACCGCAATCTTGATGCTTTTCCTATCCTTTAATTCTTGAATGTGTGTGTGTGCATGTGTGTGCCTATGTATATGTCGTGGTGAGTTTACATGAAGAAACCATTTGAGTTTTTATGAAAAGTCGTGTTTTCATTTGAGAATGCTTTAGAATGTTCTTCGGCTTATACGAGAAAGGTTTATGGGAAATGTTTGATTTTAATTGCCAAAAACTATGAGATTTTTCATTAGGTGTCGTTTTGGCAAAAACAAGAGTTTTCTAAACCTTCATCAAAATAGGAATCGAGATCTATACGTTGCTTTCGTAACTCAAATGATGGCAACTTCTAGGATCTCTTTAACCCTATGCACAAAGATTTAATAAAACATTACTTATTTGTATAAAACCATTTTTGTGATGTTTGAAAACGATTTTTTCTTTTGCCTTCTCGTTAAATAGAAATCGACATTCATTAGCACTCCCAATTTCTTATCCTCGTGATGCTAATAACCTAGTTTGATTGATTTCATGAAAATCTTTATCGTTTAGCTTTGAAATCAATTTGTGTCATAAATTAAATCAAGCATTAAAATGCGTGGGGGGCTATTCATGGGCATGGAAGCCATCAAAATAACCCCGAACGCCCACAAGCACATATTTCACTATTACGGGGCCTTAAACCCGATTTTCGACTTGATATCGTTTTAAGGCCTGATAATTACATATTTACAATAAAGGGTACATCGGCCCTATTACATACACCCAAAAATGTCCATCATTGGATTTGGACCACGGGGTCGCGTTCCTAGGCTCACACCCAAAATTGCTACATTACTATAACGAGCTAAACATCATCAAATGGATATCATCGGGCCATTAGGAAGAATTTCGTTCCATTTGGAACCCTCACTAATAGTCCTCAATCCATGGATCCACAACAATATACAAGAAAAACTACATTTCACATAACCCAATTGACAAGAAGATTAACAAAATGATATATCAAAATTGCTATAGAAATGGTCTTTTCACCTTACAAATAATCCTCACAATATGTATGAATTTGTATATTGAATAGAGTAGAAGGTATAGGATATATAACCTTACACAAAAGATATAAATCCTCACTTTTTTTCTCTCTTTTCTCTCTATTTTTCTTGCAAATTTCTGCTGTTTTCTCCCTCTTTTCTGAGCTGCTGCTGGTTTTCTTTCTTCCTCTCTCGAACCCCCTGTATGCTGAGTGAGGGATGAGCTGAAATAGGCTAGCCGCAGATTGATCTGCGGCTGGCTGGCTGCCGCCCCTCCACTCAGCTAATTTTTGGTTTCCGTGTTTCGAGTTTCGTGTTTTCAAAAGGCGCACTCATTGGCTGTAGATCAATCCGCGGCTGGCTGGCTTGACTTTCTCTATTTTTGTGCTACGCCTCGATTCTCGTGTCGTGACGTCGGTTTTTGCTGACAGGCTCATATTTTGCAGTCCGGGAATTACTGGGAGGCGTGCCACATCCTCCGGGAATGCTCAATTCGGACAGCCTTGTTGTCATGTCGGTTTCGGTTGTAAATCGTCGCGGTGGTGTCGAGTGTTCGCACTTGTCCATCCTTTGCTCTCGCAGGCCGGTTCTTTTGACGAATTTGCCCTCCTGTCAGGGTTAGTATACGAAGTGCAAAATTTGGGTGTCTACAGCTGCCCCTCTTTATCATGTTTATGAAATGTTAAATGAAATGAACAAGATAAAGAATATACACACCCGATGCATGAATGACAGTGCACAAGAATGACAATATATAGATGATGCAACACATACAACTTATGATGCGACGCCATATGTAAAGCATTCAAAACATTTGTAAGGGTGTCAATGCATCAATCCCTGACCGCATTTGTTAATCGTCGGGTTTCATCTTCTAATTGATCGTCTCGTCTGTGCCGGGTCTCATCACGTATCCGGTTGATCGTCCTATGAGTGTTGGGTCTCGTATCCGGTCGCTCGTCTCGTAATCACCGGGTCTCGTATCCGGTTGATTGTCTTGTGAGTGCCGGGTCTCGTATCTGGTTGCTCGTCTCGTAATCACCGGGTCTCGTATCCGGTGGATTGTCTTGTGAGTGCCGGGTCTCGTATCCGGTCGCTCATCTCGTAATCGCCGGGTCTCGCATCCGGTCGATTGGCTTGTCAGGGCCGGGTCTCGTATCCGGTCACCCATCTCGTAATCGTCGGGTCTCGTATCCGGTCGATTGTCTTATCGGGGCCGGGTCTCATATCCGGTCGATTGTCTTGTCGGGGCCGGGTCTCGTATCCGGTCGATTGTCTTGTCGGGGCCGGGTCTCGTATCCGGTCACCTATCTCGTAATCGTCGGGTCTCGTATCCGGTCGATTGTCTTGTCGAGGCTGGGTCTCGTATCCGGTCACCCATCTCGTAATCGCCGGGTCTCGTATCCGGTCGATTGTCTTGTCGGGGCCGGGTCTCGTATCCGGTCACCCATCTCGTAATCGCCGGGTCTCGTATCCGGTCGATTGTCTTGTCGAGGCCGGGTCTCGTATCCGGTCACCCATCTCGTAATCGCCGGGTCTCGTATCCGGTCGATTGTCATCAAAGGAAGTTATTCTCCTGACTAGCTTGAAAGGCATCCTTGGAGTTCGTCCTCGTACATCGTTCTTGGTAGCCATCGCTTTTAACTCTGATAGGCTAGGACCTTGACACCTAACCTGCATGGATCACGTATAGAATTATCATCTATTCAATGCATGTGACACAACATTTAAAATGTAAATTTGATGAAAAATGACCCCTGTACAGTCTTTTGATACTGTTCTACAGATGTCATCATTTGTCGGGGTTTGCTTGGATCTCAGCCCTTCCCAGGGATCGCTCACTTTTTGGATATCGGTCCTTCCCAGGGGTTGTTCACCACCTTGTTGTGGTTCGTTTGGATGCCTTCCCAGGATGCTCACCACCTTGTTGTGGTTTGCTTGGATGCCTTCCCAGGTTCACTCACCACCTTGTTGTGGTTTGCTTGGATGCCTTCCCAGGGTGCTCACCACCTTGTTGTGGTCTGCTTGGATGCCTTCCCAGGGTCACTTCGGGTTTGGATACCAGCCCTTCCCAGGGTCATTGATTGTTTGGATACCAGCCCTTCCCAGGGGTCACTTCTTGCTTGGATACCAGCCCTTCCCAGGGGTCATTGATTGTTTGGATACCAGCCCTTCCCAGGGGTCATTGATTGTTTGGATACCAGCCCTTCCCAGGGTCATTGATTGTTTGGATACCAACCCTTCCCAGGGGTCGATTGATTTGATTTGAGTGATTTCTTGAAGTGGGATGTGTGATCGGCTTCTGTCTTGGATCTCCCACCAACATCGTCCACGTACCATGCCGCAAAAGCCCTCACGGTCTGATCATTTGTGAGGTTGAAAGCGACGTGCTTGTACTTTCCCCTGAAGATTTCATGTTGATCGTACATGTTACGCATGCAAAAGATGTTGTGCATGATCTAGTAGATATGTTATGGATAGATTGCATGTGCACAACATATGTTTAGATAGAAATGACCCCTGTTCAGTCAAATGATATGATTCGACAGTCGTCATTGTTTACTAACATTTGATTGGATCACGCCTCGTCGTGAAGTGTAGTTTTTAGACTTCAACATTGATTTGGTACTCTGCCTGCTTTTGGTCGTCTACATTTTCATCGAGTTGAGGCAGTCTGTTTCGCTCTCTATGATGATCGACAGCTATGTTGGGCTCCTTGGCCTTTTGATCATTTCTGCTGGTCGATATGCTGTTGTCCCGCATTATATCATCCTTGTATATGCTCATGCACGTGGATCATTTGGATGTCGAGGCAGTGATAGTCAGGATTGGGGAGAGGCCCAATGACGATAAGTTCTGTGCAGCCTCAGCTTCCTTCCATTTCACGATTCTTAACTGCCCCTGCCTTGGCGCGTGTCGCTACCAAGAATTTCTATCGAAAACTCGCGTTGTTGACCGTGCTGAGTTATCCACAGCTCAGCAAGATCCTGCATATCAGACGACTAACAAATGCCAAAACTTGAAGGCTCGGGCCGTTGGTGTTAGTTCAACACAAAGATATTATAATCTCGACAAAAGAGTAAATGCAGTTAAATCACATGAAATTGAATATCTGTTGATCGCACAATCTAGCGAGTTGTGAACCGTGAATGTACGAGATTGGAAGTTTTTTTTTCAATCCCTCGTGAGTTGATGATTTTCTATTTAACGAGTTATGAAATCGTAAGAACACCTTCAAGCATTCATGGTCATTGTACGTGAGTAAGGTTGAATTCAAAAGAAGTACCTTCCCTCGTCAAAGGTATTCTGTCTCCATTCTCGACAACGTTCTTAGCAGGATTGACGTCATATGACAAATGCACTGTGCGATGCAGCATTCAGTAGGGGTTTCTCTTCTATGACTTCTTGTTTAAGGCCGAAAGTTTTTCGTATTATCTTTTCTCTTTATTAGCCCACTTCACTTGTCTCGTTTTCTTAGGCTATTCAAAGTTACCCATTTAAAGAGTTTTGGACCAAGGACTCCCAAACCAGACGGTTTTAGGGCATTAGGTGTACAGACACCCCTTCAGGTTTATTTACTCGAGTAACAAAGGCCACGGTTCGAGACAAGCTGGTGGTCTGCACCATTAATTCTTTGCTTGACCTTGCGCAAGATTCGTTTTCTTAGGCTTGAGTTACCCATGTAGCGAATGTTAGGCCGGTGACTCCCAAACCAGACGGCTTTAGGGCACCAGATGCAGAGACACCCCTTAGGCTTAATTACTCGAGTAGCCCATGCCACGATTCGAATCTGCTCGGCCTCCTCTACTGTAATGCTCATTTTCTTAGGCTCTGGTTTACCCATGTAACGAGTGTTGGGCCAGCGAATCCCAAACCAGATGGCTTTAGGGCACCAGGTGTAGAGACACCCCTCGGGCTTAATTACTCGAATAACCCAGGCCACGATTCGAGACATTAGCTTGATAATCATTTATCGTCTGACTTCTTGATATTAGCTTGATAATTATTGACTGTCTGACTACGTGTTAATTGCCATCAACGTCGTCATAGTTTTATACCCCACAGCTGAAAGTTCGTGCAAATGCAAAGTGAAGATTGGCACATGAGGTCGATTCTGTCGCAAATGTTGCTTTGAATTAAGGCTTTGTACCCGATCAAAAGGTTGAATAGCTTTCTTCGTCTAATCATACTCACGATCGTGCTCCACGGTTGCTTGTCAGAATTAATCCGATTCCTATCAAGTCAAATAAAATCCCCTTTCACGCGGGTCATCGTATCCCGGGAAAACTATGCTTGACAAATGCCAGATGATCGTATCGTTGAATATTGAATTGACATGAGGTAGCATTTGATGATGATGGTGCATGTTGATGGGATTGTTGCATGGGTGCCAATTTGCACGTCATCATTTCCTGGGTAGTTGACAAATGCCCCAGTGTTAAGTTGCTTTTCTTGTGATCTCCCTCGTACTGGTTGCATCGGTATCTCGCTGGGCTGACAAAAGATCCGGTCCTTTGACTTGTTGAAAGGTTTGGGGGATTTTTGATTTTTGAGATTTGTTTTTTGGTCGAATATGCCCCTACTCCGAGTTCTTTGTGATCGTTAGGGGTTCTGATGTTTGCTGGCGATGGTTTGGTCTAAGTCAGGTTTAGATTTATCTTCGACCCATCCTTTGATCTCGTCAGGCGTATTGTTGATATATGTCTCGTCCTGCTCAATCCCCATCAGATCGAAATCTAGCTCTATACCAAAATCGTGATCCTCCTTCAAATTTGGCCTATCACTTGTCAGGCTAGAATGCCTCAAATCGGGGTACCTGACATAAAACAAAAATGCTTGTCATATATATAAAACATTTCAGCACATGATCTTCTTTTTGGATAACATGACAAAATGACATGAGCGTGCAGGGATTTGAAATAAAACTCAGAATTTTAAAACCCATTGATCCTCTACTGGCTGGGATTCACTGCCATACTCCTGGATTTACCCCTTCCTGGATATCACCTGCTGCACGGTCCAATTGACCATGGTGAGGTCAAGCAATGGAGCCCATTAGGAGGTGCATGGATCGCATTGGCATGGATCTGACATTGATGGCATTTTCCTGACATGAGCATCGCAGTCAGTTTTCATAGTTAGCCAGTAGTGACCCGCTCACATGATTTTCTTTGCCAAAAATGTTCTGCTCATATGGGCTCTGCACACATCGCCATGTACTTCGTTCATTTGCCTGTGGGCTTCTTCGGCTTCCAGATATCTCAGCAGTCCCGTAGCTAGGTCCCGTTTATGCCCTTTGGTGCTGTATATTCCCATGGTCTGCCGGATGACCAATTCGGAGTCTCCAACTACTATCATCCTTTTGATTCCCATTCCCAGGGCTAATCTCAGTCCTAGGATGAATCCCTCGTATTCGGCCGTATTGTTGGAGTGGCAGAACTGTAACTTCATGGCTATCGACCTCTGCCATTTGGATGGATGGAGTATGGACTTTACGGCCTCTTAGTACTGTGCCAGTTACAAGTTGGCAAATGCATGTCAACACTGATGCATGATTATTATTTTTTTCTTTTTTTTTCTTTTCTTTTTTAGGTTCTCTAATCTTATCCTGCAAAACAAGGTCAGTGTTTGATGACAGGATAGTATTTTTAGAAAACCTTGGTACGGGGTATGGATTGCCTTCCTGTAAAACCATGTCAGTATTCTCTTTATATGTGCAGGTGATGTAATCACATGATACATGACATATTTATTACGATGATGATGGTACGACAGTTGTATGCCATTTGCATGACATTTATTTACTTGACTGAACGATAAAAGGGCATGAAGAAGCTTCCCTTTCGTTAGGTTTATCAAAGGCTAACCTACCCTAGGGTTACTCTCGCGGGCTTTTCGGCATGAAGGTCCCCAAATCTTCGCAATCTACTCGTCTGAATCCTTTCGATTGGAACGGATCTGGGTGTTGCGTTTCCTGAGCCATCTCCGGGGAGCAGCCCCTTCGAGTCCAGTAATAAGCAACCGACGGGTTCGCCTCAAGAGGAGGTACACTCTCAACATACATTCACATTCATCGTCCTCACCATATGCATATGATTACGTTAAAGTAAAGTCATTCCATTCAACCATTCATTCATTGGTAAAACACATTCACACAACAACAGGTCAAAATATCGCACGCACACACACATTCATGAATTTTAAAGGATAGGACAGCATCAAGACTTGAACGCGGCTTAAGCCCTCTAATGTCCCCAGCAGAGTCGCTAGCTGTCGACGCCGGGAGGAATCGCTTCTTTGGTGATCATTACTGTTGGGATATTTGTATGTATAACAAATATAACTTATACACGCAAGTGCACGCGCTCCACAAGTAATATAAAGTAAGTAAAGTATCGATCCCACGAGGAATAGAATTGCATTTACAATATCAACCACCGATTTTATAATTAATTCGGTCTCTTTAAACAATTGATTACAAGGCTGAAAATTATCTAATGATTGCAAAAGAAACTAATAGAACAAATTGTGGTTGTATAAATTCAGAATTTATGAGCTTGGGATTATAATATCACTTAATACACACTTAAATTTTCATGCTTCCTATTGTTGCTAATTGATTACTATAGAATGTTAGTCGAAAACACGAAAGTAAAATATGACCATCTCTCGATGCACCATATTCATATCACACTAAATCCACAATTGATAGAATGAATGTGAACACCCTAGATGACTAACGCACTATATTTCTATGTGAATTACAATCAAAAGGGTTTAAGAGCAAGTTTTCAATTGGCCACACATGGTGCTTCGGTATATCTCTATCCTAAGCACGAATCATAATTTTACGAGGAATGTAAAGATTATGAACATATGCTCGCATAATTAGATCTCAATTTATATTTCCCTTCTCAATTCCATATAAATTATCACAGTAATTGGTGATCAAGCCATTAAACATGAAGTATAGATTATGCTAGACATTCATTTCATAACCAACTAGCAAAAATAAGGAAGCATTTCAATTCTTAGTAATGCAAAAGATCCATTATAATCCCAAGAATTAAGTTTAGTTCATAATAACAATACTAGAATTCATCATGCACAATTGGTTCATCATCATAATTACAGAATAGGAAAATTAATCAAAAACAGCAAATATTCAAGCTCCCTGTTTCCGTTCTGCAACTTCTAATGATTTTCCAAGTTGTGTAGATAATTGATTTCTTGCTCCCAATCTCCAATTCAGCATCCATATAGCTCCATTCTTCAGTTCCCAAATGCCAATTATGCTCAGTTGATTGTTTCCAAGTTTGAAGCTAGAATGCAGTAAACTATTCTAATTTTCGTGTAGGAGGAGAGCTCCCAAATTGAATTCCAAAGTTGGCTAATAATGCATGCATGATTTGTCTTATTTTGACTTATTTTGATTCCCACTAGTAAAGTTCAAACCCACTGAATCCTCAAAATCTAGCACCACTCCATTTCCTGATAATGCTGCTTCGCTGGATGGAACGTGCTGCATAGCTGGCTGGCGACAGGCGCAGCTACGCCGGCGCCCTTTTTAAAAGGGGCGCAGCTGCGCCGGGGTCAGGGGATGAATAGGAGGAGCGCAGCTGCGCCGGCCTCAAGGCCAAGCTGGGCGCAGCTGCGCCGGCTGCCAGTTTGCTGCACTGCTGCTGTAACAATGTTTCTCGACTCTCGTGTCCTGCACAAGCAACAAACAATCAAATAGCCCCCATTCACAAATGCAATAAACCCCGAGCCAAATTTACCAAAAACCATGCAAAAGCCGTATAATGAGACTAGTGAATCAAAACCGAAAGAGAGGGAAAAAATGCATAAAAATGCACTAAGAAGCTATTAGGTAAGCAACAAGTGAAACCAAAAAACATCCAATAAGTAGGTATGAAACCTACTTATCAATTACCCTTTCCGATTTTAGTTTTCTTATTTAAATGATTTTTTGGAAAAGGTCGGCATAAATGTCGACGGGGTTTTAAAATATCGTTTTTTATGATGAGCCAATTAACCAGAGTCGCCAGTTGGTATATTTGAAATGGATGTATCAACTCATCCGATTTTTTGTTTTCGTAAATCACTGGCTCATATGTGACTCCGAATTAATTGGTCTGCAAACCGAGATTCATAGAGTTCGGGGGCTTGCTTAAGCGAGGGGAAGGTGTTAGGCACCCCCCGACTTCCATGAAACACGGTTACCGCAATCTTGATGCTTTTCCAATCCTTTAATTCTTGAATGTGTGTGTGTGCATGTGTGTGCCTATGTATATGTCGTGGTGAGTTTGCATGAAGAAACCATTTGGGTTTTTATGAAAAGTCGTGTTTTCTTTTGAGAATGCTTTAGAATGTCCTTCGGCTTATACGAGAAAGCTTTATGGGAAAGGTTTGATTTTAATTGTCAAAAACTATGAGATTTTTCATTAGGTGTCGTTTTGGCAAAAACAAGAGTTTTCTAAACCTTCGTCAAAATAGGAATCGAGATCTATACGTTGCTTTCGTAACTCAAATGATGGCAACTTCTAGGATCTCTTTAACCCTATGCACAAAGATTTAACAAAACATTACTTATTTGTATAAAACCATTTTTGTGATGTTTGAAAATGATTTTTTCTTTTGCCTTCTCGTTAAATAGAAATCGACATTCATTAGCACTCCCAATTTCTTATCCTCGTGATGCTAATAACCTAGTTTGATTGATTTTATGAAAATCTTTATCGTTTAGCTTTGAAATCAATTTGTGTCATAAATCAAATCAAGCATTAAAATGCGTGGGGGGGCTATTCATGGGCATGGAAGCCATCAAAATAACCCCGAACGCCCACAAGCACATATTTCACTATACGGGGCCTTAAACCCGATTTTCGACTTGATATCGTTTTAAGGCCCGATAATTACATATTTACAATAAAGGGTACATCGGCCCTATTATTTACACCCAAAAATGTCCATCATCGGATTTGGACCACGGGGTCGCGTTCCTAGGCTCACACCCAAAATTGCTACATTACTATAATGAGCTAAACATCATCAAATGGATATCATCGAGCCATTAGGAAGAATTTCGTTCCATTTGGAACCCTCACTAATAGTCCTCAATCCATGGATCCACAACAATATACAAGAAAAACTACATTTCACATAACCCAATTGACAAGAAGATTAACAAAATGATATATCAAAATTGCTATAGAAATGGTCTTTTCACCTTGCAAATAATCCTCACAATATGTATGAATTTGTATATTGAATAGAGTAGAAGGTATAGGATATATAACCTTACACAAAAGATGTAATTCCTCACTTTTTTTCTCTCTTTTCTCTCTATTTTTCTTGCAAATTTCTGCTGTTTTCTCCCTCTTTTCCGAGCTGTTGCTGGTTTTCTTTCTTCCTCTCTCGAACCCCCTGTATGCTGAGTGAGGGATGAGCTGAAATAGGCTGGCCAGAGCCAGCCGCAGATGGATCTGCGGCTGGCCGCAGATTGATCTACGGCTGGCTGGCCGCCGCCCCTCCACTCAGCTGATTTTCAGTTTTCGTGTTTCGAGTTCCGTGTTTTCAAAAGGCGCACTCATTGGCCGCAGATCAATCCGCGGCTGACTGGCTTGACTTTCTCGATTTTTGTGCTACGCCTCGATTCTCGTGTCGTGACGTCAGTTTTCGCCGACAGGCTCGTATTTTGCAGTCCGGGAATTACTGGGAGGCGTGCCACATCCTCCGGGAATGCTCAATTCGGACAGCCTTGTTGTCACGTTGGTTTCGGTTGTAAATCGTCGCGGTGGCGTCGAGTGTTCGCACTTGTCCATCCTTTGCTCTCGCAGGCCGGTTCTTTTGACGAATTTGCCCTCCTGTCTGGGTTAGTATACGAAGTGCAAAATTTGGGTGTCTACATACAAGTAACCTAAATACTATAGGAATCCGAAAATATGCTAAAACTAACTAATTAAATAAGGAAATCCGCGTCAAAATCTCGTCAAAACCCGTCAACTGGAATTCGACCAATTCGCTGGGGTAAATTTAATGAATTGTGGGAACTCGCCAGTGCAGAACTACGCTGGGGGGAATTCATTTGGCCTAGGGAATTCGTCGGGGCGAACTCAATAAAGATGAATTGGCTAGGGCGGATTTAGAGCTTGCTGGGGCACGTTTGGATAAAGACGAACTCGTCAGGGCGAGTTCAATAAGCTTGCTGAGCTCGTCGGGGCGAACTCCCTGAATTCTAACTTCCAAGTTTGCTTTCCAGGCTTTGGTCTAGAACGTCATTTGGATTAAGATTAATGCTTTGGCCATTCACTCCTATCATATTCACAAGCTTAGATCCCACCTCCAAAGCTCCCGAACCTGTTCCTTTCTCTTTCCAAGCGGCTTGAATAAGAACAAGCAATCCATCTTAGCTCTAGCCCTCGTCACTGGTCTAACTGGAACTTGTACCGAATTCGATCCATCACCTCCATTTGAATCCAGGCTAGGCATGTCCTTATCATCAAGTACTTAGCAGCTTGAACTAGATGATCAAAATCGTATAGTGTGTTCTTTGTACTCTTGTAAAGCTTAGGCATTTTGATCGTTGTTCGTTCTTTTAATTTGAATTCCTATTGCCTTTTATAGTCTGTCTGATAATCTTCCCGTTGCGAGGTTCTCGTTGGCGTATTTAATGTTTCAGATATTCTAGGATCCTTGATGTTGACATTTAAGTCTATGTGTCAGCTATTTTTTAGCTTGTCTGTCACATCAGTCTACTTTCTCACCTAACACCACTGAGATGTCATTTTCAACAAACTAGCTATTGGACACATCTTCTAATCCTTTGATTCGGACCAAAGATGTTTGGTGAGTGCATCGGGACCTTCAATCAGCAATGCTCCCTTGTCAGTTTTCTTGTCAAACTTGGCTTGACTCTACGAAGGAAGTAGAACTCTACGATTGATCTTTATGATCAACTCAACGAAGATTTACTTTACGATTCTGGAGCTTACTTTACGATCTTGTCTTTACTGAACGATCCTTGTGATACTTTACGATTTGGGGCACTCTACGTTCAGTTCTCACTTAACGATCTTTACTTAGCTCTGCTATCTTCTGTTCACTTTTACGAACTGATTTTCACTTTGCGATTTGCAGTGAACTTTACCATCCATGCAAAAGCTTTACGATTTATCATCTGATGCACTGAGGGCATGAGTTGACTCCGTGATCTGTCATCTTTATATTACGGATTTTGCAGAGTGACTAAATAAACAATTTGAGCCTATTTACTATACATCAGATTAACTCAAATTGATCAACCTAACATATTTGATCTTTTTACTCTAAGTCCTTGTACATTGAATCAACAAATCATCACTAAGGACTTTACAAAACTTATAGATTATAAATATACATTAAGTGCTTTCATCATCAAATTAAAACATCATATTAATCATGCAGACTCTAACAATCTCCCCATATTTGATGATGACAAAACTAACAGTTTCATAACATTCATCAACTCTCGAATGCAGGTACTTGAAATATAAATATGACTTAAAATATAGTAAGTCATTGTATTGCTAGAGCAAAAGAATGAGTTTATTGATGTATAATAATGTGTACAAGTATAGAAAATTTATAGTAATTCTGAATTATAAAGAAATATATGTATACTTACTAAGCTGACCATCATTTATCTTCTTCCTCTTTTTTCTCTTGAGAGCCATCTCTTCTCATATCCAACTCTATGATCATGCCTTGATTTTTCTTCAACAACTTATCTTATCATCTCCTCAGCAGAATCTCCTGGGCCAAGATCAGGCATATTGGTTCTTTCTTCTCCAATGACATAAATCCCTTGAAGATTTCTATTGACATACGCAGGATCACCAGATGACATTCGTGAGCCAGTTAGAGTAATTTTGCTTGACGAATCATGTCGTAAGGAAGAATGGCCATGATCAACAGGAATTGCTGCTGAAGGAGGAGGAGGGGTTCTAGATCTGTAGATCGGAGGATTAACCGATATTTGCTTTTGATTTCTTTTCCTTTTCTCCCCTTGAGATGGTTGCTTCCCTTTCTGCTTCTCCCCTTGAGACTGATCTTTCTCCCCCTTTTTGTCATCATGCACCTTAGAGAGATGCTTGACTGAATTAACAAGCTCTTGAAGTTGAGAGGAAGACATAACAATATCAGCCCGAATTGTTTCTTGTCGAACGGCTGCTTGATCACTTTGTTGAGCAACTAAGGCCATTGTGTTATCAACATTTAGTGCCACGACATTTTTAAATTCAGATAGTGCAGTACTGAGTTCAAAGACTTTATCTGTCAAGGATTTTGTTGAACGCTCATTTTGTTGCTGAGGTGCTAGAACAACCTGTTTATGATCATTAAGAACTTTGAGGAAGATTTTGTCTCGGTCGTGAAGACGGCCAGACATATCCTTGAATAAAGATTTCAGTTACTTTTGCAGTTCTCTGCCCATGTCGCCAGGTAGATGATCTGCAACAGTTGTAATCTTGTCCATACGATCACGAAGCTCAATGGTGTTTTGCTCAAACTTTTCATCAATATCACGAGACATGGGAGCTGTCGTTAACACTCTAAAATTAATACCTTACTTCTACGCTCCTAACACAATAATTAGTATAGCAATAAGTAAGGGTCGATCCCTTAGAGAGTGAATTATTTTATATTTATCCTAATGTTTCCAAATACTACTGACTATAAATTGGGGAGTTTTGAATTGAATTAAACTAACTAATGTAATAGAAAATAATTAATAAGAATAACCAATGAATTAAAGACTTCAGTTCAGTATCGCCTTTTTACAATAATGAAGTAATCAAGTATAATAATATTTATCCTTCAATGAAACTAATAGTCCTAGATAACAATAAGCTCTGCTATCTGAAATTTCCCTTAGATTATCACTCAATGAAATAAGCTCTTATCATGATTCTAACTATCATACAACCTAGAACAAGCTCTCTAGATTTAATATAATAGCAGCATTAAGAACTAGGAAATTAGATTATTCTAAGCAACAATCACACAAGCTCGAATTATTTAACATGTCTTCTGATAATCTTAGCAATACTCAAAAGTTTGTCCACAATCATATATTAATAATTACTACTTGTATTAGGAACAATATCAATTACACGTAATACTATTCCTCAATCTAGAATATGATATTAGCTAACCAATTCAATTATGCAGAAATCAAATCAATTAAGCCAAATAACGTTCAACAATTAAATCTGATTATCAAGAATGAATTTCATACAAGAACGAATAAATAAAGTAAACTTGATCAAACCATTAATTATAAAGAAGGTTCAACATCCCTTAGAACCGAAATAGAGAATTTAGCTCGACATGCCTTCAATCTTGCAAAATTAGGGTTTAAATTTTAATGTAAATTATGATGTAGATGTTCCTAATATCTAACTAATAACATGTATTTATATTCCTAAGATAATATCCTAATACTCTAAGAAATAACAATCCAATTGCAATTAGAACTCCTCAAGATTTCCTGGCCTGAAGCAAAAATTATTTCTCAAAATCCCGTCGAATTCGCTGGGGCAGATTCAATTTACTAGATGAATTCATCGGGGTGAATTCAGTTGAGGTGACCGGGCTGGGACGAGCTCAGAATGCGCTGGGGTGAGTTGGACAGAAGGGAATTCACCGGGGCAAATTCATTGGCCTTATGAACTCGTCGGGGCGAGTTCATCAGTTTTTCCAAAAGTTGAATTTTTTCTCCTGTTTTCTTGCTTTGGCTCCATTTACCCCTGAAATCATCAAATACCTTAATAAGCTCATATACACCATAAAACATGCAATAAACTAAATATAAAGGAATTAAAATAAATGAATATTTTGCACTAATCAAGATATTTGTGCAGTTAGATTGGTCAGTTGCTTAGTGGTTGGGATGACTGCAAGACTATGACGACCCAGAGTTTTGGAATTGTTATAATAAGAATTTAATAAAAAAAAAATACTTATTAAGAGTTAAAATGGTTAGCTTGGTAATTGAGCTTACAGGTATTATTGAATAAAATAGAGTTTTAGTATTAATACTATTTATTAAGCGTTTAAAGGTTATGTTATAACCTAGACGGTGCATATGCAATGGTTAGTAAGTACGAAAGTTCGTATAAGTGAATACAGTAATTTTGGAGAAATATCGTTGAATCGTTATTTGGTGTGGGCATACACCCAAAAATGCTATTTATTAGATTAAATAAATAGTGATGGAATTGTTATTGAATAAATTATTTGGTGTAAAGGTATTAACCAAATATAGGTGGGATGTATGTACGTTGATGTACAGGATTATGGGAAGTTAATCGAGAAGAGTAGCGATCGCGAGTTGTGAATACCCTTGTAATTTGAGTTTATTAATATTATTAAATGGATTAAATATTATTTTTATGAGATGTGTTTTAAGGTTATTTTATAACCTAGATTATGTTAACACATGAATTTTATGTGTCCTGGCTTCGCATAAGTGGATAAATTGATTTCGCAAAAAATCGCTAAATCACTATTCACAGGGCACGTTTACTGAGGCACTATTCACATCAGATATTTTTACGTCTTTTTCGAGTTTGAGTAATTTCGTTAAGACGCGTGTGTGAAGGAATAATTTTTTCAAGCGTAGAAAATTTTATTTGAGCATTATTCGGGATTTAATTATATCCGAAATGTATTATATGGGTATTCTGAATAAAGGGACAAACCCCGTATTTATTATTTTTACCCATTCTAAAATTTTATGGGAGTACCCATTTTAATTTTTGGGTAGAGTTATTGACCAAATTAGGTACAAAAGTGAGAGTTTTCAGATATAGGAGGGGAGTATTCGGGTACATATATTTGTATGTCACCCGAATGGTAGCCATTAATTTTAAATTTGACCAATGGGGAGTGAGAGGAAGAGGGGTTGTCGGCATAGTGTAACCTCTCACCAAACAAAATGCATTGAACTCTCCCATTTGCAACATTCCTCTCGAAACATACTCTCTCCATCCTCCCAAAATCCTCTTCTCCAAAGCTATTCAGCTGATCCCTTCCATTTTCAAGTGGTTCAGCAGTATTGAGAGATATAGAGAGAGAGAGTGGTTGCAAGAAGAAGAAGAAGTTGCAAAAACAGAAGGAAGGAGAAGAAAAGGGTTCGGGTGGAGAAGAAGAGAATAAGAAGAGGAAGTGTACGAGTGATTCCAAGAAGGAAGAACTTCCAAGCAAGCCCTAGATAATCTTCTGAACTTCTAGGAAGGATTTACAGAGGAAAATCTTTCACCCTAACCCATTTCATTTGATTTGTGTAAAGCTTTTCCAAGTTTTTGAGTTTTAAGCTTTCATGCTTGTGGACGATTTTTCTGGCAATTCTTGTTGTTGTTGTTTGTTATGGACGGTTGGTAATGTTGTTAAGAGGTTCTATAAGCCATTAATAACATTAAAGTGGAACAAAAACGAAGAAAATTCGTACCTTTGCTTAATGGAGGAAGAACTTTGGACAAAATTTTGGACTATGGACGTTCGGACCATTTTAGAGGGATGGTTAGCTATGATTTCGTATTTGTGTAATTTGTTTGTTGGTATAATGTTGTAGTTCCATGGGTTATGAAGTTAACCCAGTTGGAATAGAGTAAAAAGATGTAAAAACAAAGATTTTATGATGATTTTGGTGAAGAACACCAAGAACACCTAAAACAGAGTACAACTTTGTACTTTGGTCTAAGATTTGGCCGTCTTAATATTAATGAGTAGCTCTGAATTTTTGATATGTTGTAGTTCTATGAATTAGGAGTCCATAGAATCCGAAATGGACCAATTTGAACGTGTATAGAAGAAGTTATGAAGATCGGAGTTGGAGAGGGTCAGAATCGTGAGCTAGGAAAAAGCCAGCAGATTTTAGGCAGTATGAATGGCCCTGCGGCGCCACTCATAAGGCCAAAATTGGCGTTGTGGCGCCGGACACATGTCAGGTGCAGACGTGCCCGAGTGGACTGTTTTGACCTCCTGTAGTAAAATGGGCATAACTTTCTCATACGAACTCGATTGAGGTGATTCAAGATGATTCGGAACGAGAAAGAGTAGACCTACAACTTCTTTCTTCTTTAAGTTTTTCAATTTGAGGTCTGTAGCATGGCCTAAGTTGGCCATTTGTAGGACTAATGTGTAATTGGAGGCAATCAGAGAGTGTCGGGCATGCGCGTAAGCACGTGTAATGCTCCCAACAATGTAAAATAATGTTCTAAGTTTTAAAACATGATTATTATAATTTATAATGATGCTTAACATAAACCATTGAGTATTAGACAAATTCTAATGGGCGTGCTAAGCGTGCGCAAACGCGTGTCACTTGGGTGTTCGAATAGGCAGGTTTGGCGTACGGACGTGCAAACATCGTGACGCCGTAACAAGTGTGTATAACCTTGTTTAATATCATATTTCTAATAAGAATGAAACATTTTGGAGTGTTGGAACCCAATGTATGAGCATGCTAAGCACATGCAAAAGAGGCGAATTAGGCGTGTGATGTATAAATGCCGAAACGATACTTAAATAGTTTTTTGATTCAAATGAAACGAACATTATAAGATATAGAGTGGGGTTTATATAAACCAATAAGGATTGATGATGATGAGGGTCATAACGTTTTCAAACGACGTGACGTCGAGAAATGTTTTAGAGTTAATCGCATTAATTGTCTATAATGCGCGAACAATATGAGATAAGAATTATTATAATGTGAACCAATATATGAAGCCTTTTTAGTGGCTAATTGGTGTTTATTGTTAAATAAATTGTGTACGATATTTGAAGGACGAGCCATCATAAATTGGCAAGGAACGCTTAAGGTAAGTTCTTTCAGTAACTTGTTGACTTGTTTAAATGTATTGATGTACATCACTGGATTACTAAATATTTCATTGTTATGTGAATTATATGCGAGCATGATTAAAGTGTGCACGATGTATAACTATGCGACTATATTGTTCTACGTGGAACTTTAATTATTGTAAATATACAATATAAGATGCATAAGGTATGATATGAGATGTATGATGCATATATATAGATGCATTGCATAAGATTTATAATGCATGAGTAAGATGCATAGTATGAGAATCATGATGCATGAATAAAATGCAAACTTATGTGTTACGTGAAGCATGAAATGTGAAAGCTGTTAGTTCTTGTTGAGCCGTCGTGCTCGTACTTGCAAAAATAAAATTTTTGCAGATTCTTGATGCGATGAAATTCTCTTGATATCATGTTGATAAGGATTAGAGGCGCATGGACAAAGGAAAGTTGTTTATTGTTTCCTCATGGAAATTATGTAACGATCGAGAATTTTAATTTCCTTGTAACCCGAGTTACGTGTGAATGAAATGAATTTTTATTTTTATTTATATTATTATGTGTTATGTGCTTAAAGGTTGTGTTATAACCTAGAATATGTGTATGTGTTGAATTTTACGTGTTGTAGTGTCGTTAAGGTGAATATATTGACTTCGCGAAAAATCGCAAAATCACTATTCACGGGGCACGCTTATCGAGGCACTATTCACGCCATAATTTTTCTGTGTCTTTTTCGACTTTAATAAATTTCATAAATATGTGTATGCGTACGAATAATTTTTCCAAGTGTCGGATTTTCGTTTTGAGCCCGTTCGTGTTTTATTCGGTATCCGAAACATATGATAAGGCTGTTCTGAATATTTGGACAAATCCCATAATAATTATTTTTATATGTCCCAATAATTATGGGAGTACCCATTTTAATTTTGGGTAGAGTTATTTACCAGTTTTGGTACAAAAGGGGGAGTTTTCGGATATATTTTTGGTTGTTTCGGGTATTTATTTTGACTTGTTGCTCCAAGTGGGAACCACCCAACCACATTAGACCAATCAAAGGAGAGCATGGGGGGTGTATTGCCGGCAAGCTTGGAAAATTTGGCCAACCTTGAGCACCAAACCCACTTCTCCCTAATTCACTCCTCGAGTCTCCCAAATCATTCAAACTCTCATTCCTTCCCTAAACCATCAGCTGATAGAGAGAGAGAGAGAGAGAAATAGAGAGTGAGAAAGAGCTGCAAAGAGGAAGAAGAAAGAAGGAGAAGGCCGTCGGAAAAGTCGCCGGAAAAGAAGAAGACTCGCCGGAAAAAGGAAGGAGGAAGAAGAAGGCACGGGTGGAAGAAGAAGAGAGTCCAAGCAAGAAGAACTCGAGCCAAGCAAGCTTCTAAATCATCTAGGAAGGATTTACAGAGGTAAACACCAACAAAATCCATTCCATTCGATTTCTTGTAAAGATTTTCAAGTTTTCTTAGTTTTTGAGCTCTTGAGCTTGTTGATTGATTTTCTAGCGATTCTGGATGTTTTTGCTTGTTCTAGATGTTTATATATGTTGTTAAGAGACTATAGAAGCCATTAATAACATCAAAGTGGAACAAAAATAGAAGAAATCCGTACCTATGCTTAAGGAGGATGAAGAACATGAAGAACAATGGACTTTTGGACATTTGGACTTTTTAGAGGACTATAAAGGCTAGATTTCTTGTTTGTTAATTTTATTTGTTGCTATGTTGTTGTAGTTCCATGGGTTACGAAGATAACCCAATTGGAATGGAGTAAAAAGGAGTTAAAACGAGTTCGTAGGAATGATTTTCGTAAAACTTGTCAAGAACTCAAAGAATAGAGTATGAACTTTACACTTTGGCTTTAGATTTGACCATGTTAATGTTAATGGGTAGCTCTGCATTTTTGATATGTTGTAGCCCCATGAGTCAGGAGTCCATAGAGTCCGGAATGGACCAATTTGCTTGTGTATTGAAGGAGTTATGGAGGTTGGAGTGGCCGGAGGTCGGAGTCGCGTTCTGGAAACAAACCCAGAATCCGGCTACTGCAGAATGGCGCCGCAGCGCCACCCATATGCCCTGCAGCTCACGCTGCAGCGAGGGGCAAGTGGGGAAAAACCGGGACTCGCGCCGCAGCGTGAGGCCCAAGCCTTAAGGCTCACGCCGCAGCGTGAAGCCCGGTCATGGAGAAGACACGGGACTCACGCCGCAGCGTGAGGTCCAGTGCTTGGGCTCGGCGCCGCAGCGCCAGCTCCGTGTTTGGACCAGGTTGGGTCGGTCAGGCAGGTCAAGTCGGGTCTGACCTAATGAAACCTTTTCAATTGGTCCAACACTTATATTTTTCCTTGGATTAAGGATTAGACAGGTTAACTAAGCATATTCTGTTAAACCCTAAATGCTTAATTATTTCTCAAATGTCAACCAGATTGGTATTGTTTTAAGGCGAAAATTGAATAATCTAATTGCAATTTAGGCTTGGTTTCCAGGGGGCGCTGCCCCCGACCCCTGGGGAGCGAGACCCCCGACTGGGTAGTCATAGGGCAATCAACGTGTTTTAATGATGTAACGTCTGTTTTGAACCTAGTCTTTATGTGACTAATTGTTATGTGAATATAATTTACATGTGTAGGATATTAAGGAGCGTGTGTTGTAATATTGTAGCAGCGCTTCAGGCAAGTTCTTCTTTAACCCTTGTCTAACCCTTATGTTGGGCAAGTTTCTAAACCTTACGCACTACTTTTATTTCGTGCAAACAGGTACATTGTTGCAAGTTTCATGACTCAAATCGAGTTATTACCTTCAATTATATTGGTGGACTAATTTTTGTCAATTACTCCACATCAAAGATAAATTATTGATATTCACCGCTTGTATATTTGAATTCATTATCTGTTGTTGGATTGTGAGACGTTTAGTTCTTCATTTATGAACTGTTTAAGGAAATAGTTTACGCCACTTGTTTCGGCTAGACGTATGTTTAATCATCATTGTTGTTAAGTAAAGCTATCCAATCAAATTGTTTGGTTTGGATTCCTATGTAAAGCTGAGATGAACAACCCTCTTAGCAGGGGAAACAGTATGTATGTCGGGAGACCGACACGCGCGCGAACAGTATGTTAAAGGGGTTATGCATAACACCGGGTACATTAGGCTGATCACCTATTGTATTAGTATGTTGGATTATCGGATGAATTTTCTGGTGATTCTAGTAAAAGTTCAGTGTCAAGATGACCACTTACTATAGAATATTTCCTCCATTTGGAAACATTGAAATCATTCGGTCCTTAGAGGCCCTACAATTGTGTTAATGAGGTCATTCGTTGAGATTATGCAGATTCTTGAGCTATCTTTTATTCTCTTGATTCTTGTAAGCTATAAAGTATTCATTTGATCATTCACGATTATTGTTATTATACTTGCTGAGCAAATTTGTTGCTCACCCTTGCTTTCCTTAAAATATTTCAGTTAGTGGAGCTCGTGGTGAAAGTTCTGGGAAGGATAAAGGCAAAGGCAAAGCTACGGATTAGCTTTGTACCATTAAGATCACCATTTTGATTATGTATTAAGACTCGTTGACTTTTGTGATGTATTAAGACTTAATTACCCTTATGTATTAAGTTACGTTGTAGAAGTTTTGGTTTCGAGACTTGGGACAGGATTATTTGTGTTATATCAATACGAATATTCCTTTATTTCCGCTGTAAGTTATCAATAGTTTGATGCAGGTATGAGATAGTGATGAACCAGGTTCGCGGTTCGGGTGACCCGGATTTGGGGGCGTCACAACTTATTTAGCCGTGATGACGGTATACGATGTACGTGAATTAGATTATGTAAACCTTGAGTAAAAATGGGGGTTATCCATTCTAGTAGTCAAGATGCTATTATGTAATTTTACTTGTTACAGTAAACTAGAAGGATGATGATGTTGCATAAAGGACATTATAACGAATGTATAGTTATTGAATAAATTTGCATATATTTAGGGGTTGACTAAAGTCAGAATCTGAACCTTGCGTTCACACATGAAATATTGTAAAGGATCATGGTATTTATTCAACCTTGATCATTAGTGTATTATTAAAGGTCTTCGTACCTTGGATTAGATTAGGATATGTTCTAATATTATTGTAATTACATTCTTGTAGTAAGTCTATGTTGTATGTATAGTACCATGACGCACCAAACCCGGGTTTAAAGTTAAGAACCGAATTTCTAGGGCGTTACATATGAAGCCTCCAAATCCGGGTCCCTTGAACCTCGGACCTGGTGCGTCACGATACATTATATTTACAACTACTGCGGAAGATATAAACATAAATTGTCTATACAATAAACTCTACTACATATCCCAAGGTCTATAACCTTTATAAATACATACCTTCAATAACTTAAAAGGTTTACAATATTATTTACATCAAATAACTAAATAGTTAACAGGCATAACCATCTAATCTTGTCCTTTACTTTTGTATCTGTCTTTCCTTGAACATTCGCCTTAAATCTGAAATTTCTTATCATGATATAGCAATGGTGAGCAACTAGTTTGCCCAGCAAGTTTAAATACAATTAGGATATATTATGATTGAAAGAAAGAATAAACTTTCGAATTTTCACCAATATAATAATCGTGAAAGAGCATGAATCAAAATTTTCAATGATTGAATGACTGAATTCAATAATGCAGGGTGTTAATAATGACCATGGACCAATTTAACTGAACCTTACGGTAATGAAGTTGATCAGCCTTTCATACCTGATGGACATATGCAACATGCACTATGTGCGAATCAATAATTTAAGGAGGTGGAATAATTATAAAGAATTAAACCACTAGCATGCTTGAAACATAACAACTCAAGTTTGAGTTAAGATGAACTTGCTCAATATAAACTTGAGTAGGGTTAAGGAAACTTGTCTGTACCGTCGATTACTACTACGCAATCTAATTTAACCTCTTATGACAGACCTATCAGTTATAAGATTAATCTTTCAATTAGCATCACATATATCACCTTATAATATCACTTCTTTATCAGTAAATTATCTAACATTTAACCACATAATCAAATATTATATAACACTTTAGCACTATAAGCATTCATAATTCTAAAACTAGCACACCTCGAGTCTTCAACAATGTTCAATGTAGTATGCTGAGTGGTTTCCCACAAACAACCAACAAACTAGTTTCCGTCTCGTCTACACTGTTTTCACAGTGAGTTAGATCGGTTGCTAGTTCGTATCTACCTCCGCTCCCTGAAGGAATCGTTTAGCCTAGCTACTATATATCAACTATTAAAGAACATGACTGTACTACTACTTTATCATATACCTTATGAATTAATACTAGGTCTTTCATTTTATAAATTCTTCTTTATAATCCATTAAGCCTGAATACTTAATCCAGCATGTTGGATTATCCTAACATACCAATCCAACAAACTGGATTCAAACTAGCATCCAATCCAGCAACCTGGATTCAAACTATCCTACAATCCAGCAAGCTGGATTCACTAATTCAGCAAACCGGATTCATTAATTCAGCAAGCCGGATTCAAACTAATATAACTAATTCAGCAAATTGAATACATCTATTTAGCAAGCTGGATTCAAACTGTTTTCCCTTTTTAATATATCGAATTTCCAATATATCAAACCAAATAATACTATAGCAAATCGAATGCTAATAGAGCAAACCGAATGCTAAAATATTAAGCCAAATATGAATACAGCAAACCGGATTGGAAGCTGCATTCTTAAAATGACTTAATCTCTTTTAATAATCAATTTTTATTTTCTTTAAGTCTTGCCACACATATGTACATATCTTCCATACCCAAAAATACTTTCCTTATGAAATTTTTTAATTTCCTTTAACATTTTTCAAACGTCCGTTTTAACTTTCGAAACTAAGAAAAATGACCACTATCTTTCACAACTCCGATGACCCCTAATTTTTGATAGAATCTTATACATATTAACAAGTAATTCCAGTTAAAATTTCGTGGTCATCGGGTTTATAGAACTCCAATTATCGCTGTTTTCGTCGGAAAACTCTACGTTTTTATTTTAGCCGTAAATTCTTCATTACAAGTCAGAATACAGCGATTTTGGGACAGGAAGTATGTAACTTCCTATAGTTTCAGTGATAAAAAGACCTGAATTTATTGCACTTGCTAAGGGGTCAAAATAGTGCATCTAAGCTAGGGGTCAGCGGGTTTTATCCCGTTTCTCGATTTGAGGTCCTTCGCCATAACAGCCATAACTTCTTCGTGTTTTATAATTTTTGGGTGATTCAAGCGGCCACGCGAAGCTAACTTCCGTATCTACAACTTTGTCCTACTGAAAGTTTTCCAATTCCGAACAGATCAGTCCAGAAATCTCACGCAAGGGGACTGGCCCAAATCCGTTTATCAGATCTAGACAGATTCGACACGCCTCCTTTGAAATATCATAACTCCTTGCTCTGAAGTCGGAATTAGTCCGTTCTGGAGTCTATGGAAAGCTTATTCAATGTACCATAGTATACCAAAAGTCCAGAATTTTCTAGTAAATCTAGCCAACCCCGAATTTTTAATTTAGGAACAACAGTCCACTAGTTCTTCTAACTTTAGGAAAATAACCTTCTCTTCTCTCCTTTCGATTTTCATATTTTGAGTTTTACACAACCAAATCAGATGATTTCAAGTTCTATGAACTCCTAACTCATAATATTACAACATATTAAATCTACAGATTTTTACATCAACACCCACTAGGCGGATCTGAGGATGAAAGAGGAAAATGACGGTTTTTGAGTTTTAAGAAATTATTTCTTAGATCCAAGCTTAATAACCTATAAAACCACTAGATCTAAACATGAATTTTTCAACGTGTTTAAGCAACTCAGGCAGGCTGATATATAGCTTGTTCAATATAAAGTCTAATAACACTAACCCAAACCTAGATCCAAGTTAAATCACAATAAAAATACATAGAGTTTTGAGTTTTACCTTTTGTGTTCATCATTTTTTTTCTCTTTCTCTTTCCTTCTCCTCCATGGCCAAGATCTTGCTATCTTCTTCCTCTACCATGGTCGAGCCTTCTTTCTCTCCCTCCCTCTTCCTCTCGGTCGGACCTCTCTCTTTCCTCTTTTCCTTTCTTTGATTACCCGAGAATGAGAGATGGAGAACAAATGAGATATATAGATATAAATATTTTACTTTCCCTTTTTATCCTTCCTTCTCTCTTATAATTAAAATTGTTAGGAAATCTAATTATAAGATTAATACACATGTTAATTTCCATCTCTCTATACCCGGTATATTGTACCTTAATTAGCCCAATTTGATTTTTATTAACTAGATTAATAAAATGACTTAGTAAATCTCTAATCCTATAGCTAACAAAATTTAAGCCATTAAATGTTTTATTTGGACCTACTAATTTAATTAGGACCAAATCTTGGGCTCTTATTTAATTAACTCATATGGGTCATGTGAAACACATGGATAAACCCATATAATCTTATCTCATGCTAATTATTTATTTAGGATTTCTATTCCATTCTATTTGGAATTTAACTAACTATTCGCTTAAATTTATTTATATAACTCAATTAAATTCTTCCTTAAGTAAGTTAAAATAAATAATAACTGAGATATTTTAAAATAAGTCTCTTACATAAATCTACTAGTATTCAATTCTAAATACTAGTATTCTCCAATAATCATAACCCTTTGGTTATTCAATCATTGTTCCTAATATATAATATTAGGCTAAGTAGTTTTCTTTTTAGTTCTCTCTAAATAATAATTAAATATATACATATTAATTATCTAAGTCCATAACCAATTAAATGAGTGAACTTGGTTATTTAACCAATTGAACTAGTCCACTCGTATATACTTATTAGTTGGACTATTAATATAACACTTAAGTTTATTAACTCCTCATATTTATAATATGTTACATAGCTTTCCTTTTCATTTCTTTGTCACTTAAATTAAATAAATTTATTAACTTATTTAATTCACACAACACATATTCATTCATATTTCCTTACAAATGGAAATTTATTCCATAAATAAGATATTACAATTAAAATAATATTCCCTCTTTATTAAAATAATTCAATGCTAGAATTTATTTTAATATCCTTTATTTAAAGTATACAATATTTCTGTATACTAAACTGATGATTTAGCTTCGTAATATAAATTGTTTCGTAACAATTTATTTATGCGCAATAAATATACATATTTATCATCATCGCTCCTCTTTCTACAATATATATAGCACATCACTAAGTATATATATGTACCAATACACCTTTTCTTTAACCTTATAGCATCCCTTCATTGGAAAATTTATTTTCTTAATAAATTTTCCACTTGTATCATTATTAAATTTCTTACACCATTTAGTTCACATCAAATTTATAGGTATTGTAATACCTTATCCATAATATCCCTTCAAGTACATATAAATTCATTTCTAGGGTTTTGGAATTTTATAACCCATATTTTCTCTATTCTCTTTCAAAGAGTAAACCATATAGGTTTTTGTTAAATTTTTTAAATAAATCCACAAATTCACATCTATGTTTTATTCTTTAACCTTTAATTAATCATTCAACATTTTATCAATAAATCTTATGAATTTTTGGGTTGTCACATTACAAAGACGCTCCATGACTTGAACAAGTGAGACTTCTGAGCTACCCTAATTTCCTTGAGAGAGATTTAGTATAGCTAGTGGCAAATCAAAGAATTCATTTCTTGAATAGAAAGGTATCTCTGTCCGAATAACGGGTTTGGATTTGTGTTTTATTGATTGTATGGGGGATAGAGGATGTACAGGTGTATCTTTAGATGGTACAAGTATGAATGCTTTAGTTTTATTTGAATCAAATGTAGGGTTTTGAGACTTGATGAGTAGGTTTTAACCTATGAGTTTGATACATCTTTAGCTTAATTCTTTACAGTCTTTGAGTGTGTTTAGTATCTTTTTATTTGTTTTTGTATTGCTTTTGTAGGTCGAGGTTGGCTGTAGGTTGGAAGAAGAAGAAATAGCTAGGTGTAGGCCAACCTCGCTGGGGCGAGAATCCATGGTTTATTTTTCTCGCCGGGGCGAGGACTTTTGTGAAGAATTTCTCGCCGGGGCGAGAATGCGGCTGATGGAAATTAAAAGACTTTTCAGCAATCAGTTATCTTGGAAAGGTTGAAGCTAACAAGGATTCTATCTACCACTCTGATGAGAAGGCTTATGGGGATATAAATAGGAGATAACATATTGGATAAAATGACGACATACGGAGATTGAATTTTCAGAGCTGAGCAAGGAGATTGAAGATCAAGTCAAGCATCGTGAGGAATTCAGATTGGAGGACTAGAGATTACATTGAGTTTTCTTTTAATCTTTTATCTCTAATTTATAATTAATTATGATGACTTATTTTGGAATTCTAGTTTTTATTGTCAGTATGAACTAAACTTTTTAATTAAGGCTACAATTGAACCAGTTATATTTATGAATTAACTATATATTTGATTTCAGTTATTTAATCAATTTGAGTTGTCTATCTTATTCTATGCTTATTGATTAATTGTTTGGCCGACAATTAGCGGAATATCCTAAGTGAATTCGGGAGATGCAACCTAGGGTTAGAACTGGATGAGATAGCATGTATTCTTAATTATTTGCATGTGTTGAATAATTAGGGTTGTGAAGTGAATAGGGATATCTCTTTGCTGCATGTAACAATTAGAAATTGAAGCTTAATGAATTTAATCCTTTAGTTTTGCATAGGAATATCGCAGAGTTAATTGGATTAGACAGATTTATTTGATCACTTGGAAAAGGGCTTATAAATGCAGTTGAATTTTTGTTAACAACTCTATTAAAGTGAATAATTGGAATGCGTAGATAGATTGATTTATGATATAAATTGGGGATATTGTAGTCTTAATCTCTTTAAATCTGAATTTCAACCGTTGTGATAGTTGCTAGTGTTAGTAAAATTTAATTAGTTTAAATCAATATTCAAAATTGCGATTGTTTAATAGAATAGTCATAATCTAAATTGACAGTTGGAGATATAAAACATAGTAATTCCTGTGGGTTCGACACTCTTCCTTATCACTTTATTACTTGTTGACCGTGTATACTTGTACGTAATTGTTGATTGTGAAATCGGGCAACAAGTTTTTGGCGCCGTTGCCGGGGATTATTTGTGATTATAATTTTCAATATCAGTTTAATTAAGTCTGTTCTAATTAAGCAAACTTATTTTTCTTTTGCTTCTTGTTTCAGGTGTCTTTTGATTCGTTTATGCAAACGCAATCAAAATAACCGGAACTCGTGCAGTGTGAGGATCATCTTGAGAAAAAGCTACGTCAGTTGAGAAAATTCTGTCGGGAAACAATTGAGAAAGAGAAAATGGCTAACGAAGAACAGAAATCATTGAGGGAATATGCTATGCCTAAGATAAACGAGATCAAATCAAGCTTCACGAGACCAGCTATCACCGCTAATTCCTTTGAGATCAAGCCGGGAACAATTCATATGATTCTGAATACGGTACAGTTTGGGGGATTAGCTAACAACGATCCGAATGAACACTTAGTTAGCTTTCTAAAGATTTGTGATACCTTCAAATATCCTGATGTGATAGATGATGCAGTGAGATTACGTCTATTTCCGTTCACACTAAGAGATAAAGCTAAGAGTTGGTTGCATTCACTTCCGCCAGGATCCATCACAACTTGGGATGATCTAGCTCAGAAATTCCTAGCGAAATTCTTTCCGCCAACTAAGTCGGCTAAGTTAAGAAATGAGATTTCTACATTCGGGCAACAGTATGGAGAGTCGCTATACGAGGCTTGGGAAAGGTTCAAGGAGTTATTGAGAAAATGTCCACATCATGGGCTACCCAATTGGTTACAAGTTCAGACATTCTACAATAGGTTAAATAGTGACACTCGAACAAACATTGATGCAGCTGCGGGAGGAGCACTTATGGATAAAAATTTTGAGGAAGCTTTCACTTTGTTAGAGACGATGGCTGCGAATAACTATCAATGGCCGACTTCCAGAATGAATCAACAAAAGGTAGCTGGAGTATGGCTGCGAAGTAGATGTGGTCACGGCACTAACAGCTCAGATGGCAGCCATATCTAAGAAGATTGAAGCTTTGACAGAATAGAAAGTGCAGCAAGTAGCCTATGTGTGTGAGCTATGTGCAGGTGCACATCCGACGGAGTATTGTGCCATCAATCCGGAATCGGTACAGTTTTTGGGGAGCTATAACAGACCACAACAGCCATATCAGAATGCTTATAATCTGAGGTGGAAGAATCATCCGAGTTTCTCTTGGAGCAATAACACTCAGACTCAAAATCCAGCTCCAAGATCATAGAATCTCCCAGGTTTTCAAAACCAAGCTCCACAAAATGCAGAAAGAAAACCGAGTTTAGAAGAATGGTTGGCAAGATTCATCACAGCGTCTGAAAAAAGAATGAATGATCAAGATAAGCTGTTAACTCAGGTAGATTTGAATGTGAAAAGCCAGGCAGTGTCAATTAGGAACTTGGAAAATCAGCTGGGATAATTGGCTCACGTCTTGAACAGTCGACCACAAGGAGCACTTCCAAGCGATACAGAGGTTAACCCAAGAACGGATGGAAAAGAACATTGTAAGGCTGTCACCTTAAGGAGTGGAAAAGAGATTCCTGATATGGTGAAAGGGAATTCTAAACCAGAAACAGTTATGGATAATGAAGATGAGGTAACCCCAATGAAAAGTAAAGGCGAACGAATCAGAAAAGGTGCAGGATTCAGGGTCGGAGGCAAAGTCAAAAGAACTCAAGCCGGATAGTGTAGTGCCTCCCGTACCATTCCCTCAAAGATTGAAGAAAGCTAAGTTAGATAAGCAATTTTTTAGATTCTTAGATGTTTTCAAGAAACTGCACATTAACATACCATTTGCAGAAGCCCTGGAACAGATGCCCAGTT
The DNA here is from genome assembly GCA_034770075.1 of Aralia elata. Taxonomy (NCBI): domain Eukaryota; kingdom Viridiplantae; phylum Streptophyta; class Magnoliopsida; order Apiales; family Araliaceae; genus Aralia; species Aralia elata. The sequence goes on along the minus strand of CM068385.1, from coordinate 31,744,852 downwards.
ATGCAAAATTCATGAAGGAGGTTTTGGCAAAGAAGAGAAAATTGGGCGAATTCGAGACTATGGCATTAACCGAGGAATGCAGTACAATTTTGCAGAACAAATTGCCACCCAAACTAAAGGATCCAGGAAGCTTCAATATTCCATGTGTAATTGGTAACCAGTTCTCTGGAAGGGCATTGTGTGACTTAGGAGTTAGCATCAATTTAATGCCATTATCAGTTTACACTCAGCTTGGGCTAAAGGCACCAAAACCGACAAACATCAGCTTACAGTTGGCAGATAGGAGTGACATATCCGAGGGGTATTCTGGAAGATATTTTGGTTAAGGTTGATAAATTCATCTTCCCGGCTGACTTCATCATCGTGGATTACGAAAAGGATAAAGAAATCCCCATCATATTAGGTCGTCCATTCTTAGCAACAGGGAGAACGTTGATAGATGTACAAAAAGGTGAATTGACAATGAGAGTTCAAGATCAGGAAGTTACCTTCAACGTGTTTAAATCAATGAAATTCCCCAAGGAAGGTGAGGAATGCCTACGGATAGATCTGCTAGACGAAATCGTGCATGAACGAACCAATGCAAGTTATTGTGAAGATCCATTAGAAGCTGCCCTGATTGGGATAGACACTTTTGATAATTTTGATGAGTGGGATTATGTCAAGGTTTTAGATGCGTTACCTATTTCTCAGAAATTCAGCAGGCAATTTGATACACTTGACCGACCAAAAGAAGGAGAAAAGAGGTCCAAACCGTCAGTGGAAGAACCACCTATGCTTGAACTCAAATATCTTCCATCTCACCTAAGGTATGCTTACTTGGGAGACTCTGACACACTGCCAATAATAGTTTCTACTCATTTGAATGAATCTCAAGAAGAAAAACTATTAAGGGTTTTGCATGAGTATAAAACAGCAATTGGGTGGACATTAGCAGACATCAAGGGAATCAGTCCGTCGTTTTGCATGCACAAAATTCTGCTTGAAGAAGGAGCAAAACCAGTTATTGAACAACAAAGAAGATTGAATCCGATCATGAAGGATGTAGTGAAGAAGGAAATCATTAAGTGGTTAGATGCCGGTATTATCTATTCGATTTCAGACAGCTCTTGGGTAAGTCCTGTACAGTATGTGCCTAAAAAGGGGGGAATAACAGTGGTTGAGAATGAAAATAATGAACTCATTCCTACAAGAACAGTTACAGGTTGGCGAGTGTGTATGGATTACCGCAAGTTGAACAAAGCGACGCACAAGGATCACTTTCCATTGCCGTTTATTGATCAGATGTTGGATAGGTTGTCCGGTCATCAGTTCTATTGCCTTCTTAACGGATACTCAGATATATAACCAGATAGTAATAGCTCCGGAGGACCAAGAGAAAACGACTTTTACATACCCTTATGGGACGTTTGCATTCCAGAGAATGTCTTTCGGGTTATGTAATGCACCGACTACGTTTCAGCGATGCATGATGGCTATCTTCTCGGATATGGTTGAGCAGAATTTGGAGGTATTCATGGATGATTTTTCTGTATTCGGTGATAGTTTTGAATTGTGTCTGAACAATCTCATCTTAGTGTTGAAGCACTGTGTGGAGACAAATCTGGTGCTTAACTGGGAAAAATGCCACTTTATGGTCCAAGAAGGAATTATTCTAGGGCACAAAGTGTCTGAAGCAGGCTTAGAGGTGGATAGAGCAAAAATTGAAACCATTGAAAAGCTACCTCCACCGACATCTGTAAGAGGCATTAGAAGTTTTCTCGGACATGCAGGATTCTACCGTCGATTCATCAAGGACTTCTCAAAAATTTCAAAACCATTGTGTTCACTCCTTGAGAAAGATGTTCCATTCAAGATGGATCAATCTTGCATCGAAGCCTTTGAAGTGCTGAAAAAGAAGTTAGTCACAGCACCGATCATAGTTGCTCCCGATTGGACTTTACCTTTTGAGTTGATGTGTGACGCAAGTGATTATGCAGTGGGAGCTATGTTGGGTCAGCGAAGGGATAAGATTTTTCACACAATTTATTACTCAAGTAAGACACTCACTGATGCACAATTGAATTACATCACTACAGAAAAAGAGTTACTTGCAGTAGTATTTGCCTTGGATAAATTTCGAGCATATTTGATTGGAACCAAGGTGATAGTCTACACTGATCATCCAGCCATCAAATACTTGATTGCAAAGAAGGATGCCAAACCAAGGTTGATTCGATGGGTCCTCCTGTTACAAGAATTTGACTTAGAAATTCGAGATAGGAAAGGTACGGAGAATCAGGTGGCTGATCATCTTTCGAGGCTAAAGGATGTCGACATTCATAAAAAGGATGATGTGGTAATTAATGAGTCGTTTCCGGATGAGCAGCTATTTCGTATCAACACCGAAGTCCCTTGGTATGCTGATTACGTGAACTACCTAGTCAGTAACGTACTTCCGCAAGATTTCAATTCTCAACAAAGAAAGAAATTTCTCCATGATATCAAGCAGTACCTCTGGGATGAACCATTTCTTTTCAAAACTTGTGCGGATCAAATGATAAGATGTTGTGTGCCACAGGAAGAAATGGAGAGCATATTGACTCGATGCCATTGGTCAGAGTATGGAGGAGATTATGGGGGACAAAGAACTGCAGCAAAAGTGCTACCCTAACGCGGCTCTAAGTCCATCTGTCATTCAAAAGAGGAGTACTCTGTTTTCTATTCACAATTTACGTACACTATATCTTTGCATGAACGAGTCCTAGGGTTTGCACCTAATTAAAGAATCAAGTCAACCAGTTCAACCGCTCAACATACACAAAATCTATTCCATTGTCCCGTGCCTCTATCAGGTAACCTACATTGGGTAGTTTTGTTGCTTCGTTTGAGACAAGTTCATCTGAAATTGGTATTGGGCAATTTATATCCATGTTTTACTCTTGAGTTCTGATTTCCATTGAATTTTGGTTGGACTGTCTGGGTTTCAATTTATTTTAGTGCCTTCACTTGTGCCAATTCTAGTTGGAAATTAGTAGAGTTTGAGTTTGGGGGAAGTTTTGTTCCTAATTTTGCATAGCAGAGTTGTGGGGTGTTAGTCTTGTTGTTTCAGAATCTACGATTGTTAAGTGGTCAGTAATGGCTCCTAAAAGGCATCGGGGTGAGGGTTCATCTTCAACACCATCCAGGCAATTTGATAGAAGTAAATTCATCAGTGCTGAGGCAGCTGACAGATATGATTCGTATACATCGGGTAAAGCTCTAACTCAGAGCGTGGTCTCACACCTGACGAAGTGGTAGATGGTGAGATGATGTTACAGATAGTTGAGAGGGGATGGGAGACATTCACCGCCCATCCAGAACCTGCATGTATAGCCATTGTCAAAGAATTCTATGCCAATGCAGAAGACGCGTCTTCATGCGAGGTTACAATTCGGGGTAAGAAAGTTTCATTCCGAGCCCAGATGATCAATGAATATTATAACTTGAGACCGGATGTACGCTGTAGATACACTCAATTTCTTGCGGAGGGACCGAATTTGGAGAAGGTGGTTACTGATTTGTGTAAACCGGGGGACGACTTGGATATCCAGAGGGCCACGTGCAACAATTTTGTTCCATAACAAGGATTTGAGTCGTTATGGTAAGGTTTGGTATGCCTTCCTCTCCGCTAAGTTGATGCCATCACAGCATGTGAGTGATGTACCCAAGGAGAAAGCTTTGTTATTATATGCCATTGTGACGGGAATTGAGATTAATGTGGGGGAGGTGATTGAGGCGTCGATTCGCCGAACATTACGGAGCTTACATAGTCAGGGTGGTTTACCACACCCTTCTCTGATTTGTGGATTATATCTTCGGGCGGGTGTTCGTTGGGGAGCTGAGGAAGCTTTGCAGCAACCATTGCTACTTTTGGATCACTGTCTAATTGCACGATATAAGGAATGGGAAGGCGGTGAGTCGCATCCCCGTGGTCGGGGGTATATCATTCATTCTCCTTCTGAACTTGAGGAGCAGGCAACTGATGAAGAGGTAGCGGGTCCTTCGGCGTCTACTTCTACGGGCAAATCTAAGTTCAGCCTTCAATTTCGTGAATTGCAGCGCCTTATCGATTCTCAGCATAAAACCATATTGAGGCAAAATCAACGGTTGGCGGACCGACAAGAACATATGTTCGCTTACCAGCAGAGTTGTACGCAGGCGTTAGCAAACATGTATTCTAATATGCAACCGTTGATGGATTATGTTCATTTTCCAGAGGCGCAACCATTGCCAGTTTTTCCACCACCAACCCCAGATGATGATGACGAGTTTGGGCCTACTGCTTGACCTCTCAGGGAAGTCCTCTGTTCTTTACTTTCTTTATTTTTCGCACAATGAGGACATTGTATCATTTGAGTTTGGGGGGGGGTTTATTTTAGAATTTACTCATCTAGTTGCATTTTAGTTTTATTTGTCTTAGTTTCATTTTAGATTGCATTAGTCATCTATATAATATAAAAAAATACAAAAATTTAGTAGCGTAGGATCATATAGTATTGCATTTAGTAGGGGTATTCAAGCAATGCATTAATGAAAGTCATTTTGGGATGGCCGATGATAAACCTTGATCAGTTCTAATTCAGTTTAATGGGATGGATAGTGAGTGCTAAATTTGGGAGTTGACCGTTGTTAGTTGTGTTTACTTGGGACCCTTGGTTTTTAATTGCTCACGAATGTGTATTGAAGTAATTAGGAGTTGGTTCTTCTTTGGTGTATTACGTGCTCACATAAAGGTATAGATTGTTATCACTTGTTGGATCGGAAATTTTTTTTTAAAAAAAAAAAAGTTGTTGAATAAATACTGCTTCGATGTCTGTCTAAGTGCAAGAACAAGAATAATTAACGAATATAGACAGATAAGAGCAGGTCTTAATTAGTTTATCTTTGTGGCCGGTGTCATTTGAATAGTATGCCCTTAGGATGTGTCTTTACACTCAGCGCCCTAAAATCGTCTGGTTTGGGAGTCGTTGGTTGAAAGTTCGTTACATGGGTGACATTGAATAGCCTAATAAAGATGAACATTGCACTAGTCGAGATGCTATGACGAGATGGAGCGTAAAACGCACTCGTTTAGAAGAAAAACAGAAAGAAAAATGTGAAGACAAGTGAATAGCAAGGAAGAATAGGTATTCAAGAAGTTGGGTGTTGGCAAAACTCTAGTTTCTATCTCTATAAAAATTGCAAGTACTCTCCACAATCTAATGCAAGAGTGTGTAGCCCTAATCTATGATAAGACTCCTCTTATTTATAGATGTAGGAATAACCCTTCCCTAAATTATTTAGGATTAGGGTTTCTATTATAATTAAACTCATTTAATTAATTATGCTCCTAATCCAATTAGAAATCCATGAGAGAGTGCTTCTATTAATTAATTCCTAATCCCTATTAGGAATTAAATAATAGTAATAGTAATAATTATAATAAGACTCCTCTTATTAATTTATATTTAAAATTTATAAAATATTAAATAATAAATATTAAGCTATTTAATTTATTCTATCTCCATAGATTAAATTAAATACATTCTTATTATTACAATTATGTCATTTACTTCTTAAATAAATATTTTTCCTTTTTGCAGTGTGACCCTTTAGGTTCTCCATATTAAACCGGTTGTGAATAAATCAATTAGAACAATTATAATTATATTTAAATAAATAACTTAAACTATTTAATTCATTTAAATAAATAATATTTATTCTACAATAAGGGTAAGCCCCTTAGCAATCAACGACTTTCCAGATAATATAGATTTCAACATTAATCACAAAAGAACCTTTCAGTGCATAGTTACCGTACAATTCAATCCTTCTACCATACAATATCCCAATTAGATATAAGACATGGATTTACTGTCAAGTCTTATTTTATTTAATTATATGTATTTTGATTCCCAAATGCACAACTCTAAATAATACAAATTAGAAACTCCTTTCTAATTTCATTCTGCCTTGGCCAAGGACTACTGAGTTGTCATTTATCGAATCACATAGGACATTCACATCTTTTACTGGATGTGGTAGATTCTTTGTTGAGCATTCACCTATCTCCGTGTACAACTTATTATACTCAATCATACCCTTTAATATACCCTAAAGGTCTTAAGGGACATGTCAAAGTATAACTCATCATATACAAGATACTATGATGATCTCAAGTCCAAGGATCACTTGTACTACTATCACTAGAGGAATGCCTATTGACAGCCGAGTAAAACTCCATTAGGTATTCCTTAGCGAGCCACGTTCAGTGCACTTATTCTCCAATAAGCACCTACATACTTTCTTTAGTGTCTCCACACAAATGATTATGAGATCAATCAACCTCTTCCTAAGAGCAAGTAACATATGTACTAATCTATCCGGATTCACTAATCATCTTTTTAGTAATCCAACGATTAGGAACGATTTTAGTTTGTGAGCTATCTTGAATTTAGATCTCATTAGCATGATCACCATCATGATTCTAAAAGCACTGCTCAAAACTATGGGTTTATCACATTTAATATAACAGCACCATGTAGATAATGTAAAATACCTTTTAAGAAAATTAATTCTTTTATTAATAAATGAATAAGATTACAAAGTATATGCTACATCATATCAAATATGATTGGCTTGTGTGCATACTACTTTCAATCTCCCACTTGCACTAAAGCCAATCGCTATGGTATCTAATACCCATCTTCTCTAAGTGACGATTAAACTGCTGTTGTGTTAAAGCTTTGGTAATTGGATCTGCAATGTTGTCTTGAGAGTCCACACGCTCCAGGGTGACATCTCCTCTTTCAATGATCTCTCTAATCAAATGAAACCGCCGCAACACGTGTTTGGATTTCTGATGAGACTTAGGTTCCTTAGTCGGCGCAACAGATCCGGTGTTGTCACAGAATAAAGGTATAGCTCCTCTAATGCTAGGAACCACTCCAAGTTCAGTTATGAACTTCTTCATCCAAACAGCTTCCTTTGCAGCTTCACTTGCAGCTATATACTCTCCCTCTGTCACTGAATCAGCAACTGTTTGCTGCTTGGAACTTTTCCAACTCATTGCGCCACCGTTTAAGGTAAACATGTACCCTGAAATGGATTTCTTGTTATCTTGGTCCGTTTGAAAACTTGAGTCTGTATAGCCCTCTTGTGGCACCCCAAATCCGAGTACTTGAAACCCAGATTTGGTGCATCATGATACCATTTCTTTGAGCTGTTTAATATATTACAAACTTAATATTTATATTAGAGTTGTCTATTCCCTAGGTATGGTAACCTTTAATTACATTCCTTACATGTTACATAATATATATGATCACAATACAAAAGACTAATTATTACAGATAACACCATACAACTTATTCCTTCAACTTTCCCTTTCCCTTGTCCTTGCCAGAACCTTCTAGTCGATCACACTTAGCTGAAAACATTTAAGTCAAAGGAAGAATGAGCATTCAATTGCTCAGCAAGTAATAACAATTATAATAATGCGCTGAATAAGTAAATATTTTCTTTGAGGACTACTTCTACCACGAATCAATAGTGGTGAAGTCATTTGAAACCATTCTTAACAACATATTAAATCATTTTAAGATTTTTGAAACAACGGAGTGACTTTTGAATACTAAGTGGTCAAAAGACCATGAACTGTCATTTTTCATTTTTGAAAATGTTTAAACAGAAATTCATCTGTAAACCGTTTGGTTTTACGAACACGGAGGATGATCAGTCCCGTTGTGCCCTGTATTGATCAACACTATATAATACATCTCCGCCATTGGCGCATAAAAATTAATTCACCGCTATTAGCGCATAAAATTTCCCATTTAGGGTTTTTCATACTTAGTCAGGACTTCTAACTAAAACAATTTAATTGGACGACTTTATCATAACCAATAATATTCGACAAATACTTTTCAAACCTTGTATAGCTGGAACAAATAGCTTAGACAATCTTTAAACTAGGTATACATACCGAAATTTAATAGTATGTATCAGAACTTGTCAACGAATTTGAATTCAACGGTAATTGATAATGTACAATAGTTCATACAAGTGGGGACACTTGCATAACCAAACTTAGAATACAACTTTTCAATATGAGTCATAGCAATTCAGTAATGAGATACTTTTAATAATGAACGAATCGAAGGAATTTCGAATTTATAATAATTATAACAATTTGTACAAGTGAGGACACTTGCACAAAGAACAGAACAATTTTGATTATAAATGCATCACATGAGACAATATCGAGATATTTAAAATCAATAAATAGCTTGAATAAAGTTTAAGAATACTTGCATAACATAAGGATCCATTGCTTAAAGTAAATGCAAGGGTTACGATAATTGCATAAACGAATAACAAAGATCATCATGGATATGAATAATTAACAATAATTATTCACGAGCATGCTTTGAAATTGATAACTCATGTTGAGTTAGGAACTAGCAATAAATGTAAGAAGTTTAGCAATAATCAGGAATTTGCATAATATATACCTGTTTGCACAAAATAAAAATAGTGCATAAGGTTTAGATACTTGTACAGTAAAGAAAGAGTTCAGATACTTGCACAACAAAAGATTGAGTTAAGGAACTTGCTTACACAGATCCAATTCATAAAGTAAATGAAAAGGTAAGATACTTGCATACATACACCTATTGCATAAAATAAATGTGTAGGTTCGGATACTTGCCTTGGTCGTTGACTACTGCTACGCAATTTAATATGACTTCTTTTGAAAGACCTATCAGTTATAAGATTGATCTTTCAGTCAGCCAATCATATTATACCTTATAATATCACTTATTTATAAGTAAATTATCTAACATTCAACCACATAATCAAATATTAGATAACACATTAACACCATACGCATTCAATTCTAAAGTTAGCACACATCGAGTCTTTAACAGTGTTCAATATAGTATGCTGAGTGGTTTCCCACAAACAACTAACAAACTAGTTTCCGTCTTGTCTACACTGTTTTCACAGTGAGTTAGATCGGTTGTCAGTTTGTATATACCTCCGCTCCCTGAAAGAATTGTTTAGCTCAGATACTATACATCGACTATTAAAAAGTACGATTGTACCACTACTTTATGAATTAACATTAAGTCTTTCTTTATGATCCCGTAAGTTAAGTACTCAATCCAGCAAACTGGATTCTAAATCCAGCAAACTAAATGGCAATCCAGCAAACTGAATTCCAATCTAGCAAACTTGATTCCAACCTGGATTCAAATTATTCAATTCAGCCAACTATTTTTGCAATCCAGTAACCTGGATTCAAACTATCCTGCAATATAGCAAACTAGATTCGAACTAACTTATAATCCAGCAACCTGGATGCATACTATTCAATTCTGCAAGTTGGATCACACTATTCAGCAAGCTGGATTAAAACAGTTTTCCCCCTTTATTAAATAATTCATTTAATCATTCTAAAATGCCATAAACATTATACTTTCTTACAAATGACCAAAATCCTTATCAAAAATCTGTATAAACCATATTTAGGGTTCTCAAGCCATAAAAAACCCATTTTCCAAATTTTTAACTTCACATAATTAATTAAATTCATTTATCCATAACTTCATTATTTACATGAAAAATAGCAAACCATCTTCAAAATCATTTTTTTTCCTGGAAATAGACTATATATAGTTTCCTTATGAAAATATATTTTTCCTGGAATTTTTAAAATCCATTTACTATATTTAAATAGTCCAAAATAGCCAAATCTTGCTATATTTGTCATAAATCGAACCTTTGTTATAAAATTCTGAAATTTATAGATTATGTTCCTGCTATATACATATACTCCCACTAATTATTTCATAATTTTTGGAGTTAACCACAAAGAGTTATTTGGGTATACTCTCGACAGTGATCCCTCACGATAAAATCCATAACTTTCATTTTACATGGTCAAAAATCCTCAAATTTTTACAGGACTCACATAACTTCCCATATTATCATTATAAATTTTCTTAGAATTTGTAGAGTAAAAAACGATGATGAAATTACCTGTGACAAACGAGAATTTTGTAACTTAATTTGAATATTTATTGATTGAATAAATATTTTTCGATGATTTAATTATTGAATTAATTGATTAATTGATGAAATTGTGATAGATTAATTTAATTATATGTGTTATATTAATTAAATTAATGTGGAGAATTTTTATATTTTAAGTGTGTGTTTAATTGAATTTATTTGATTAAATACATTATTTAAATAAGTATAATGTTATTTCTAATTAATTTAATTATTAATTAGAGATTTAATAATTTGTCATTGTCAATAAATGAGAATTTTATTTATATGATTATGTGATTTAATGTAGAATTATTCTACTTTATTTAATTGATTTTAGTAAGATTATTTAATTAATTTAAATATGTGACATAAACTATATTATAAGTAAATTATTAGCATAAACTAGAAGGGAGGATAAAAGGAGTAAGCCAAACATGGCCTTATTAGGAGTTGGTGCTAGTTATTAACTGACACCATGTTCTGTCAGTTTAACTTCACGTAGTTTAATCATGCGCATTCCAATATCAGTTCTTTTAAAAGAGCTAGAGAGAAAACTTGAGAGAGAATTTTGATTAAGAAGGAGTTTGGTGAATCAAAGAAGCTTACTAGTAATCTAAACAAACAATCAAAGGTAATTTCCCAATCCCAAGCTTCAATTTATGTTTTTTAAAATTTTCTCCATGCAAACCAAAATTTTAAGTTCTCTGTAACATAAATTGTTCATGATTGTTGACTATATGATTGTGTGTTTGATAATATATGTTTTCTATCATCTATGCATGTTTTAAAACAATCAAAACCATGTAATTATGCGTTAATTGAATTTTCATATGTTACAGAGTATGAAAAACTTGTATATGACTCTTACGTACAAATTGTATGTTTTAAATTGTTTATTTAACTTAAGATTGATAGTTGGGTATGATTATACATGATTTAGCATACAATACAAAGTTCAAACGGACAGATTTGGAGTAAACCCAATCTTTAACATTTAAATTCATGAATTGTTTTGAAACTTTGCGAAATACCAAAAACATTGAAGCTAAAAGCTTTAAAATTGTGTAATTATGTGTTTAAGTTGATAAAACCAGGATTTAATTGTTATTAAACGTTTCTGTAAAGTCTGGAAACTATGGGTAGTAATTTAATAGGTGAATTGTGAAACATTTTGGCCAAATTTGGTATTTTTCTGCGTTCTTCGCGAATTGCAGGAACTGACTTTCTAGTCCACCGCCCCGCTGGTGGAATTGGTCTAGGATTACTGCCCCGGCGGTGCAATTGAACTGACTTTGTCGCCCCGGCGATGACCCCGCCCCAGCGACAAAATTGAACTAAAATTCTCGCCCCGGCGGTAGGGCCGCCCCGGCGACGAATTGTAAAGGAAACCACCGCCCCGGCGGTGGAACAAAAAAAAAGAGTAAAAATAAGAGAGTAAAAATTTTATTCTTTCTTTGTGATCATGTTATGATATCGTAGACATACCTAAAGCTGAGGCTAATGTATAAAATGAATGTTAAGGTACTTGATGGGTGGTAAGCATATACGCATTGATTGTTCGGTGTCAACTGAGTTATTAAAATGAAAACTTGGATGAAAATGAATCCTGAAGTGTTTATAATACTGTAACTAATTATTGTTACTCCTTTATAAACCGAATGTATAGGTTGATTAAAGAACGTGAGTCTTAAATTTATAGTCTACGCACGAGGTAAGTATCTTATCCTTACTTTTATGTCTACGCAAGTTTTCTATCTTGATCTATTATTTTGTTAAAAGCAAGCTACCTAATACTACCTTGATTTCAATTACGCAAGTTCCTAAATTTCATTATCTTAGAATGCAAGTTTCATAATGCTATTACTTACTTGAGCAAGTTATTATTCCTATTCCATTCAGTTTCATGGATTCAATGAGGAGTTCTAAATTCCTTTTTGTAATACTTCAGTTATACAGAATTTATCCAATTGTACCTTTTGCGAGATTTAGTCCTTGATTCGTTAATGTTAATTACATTCTTATTGAACCTTGATTGACTAGCGAACCCTTATTGATTCGACTAGTCCACTTGGATTTAGTAGTTAACTTATATATCTAGCACCACTCTTTGACAGATCGCAAAACGAGTTTGTGGATCACAAGTTATTAACTTACAAAGTGCTAAAAAGTTAGGGTTTTCTAATTGTTTTCAAAACATAGTTTTGTTTCTTTTCTTTTCTTAACCATCCATGTATATCAATACACAAGTTAAGCACAACCAAGCATAAAACATCATCTAGCATATAGATTAACCATCATAGGATTTAAAAATATATACTTCCCCTTTTTGCTTTCAAAATAACTCAAAATACATTTACATAAACTAGTTTAGATTATACCTTTTTCTTGTGACCTTTTCTTTATTATCCAAGGTAGCTGTGGAACTTTGAAACTTGAACACTCTCTCCCCTTACTAGTCGTGGCCTCCCCCTCGCTATCTCTTCTTGTTTTTATTTTGATAGCAAATACTTGGAAAGAAGAATTGATGAAAGAGAAAGAAAATAGCTTTTAGTTGTTTGTAAAATGATATAGATATATTATGTATATCTATAAAAATCCTCCAACATATCTTATCTCTTTATCTTATCTTATCCCTTTATCTAGATTGCAATCTAAAGTGGCCTAATGAAATGATGACACATAAGCTAGTTGGTAGGAGTTATTGAAACTAAATGATAACATCACATGCACTCATTTTCCTTTCTTTTCATTGCCGGCAACCCTCGTCTCATTTGCTCCACTTTTTGCTTTTCTTTTATTGTTTTAATGGATAATTAAGTTGCTTAGGATTGTTCCCCAATTGCGCTAACAATTGGGTTTTGTTTCAATTCAATTTGGGCTCACTTTTACTTAGTTTAGGCCACTAGTTTTCCAATTTTATTATTCCATGCTTGGTTACTAATTTAATAAGTGTTGGGCTAATTTAATTAGTCCACACATTAATTATCCAAGTCCACAATTAAATAAATTAGTGGCTTGGTTAGTAAACTAATTAGGCTAGTCCATTAGTATTCCTTGCTAATTGGACTATTAAAATTAATCATTCATATATATCACATAATTCTCATTAATTAATACGCATATTAATTAATGTACAAAATTTATTCACTTACTATATTCACTTTAATTAAATAATTATTAACTTACTATCTTATCAATTGTTTAATATTAATATTCTTAGGTTAGTCCACTAATTTAAATAACTATTAGTGGGCCCTATTTTAACTAACAATTAATCACATACATTATTCACTTAAGTCATAACATATTTATCATCATGGATAAATAATTATTATACCTATTGAATCACATATTGTACATACATACATTCAAATATAATCAATACTTATATTTAGTATTCGAATTTCCTTAAGAAAATAAATTCTTATTATTCATAATACACATACATCCATTTTAAATACAATTATAACAATAATTATATTAATCATTAAAATTCATAATCATAGATCAAATTAGGTTTTGATCATCCATTTATCTTTTTCTCATTTACCATACTTAGTCAATTTAAAATAATTTGACTAGTCTTACAAATTCATATCATAAAAAAATAATCATAGTAATAATAATAATATTAATAATCATTTCTTAAAATATACATTTATTATTATAGTAATCATATTTTTGTAAATAATCATATATCTTTAATATAAAAATTAATTTATTAACAGAATATAATTTATTATTATCAACTATTTCTTTAATAAGAAAGTTTACTTGAAACCATATATGTGTGTGTGTATATATATATATATATATATATATATATATATATATATATATATATATATATATATATATATATATACACACACACACACACATATCACATATTCAGATTCTTTTCCTTTCACACATTCTCATACTTGCTTTAATATATAATAAAAATAATTTTATTATAAAAAAAGTTCATACGTAAAATTTCTTATTTTAATATATCGAAAATCTTGGGTTATTACACCTCTAGTTTCAATTCAGACCCACTGTAGACAAGAAATACATCCTTAGTTCTTCTCAAGTACTTTAGGATGTTTTTCACTGCCTTCCAGTGCTCTTCTCCTAGATTCGACTGATATCTGCTTGTTACACTAAGTGCATGAGCGACATCTGGTCTAGTACATATCATACCGTACATGATAGATCCTATTGCTGAAGCATAAGGAATCTTACTCATACGGTCTCTCTCCTCAGGTGTCTTTGGGGCCTGTTTCTTGGAGAGATGTATTCCATGACTCATCGGCATGAGACCTCTCTTGGAATCTTCCATGCTAAACTTCTTTAGCATCGAGTCAATGTACTTTCCTTGGGTCAAGCCCAACATCCTTTTAGATCTATCTCTATAGATCTTTATCCCCAAAATATAGGATGCCTCACCCAAGTCCTTCATGGAAAAGTGTTTAGATAACCAAATTTTGATCGACTGTAGCGTAGGAACATCATTCCCTATCAATAATATATCATCAACATATAATACAAGGAATGAAACAGCGCTCCCACTAACCTTCTTGTACACATAAGGTTCATCCTCATTTTTGATAAAATCAAACCTTTTGATTATCTCATCAAAACGGATGTTCCATCTTCGAGAAGCTTGCTTCAATCCATAAATGGATCGTTGTAGCTTACAGACTTGGTTTGTTCCAACCGTTGAAACAAAACCCTCTGGTTGTATCATATATACATTCTCCTCAAGCTCTCCATTGAGGAAGGCCATTTTCACATCCATTTGCCAGATCTCGTAGTCATAATAAGCTGCAATTACAAGCAAAATCTGAATGGACTTGAGCATAGCTACTGGTGAGAAGGTTTCATCATAGTCAACTCCTTATCTTTGTTTGAAACCTTTTGCAACTAGTCGGGCCTTATAGGTCTCTACCTTGCCATCTGCTCCAGTCTTTCTCTTATAGACCCATTTACACCCAATAGGCTTAATGCCCTCAGGTGGTGAAACCAAAGTCTATAATTGGTTTTCATACATGGAATCCATCTCGGATTTCATGGCTTCTAGCCATTTCTTTGAGTCTTTATTACTCATAGCCTCTTTGTAAGTCAATGGATCATCATCATCTATAATGTGTATCTCATCATCATCCTTTATGATGAATCCATACCTATCAGGTATCTTCGGTACTCTTCCAGATTTACGAATAGGTAGTGGTACAGTAGGTTCTTCTACTTGGTCAGGTACCTGACTTTGATCCGTAGTATTTTGTGGTTCTTGAACTTCTTCAAGATATATCTTACTCCCACTAACCCCTTCAAGGATAAACTCATTTTCCAAGAAGGCAGCGTGTTTCGCAACAAACACTTTTTGATCAGTAGGATGATAGAAATAATATCCTAAAACTTTCTTTAGGATATTCCACAAATCTACACTTGTCGGATCTAGTCTTTAACTTATCATGCTCAAACCTTTTGACATAAGCTGGACAACCCGAAGTCTTAACATGCTTAAGACTAGGTTTCCTCCCTGTCCATATTTCATATGGGGTCTTTGGGACGGATTTGGTAGGTACCTTGTTAAGTATGTATGCAGCCGTTTCTAGGACATTATCCAGAAGGATACTGGAAGGTCGGTAAAACTCATCATGGAACAAAATATGTCCAACAATGTTCGATTTATCCTTTCAGATACACCATTTAACTGTGGCGTCCCTGGTGGAGTCCATTGTGAGATTATACCATTTTTTTGAGACAACTTAGAAACTCATTGGTCAAGTATTTACCTCCTTGATCCGATCGAAGAATCTTAATACTCTTACTAGTTTGCTTCTCTACTTCAGTTCTGAATTCTTTGAACTTTTTAAATGATTCAGATTTGTATTTCATTAAATACACATATCCAAATCTACAATGATCATCAGTGAAAGTAATAAAATAAGAATACCCTCCTCGTGCATTCATTGTCATAGGTCCAGATACGTCTGTGTGTACCAACGCTAACAACTCTGTAACTCTTTCTCCTTTTCCACTAAAAGGGGATTTAGTCATCTTACCCATGAGACAAGATCCACAAGTTGGATATTATTCGTAATCAGATAGCTCTAAAAGCCCATCTTTATGCAACTTGGTTAATCTTGTTTCATTGATATGACTGAGTCTATAGTGCCACATAAAGGTATAATTAATATCATCTCTTTTTCTTTTCTTAGTTTGTTCAATTTGACGTATATTTTTATGCAAGTCAAGTATGTAAAGTCCATTCAGTAAATTGCCAACACCATATAAAACATTTTTATTATAAATAGAACAACTGTTGTTCTTTATTATAATATCAAAACCATCCATATCCAATACAAAAATTGAAATAATGTTTCTAATGAGTGTTGGAACATAATAACAATTATTTAAACTAATGGACATGCCCGTAGGCAGTGCTAAACAATAAGTACTACAGCTAATGCAGCAACCTTTGCTCCATTTCCCACTCGTAGGATGACTTCATCCTTGTTCAGCTTTCTACTTCTGCTTAGTCCCTGCACATTATTACATATATGAGAACTATAGCCGGTATCCAATACCTAAGTAGAATTTTGACTTTCAAAAAAATTAATTTTAATCATAAATAAACCTAGATCGGAAGTCGAAGCTTCTCCAAGCTTCTTTTGGTCCGCAAGATACTCCTTGCAGTTCCTCTTCTAGTCTCCCGACTTATTACAATTTTCAGCATGTTAAGTAATTTAGGCAAGCTAAAGTCCAACTTATTCATGTGAAAATTCACAACAAATTGTGAGTAGGTGTCCGGGAGTGACTACAAGATCAAATCTTGGCTTAACTCCCCATCCATCACGAACCCAAGTTGTCCAAGTTGTTCAATCAAATTGATCATCTTGAGGACATGAGTCTCAATGGTAGTGCCCTCGGTCATACGAGATCGAAAGAGCTCCTTAAATATCTGATATCTTGCAGTCCTACTTTGCTCACCATACAACTCTTTAAGGTGCAGCAATATAGTAGGAGTGTGACGCCCCCAAATCCGGGGTTACCTTTACCTTGGGTTTGGTGCTCACGATACTATTATATCCATTAATTCCATAAAAATTCTAACTTAAACATGTCTTAAATTATATAATAATATGACTTAAATCCCAGGTTCTAAAGACCTTTACATAACTAAAATACCAAATAATATTACAAAATATAATACTAAAGGTACTTATTACAATAATCCTTAAACTTAGTTAAGCACAGACGCTTAATAAATGAATTACTCCGCAACTTTGCCTTTTCCTTTATCTTTCCCTGATGTACCAGCTTTCTCGGTTTTAACTGAAAATATTATATTCAACGCAAGGGTGAGCAAGAGCTTGCTCAACAAGGAAATAAACAATTGAATATAATGGAACAAGAATACTTATGATAAAGCAAATGTAATTCGTAAGATACGGAGCAAAATAATTATTTAAAAACTTTGAGTTTAAAAATCAGGCTTTAATATGTTGTAAGGTCAAATGACCAGTGAACTCTGTACCAGAATTGACAATACTAAAACTACAATCCATGGATATAAATAGATGCAAAAAACTGGATATACCCTAGACTTGTACTTTAGGTGATCAACCCAAGTACCCTATATTATGCACAACATAATAGTCTATATAACACTTTACGTGTCCATTGGAATCATAATGTCCGATATCATATGCCCCTATAAAAGGGTTGTTCGTTCACAACATTACATAAGAGTCTGCACCACAACAAAATGGTATGGAGAACATTAAATTAGAGTTTCATGAATGAAGAATATCAATATATCCCTCAACATTTGCCTAGCCGAAATAATGGCATTGACATGCTTTCAATATCATAAGAATAACTGAATCTGAAGTATTGCAGTTCAATAATTTCAATAGGTTTGAAAAGGTAAATTTTCAAGTTAAGTATTTGCAACATAAACTTATTTGAGTAAGAAAGGTGGATGTACTTTCCTCTCGCGTCGATTAAACCTTTTTAATAAGTATCTTGTCACTGAGTAGCCTACATATATATAATATTGGCTTACTTAGTGATCTTATAGCACAAAGTCTATATTTATGGGTACACATAGCTTCACTATGGTTATTGCAGCTATATCCAATAACTAACATGTATGTTATTTACTAACATCAAACAATCATGTGTCTATCGATCTTCTATTTGCAAATACAGTGAGGTACACATAGTCACTTAGTGTATCTCAATACATTTTCACAGCTTATTATGTACATAACTAGCTCACATAGACACATAGTACATATAGCCTTTACATATTCCAAGAATTACAAGTTTCAGTCTCAACATGTTAGGATATAGATCTTAGATCCTAAAACATCTTTATTATCTCATTTAGTCATGCTAAGACCATTATAAACTTTAAACTTTACTTTTGCAACAAAACTCAAAAACACGAAAATATGATTTTTGAGGTACTTTTGGAGATTTTTAGTAATTTCTATAGTAGCCACTTTAGTTTCCTATTTATGCAATCTTACAGACCCTATAGTAAGGTATTTTATTTATGGTTTAGGTCTTTAAAACTATCAATTAAGCAATCCAAAAACAGGCCCCAAATGGGCTGTTTTATACATTTCTTTACTTTGCCAAAACTGCAGTTTTGTTGATTTTCAAGGCTACTTTGATGATTTTTATGAATTTTTGTACTAGGCTTTTAGACATGAACTCTGGGCACTTCTAGTCTGTATACTAAGGTATTTTTGTATTAGTTTGGTTTCTCAAGTAAGCCTTTTATGCTTCTTGAAACTAATGCTCAAACTAGGTTGTTCATCATGGTTTAGCTTTGACTAACTTTGGTCAATTCTTGCCATTTTCATTTCTGGCCTCTTGGGTTCATTCCAACACTTGAATTATTATTAGTTAAGACTAATTTTAGCATTCCCTCGACTTTGCTAAGCATAGATTTGGTTTTGACCCTCTAAACCTAGCTTTTTCAAACTTTTACATACTAATTTTTCAAGTTCTTATATACGTTAGCATTCCAACACTTGGAATAGCCTAGCATACCTCTAACTGACTTGTCTAAGGTGTCAAAACTTTGTTTTAGGTAAAATGGCAAAATCTCAAATTTTCATACTTATAAAAATTTGCAGAAAACTACAGTTTGCATGATTTTCTTAGCATGTTTGGTGATTTTTATGAATTTTTTGGTTAAGCTATTAGCTCAACCACTTGCCCCTGCTTCTAGACCATACATCAAGGTATTTTAATTAAGTTTTATGTTTCTTATTCATTTCAGTTAAGCTTCTCAAAACAGTGCCTCAATCTAGCCTGTTTTCTAACTTTTTGCAAAAACTGTTTTTAACACTTTATCAATTTTCTCCAGTTTTGGCTACTTGGATAGTCTAGGCATGTGTATTCTAGTTAGTTAAGGATACTTTTAGCATCACCGCACTTTATTTAATCATCTAGCCAATTTTGACCTATCAAATCTCACTTTAGGCTGGAAAAATAGGTCCTAACTTGGTTTTCTTACTAGCTTTGGTCGTGGCAGTGATTGTTAATCATTATAAGCATGTATTAGCATCTTTATATGAGTTTATTACAGTCTTATAGGTTTAGGTGCTAATAGTTACACAAAACAGTCCACTTTTGGGCTTAAAATGTGATTTTTTCCAAGTCTAATGCTCAAAATAGTTTAGGCATGGTTTCTCTAGCTTGTATTCCTCACATTTGCCATATTATAACTATTGAAACTTGCCTATATAGTCCAGGTATGGTTTTTCTTCATTTTGGTGTTATCTGCCACATAAAGCTTACTTTTATAGCTTTTAAACATGATTTTTGGACAATACCTAACCTAGACCCTAACTAACTTATGGAATAACTTTTGAATGGTGTAAATAGACAATATAGGGACTCTATGCTGTCTCACAACTTTAGTTACAATATTTAGCCATAACAGCCCTTATTTAGGCATAGTTTTAGCTATAAATTTACAAATAGTCGATAATAGAACACAAAGGGTCTTTTAGCATTTTATAAACCTTCAATCACCATGAAAACTCATTACCATATACTTTAGCATGTTTGAAAACATGACTCAGTTTATTCACATCAAAACAGCCCTTATCTAGGCATTATAAGCATGAAATAACACCATTTCACCAAAACAGTCCCATCCATTGAAATATATGTATATCACATCATGAACCTACTATATACTATATGTTCATGGTTTAAAATATCTATATGCAATACTTCTAGCTTTAGTTCAAAACCGCCCATAATAGGCTTTTAAATTCTACAAGAAAGCATAGTTTGACAACCTAGTTAACAAAATAGCATGGTTATGCAGCACATGAGTTTTGACTAACCTTTTACATACATTTAACATGTATAGCTTTGATTTGGATTGTTTAAAATAGTACATACTTTAACAATCCCTATACAGTTCATAAACAGACCATAACCAAGCTATTTAGCTATTACACAAGCACACTAAAATAATGACCTGGTCTGACCTGATTTAATAGCCCCAAGCTGCCCTGTTTTGGCTCTTTTACCAACTAACTTGCAACATATAGACTCACTACTATTAACCTTCAATGTTTAGACCATTGGATACCATATATTTATATCATAAAAACAACACTAGAAGCATGAATAATCAGTTATCAAATAAGCTCTCAATAGTAGCCCAAATTACTTTATTTTTCTCATACATAAAGTTATCATAGCATGCAAGTTATATTACAACATGTATTATTTAAGCATAGAATTATATTTGAGGTATTCATTTCACTATTTAAGTAAGTAGACCTGATTTAGACTTTAATTCACAGCTAGTATGCCTTGACATCAAAACAGCCCCTAGTCGGTCATTTAATCAAACAGTTGGTGAGCATGATTTTTTTGTTTACAAGAAACACTTATTTTCCTATCCATTTACCAGTCTTTTGGCCTTTAAATCATTAATGTCTCTATATATAAACCAATAATCACAACAACAATAATAAAAACAGTTATCTTATCCATATATCAGTCATCATCAATATTAACAGTCATTACTATTGACACAAAGCACTCCACAATCCAATTTCTATGTAAGAACCCATTTTAAGTTATCCAGATTCTAACAGTCCAGTCTTACTAACTAAATGGAATGGAAAAGTATTGGGAAGAGTTTAAATTAACTTACTTTGCTAGACTTCTAGAGATTTGATGCTCAATTCTTTATCTCCCTTTTTGCCGAGCTGTTCCCCTCTCTTTATCTCATTGGTTGCTATTGTATTTTTTTAGAACTCCATTAACCATAGAAGTTAACCCATTTTCAGGTATAAGCTTGGCCATTTATGGCTGAGCTTCTATTAGCAATTATTAGCTTTACTGACTGCTCTCTACCTGGCCCCTATATGTATTCCACTGTTAAAACTATTTGGCTTCTATAATGGCTTCCTGGCAGTCTACTCTTTAGCAGCCAAGTAGCCCCTAATACTCCCCTACCACAACTCTACTTGGCCTCTGTTAAGTTTCCTGACTCAGCTCCTAGCTATTTGCCCCTTGCTTTGGCCCCTAATAGCCACCTATTTTTCATAGCTTCTAACTAAATATCATCTAACTGATTAATAAACCATTTTACCGTTTAATGCCAATAAGGAACTGACTATAAAAAGCCTAATCATTGCCTGCTCAATTAAATCAGGCTAAACAGTCCCTTTATGACATTTAATGAGGCTGCCAGATTGGACTACAAGAAAAGGCTGGGCAAAGTTTGGTTTGGGCTTAAAACAGTCCTCCTTGCTACATTAAATGTGGCTGCTTAATAGGTCTTAGAGTAAGGCCAAGATAACCTAATATTTAGGCTCATTACATTTCTCTTAGTGAAGTAAAAATCCTTAACAGTAGAATTAATGTAACAAGTATACACAGAAAATTGTAACATGGTCCACGACATTGAATAAGGACCCTCATATAAGCAAACACTAACTTATAAAAAAAAATTACTAAAGAGGGTTAGTGACTTAATATGACCCAATAAATAATCGTGGACTTTCAATAAATAAAAATATTCATGAATTATATTTACCACCTTTGATTAGGCTAGCAAAAGTAATTAACACACTCATCATTAAAGATAATGGTTCCATGTAATTTAAATAATTCATGATAGTACCCCATTTCTTTATTTGTTATTAAATAATACTTTTAATTATATCTTAATATAATTAATTCTTTGAACACATAGATAACTTCATGTCAAGAATCTTTCTCAATTAAGCCATGTTGGCTTTTCTTTTCATTCTTGATATTTAAATATCATTATAATAAAGTATATCATCATCCATTCCTTTACCGTACATAATTATGAAATATTTAATAAATTATTAAGTATTAAATAATTCTAATACCACAACAATTAAGTAAAAAAAAAATTATACACAAAATTTGTCATTATAATAATTAAATATTATTTGAAATTTTCTGTGTCATTACATTCTCCCCCCTTATAAGGATTCCGTCCTCGGAATCACAAGTACAAGGCTACTCAAAAAGATGGGGGTAACTTTTCTTCATCATTTCCTCGAGTTCCACGTAGCTTCATCAGCACTATGGTTCCTCCATATCACTTTTACAGAAGATATTATTTTATTCCTTAAAACTTGTTCTTTCTTGTCAACTATTTGAACAGGAACTTCTTCGTAGGTTAAATCTTTCTCTATCTGAACAGGTTTATATTGAATTACATGTTTGTGGTCATGCTTATAAGGTCGTAGCACTGATATGTGGAACACATTATGAATATGCCCTAATTCCGAAGGTAATGCGACTTCATAAGCTACCTCGCCTATTCGCTTTAGCATTTCAAAAGGTCCAATTAATCTAGGACTTAACTTGCCCTTCTTTCCAAATCTAATTTTTCCCTTCCAGGGAGATATTTTTAGAAACACAAATGACCCTATGTCGAAATCTCTCTTTTGGCGGTGCAAATCTGCATACTTCTTCTGCCTGTCTTGAGCTGCGACCAATCTTGCTTGTATTCCCCAGACAATTTCTGTGGTCTGCTGAACCATTTCTGGTCCTAAAAATTTATGTTCTCCTACCTCGTCCCAACACAGTGGGGTTCTACATTTCCTTCCGTATAATGCCTCGTAAGGCGGCATTCCTATGCTCGCGTGGTAACTATTATTATACGCGAACTCGACTAAAAGTAGATGATCATCCCAATTGCCCTTGAAATCCATGACGCATGCTCTTAACATATCTTCTAATGTCTGAATTGTTCTTTCACTTTGACCGTCAGTTTAAGGGTGATACGCCGTACTTAACCTCAACTGTATTCCCATACACTCTTGAAGACTTTTCCAGAAATTTGATGTGAATCGCGGATCTCGATCGGACACGATTGACACTGGAATGCCATGTCTTGACACAATCTCCTTAACATATAGTTTAGCTAATTGATCTAGATAAAATCTGATCTTTATTGGTAAGAAGTGTGCCGATTTTGTCAATCGATCCATAATGACCCATATAGCGTCGTATCCTTTTTGTGTAGTTGGAAGTCCCACAACGAAATCCATAGTTATGTGCTCCCATTTCTAGCGGTTGTAGCAATCCACTGGGTCTCTGATTCTCTACTTTCACTCTTTGACAAGTAAGGCATTTACTAACGTATTCTGCCACTTCTCTTTTAAAATTGGGTCACCAAAATTGTTGTCGAAAGTCTTGATACATCTTTGTGCTGCTCGGGTGAATTGAGAAATTTGAACTGTGTGCTTCTTGTAGGATTTCTTCTTTTAAGTCAAGTACTGCTGGTACCCACACTCTTCCTTCGAATCTCAATAACCCTTCCTTAACTATTTTGAACTTAGTGACCTCTCCTTCCTCTACTTCTTTCTTTACCCTGTTACATTCTTCATCTTGATCCTGGGCTTCCTTTACTCTGTCCAACAAAACTGGATGAGTCTTTATGTTAAACAATTTTTCTTCTGACTCCCTTGGACATTTCACTTCAATCTCCATTTTCTCCATTTCTTTGATGAGCTCCTCCTGAGATGTTAACATTTCTAATTTTTCTCGTCCTTTTCTGCTTAAGACGTCGGCAACTACGTTAGCTTTTCCGGGATGATACAGAATCTCACAATTGTAATCTTTGATTAGTTCTAACCACTTTCTATGCCTTATATTCAGTTCTTTCTGTGTGAAGATATACTTCAGACTGTGTATATCTCACATTTCTCGCCATACAAATAATGTCTCCAAATTTTTAAAGCAAATACAACTGCTGCCAGCTCCAAGTCGTGTGTAGGATACCCTTTCTCGTAATCCTTCAACTGTTGTGATGTGTATGCTATGACCTTGCCGTGCTGTATCAAAACACAACCAAGCCCTTTGTGTGACGCATCACTATAAACTACGAAACCACCCGTATCGTCACGCAAAGTTAACACTGGTACTTCGCTCAATCTTCTCTTCAGTTCTTGGAAACTCTCTTCACATTTCTCTGACCAAACGAACTTTACTGCTTTTCTGGTTAAATTCGTCAAAGGACCTGACAATTTTGAAAAATCCTTAATGAATCTACGGTAGTAACCTACTAGACCTAAGAAACTTCGTATTTCAGTTGGTGTCTTCGATCGTTCCCAGTTAATTACCGCTTCTACTTTCACCGGATTCACTGATATCCCTTCATGGTCGATCACGTGCCCCAAAAATTGCACTCTTTCCAACCAAAATTTGCATTTTGAAAATTTTGCATACAACTTTTCTTCCTTCAAGGTTTCCAATACCATCCTCAGATGTTCCGCATGATCCTCTCTAGTCTTTGAATAGATAAAAATATCGTCGATGAATACCACTACGAATTTATCCAAGTAAGGTTTAAATACCCGGTTCATCAAATCCATGAATATTGTTGGTGAATTAGTCAATCCAAACGACATTACTAAGAACTCATAGTGACCGTAACGAGTCCTAAATGCTATTTTTGGCACGTCTTCTTTCCTCACTTTCAATTGGTGATAACCCGTTCGCAAATCTATCTTTGAGAAATACCGAGCTCCCTTCAGTTGGTCAAAAAGATCATCGATTCTTGGTAATGGATACTTATTCTTGATCGTGACTTTATTCAATTCTCTATAGTCAATACACAGTCGTAACGATCCATCTTTCTTTTTAACAAACAAAACAGGTGCTCCCAGGGAGACACACTCAGCTGAATGTACTTTTTGTCTAACAATTCTTGTAATTGAATCATTAGTTCTTTCATTTCCACTGGAGCCATTCGGTACGGGGCTTTCAAAATTGGGGCTGTACCTGGTACTAAGTCTATCACGAATTCGATCTCCCGATCCGGTGGTAACCCTGGCAACTCATCTGGAAATACATTCGCGAATTCCCTTACTATTGGTATTTGTTCTATTTCTGTTCCCGTTCTCTTGGTGTCCACTATATGGGCTAAATAACCCACACACCCTTTTCTTAACAACTTTTTGGCCTGCATCATCGTCGGACAACATGACTGTCTCGGCGATTCGTTACCATAAAACACAATTTTTGACAATCAATCACTGCCCCATGGTTATACAACCAATCCATTCCTAATATTACATCAAATTCTCCTAATCGGATAGGAATCAAATCCACCAAAAACTCGTGACTCCTTATAACCATATTGCAATTTTTATGAACATGAGCTACGGGAATGACTTCCTTATTTGCGACTTCTATGTTCAAAGGACGATTTAATCTTTCGCGGGTTAACTTTAACCGTTGTGCAAATTCTTCAGATATAAAAGAACAGGTAGCACCAGAATCAAACAGCACGAAGGCATTAACATTAATGATGGGAATGATACCTGACACCACCTCCTTCGATGCCACTGCATCCTGCACTGTCATGTTGATTGTCCTGGTAGTCGGTCGGCTGGATGGGGTTGGTCCCCCGATCGTCAGCTTTCCACTATTGTTTCCTCTATTACCACTTCCTCCGTCATTCCTCTTCTTCGGACAGTTCTTGATTTGGTGATTCGTAGCTCCACATGCAAAACACTCCTGAGTTCTCTTTGGGTTGGGGCAGTTAGAACAGATGTGTCCCTCATGCTCGCATTTGAAACAAACACTTTTCCCCTTCAGACAAGCTCCCAGATAATTCTTTCCATAAGTTCTACATGCTTATATCTTCCTTTTTGGCACTCCCTGCCTATTACCCGTCTTGTTATTATTATTATTCCACTTCCTTTTGTTGAAGTTACTTCCCTTACTACTTCCCTCTCTAGGTCCTCCATCACTTTTCTTACTCTTCTTTTCCTAATGATATTTAGCTAGTGCGTCAGTTCCTCCTTCAGCGATTATGGCTTTTTCTAGCATATCTGAAAATGTAGCTATTTGAAACATTGAGACTTTATTATCGAGTACTGGCTTCAATCCTTGTTCGAATCTCTGAGCCTTCCGTTCTTCAGTGTCTACCTGATGCGGTGCAAACCTTGATAATTCATTAAATTTTGCAGCATACTCAGGTACGGTCATACTACCCTGCTTCAGTTAAAGAAACTGGACTTCCATCTAATCTTGCATGATACGAGGAAAATAGGCTTCAAAGAATAGTTCCTTAAACCTATCCCACGACACTACTCCTGCTCCAACTCTATTTTTGTTAGCTCCCCACCAGTAACTTGTTTCCCCTTTTAGCATGAAAGTGGCAAAAGTAGTCTTCTGTTTTTCAGCAACCCTGACAACTTCGAATACTTTTTCCATTTTGTTTACCGATGTTTGAGCCTCTATTGGATTATTAGTCCCTTTGAATTCTAGGGGTCCGACTGCCTTAAAGTTGTTAAAGTTGGCCAAATGGCCCTCAAGAGGGGTTGGGTTCACTGGCGGTGCAACATTTCTACCCTGCAGTGCTTGGGTTAACAGGTCAACGAATTGTTGCATAGGATTTTCTGGACCCGTAGAATTATTTACAAATTCCTCTTGAGTTGGTGGTGGGGTCCTTGATATTCCTCTTCCTCTTTCTCTTCCTCTCCATCTTGGCGGCATTTTCTGTTTAACATAACCTTTAGTTACTCAGTGTGTTCCATAATATACACTCATCTTATTAGTATTATCATATAAAGCCTTTTACGGCCAATTCAAGCTCAGTCAAAACATGTAAGCATAATATTGCATTTATATTCATATGATTTGAGTGTCATAACCTTTACATTTTCTTGGCATACTTCTATAAATGCCATTTATCCCACTTAACTATAAAAGATGGGATTAACCAAAAGCTATACTCCCCTAATCATATAAGGTGGGGATACATCATACTTGCATAATACCTCTCAAAGTCAGAGGTTTACAACATACATCATATGACCCTAGTAAACAAAAGGGGTACCTACTGCCTCTATATACATAACAACTAAACTATATTATCACTACATGTCCTGCTGAGCCATATCGGCGTGAACATGCTCCTGCTGCACCTCACCATCCGAAACTCGGCGACGAACCGAGCGAGTACTAGTCTCACCCACCTCCACACGAGGCCTTTTATCCCCAACCCTCTGACTCATATAGGCTGAATCCAAGGCCAGCCCCAAAGTTTCTATCCTGACCTTGCTTATCTGCAACTTCGCCTCTAGCTGGTCAACCTTCCTTGCTGCTTGAACCCAGGCATCATCAAACCAAATCCTTTCAGCGATCTCCACATCAAACTCCAACTGCATCGCCCGATACTCCATCTTCAATACTCCCAGCTTCACCTCCTCTTGCTTTAACCTTTCTTTCAGCTCCGTTGATTCTGCCTGATATTGATAAGCTACCTCCTTATACTGCTGCTCCATGAACTGATATCTGAGGTTTTGTTCTTCTAAGTGAGCAACTCTATCCTCCAACTCATTGTTCCTAGGTAATAAGTCTCTTATCAATGCATCCTGAGATGTATCTTCCATCACTTCGTGTTCTACGGGCTCCGCTATCGGATCCACCTGATCTTGATCAACGATATGGCTATCTTGATATTCTTCTGACATTCTATAATCACAACTCCAAAAATAAACAATAAACCATCTCAGTATCACAATAAAATATATTCATTGATGAAATGAAATGATATTTTATTATGTACAACTAAAACTTGATGAATTTCCACAATCCATCTCCTTCCTAGCATACTCTATATGAGCTTTCTTCTAAGGTTATAACGTAAGTTTCGCATCCTAATGTTTATAACCTACAACTCTGATACCAACCTGTGATGCTCCCAAATTCGGGATTACCTTTACCTCAGGTTGGTGCTCACGATACTATTATATCCATTAATTCCATCAAAATTCTAACTTAAACCTGTCTTAAATTACATAATAATATGACTTAAATCCCAGGTTCTAAAGACCTTTACATAACTAAAATACCAAATAATATTACAAAATATAATACTAAAGGTACTTATTACGATAATCCTTAAACTTAGTTAAGCAAAGACGCTTAATAAATGAATTACTCCGCAACCTTGCCCTTTCCTTTTTCTTTCCCTGATGTACCAGCTTTCTCGGTTTTAGCTGAAAATATTATATTCAACGCAAGGGTGAGCAAGAGCTTGCTCAACAAGGAAATAAACAGTTGAATTTAATGGAACAAGAATACTTATGATAAAGGAAATGTAATTCATAAGATACGAAGCAAAACAATTATTTAAAAGCTTTGAGTTTAAAAATCAGGCTTTAATATGCTGTAAGGTCAAATAACCAGTGAACTCTGTACTAGAATTAACAGTACTAAAACTACAATCCATGGATATAAACAGATGCAAAAAACTGAATATACCCTAGACTTGTACTTTAGGTGATCAGCCCTATATTGTGCACAACATAACAGTCTATATAACACTTTATGTGTCCACCAGAATCATAACGTCCAATATCATATCCCCCTATAAAAGGGTTGTTCGTTCACAGCACTACATAAGAGTCCGCACGTGGAATCATAATGTCTGATATCATGTGCCCCTATAAAAGGGTTGTTCGTTCACAGCATTACATAAGAGTCCGCACCACAACAAAATGGTTTGGAGAACATTAAATGAGAGTTTCATGAATGAAGAATATCAATATATCCCTCAACATTTGCCTAGCCGAAATAATGGCATTGACATGCTTTTAATATCATAAGAATAACTGAATCTGAAGTATTGCAGTTCCATAATTTCAATAAGTTTGAAAAGGTAAATTTTCGAGTTAAGTATTTGCAACATAAACTTATTTGAGTAAGAAAGGTGGATGTACTTGCCTCTCGCGTTGATTAAACCTTTTTAATAAGTATCTTGTCACTGAGTAGCCTACATATATATATAATATTGGCTTACTTAGTGATCTTATAGCACAAAGTCTATATTTATGGGTACACATAGCTTCACTATGGTTATTGCAGCTATATATAATAACTAACATGTATGTTATTTACTAACATCAAACAATCATGTGTCTATCGATCTTCTATTTGCAAATACAGTGACGTACACATAGTCACTTAGTGTATCTCAATACATTTTCACAGCTTAGTATGTACATAACTAGCTCACATAGACACATAGTACTTATAGCCTTTACATATCCCAAGAATTACAAGTTTCAGTCTCAACATGTCAGGATATAGATCCTAGATCCTAAAACATCTTTATTATCTCATTTAGTCATGTTAAGAAATTTATAAACTTTAAACTTTACTTTTGCAACAAAACTCATAACCACAAAAATATGATTTTTGAGGTACTTTTGGAGATTTTTAGTAATTTCTATAGAAGCCTCTTTAGTTTCCTATTTATGCAATCTTACAAACCCTATAGCAAGGTATTTTATTTATGGTTTAGGTCTTTAAAACTATCAAATTAAGCAATCCAAAAATAGGCCCCAAATGGGCTGTTTTACACATTTCTTTACTTTGCCAAAACTGCAGTTTTGTTGATTTTCAAGGCTACTTTGATGATTTTTATGAATTTTTGTATTCAGCTTTTAGACATGAACTCTTGGAATACTTCTAGACTGTATACCAAGGTATTTTTCTATTAGTTTGGTTTCTCAAGTAAGCCTTTTATGCTTCTTAAAACTAATGCTCAAACTAGGTTGTTCATAACGGTTTAGCTTTTACTAACTTTGGTCAATTCTTGCCATTTTCATTTCTGGCCTCTTGGGTTCATTCCAACACTTGAATTATTATTAGTTAAGACTACTTTTAGCATTCTCTCGACTTTGCTAAGCATAGATTTGGTTTTGACCCTCTAAACCTAGCTTTTTCAAGCTTTTACATACTAATTTCTCAAGTTCTTGTATACGTTGGCATTCCAACACTTGGAATAGCCTAGCATACCTCTAACTCACTTGTCTAAGGTGTCAAAACTTAGTTTTAGGTAAAATGGCAAAATCTCAAATTTTCATACTTATAAAAATTTGCAGAAAACTGCAGTTTGCATGATTTTCTTAGCATGTTTGGTGATTTTTATGAATTTCTTGGTTAAGCTATTGGCTCAACCACTTGCCCCTGCTTCTAGACCATACATCAAGGTATTTTAGTAATGGTTTATGTATCTTATTCATTTCAGTTAAGCTTCTCAAAACAGTGCCTTAATCTAGCCTGTTTTCCAACGTTTTGCAAAAACTGTTTTGAACACTTTATCAATTTTCTCCAGTTTTGGCTACTTGGATAGTCTAGGCATGTGTATTCTAGTTAGTTAAGGATACTTTTAGCATCACCGCACTTTATTTAATCATCTAGCCAATTTTGATCTATCAAAGCTCATTTTAGGCTTGAAAAATAGGTCCTAACTTGGTTTTCTTACTAGCTTTGGTCATTATAGTGATTGCTAATCATTATAAGCATGTATTAGCATCTTTATATGACTTTATTACAGTCTTATAGGATTAGATGCTAATAGTTACATAAACAGTCCACTTTTGGGCTTAAAATGTGATTTTTTCCAAGTCTAATGCTCAAAACAGTTTAGGCTTGGTTTCTCTAGCTTGTATAGCTCACTTTTGCCATACTATAACTATTGAAACTTGCCTATATGGTCCAGGTATGGTGGTTCTTCATTTTGGTGTTATCTGCCACTTAAAGCTTACTCTTATAGCTTTTAAACATGATTTTTGGACAATACCTAACCTAGACCCTAACTAACTTAAGGAATAACTTTTGAATGGTATAAATAGACAATATAGGGACTCTATGCTTTCTCACAACTTCAGTTACAATACTTAGCCATAGTGTTGGTTGCTGGAGACACAATGTGGATCTAGAATGGGGGGTTGAATAGATCCTTTAAAAAACTTTTTCCTTTTAATAATGAAAGTGTAACAGTTTATGAGATAGAGAATCAATTCATGCACAGCGGAATAATCGTTAATAACCCCTTCATAGATTCAAGCATAATTTCAGCTCAGTTTACAAATCTATAGTATGGTTGATAACAGATATAATAGTTCATTGAGCATAAAGTAAATGACAGAAGGTAAATAACATAGGAGATTTTAAGTGGTTCGGAGACATAATAACTCCTACTCCACTCTTCTACTTCAACAAGTTGGAATCCACTAATTGTTTTAGTCACGAAGACAAGGACTCTACGCCCTCCTCGAGTCCAGTAGACAAGAGTTGTTTTTAGCCACAAAGGCAAGGATCCTATGACCCTCCTCAAGTCTCGCAGACATGGATCCTCTGACCCCTCTTGAGTCCCACAGACATTGAGTTGTTTTTATTTCCTCGGACAAGGATCCTATAACCCTCTTCAAGTCTAGCAGACTTGGAAACCTAGTTCACAAAGAACCCTTCAAGGCCATCAGCCTTGGAACCTGTAGACTAAGTCCAGCAGACTTAGAATCTCTTGTACCCTCTGGTACTCAGCAAGTCCAGCATACTTGACTTTGTTTAGTCACTTAAGACAAGGACGCCCCACCCTCTTTGGTGTGTTGATGGTTTGTTGGGTTGTGCTGCCAAGATGAACTTTATGCTCCTTCATCTTTAGGTACTTGGCAGCTGTTAGTGATCTTCTTCTGGATGCTGTTGATGATGGTCGTTGAAGTCCTTCCTTCTTCTGGTACATAGCAGATGCAGATGATCACTTCCGTTGGACACTTCTTTTTCTTTTCAGCCCATAATGTTCCTTGCTTGATCATAGAGTTGTCCGTTCTAGATCTGGTTGCTCTAGACCTTGGCTTCTTGGTCATTCGACTCTTAGCTCATATGACAACTCTTTGGCATACCTCCCATGTCGCAGTGAAGCTTCTAGCTGATAGTACAGTTTATGTTTTAGCTCTCTTACTCACTAGATACCAACACACACACATTCGAGTGTTGTTCCTCTCTTTTGTAGTTCTCCGTTTTCTTCCCGTTGGAAGTTTGCCGTTGATATCTTCCCGTTGCACTACCTTCCGTTAGAGACTAACTTTCTGCAAATTTGTTTATTATACCACTGAGTATTTTACTTCCCTAAGTCTGCTAGTGATGGCTGAGTCAGCATCCATTAGCTGGTACTAAGATAGTGGAGTCACATGCGCTGTTTGTTGACTGTTGTAGATATAACTATTTGAGCTCCACTCAAATTGGTTACATATTATACTCCTTTATTTATTCAGCCGTTCATCTTGGAATAGCAACCCTGAGTGCCCTAATACTTTTAATCCAGTTGGCATTCTCTTACTTGTTCTACGATCATCTTACGTGTAGCCTGTATCTTTGATCGTAGAGTGAACTGCTTGCTTCTAACTGAAGACTATTGCCTTTGATCGTAGAGTTTACTGCTAACTTCAATTGTGGCCTTGTGCTCTCTTGCAGTTCGTAGAGTGGCTGACTGTACTTACATTGCTCTTTGATGTGTTTCTTACTATACTGCAGTTTGTCCTTCCTTATGCTCTGTGATATACATTTAGCTTTTCGTTCCAGAGCATACCATTTAGGATCTTTGTTGAGCCATTGCTATAGTGTGCTTATCATAAAGGATTGCTCTATTGTTCTTTAGGTGTTGACTCTGCTGTTGTGTCATAGAGGACTGCTCTATGATCTTCTTGTTTGCTATGGCACCTTTGATGTAGAGGACTGCTCTACTTAATCTTCAGACATTCTTCCTTTTGTCATAGAGTGCTGCTCTATGATCCTTTTTGCTTTTGTTTCGCTGAGACTGCTTGAGTGCTTCTATTGTCTTAGACTCACCTCTACGATCACTTGATCTTGCTGAACTTTCCCGCTCTACGACCTTTGTCTTTAATGCAGGTCTAGAGTCTTGATGGGTCGTAGAGTGATTACTTGACAAATCCTTTGACCTCTGTTATGGTTTGATGCTTTGGTTGTGCTCAGAGATCTTGCTATGTCTAATAGCTCATGCTCAGCTTGCTTGGTAGTCTTGAAGATTTCCACTTTATCTTTGAGTGCTTCAGCAGCGACTGCTCTATGTTGTTGCTTAATTGCAGACTGATCATAGGAGTCGTAGAGTGGCTAATCTTTAGACTGACTCTACGAACCCATGTTAGCACGGTGAACTTATCTTTGTAGTGTGCACTCTACGAACCTTAGTAAACTATTTGTTCTGCCGAGCCATACTCTATGATTGCCTTGTACGCTCTGCGTTGACATGCACAGCTCTATGATGCCCGGTAAATGCTGCCGAGTGATCTTTACGATCTGCCGATCCTGTTACTGTGCTTGCCTGGCAGACTCTATGATCTTGGAATTTAGCACTGCAATGCCGAGGCAACTTTTCATCCTGCTGAGGCGACTCTTCGTCCTGCCAAGGCAACTCTACATCCTGCCGAGGCAACTCTACGTCCTGCCGAGGTTTTACATTTTCCTGGCAGACCCTGTGATGACATGCTTGGCTCTGCGATGTTGACTGACTGTTCTACGATCCTTCACTTAGTCAGTGTAATGCTCTACGATTAGTCTGGCCCTTGTTTGTACATATGTCATTATAGTACATAAGATCAACCTAACAAGTTTGATCTTTTTCTATTCTATTTTAAGTCCTTGTACATCATATTCATTTAAGGACTTTACAAGACCTAATATTACAAACATGCTTTGATCAGATAGATATTCATTCATCTTAGATCAACCTAACATATTTGATCTTCTAAGTCCTTGTACATATATTTCATTAAGGACTTTACAAGTATTTAACAGTATGAATGTTCTTCTTATAATTTTGTCATCAATCAAATCACATTTAATGAATAGTGGCAATCACATGCAGATCTTATAGTATTCTCCCCTATGATAATGAGTGTAACAATCGCATGCTGATTCCCAACAATCTCCCCCTATTTGATGATGACAAAAACACTAATAGCATAACATTCAATTTAAGCAATACATGCAAGTGTATGAGTGTTGATGTGACTTAAGATATAGTAAGTCACTGTATTGCTAGATAAAATGAAATGATGTGCATTCCAGATAGTCATTTACATCATATCAAGACATTTAAACATATGTAGTTCACAAGCAATAGTAATCTACCAAGGAGATCCCTAGTTACTTAGCATAAGTCAGTTAATTCCTCCTTGCTTGTTAGAGATATACCTCTTTTTTTGATGTTGTCTTGTGACTGCTTTCTCCTGCTACTGTCCTCTTTATTCTTTTGTGTCCTCCTCTGGCACATGCTCCCCCTTACTTCTTGCTGGTTCTTCTCCTTCTTCTCCTTGCTCCCCCTTAGTTGTTGGTGCTTCATGTTTGTTCTTCTTGTTCTTTTTCAGCTCCTTTCTTGTTGTCATACTGGCACTTGTCCTCTTTTTGTTCTTCATCTTTTTGTGCTTTTTGTGCTTCATCTTTTTGTGCTTCATCTTTTTCTCCCCCTTTTTGTCATCATTCATTTGGGAGAGATACTGTACATGCATAATGAGCTGCTCAACTAAGTAGGAGGTATTACCAACTTCCATTTTTACCTCCTGCTGGCCAAGCTCCATTTGCTGAATTAGGGACTCGCTAAGGTTCTCTACCTTAGCTAACAAAGTCTGAAGAGAGTGTGCATTCTGTTGTTGGAGTTTCAGAGCCTCAGTTTTCTGTTGTTCAATAGATTTGAGATATATCTGATCTCGTTAGTGAGGCTTTATGGACATATCTGTAAATGAGGCTTGCAGCTTCCTGTAGAACTCAATATCTTCGCCTCCAGCCACCTTCTTTGCTGCTTTAGTAACTGAGGTAATATTCCCAAGTAGTTCTTCTGAGTTCTTCAACAATTCTTGGTCAATCGAGAAATCTTCAAGGAGTAGGGTATTTGATTTGGACTTCTCACTCTTGTAGATGTTCTCAAGAGTAGTGACAAAATCAAATGGCTCTTTGTTTGATGAGGAAGGAATATCAGAAGGCATGTCAGTGGCAATATCAGGGTGTTTGGTACTAGGCTGAGTTTGGAAGGCTGCAGTCGTAGAGGGAGGTTCCTCAATCACTGACTCTACGAACTATTTTGCTGGTTTGCTTCTATCACTGTTTTCCAACACATAATATGGAATGTATATACCTTCAGCATGGCGGTAGACTTTGAAATGTTGAGTGTCCTTGATCAGCAATTTTGGATAAGATTGAACTCTTGGGAAGTCTAAGATATCAACTTCAGATTTGGAAACTGTGAGTAACACCAAGTGATGAAACTCGTATCTCCAAATTCAATGGCTTTCAACCAGGGCATCCATGTGTAAAACCATATCAGTTGTTCATTATTAGGATCATATAGAACTGTAGTGCGATCAAGCTCAATGTCTTGAAAATTGTTAAGAAGATCCTCTATGGTCATTGATACCACCTTTATTTGATCGTTGCCATAATCTATCCATCTTGTTGGCAACACAACTCCTGGTTTGTCACATGCTTCTAGCACAATCCTCCTTCGCATTCTTGTGGTTGCTGGCTTGAAGTGGCTTTCTGATGCATTGTTCTTAGAAATAGAATCCTGGAGTACTTCTCTCTTTCCTTTCCCAGTGTCTCTGGTACTCTTTTCCTTCGAACTTATTTCCTCCATAGATACTTCCTTTGATTCTTCATCAGTTGACTTTTCTTCATAACTTACTTCCATGTCATCATCATTTTCTGTTGATTTAATGAGACTGTTTTCAACAGATATGGCTACATCCTTACTTCCTGATTTAGACTCACTTGTGGTCACATCCTTTTTAGCAGATTCATCACTAGATGCCACGTTTTTACTTGTCTCTACAGCCTCAGCTTTGTCACTCTTATCATCATCATTCCCAAGGTCAACTATCACTGGTGGAATCTCTTCTTTACTCTTTTGACTTGAAACTTCCATCATTTGTCTTAGTCTCGCACTCTGTCTTCTTTTTGAGGGTTTGACCATGGGTGCCTCGGATGCTTCTTTCTTTAGTGTATTAGCTTTCTTCTTTCCTTTGCCAGTTTTGAAGTTCCTCTGCTGCTACCAGACGTTCTCAACTTCTTGTTCTCCATGGGGTTCTTCTTCTAATTGTCAATCAGTTTGGGCGACATGATTTTGTGGAAATTTAGGGTTTCTCCCTCATCATCCCCAATTTTGTTTTTCAGCCTCTTCTTCAGTATGATGCTCAAGAACCTTCCATAGTAGATCTTTAGAACTGGTTTATCTGATGTCTTCACTTTCCTGGCTTCTTTAACTAAGCAATCAGATAGTATAGCTCCAAAGTTCATCTTCTTGTTCATGATAATAGCGGTCATAATCTTCAGTTATAGATCGCTCACAGTGTCATGTGTAGTATCTTTGCACAGAATACATTTGCCCACAATCGCAGCTAGGAATTCAAACTTCTCAGGAAATTCTTTTTTCTTCATTCCTTTCACATGGGGATTCTTCACATAGCCCATCAATTTCTTGCCTTCATCAGAATCGATTCCTTCTAGGGATGACAGACCTTGGTTGGTAAATCCCAAACACTGGTTGATTTCCGCAACATTTATCTTCAGTTTGATTCTACGAACTTTAGTAGACAGAACATCACCATCGATTACTACATTCTGGTAGAATTCCTTGATAAGATCAGAGAAGATTTTGGTGTTTGATCCTAAGCAATCTGAGAATCCTGCCTGCTTCACTCTTTCTAGAATCTCCTTGAATTTCTCATCTGATTCTCTAAATTTGTCGAACCCATGTTGAATACCTGACACAACTTGACAGTTTTCCATAGTGAGGGTTTTTGGAGAGAGAGGAATACTTGGCGAAGAATGGAGATTTGAAGTGATTAGAGTTCTGGAGCTTCTGGAGGTCGCTGGTTTTGGTTTGCTAAAGATTTGATGGTTCTAGGGTTTTGAGAGATCAGCACAACTTTATGAGTGGAATGATATTGATAACTGATAGGTAAGAGCAACCGTCAGTATTTGAAATCTTAATTATATCAGTTCCCTCTTTTTATCAAGTACACGTGTGAGAAACCCATTTGCTAAATGTGGCCAACTGCGTTGAAACTTCCATAACTGCTGCACATCAGTTACTAAGGGTGTGGCCCATGTCCTTTTGACTCCTGACTTAGCCCGTTCGTAGAGTGCCTTGATGTCATTACCTTTCACTCTACGAACATGTCTTCTTTGAGAATAAGGTTTTGTCACACTTATTGTTATCCAGATGTTGTCTTGCACTTATGTTGCAGATCTTGATGAGAGAGTCTCCATTTAGGCTTGTAGTGGCTTCCTTCTGAAATAAGTAATTGACAAACCCTGTTTTCTCTTGGCATCCGAGATGATAATCTTCATCCATTGTAGTTGTCTTGTAGTAGAGTTGAGTCAATTGCTAGATGAAGACTTTCTCTTAGGGCCAACTTCTTTCTCTTCTAGAGTGTCTCATGATCAACTCTCTTTTAAGAGATTAGCTTTTTCTCCTTTGTTTTATTCACATCTCAAGCTCTGGAGAAGTGATGCATTCTCATTTAGTCTTTCAACAGGACTAAGGTAGCTCAGAAAGGGTAGGCCTCTAGGTTAAATAACTTAGGGCTTGGTTTGTCTCTGAGGCGCTTGTCTTAGAGAAAGGCTGTTTGGATATAGTGTATAGAATGTCATCACGTTTACCTTTTGGTTTTGATTGGATATTAGGTTTGGGAGTAGTGTTTAGTGGGCTGTGGTCGTACTCTACGGTCATGGTATGACTCTATGACTTTTAATAGTATGGTTGGCCTATTTTGACAGTCGTAGAGTTTAGGAATTTTATGATGAGGATTCATTTGGTTCATCAGGCATAGAGTTTTGGGACTTTGAGTCGTGGACAGGGTTGTGTATGATGGAGTGTTATCTTTAGAATTTATGGGAGCTTCATTTTGCTTGAGTCATGAATTAGTTTAGATCAAGGACTTGGTTTGTCTCTTAACCTACTGGAAAACTTTTGACCCTGCATGCTTACATGCCCTTTGTTGGGCTTAAGTACTTTCTTTTGCACCCAAGACTGTAGCTTTGTGACTCTTTCCATCTTGTAGCTTCACATTCTTCATCTCTTCAGTTTCCCTAACTCCTTATCAAGTTAAGCATTGCTGAACTTATCAGATTGTTGCTTCCCCATAGTTGATACTTCTATTTCAGATGAAAGTCCATCTTTCTTCACCTGATCGTAGAGTCTTCTCTTTAGCACTAGTCACTCTGCGATCCTTTACTTTGTACTACTCTTGTAGTGCTGATGAAGTCTTGAGCCCTTGGCTACTTTACGATCCTTCCATTCACACTGTGATCGTAGAGTTGATGAAGACCTGGTCTTTGTACTGCTTCTTGAGGAGCTTTATTATGTTGAATGGAGCTCCAACTTCTAAGAGGGATTTACTGGAGAATTATGCTTTTGCTGTTTGTCATTTTTCTAACTTCTTCCTTTAATGTGATTGAGTGAGGGTAGAGCAATTATGATACCTGCAGATAATATAAGTTTCTGACTTGGTACCCAATATTCTTTGGGTCCTGCAGGGTTAATTCCTTTTTGAAGGATCAAGCCTTTTCCAGACAGTGGTTTCACAATTTATCCAGTTTAAATGAGATGATAATAAGACATGCTGCATGATAGTGTGTGTGTGAGAAAACATGATAAAACGAATGTGGGTTCTCAATCCCTCTCTTTAGATGATTCATTACTTGCATCTTGTTCTAGGTGTTTGAACCTTAGTAGAGTGATGGTCAGTTATGTGAGTTGTACCTAGATGGTTCGTAGAGTTGATCAGTCTCTACAACCCTTCAGTGCACAGCTGCAGACATGACTACATTCTACGACTTTATCAAAGACTTAGATCATGAAGTAATGTACTACTTATCAAATAAGATGAGAGGACTGAGGTAGGATGTAGATAGCTCATTAAGCACAGTCACTTATTAAACAACATAGTTTAAAAAGCTTGAGGTGATATTACAGATTACAATCCCTGAACACTTGGTTTTCCACATCTAAGGATAAACTCTCGAAATCAAGATAAATAATTTTGAGTCTTTATCAGTACACACAGCAGCAATTGCAAAACAATTTAAGCATATTATACTCATTTAGCAACAAGATAGAAGAAGACACTATTTGCAAAGACTTCAGATATTCATCTCAAGAATTTTATTTTTCGCCTCAAATATGGAGAGACAACAAAGTGAATGTTAAACCATTATTCTCACTTTCTTTCTTTTTCCTTTTGGGGTTGAAAATGATTTCTTGATATGCTACTGAAGTATGAAGACATGTAGCTATGCAATACATATTAATAGTTAAAGACACTTGCATTTTTAGGGAGATAGTGATAGATACCTCACTGATGTCAATTTCTTGACAGTCAGTGGTGCTGCTAGCAATGATGCATTTCTTTGTTAGTTGAACTCCCTCAGGCCATTGCTGGTCTCATCATTTGTTCCTTTATTGTGCTGCATTGACTGATACATTGAGCACATCTTTGAATTATGCACTTGGTTAGTTATGACATCCCATAATTACTGATACGCTTGGATGAACCTCTGTGTTCATATCTTGTAGAGTGGGAACATGTCATAAGTGTTGAGAAGCTCATGGAGTCGTTGTAAGTGCATTGATGATGGCGCATTATCCTTTAGATAACCCCTTGATCATCCTTCGTAGGACTTCACAACATCTTGGGTGGAGATGCAGATTCATTTTTTTATAGAGAATATCTTCGTTCTTGCTGCATCTGTCTACTTCCTCCTTATGAGATGATCGATATGCTCAGTGACATCAGCATGCCTGGTGATGATGAGTTTTCCTT
Organism: Aralia elata; assembly: GCA_034770075.1. Lineage (NCBI taxonomy): Eukaryota > Viridiplantae > Streptophyta > Magnoliopsida > Apiales > Araliaceae > Aralia > Aralia elata. The sequence continues at coordinate 31,704,626 of CM068385.1, read as the reverse complement.
TTAAGCCCATGGAATAGCCTGGATAGTTTAGGACAGTTTTTCCTACATATACAATTTTCAACTTATTAGCTCATTGTTTTGTCAACCAATACCTAGACTTAGAGCAGATCTAACTTTATGTCATGGATCTACTCAAAGCGTGAGCTTTAACATATTTATGAGAACCTGCTCTGATACCAATTGTTGGTTCCTGGAGACACAATGTGGATCTAGAAAGGGGGGTTGAATAGATCCTTTAAAAAACTTTTTCCTTTTAATAATGAAAGTATAACAGTTTATGAGATAGAGAATCAATTCATGCACAGCGGAATAATCGTTAATAACCCCTTCATAGATTCAAGCATAATTTCAGCTCAGTTTACAAATCTATAGTATAGTTGATAACAGATATAGCAGTTTATTGAGCATAAAATAAATGACAGAAGGTAAATAACACAGGAGATTTTAAGTGGTTCGGAGACGTAATAACTCCTACTCCACTCTTCTACTTCAACAAGTAGAACCCACTAATTGTTTTAGTCACGAAGACAAGGACTCTACGCCATCCTCGAGTCCAGCAGACAAAAGTTGTTTTTAGTTACAAAGGCAAGGATACTATGACCCTCCTCAAGTCCCCCAGACATTGATCCTCTGACCCTTCTTGAGTCCCGCAGATATTGAGTTGTTTTTAGTCCCTCGGACAAGGATCTTATAACTCTCTTCAAGTCCAGCAGACTTGGAAACCTAGTTCACAAAGAACCCTTCAAGGCCAGCAGCCTTGGAACCTGTAGACTAAGTCCAGCAGACTTAGAATCTCTTGTACCCTCTGGTACTCAGCAAGTCCAGCAAACTTGACTTTGTTTAGTCACATAAGACAAGGACGCCCCGCCCTCTTTGGTGTGTTGATGGTTTGTTGGGTTGTGCTGCCAAGATGAACTTTATTCTCCTTCATCTTTAGGTACTTGGCAGCTGTTAGTGATCTTCTTCTAGATGCTACTGATGATGGTCGTTGAAGTCCTTCCTTTTTCTGGTACATAACAGATGCAGATGATCACTTCCGTTGAACACTGCTTGACTTGTCCAACTCACTTCTTTTTCTTTTCAGCCCATAATGTTCCTTGCTTGATCATAGAGTTGTCCATTCTAGATCTGGTTGCTCTAGATATTGGCTTCTTGGTCATTCGACTCTTAGCTCATATGCCAGCTCTTTGGCATACCTCCCATGTCGCAGTGAAGCTTCTAGCTGATAGTACAGTTTGTGTTCTAGCTCTCTTACTCACTGGATACCAACACACACATTCGAGTGTTGTTCCTCTCTTTTGTAGTTCTCCATTTTCTTCCCGTTGGAAGCTTGCCGTTGATATCTTCCCGTTGCACTACCTTCCGTTGGAGACTAACTTTTTGCAGATTTGTATATTATACCACTAAGTATTTTACTTCCCTAAATCTGCTAGTGATGGCTGAGTCAGCATCCATTAGCTGGTACCAAGATAGTGGAGTCACATGCACTGTTTGTTGACTGCTGCAGATATGACTGTTTGAGATCCACTCAAATTGGTTACATATTATACTCCTTTATTTATTTAGCCGCTCATCTTGGAATAGCAACCCTGAGTGCCCTAATACTTTTAATCCAGCTGGCACTCTCTTACTTGCTCTACGATCATCTTAGGTGTAGCCTGAATCTTTGATCGTAGAGTCAACTGCTTGCTTCTAACTGAAGACTGTTGCCTTTGATCGTAGAGTTTACTGTTAACTTCAATTGTGGCCTTGTGCTCTCTTGCAGTTCATAGAGTACGTGACTGTACTTGCATTGCTCTTTGATATGCTTCTTACTATACTCTAGTTTGTCCTTCCTTATGCTCTGTGATATCCATTTAGCTTTTCGTTCCAGAGCATACCATTTAGGATCTTTGTTGAGCCATTGCTATAGTGTGCTTATCATAGAGGATTGCTTTATTGTTCTGTAGGTGTTGACTCTGCTGTTGTGTCATAGAGGACTGCTCTATGATCTTCTTGTTTGTTGTGGCACCTTTGATGTAGTGGACTGCTCTACTTAATCTTCAGACATTTTTCCTTTTGTCATAGAGTGCAGCTCTATGATCCTTTTCGCTTTTGTTTCGCTGAGACTACTTGAGTGCTTCTATTGTCTTAGACTCACCTCTACGATCACTTGATCTTGCTGAACTTTCCCGCTCTACGACCTATGTCTTTAATGCAGGTCTAGAGTCTTGATGGATCGTAGAGTGATTACTTGACAAATCCTTTGACCTCTGTTATGTCTTGATGCTTTGGTTGTGCTCAGAGATCTTGCTATGTTTGATAGCTCATGCTCAGCTTGCTTGGTAGTCTTGAAGATTTCCACTTTATCTTTAAGTGCTTCAGCAGCGACTGCTCTATGTTGTTGCTTAACTGCAGACTGATCATAGGAGTCGTAGAGTGGCTAATCTTTAGACTGACTCTACGAACCCATGTTAGCACGGTGAACTTCTCTTCGTAATGTGCACTCTACGAACCTTAGTAAGCTCTTTGTTCTGCCGAGCCATACTCTACGATTGCCTTGTACGCTCTGCGTTGACATGCGCAGCTCTATGATGCCCGGTAAATACTGCCGAGTGATCTCTACGATCTGCCGATCCTGTTATTGTGCTTGCCTGGCAGACTCTACGATCTTGGAATTTAGCACTATAATGCCGAGGCAACTTTTCGTCCTGCCGAGGCGACTCTACGTCCTGCCGAGGCAACTCTACGTCCTGCCGAGATTTTACATTTTCCTGGCAGACCTTGTGATGACATGCTTGGCTTTGCGATGTTAACTGACTGCTCTACGATCCTTCACTTAGTCAGTGTAATGCTTTACGATCAGTCTGGCCCTTGTTTGTACATATGTCATTACAGTACATAAGATCAACCTAACAAGTTTGATCTTTTTCTATTCTATTCTAAGTCCTTGTATATCATATTCATTTAAGGACTTTACAAGACCTAATATTACAAACATGCTTTGATCAGATAGATATTCATTCATCTTAGATCAACCTAACATATTTGATCTTCTAAGTCCTTGTACATATATTTTATTAAGGACTTTACAAGTCTTTAACAGTATGAATGTTCTTCTTATAATTTTGTCATCAATCAAATCACATATAATGAATAGTGGCAATCACATGCAGATCTTATAGTATTCTCTCTCTATGATAATGAGTGTAACAATCGCATGCTGATTCCCAACACATAGCAGTCCTTATTTAGGCATAGTTTTAGCTATAAATTTACAAACAGTCGATAATACAACTCAAAGGGTCTTTTAGCATTTTATAAACCTTCAATCACTATGAAAACTCATTACCACATACTCTAGCATGTTTAAAAACATGGCTCAGTTTATTCACACTAAAACAGCCCTTATCTAGGCATTATAAGCATGAAATAACACAATTTCACCCAAACAGTCCCATACATTGAAATATATGTATTATAACATCATGAACCTACTATATACTATATGTTCATGGTTTAAAATATCTATATGCAAGGCTTCTAGCTTTAGTTTAAAACAACCGATAATAGGCTTTTAAATTCCACAAGAAAGCATAGTTGGACAACCTAGTTAACAAAGTAGCATGGTTATGCAACACATGAGTTTTGACTAACCTTTTACATACATTTAACATGTATAGCTTTAATTTGGATGGTTTAAAACAGTATATACTTTAACAATCCCTATACAGTTCATAAACAGACCATAACCAAGACATTTAGCTATTACACAAGCACACTAAAATAATGGCCTGGTCTGGCCTAATTTAACAGCCCAAGCTGCCCTGTTTTGGCTCTTTTACAAACTAACTTGCAACATATAGACTCACTACTATTAACCTTCAATGTTTAGCCCATTGGATACCATATATTTATATCATGAAAACAACACTAGAAGCATGAATAATCAGTTATCAAATAAGCTCTCAATAGCAGCCCAAATTACTTTGTTTTTCTCATAGATAAAGTTATCATAGCATGCAAGTTATATTACAACATGTATTATTTAAGCACAAAATTATATTTGAGGTATTCATTTCACTATTTAAGCAAGTAGACCTGATTTAGACTTTAATTCACAGCTAGTATGCCTTGACATCAAAACAGCCTCTAGTTAGTCATTTAATCAAATAGTTGGTGAGCGTGATTTTTTTGTTTACATGAAACACTTATTTTCCTATCCATTTACCAGCCTTTTGGCCTTTAAATCGTTAATGTCTTTGTATATAAACCAATAATCACAACAACAATAATAAACACAGTTATCTTATCCATATATCAGTCATCATCAATATTAACAGTCATTACTATTGACACAAAGTAGTCCACAATCCAATTTATATGTAACAACCCATTTTAAGTTATCCAGATTCTAATAGTCTAGTCTTACTAACTAAATGGAATGGAAAAGGATTGGAAAGAGTTTAAATTAACATACCGTGCTAGACTTCTAGAGATTTGATGCTCAATTCTTTATCTCCTTTTTTGCCGAGCTCTTCCCCTCTCTTTATCTCATTGGTTGCTATTGTATTTTTTTTAGAACTCCATTAAGCATAGAAGTTAACCGATTTTCAGGTATAAGCTTGGCCATTTATGGCTGAGCTTCTTTTAGCAATTATTAGCTTTACTGACTGCTCTCTACCTGGCCCCTATATGTATTCCACTGTGAAAACTATTTGGCTTCTATAATGGCTTCCTGGCAGTCTACTCTTTAGCAGCCAAGTAGCCCCTAATACTCCCCTACCACAACTCTACTTGGCCTCTGTTAAGTTTTCTGACTCAACTCCTAGCTATTTTCCCCTTGCTTTGGCCCCTAGCAGCCACCTATATTTCATAGCTTCTAACTAAATATCAGCTAACTGATTAATAAACCATTTTACCGTTCAATGCCAATAAGGAACTGACGATAAAAAGCCTACTCATTGTCTGCTCAATTAAATCAGGCTAAACAGTCCCTTTATGACATTTAATGAGGCTGCCAGATTGGGCTGCAAGAAAAGGCTAGGCAAAGTTTGGTTTGGGCTTATAACAGTCCTCGTTGCTACACTAAATGTGGTTGCTTAATAGGTCTTGGAGCAAGGCCAAGATAACTTAATATTTAGGCTCATTACACTTCTCATAGTGAAGTAAAAATCCTTAACAGTAGAATTAATATAACAAGTATACATAGAAAATTTTAACATAGTCCACGACATTGAATAAGGACCCTCATATAAGCAAACTCTAACTTATAAAAAAAATTACTAAAGAGGGTTAGTGACTTAATATGACCCAATAAATAATCATGGACTTTCACTAAATAAAAATATACATGAATTATATTTACCACCTTTAATTAGGCTAGCAAAAGTAATTAACACACTCATCATTAAAGATAATGGTTCCATGTAATTTAAATAATTCATGATAGTACCCCATTTCTTTATTTGTTATTAAATAACACTTTTAATTATATCTTAATATAATTAATTCCTTGAATACATAAATAGCTTCATGTCAAGAATCTTTCTCAATTAAGCCATGTTGGCTTTCCTTTTCATTATTGATATTTAAATATCATTATAATAATGTATATCATCATCTCTCCCTTTACCGTACATAATTATGAAATACTTAATAAATTATTAAGTATTAAATAATTCTAATACCACAACAATTAAGTAAAAAAAATTATACACAAAATTTGTCATTATAATAATTAAATATTATCTGGAATTTTCTATGTCATTACAAGGAGCATCCATAGTTTCGTGCTGACGCTGAAACTCGTTACTCATGGATGCGAGAATGATGCATTGAGCGATGATTGCATCATCTGGCCACTTTCTGAAAGTAGCAATCTCTTTCTCAGAGGCTATTTCTGCAATATTTGTAGGGACTGACGAATTTAGGACATAAGAAATCTTTTCAGCAGTGAGAACAATTCTCAGATTCCTTAACCAGTCCGTGTAATTCGGTCCGATCAGTTTGTTAGCATCAAGTATGCTACGCAGTTATAGTGAGTTTGACATTTTTAAATTTTGCTTGTGAAATAGACAACATTTTAGCATACATTCATTTTATTAATCATCAAAATAAATTAGGTCTTTATTTAAATTGATATCTCCCATTATTTTCATCAAACTATATTACCCTCAATATATAGTTCGACAAATCTAATTAAAGATTTGCTAGTAAGAATAAGGATCCCATTTCCAATGTATATAGCCTTGTGTGTGCACAACAAACTATATATAAATAAATAGGTAGACAACTATTGTCAATTACATCACTATGTAACTCCTTGTATTTTGCCTCTTAGATTATAATGGTCAAGTGTGTGCACATCCGAACTAAAATAATCTAAGTTGAGTCCAACCTAGCACTTCCATATATGTGAAGAGAAAAGACCGCCCTTGTGTGTGCACAATAAAAGCAATAATGTTCAATTCCTTAATAAGCATCAAATGTGATAAAACAACATCTTAAATATTTAATACTCGCCTTGTGTGTGCACAACAAACTCATATTAAATATTTAATACTCTATTGATTTACCATGCTAGAAGGTGACGTTCGATATTCCGAATAGTCTCATCTTGTTTTGTGCGCATGCACACATATATATAAAATACGCGTCATATTATTTGACATGCGAAGCATGTTGGATAATATAATATATATATATATATAGTAAGCATGCACATATAGAATACTATATTCTACCCTGATTGATTATGGATTTTTTTTCTAGTTTGGTTCACTAGAGCCACCAAGTGAACCAAAAGGTCAAACCTAGGGTGCAAGAATTAAATTTAAATATAACTATTACATTTAAACTCGGGCTCCATTGCAAACAGGTCTTCAAGCGCTCCTTGCTCCTTTGTCTCCAATTCTTCAAAATATAATTTTAACTAGTCCTATTACATAAACTATTTACAATAGATAGAAACCTTGATCAGCAGTCAAGGGGAAGTACACAGGAGGGAGATAGAATTTATATTAAGAAAAATTAGAGAAGACGAGGTACGTAGACCCCATTTATAAAAACCCATACATTCAAGCATCCTCTAAAATAATTCCAATTACATATTGGTCAATAGTCCATAATCAATCCCTATTTATTATCATACATATCTCCATATGCATCAACAAATAACATTCATCTCATGAATAATAAAACCATTCCATATGCATTGATATCAATTAATGGGGAAAAGTTTTGTTAATACTTAGTTTTTGAAACAAAATACACTCTTTTATTTTAATCAAAAACCTAAATCCAAATTAAACTCCTTTAATTTTAGCAACCTAAAATCCTATTCCAAATAAAATAAACATCTTTATTTTAAACTTTTATCAATTAAATAAACTATTTATTTTAATTGAAAGAAAAAACAATTTTTCAAAACATGCAGACCGACGCGGCCGCTCTCCAAATTAAACTAGGAGCGGCGCGGCCGCACTGCACCCCCAGAAACATTTTCTGGGTTCGGGCGCGGCCGCGCTCCAGAATAAACTGGAAGCGGCGCAGCCGCGGCGCGGCGCAGAATCAGAAAAAAAATTTCAGCCCAAAAATTCGATCGTATCGCATATCAATTCATACATGGAATCATCACAATCAATAATTAACAAAATTTTAAAATCCGTTTTATCACGCTTTCGCCCTATTTAGTAATTTGATTGCATGCTTGCGTTATATACAAACCTAACCGTGGTATTTAATTTATCCTTGTATTCAATTATCAATTATACAAAAGAGAAAGAGAATAAGAATTATACCCTCGTAGATCAAAGCTTCTTCGGATACAAGTTCAACTCGTAGTCCTTCTTGTTCTCCTCGAATTCCACCGATGAGATTTCTTCCGTTGATCAACGTTAGCCACCCAAGTGTTTGGCCTTTAGAGGTGATCTACCAAGGAAGAATAGGTATTCAAGAAGTTGGGTGTTGGCAAAACCCTAGTTTCCATGTCTATAAAAATTACAAGTACTGTTCACAATCTAATGCAAGAGTGTGTAACCCTAATCTATGATAAGACTCCTCTTATTTATAGATGTAGGAATAACCATTCCCTAAACTATTCAGGATTAGAGTTTCTATTATAATTAAACTCCTTTAATTAATTATGCTCCTAATCCAATTAGGAATCTATGAGAGAGTACTTCTATTAATTAATTCCCAATCCCTATTAGGAATTAAATAATAGTAATAGTAATAATAATAATAAGACTCCTCTTATTAATTTATATTTAATATTTTCAAAATATTAAATAATAAATATTAAGCTATTTAATTTATTCTATCTCCATAGATTAAATTAAATACATTCTTATTATTACAATTATGTCATTTACTTCTTAAATAAATATTTTTTCTTTTTGCAGTGTGACCCTTTAGGTTCTCCATATTAAACCGGTTGTGAATAAATCAATTAGAACAATTCTAATTATATTCAACGGTGTGATTCTTTCCTTTGATCAATGTTAGCCACCCAAGTGTTTGGCCTCTAGAGGTGATCCACCAAGGAAGAACAAATATTCAAGAAGTTGGATGTTTGGCAAAACCCTAGTTTCTATCTCTATAGAAATTGTAAGTACTCTCCACAATTCTTATGCAAGAGTGTGTAACCCTAATCTATGATAAGACTTCTCTTCTTTATAGATGTATGAAAACCCCTCCCCTAAACTATTTAGGATTAGGGTTTCTATTTCAATTAAACTCCTTTAATTATATTCCTAATCTAATTAGGAATTAATGAGAGAGAGTACTTCTATTAATTAATTCCCAATCCCTATTATGAATTAAATAATAGTTATATTAATTAATTCCCAATCCCTATTAGGAATTAAATAATAGTAATAGTAATAATAATAATAAGACTCCTCTTATTAATTTATATTTAATATTTCTAAAATATTAAATAATAAATATTAAGCTATTTAATTTATTCTATCTCCATAGATTAAATTAAACACACTTAACTTATTATTACAATTATGCCATTTACTTCTTAAATAAATATTTTCCTTTTGCGGTGTGACCCTTTAGGTTCTCCATATTAAACCGGTTGTGAATAAATCAATTAGAACAATTCTAATTATATTTAAATAAATAAATTAAACTATTTAATTCATTTAAATAAATAATATTTATTCTACAATAAGGGTAAGCCCCCTTAGCAATCAATGACTTTCCAGATAATATAAATTTCAACATTAATCACAAAAGAACCTTTTAGTGCATAGTTACCATACAATTCAATCCTTCTACCATACAATGTCCCAATTAAATATAAGACATAGATTTACTGTCAAGTCTTATTTTATTTAATTATATGTATTTCGATTCCCAAATGCACAACTCTAAATAATGCAAATTAGAAACTCTTTTCTAATTTCATTTTGCCTTGACCAAGGACTACTGAGTTGTCATTTATCGAATCACATAGGACATTCACATCTTTTATTAGATGTGGTAGATTTTTTGTTGATCATTCACCTATCTCCATGTACAACTTATTATACCCAATCATACCCTTTGATATACCCTAAAAGTCTTAAGGGACATGTCAAAGTATAACTCATCATACGCAAGATACTATGATGATCTCAAGTCCAAGGATCACTTGTACTACTATCACTAGAGGAATTCCTATTGACAGCCGAGTAAAACTCCATTAGGTATTCCTTAGTGAGCCACGTTCAATGTACTTATTCTCCAATAAGCACCTACATACTTGCTTTAGTGTCTCCACACAAATGATTATGAGATCAATCATCCTCTTCCTAAGAGCAAGCAACGTATGTACTAATCTATCCGCATTCACTAATCCCCTTTTTAGTAATCCAACGATTAGGAACGATTTTAGTTTGTGAGTTGTCTTGAATTTAGATCTCATTAGCATGATCACCATCATGATTCTAAAAGCATTGTTCAAAACTATAGGTTTATCACATTTAATATAACAGCACTATGTAGATAATGTAAAATACCTTTTAATAAAATCAATTCTTTTATTAATAAATGAATAATATTACAAAGTATATGCTACATCATATCAAATATGATTGGCTTGTGTGTATATTACTTTCAATTGAATATACCAGAAGGAGAATCGCCATAAGATATTGTCTTAGTGGCATACTTGAGAACACGAGGGAAGTTCTAAGCAACCAGCTTCAGATTGGGAAATTTGCAGTAGTTCCATCTTATGAAGCTTTGATCTCTTTGCATGATTGCTCGAACTAGAGGAATGTTCGACATGAAGTAGAACAGCTGATCACCATTTGGATAATAAGTTGTTGTGCTTCTGTTGATCTCTTGGTCATAATAGAGAGTGAATAAAGGATCTCTAGATTTGAGCACTCTCATTCTACATGCCCCTGTTCCTTCAAACTCGTCTGGCAAAAGATAAGTCGTCTCTGGAATTTCTCTAGTAGTGAGAATTACTCTGCAGATCCCAGGTCGATATGGCATTATTTGGGGTCTGTAGATCTCAATTGGCTCTAGTTGAGATGAAGAAAAAGGAGAGGATGGAAGGATATGGTACCCAATTGGTTACTCCCTCTCAAGTGTAGGATCCTCTGGCTTTACGATTGTAGGGTCAAAACCATTATTGATATCTTCTACAACTGTCTCAATGACATGAGTCAATCGTAGATAGTCATCAAAAGAATGAACTGATCGTTGAGCATCATCTTGCTTATATGTGGTCCTTATCTCTTTCCTCTTTCTCTTTTCTTCTACGTTTCTTTTTCTCTTTTCTTTTCTGATCTACTCTTCTTCTTTCCTTACTTCTCAGCCATTTTGCTTAATGTTAACTTCTTTTTCTTCTTCTCCTTAGGCTCAAGACTTGATGCCTTCACAACCTGATCATCACCGCCATCTTGAGGATCTGGCTCAGCAGTCATTTCTTTATCATCTTTGGGCTCAGGCATGGAAGCCTTCTCAGCCGTAATATCATATTTGCTAGGCTTATGAATAACACCCTACACAGCTAATTCATCTTGACTAGGTTCAAGCATAGAAGCCATCTTAGCTATCACTTCATCTTTATCTTGTGACTCAAGTACAGAGACCTTCACAGTCGATTCGTCTACAATTCTTTGTTCATACGAGGTTGACTTGCTCTTCCCCCTTATTCTTTCGAATAAGCTTTGAAACTTCTTCTTCTTCTTTAACTGGCGCTATGATCAGAGGAGGCACAGATTCTCCAGCTTGTTCTTCGAGATGCACAGGGGCCTTTCATCGTCGATTGAGCCTTTTTCTTTTTTGAACTATTTTTGACAGAGGGGTGTTGACATCTTCATTTTCTTCCCTCTTCTCAGAAGTTGAGGGTGTGACACTCCTAAATTCAGGTATCAATACCTCGAATTTGGTGCTCACGATAAACAGCTTCTAATCACCTCCAATCAACACATGATAACTAAATACGGAATGAATAATCATATATTGATCATCTCCAAAAGTTTACAAGGATCCCAAGGTTTATAACCTTAAATAAAATACAACACATAACTTAAAAACATCCTCTAGGGTTCGAGTTACATTAACTGATGATAAAATAAAATAATACAGCAGATAAAACAGCTAGCCGAAGTCTAAGACTTCATCTTTCCTTTGCCCTTGTCTTTACTTGAGCACTCGGGTTAACTACAATAGGTTCATGATATAGCAAGAATGAGCAACTACTTTGCCCAAGCAAGTTTAAAATTAACAAGAGAGGTATATCATGAATGAATATGGGTAATTGAAATTGATTCAATAATACAAATAACTGTAACTGATTCAACAACAGGAATAATAAGATAATCAATGTTCAATGAATGAATAACAATTGATTATTTACTACCGACAGTCAAATAGACTATGAACACACTTTAACGCATCAGTCGCCTTGACTAACCCTCTTAGGTTGCCAACTATAGAGTTTTGTACGCAAGGGGATCAGCCTCTTGTACCTATGTGTATGCATAACATTTAATTCTGCTTTGTATCGTCTTTCAGATACTTAGGAAACTCCCCTCCAACTACTGGCTTGGATAGCTTTTAATTTTAAATATGCATATGTCTAGCCGAACAAATAGCTTAGACTTCTCTTTGAACAGTTCATGAATCACAGAACTTTAAATAATAGTACAAGTCAATGAATGTACGAATCCAAGTGCACAATACGCTAATGACAATAATATTAATGTGGAATAATTTCAAAATGATTAACCCACTTAGCACATGCTGGAGAAATGAAACTCGAGCATAAGATCAGGTAAACAGTAATTCATAAGGAGTTTAAGGTTAAGAACTTGCACACAGTATATAAAGGTGTGTAAGGTAGGGAACTTGCTCAATGTAAAAGCTGAGTAAGATGGAACTTGCCTGATTCGCTGCTTACAAAATTACTCTACTAATCTGCTCTGCAAGTATCCTACAATGATTATAATTACTCTACGATCAGTCGTAGTCAAACATCAATAATGGATTAGTTAAACTTGCTCAAAAGGGTTTGTCTAATGGTCCATTTAACCACCCTATGATATGTCCTACAGCTCTACGACTAGTAGGGCTTCATTACTGTCGGTAGAGTCACTCTACGATCAGTGGTGTGACTTTGAAATCACTGATGTCTTGCTGACTTGGTGAAGTTATGCCAAAAGTTAAATGGCTAGGCTTAGCAATGCCCTACTGTGACTCTACGATCATCAGCTAAGTTCTATGACTTGTTCATGAGGCTCTACGATCGTCTAGGGAGGGCTTTACGATTAGTGAGGTCCACCTTACGATTGCCTCTACGATTGTCCAACGCACTTTACGACGTGCAACTGTACTCTATGTTCACTCGCGAGTTATATGATCGCCGAGTGGCCCGACTGACCCACTCTACGATTGCTGAAAGGAACTCTACGATGGCTGAGTGGAACTCTACGATCGGCAGAGTCCACCCTACGATGGTCTAATGAAGTTCTACGATTGGGTAGAGTTGCTCTACGATCATAGAGTTCACTCTACGATTTCCTTCGGGTCTGACCGACCCACTCTAAGATGGTCTAGTGAAGCTCTACGATCAGGTAGAGTTGCTCTACGATCGTAGAGTTCACTCGACGATTTGTTTAAGGCACACTTCAACATTACAGCTCAACAAGAATGCTTTGGCTAATTGTTTTGAGATCATGGTATTATATTGGCCAAATTGATGCATGAACTGAGTCTTGACTGGGTCTACCAATTAGCATGCAAAGATCAAATAAAGAATCAACACATCAGATCTTGAGGTTCAAATTTAGGTCTGATACAATACTGAAGAATCCAAGTTGGAGTTTGGTGTAATATTATTTACTGGTAATATTCTATTGACATATTGACAGATGTCTGGAACTAGTTTATCAGTAACATCACTACTAGGGTCATGGTTACTCCCTATATTGGTTTGATTCACGTTTTGATTATAAAGACCGACTGTCTTCATCTATGGTTTATAAACACAAGTCCTGAGATTTAACATAAGGATTATCTCAAGTTGGTCTTATTACTTTAGTTTGATCTGAGCTTGGCTTAGGTCAGATACGGGTCTCAAATAGATGAACAAACAATTATGGTTATATTAGTGGAAGGATATAGAACTACCATTTTCATGGCTCAACGCTATGGGTTCAAATGTCCATAAACGAAGTTTGCAATGACTTATGATCATTAACGACGGGTACATACTGTTAGGTTTGTATATAGCGCGAACATGCAATCAAATTACATAAATAGTACGGAAGCGCAATAAAACGGATTTTAAAATTTTTCATACAAACCATCACCATGATCATCCTTGTGATCAATTATCAATTAAACGAAAGAGATAAAGTATGAGAATCATACCCTTGTAGAACCATGCTTCCAGAGGTACGAGTTCACCTCCAAATCCTTCGCGTTCTTCTCGAATTCCACCGATGAGATTCCTTCTTTTGATCAACGTTAGCCACCCAAGTGTTTGGCCTCTAGAGGTGATCCACCAAGGAAGAATAGGTATTCAAGAAGTTGAGTATTGGCAAAACCCTAGTTTCTATCTCTATAGAAATTGTAAGTACTCTCCACAATTCTCATGCAAGAGTGTGTAACTATCTAACCCTAAATCATGATAAGACACATCTTATTTATAGATATAGGGAACCCTCCTAAACTATTTAGGATTAGGGTTTTTATTTTAATTAAACTCCTTTAATTAATTGAACTCCTAATCCAATTAGAAATTCATGAGAGAGTACTTCTATTAATTAATTCTCAATCCCTATTAGGAATTAAATAATAGTAATAGTAATAATAATAATAATAAGACTCTTCTTATTAATTTATATTTAATATTTCTAAAATATTAAATAATAAATATTAAGCTATTTAATTTATTCTATCTCCATAGATTAAATTAAATACACTTAACTTATTATTACAATTATGCCATTTACTTCTTAAACAAATATTTTTCTTTTGCGGTGTGAGCCTTTAGGTTCTCCATATTAAATCGGTTGTGAATAAATCAATTAGAACAATTCTAATTTTATTTAAATAAATAAATTAAAATATTTAATTCATTTAAATAAATAATATTTATTTTACAATAAGGGTAAGCTCCCTTAGCGATCAACGACTTTCCAGATAATATAGATTTCAACATTAATCACAAAAGAACCTTTCAGTGAATAGTTACCGTACAATTCAATCCTTCTACCATACAATGCCCCAATATAAGACATGGAATTACTGTCAAGTCTTATTTTATTTAATTATATGTATTTCGATTCTCAAATGCACAACTCTGATTAATGCAAATTAGAAACTCCTTTCTAATTTCATTCTGCTTTGGCCAAAGACTTCTGAGTCGTCATTTATCGAATCACATAGGACATTCTCTCCTTTTACTAGAAGTGGTAGATTCTTTGTTGATCATTCACCTATCTCTATGTATAACTTATTATACCCAATCATACCCTTTGATATACTCTAAAGGTCTTAAGGGACATGTCAAAGTATAACTCATCGTACAAAAGATACTATGATGATCTCAAGTCCAAGGATCACTTGTACTACTATCATTAGAGGAATTCCTATTGACAGGCGAGTAAAACTCCATTAGGTATTCCTTAGCAAGCCACGTTCAGTGAACTTATTCTCTAATAAGCACCTATATACTTGCTTTAGTGTCTCCAAACAAATGATTATGAGATCAATTATCCTCTTCATAAGAGCAAGCAACGTATGTACGAATCTATCCGGATTCACTAATCCCCTTTTTAGTAATCCATCGATTAGGAACGATTTTAATTTGTGAGCTATCTCCAATTTAGATCTCATTAGCATGATCACCATCATAATTCTAAAAGCATTGCTCAAAACTATGGGTTTATCACATTTAATATAACAGCACCATGTAGATAAAGTAAAATACCTTTAACGAACAAATAAGATTACAAAGTATATGTTACATCATATCAAATATGATTGGCTTGTGTGCATACTACTTTCAATCTCCCACTTGCACTAAAGCCAATCGCCATGGTATCTAATACCCTTCTTCTCTAAGTGACGATCATCTTGCTATTGGATAAAGCTTCAGTAGATGAATATGTAATGTTGTTTTCGAGAGTCCACTATCTCTATTGTGACTTTTCCTCTTTCAATAATTCCACTAATCAAATGAAAGTGTCGCAACACTTGTTTGAATCCAAGATGAGACTTAGGAACTATTCCTAGTTCTGTAATGAACTTTTCATCCAAACAATCAAACTTGCAGCTTCATTTACAACTATATACTTTGTCTTTATCACTAAATCAACAACTCTTTGCTGTTTGGAACTTTTCCAATTCACTGCACCACCTTTTAAGGTAACGATTTACCTTAAAGTGGATTTGTTATCGTCTTGGTCAGTCTGAAAAAACTTGAGTCTATTTAGCCCTCTAGTTTTAATTCAGACCTACCATGAATCATGATCACATCTTCAGTACCGGTTAAGTACTTAAAGATGTTTATCACTGTCCTACAGTGATCATCTCCAGAATATGACTGATCAACATCAAGCCTTGTATATTCATTGTATACATGATAGTAACTCATGCGATCTTTCTTTCAATTGGGGACAATTTTAGAGAGATACACTCCATGGCTCTTCATCATGAGACCTCTCTTGGAGTTTGCCATGCTAAACGCCTTTAGCATCAAATGAATATACGATCCTTGGGTCAAGCCGAACATCCTTTTAAATCTATCTATATAGATTTATATCCCCAATTTATAGGATGCTGCTCCCAAGTCATTCATGGAAGAATGTTTAGACAATTTTATCTTTACTTATTGTAGCATTGGTGTGTTATTTCTTATCAGTAGTATATCAACATATAATACCAAGAATGTCACAGCGCTCCCACTGATCCTTTTGTACACACAAGGTCCATTCTCATTTTTGATAAAATCAAACTCTTTTGATTGTCTCATCAAAATGAATGTTCCATCTTTGAGAAGCTTGCTTCAATCCATAAATGGATCGTTGCAGCTTATATACATGATTTGCTTCAACCTTTGAAACAAATTCCTCTGGCTGTATCATATATACATTCTCCTCAAGTCTTCATTGAGGAAGGGCGTCTCCACATTCATTTTGCCAGATTTCGTAATAAGCTGCAATCACAAGCAAAATCCAAATAGACTTGAGCATTACCCGGTAATAAGGTTTTATCACAGTCAACTCCTTGACTTGAAAAACCTTTTAAACAGGTCTGGTCTTATATGTCTCTACCTTGCCATTTGCCCTAGTCTTTCTCTTAAAGATCCATATTCACTCTCTAGGCACTATGCCCTTTTGTGGAGTAACCAGAGTCTATACTTGGTTCTCATGCATGGAGTCCATTTCGGATTTCATGGCCATCTGCCATTTCTCTGAGTGTATTATACTCATAGCCTCATCGTATATAACTGGATCATCATCCTCTATGATGCGTACCTCATCATCATCCTCTATGATGAATCCATACCTCCCAGGTATCTTCGGTACTCTTCCAGATTTACAATTCGGTTGTGGTACAATAGGTCTATCTACAGGTTCCTCGGTTCGACTTAAAGTGCTTTGTGGTTCTTAAACTCCTTCAAGATCTATTACCCTCCCACTAGCTCCTTCAATGATAAACACCTTTATCTAAGAAGGCAGCGTGTAGGATTATAGTAATAATACCCTAAACTTTTTTAGGATATCCCACAAGTCTGCACTTGTCAGATTTTATCCCAAACTTATCTTTGAAACCTTTTCACATAAGTTGGACAACCCCTTATCTTAACATACTTAAGAGTAAGAATCCTTTCCTATCCATAACCTTTATGGAGTCTTGGGCTCGAATTTTTGAGGTTACCTTATTTTTGTAGATATGCAGCCGTTTCTAGGGCATAACCCCAGATGGATACTAGAATGTCGGTAAAAATCATTATGCACTGCACCATGTCCAACAAGGTACAATTTCTCCTTTTAGATACACCAATCAATTATTGCGTATTAGGAGGTGTCCATTATGAGACAATACCATTTTGAGATGATCTAGAAACTCATTGCACAAGTATTCTTTCCTCGATCTGATCAAAGAATCTTAATATTTTGTCAATATGTTTCACTTATGAATTCTTTGAACATTTCAAATGATTCAGACTTGTATTTTATCAAATAAACACACTCAACTCTTTGAATGACCATCTCCTTTTCTTTTTTTAGTTTATTCAATTTGCAAAATGTTTTTCATGTAAGTCAAGTATACAAAGTCTATCAAGTAATCTTCCAGTTTCAAATAAAACATTATCATTATAAATAGAACAACAATTGTTCTAAAATATAATACTAGAACCTTCCTTATCCAACAACGAAAGTTCTATTGTTTCAAATGAGAGCTGGAACATAATAACAACGTATTAACTTAATAGACTTGCCCGTAGGCAATGCTAAACTATAAGTTTCTATGGTTAATGCAGCAACCTTTGCTCCATTCACACACATAAGATTACTTACTCTTTGTTTAGCTTTTTACTTCTGCTTAGTCTCTGCATTGGATTGCATACGTGAGAACTATAGCCGGTATCTAATACCCAAGTAGAACATTGACTTACAGAAAAATTTATTTCAATCATGAACAAACCTATATCTATAACCGAAGCTTCACTAAGCTTCTTCTGGTTAGCCTCTGTAAGATTCTCCTTACAGTTTCCTTTCTAGTATCCAAGCTTATTGCAGTGGAAGAAAACTCCTTTGCTATCTGCATCAGTCTTGTTTGTCCTTTGTTTTTGCCTTTCCATTTACCTTATTTGAATTGTTCTTCTTTTAAAAAGATCCTTTGGCCCTCTTCCGCTTCCTGGAAGAATCATCTACCAGTAAGACTTAGTCTTTCTTGGTTGGAAAGTGACTCTTTACTATTTTTAACATGTTTAAGCAACTTAGGCAGACTGACATATAGCTTGTTCATGTGGAAATTCACAACAATTTGTGAGAAAGAGTCCGGAAGTGATTGCAAGATCAAATCTTGGATCAACTCTCCATCCATTAAAACCCAGTTGTCCCAATTGTTCAATCAGATTGATCATTTTAGGAAATATGTTTGTACTGTAGTGCCATCGGTCATTCTAGAAAGGAAAAGCTCCTTAGATATTTGATATCTAATAGTCCTACTTTTCTCACCATTCAAATCATTGAAGGTGCCGGAGTACAGTAGGAGCATCCATAGTTTCTTGCTGACGCTGAAGCTCCTTACTCATGGATGCGAGCATAATGCATTCAGCCAATTGTGCATCATCTTGTCACTTTCTAAAAGTACCAATCTCTTCCTCTGAGGCATTATCTGCAACCATTGCAGGGATAGGCATATTAAGGACATAAGATAGCTTTTCAACCTTGAGAACTATTCTCAAATTCTTTAACTAGTCTGTAGACACCCAAATTTTGCGTTCCCTATACTAACCGTGACAGGAGGGCAAAATCGTCAATTGAACCGGCTTGCGGGAGCGAAGGAATGGACACAAGCGCGAACGTTCAACACCATCGCGATGATTGGCGAATAAAGCTGACGTGACAATAGGGCCGTCCGAAACGGGCATTCCCGAATGAGGTGGCACGTATCCCGGAAATTCCCGGACTGCAAAATGCAGGCCTGTCAGCGGAAACCGACGTTACGGCACGAAATTCGAGGCATGGCACGAAAATCGAGAAAGTCAAACTGTCCAGCCGCGGATTGATCTGCGGCCAATAAGTGCGCATTTTGAAAACACGGAACTCGAAACACGGAACTCGAAACCAGGTGAGTGGAAGGCAGGCGGCCAGCCAGCCTATTTCAGCTCATTTCCGTTTCAGCATACAGAGAGTTCAGCA
Organism: Aralia elata; assembly: GCA_034770075.1. Classification (NCBI taxonomy): domain Eukaryota; kingdom Viridiplantae; phylum Streptophyta; class Magnoliopsida; order Apiales; family Araliaceae; genus Aralia; species Aralia elata. The sequence goes on along the minus strand of CM068385.1, from coordinate 31,685,253 downwards.
GATTTGGAGGAAGAAGGAATCAGCAGCAGCAAAAAAGCTCGGAAATTGAGGGAAAAATACCAAAATTTGCAACAAAATAGGAGAGAAAAAGAGGAAAAACGAGAGGAATAATATTCTTTTGATTTGATTGTATCACATATACTATTTCTTCTATTCAAACTACACAAGCTTATATCCAATTTGATCTCAATTGCAAGGTGAAAATCTTCTTATTTTTTGCAATTTCTATCATATTATTTGGTTAAATTAAATGTAATTTTCATGTATCTTGTTGAACAATCATGGATTAGGGATTATTAGTGAGGGTTCCATTGGAACAAAAAAAATTTCTTCCTAATAACCCGAGGATATCCAATTGGTGAAATTTCTAGCTTGTTTATGGTGATGTATTGGGTGTAAATTATTTAGATCATCATTTTCGGATGTCATGGTGTAATTAGACAAATCCGTGTTGGTTAGTTTTTTGTAATATTCATTTTGTGGGTATGTAGCAATATCGGGTGTGAGCCTAGGAACGCGACCCCGTGGTCCAAATCCGATGATGGACGTTTTGATGTATATAATAGATTCAAGGTGATCGTTCTTGTTGTAACATGTAATCGTCAGGCCTTAAAACGACGCTAAGGCGAGAATCGGATTTAAGGCCCCGTAGTAGTGGAATATGTGATTGTTGGCGTTCAGGGATGTTTTGATGGCTTACATGCCCATGAATAGCCCCGACGCGTGTTTATGCTTGATTAGATTTTGTGACACGAAAAAATGATTTCGAAGATTAAACGATGAAGGTTTTTTCATAAAAATCAAACAAACTAGGTTATTAGGATCACGAGGCTAAATATTGGAAATGCTAATGAATGTCGATTCCTATTTAACGAGAAGGCTAAAAAAAAATCGTTTTCAAACGCCACAAAAATGATTTTATAGAAATAAGTAACGTTTTATTAAATCTTTGTGCATAGGGTTAAAGAGATCCTAGAAGTTGCCCATCACGCTATTTACGAAAGCAACGTATAGATCTCGATTCCTATTTTGACGAAGGTTTAAAACTCTTGTTTTGCCAAAACGACACCCAATTGAAAACTTTACAGTTTTGACAATCAAAATCAAACCTTTCTAAAGAATAAAGCTTTCCCGTATAAATCGAAGGACACTCTAAAGCATTCTCAAAACACGACTTTCCATAAAAAACCCCAAATGATTCTTTCATACAAACTCACCACAATATTCACATAGGCACACACACACGCACATATACACATTTCATGAATTAAAGGATAGGAAAGTATCAAGATTGCGGTAACCGTGTTTCACGGAAGTCGGGGGGTGCCTAACACCTTCCCCTCGCTTAAGCAAGCCCCCGAACTCTATGAATCTTGGTTCGCAGACCAATTAATTCGGAGTCACATATGAGCCAGCGATTTACAAAAAAAAAATGAAAACTCGGATGAGTTGGTACATCCATTTCAAATATACCAACTGGCGACTCTGGTTAATTGGCTCATCATAAAAACGATCTTTCAAAAACCCCGTCGACATTAATGCTGACCTTTTCCAAAAATCGTTCAATCAAAAGGCTAAAATCAGAAAAGACAAAAAACCGGCGTCGACAGCTGGCGACTCTGCCGGGGATCATTAGAGGGCTTAAGCCGCTTTCGAATCTTGATGTTATCCCATTCTTTTAAAATTCATAAAATGTGTGTATGTGCGATATTTTGATTTTCCTTTTGATGTGTGAATGTGTGTTTTGCCCAATAAGTGAATAATTGAATAGAATTGCTTTACTCTTAAGTAATCATTTGCATACGGTGAGGACGATGAATGTGAATGTATGTTGAGAGAGTACCTCCTCCTGAGGCGAACCTGTCGGTTGCTTATTACTGGACTCGAAGGGGCTGCTCCCCGGAGATGGCTCAAGAAACACACCACCCAAATCCGCTCCAATCGAAAGGGCTCAAACGAGTAGATTGGAAAGATTTGGGGACCTTCATGCCGAAAAGCCCGTGAGAGTAACCCTAGGATAGGTCAGCCTCAGATTAACCCAACGCGGGAAAAGTCTCTTCATGCCCTTTTACGTTCACGCGTATAAATGTCATGATCCCATTCATATATATCTCCTTTTCTGTCAAGAGAAATTACTAACCTCTATGTTTTGCAGGGAACAACTGGGAAAGCATAATAAAGTCGTTTTTAGCATATTGCTATTGCATTAAAGGACTACTAACTTTCTGTTTTACAGGGAAAGATTAAAAAACCCAAAAACACAAAAAATTACCGCTTTAGCATGCATCCACATTTTTTTCATTTCCCAGAACTGAACTTCGAACCATTGTTTCTGTAGGATTGCTCCTCAAACCCGTTCGCAATCTAAAAGGGCCCAAAACTCTACATCTGAAATGGCTGAGCTCCCACCTACTAATCCAGGCTCCATATCAAGGGAGGAATTTGATGATTTCAAGAAACAGATGTTAGAAATGGCCATAATGCTGAGGAAACAACTGATAACTCGACAGGGTCCACCTAAAGAGGATCCACCCCAACCTAAGGGCGAGCCAGTCGTCCCAAAGCCATCCTTGCACTTAACAAAACAGTGATTACTATCCCGAAATAGGGAGATACGGATGACCTGCGACAGAAAATGAAACAAATGGAGGAAACCATCCAATCTATGAAGGGCATAGGGTCCCTAGGCAGGGTGAACTACTCAGATCTTTGAGTCTTCCCCGGAACCAGATATCCGGAGAAATTTAAAATTCCCGAATTTGAGAAATACAATGGAAAGGGGGATCCTTATACACATCTGAAAATCTACATTGGGGAGTTGGGATCTTATGCAGAAGACGAAGGTCTAAGGATGCAACTTTTACAAAAGAGCCTGACAGGAGAGGCGAGAATCTGGTATGCCCGTCTTGACAATGCCCGGATTCACAATTGGGAGGAATTGGCCCACACCTTCTTAACACAGTATAGCTTCCAAGCACAAATGACCTCTGATAGATACCAAATGACAAAAGTTAAGAAGCAACCCAGGGAATCCTTCAGGGATTATGCACAACGATGGAGGGGTATGGCCGCACAGGTGAATCCCCCGATGAGCGAGTCAGAGATGGTGATTGACTTTCGTAGATATTCAGGAGGCCCCGTATTATGAGCGGGTTATTTCAGGGATTGGTAGGCCTTTCGCCGATATGATTAAACACGGAGAAATAGTGGATATGGGTCTGAAGTCAGGTAAGATTCGGGATTTCACGGCTTTGGAAACGGCTGCAAAACAAATACATAGTGGAAATTATGGCAGCACTTCCCGTAGGGTGCAAAAGAAAAAAGAGGAGGATATTTCCCTCGTCCTTCAGGGCTCATCTAGAAAGGCAGAAAACCATCTTCCAGTATAGGTGCAGAGAGTAGGGCCATCCCGACAGCCTAACTTCGCTGAATAGAGGGCGGAAGGGCGAAGGAGATATGAGGCATCGCAAAATCGAGTATTCACCCCACTCGGGGAGCCTCTTGAATGGGTCTTAGCGGTATTAATAGCCCAAAAGAAAATAGTTGGCTTGGCACCCCCGAGTGACCCAAAGGGAAGAAGGTTTGACCCAAGTAAGCGATGCGCATACCACTCAAGTTCCCCTGGTCATGATACGCAGAACTGTTGGACGTTGAAGCACAGAATCCAAAACTTGATTGATAGTGGGGAAATCGTGGTGGAACGGCCAGACTCCCCGAACGTTAGGGCCAATCCCCTGCCAAGGCATGATGGAGGGGGGTCAATGTGGCAGAGGCCAGTGAAGCCGAGGGGCCGTCAAGGTTGAACTATGTGCAGAAAATTGAGGAAATGATCAACACGATAAATGATCACGGGAGTGCACAGGGAGCGCCCATTAGGTTGATGGGCGTAAGTAGAAATACTTCGGAGGGACCTGTCAAGTTGGCGGCTCCGAAACCCCTCATCCTTACAGCAAGACCGCAAATCCCTATCAGCAGTCTAAAGACGGTACCATGGAATTATGGAGGTATGTCAAAGGAAGTGGCCAGTTGTGCTTCTGTGACGACAAAAGGGAACCCCTTATATCTTCCCGGGCGAGTCCTTGAGAGCCAAAAGAAGAAAAATGAAGAAATCTCCGAGGAGAAAGCCATGGAATTCTTGAAGAGGATGGATCATCCGGAAACAAGAGGGATCCAGATTTTGAATGAGGAGTCGACCTTGACATCAATCATGGACTTGGTGTTATCGTCCAATGATCACTGCAAAACCCTGGCGAAAGTCCTGGAGGAGGCATACGTGCCCAAGGAAATTAGTGAGGAAGGTTTCGGCCATCTGGTGGGCCATCTATTGGAGAGTGATGTAATATCCTTTGCAGATGATGACATCCCCAAGGAGGGAAGGGGGCATCGAAAACCGCTACATATTGCGGTGATCTCCTCGGATTATATCATGAATGGGTTGCTGATTGATGGGGGATCGGCGTTGAATATATGCCCCCTCAGTATATTGCAGAAGATGAACATAAATCCCAAGCGCTTACGGGCCAGTCATGTAGTGGTGCGAGCCTTCGATGGTTCCCGGAGGGATACAATTGGAGAGATAGAATTGCCGGTGGAAATTGGACCTTGTACTTTTGATATCTCTTTCCAAGTCCTAGACATTGCAGCCAGTTATAATCTGTTATTGGGGAGGCCGTGGATACACATGGCCGGGGCAGTCCCTTCCACGCTACACCAACAAATCAAATTAATCATCGACGAGAATCTGATAACGATCTCGGCAGAATGTGATGACCCTTCTCCTCCCAGGAATGGCCTACCAGTGATTAATGTGGACGAGTCGGCAGCACCTGCCAGTTTTCAGGCGCTGGAAATCAGCACTCCCCACTATAGATGCCTGGGAGCCCCAGCCGTGAAACCTAAAGTCTCTCCAGAACTTACCTTCGTTGCAAAAGAAATGATGAAAATGAAATTCCAGCCTGGACAAGGATTAGGGAAGAGTAGCCAAGGAATCACCGAGCCCATTCAACTACCCCATCAGATAGGTAAGGCAGGGTTGGGATATCATGAGGGCACCGCTCGGAGACACCGTCAAGGTGCGGCCCTAATTCGATTGGCCGAAAATCTAATGACCAAGATTGACAATGAACGAGGGACTAGCGAGCTTGTGATTAGGGCAGGGAATGAAGAATCAACCCCCGCAAGTGATGGGTCGGCCCGGAGGGAAAGTTTCCTACAGGAGGTCGCGAAAAAGTTTGAAACCAAGTGCTATATCCCCGGACAATTAACAAGCAGTAGAGAGGGGACGAATGTTGTCACGCCACTGGGAGTCCAACAAGTTGTGCCTGTCATCGATTGGGCAGGGCTAATTATTCCCGAAGAAGGTAAGAAGGGGCACTCAGGCGATGTGGCCGTAGTTATCGGGGAAGTGTCCGATGTAAAGCCACCTTTTATCCAGCGCATTTCATCTGACCTGACCGTCGACAACTGGACCATGAAACCAGTGATATCCAAACAAGGGTAAAACCCGACATCAGGGTGGTAGACCCCAGAGGATGGGAGGATGAAGAAGTTTATTTTTGTTTGTTGTTTTATATTTTGCATAATTATGTCGTTTCTTCATGTTATCTGAAAATGGGATCGTTGTGGAAAATAACTTATATATGACAAGTATTTTGTTTCATGTCAGGTGTATCAATTTGAGTAATCCTTGCCTAATAAACGGTCTTTCAAATTTGAATGATGATTATGATTTTGACATTGAGCTCGATTTCGATTTGATGGGCATTGAGCAAGACGAGACAGATTACGACGACGCGCCTGATGAGATCAAAGGATGGGTCGAGGACAAACCCAAACCCAACTTGGACCAAACCATCACTATAGACATCGGAACCCCTGACAAGCCAAAAGAGCTCAAGATAGGGACGAACCTTACCCCCAGCCAAAAAGCTGAAATGACTGAGTTGTTAAACCAATATGAGGATGTATTTGCCTGGTCTCATGAGGATATGATCGGATTATCCACCAACATTGTGGTACACCGGTTGCCCATCAAGGAGGGCTTCAGGCCTGTCAAGCAAAAATTAAGGAAGTTGAAACCGGAGTGGAGCTTAAAAGTGAAGGAAGAGATCATCAAGCAGTTCAGGGCGGGAATCATTATGGTGTCCACTTACCCAGAATGGCTGTCCAATGTAGTCCCAGTGGCTAAACCTGGAGGAAAGGTGAGGGTATATGTAGACTATAGAGATCTAAACAAGGCCAGTCTCAAGGATAACTTCCCGATGCCCTTCATACACATCCTGGTGGATAACACAGCCCAGTACGAGATGTACTCTTTTGTGGATTGCTTTACGGGGTATCATCAGATAATGGTGGCGGAGGAAGATCGGGAAAAGACCGCATTCATCACCCCTTGGGGCACCTTCTGCTATAGACGATTGGCTTTTGGTCTCACAAACGCAGGGGCTACTTATCAGAGAGCCATTGTAATGTCCAGGAATTTTAAACACTGTATCGAATTTATTTTAATAAGAAATAAATTCATTATATTCAAATTTTAAATTTAGTTGGATCCATGTGAGTATTATTATTTAATTATATAAATACGTGGTCCAATAATTTTCTGTGCATTAAAGGGACTCACTGATAGTTTGAATAAATTAGTGAGTTAGCCCTAAGAATTTATTTGCAAGAAAATTTGGGGAATTAATAAATAATTTCATTATCAGATTTAATAAATCGAATAAAGAATTATGGTTAAAAACAAATATTTCGAGCGATTAAGCAATTAAGTGATCGTTAAATTAAATACTAAAAGTATGGAGTATTAACCCTAATTAATAAATTAGCCCAATCTTTTTAATTTTGGTTAGCCCAAATTCATTCCATTCACTGCTGGGCCGAACCAATTTTAGCTCGGCCCAAAACCTTTTTATTTTCCCATTGGGCCATCTCTCCTTTTATTTCAGCCGGCCCATCTATTTGGGAAAGTCCACATTAGTTTCTAGCCGGGTTGGGTCATGGCAACGGGTGGACTAATGCAAGTGGGTTGGGAAATATTATAACCGGTAAGTAAATTGGGGAAAAGATTCAGTCGGCTGAGCAATTTGGGAATTGGCGCAGCAAGTTGGTGCAGAGAAGGAGAAGGACCTAACAGAGCCAAGCCTTCAATCAGTCAACCAGGCGAGCGAGTGACGGGAGAGAGGGACGTCAGGCGTGCGCCGACAGTAGAGCGAAGCAACCAACGGTTGAAGCGAGGGAAGGTAACGTCCGACTGAGCGGCACCAACCGGACCAAAGGTCCCGGATTTTAGGCGATGTGACCGACAAAGCACACGGCTCAAAGGTCGACCGGCGAAGCTAGCTGGGCTTGATGGGGCTTGAGGTGAACGATTGACAGCCTACTTCCCTCAAACCCTTAGGTATTGACCGGTTCCATTAGGGTATTAACCACAGAAATTGGGCAAATCCTGCCCTATAAGATGAACCCCAAATTGCCGATTTTTCCCTTGTCTGTGAGTTCCAATTAGAAACTAGGGTTTTTTTTTTCTTTTTTTTGTGAGCAAATACAGAGAACAGGGAAGACAGGGGAGGCCATTGTGGATGTCCGGCTGGGTTAACTACTTCGGACGGCGACGACGGACGGCGACTCGGCCTACCCGAAGGTATAACCGTGAGGGACTGAGGGATTTTGAAATTCTTACTTCCTGCTGTATTGAACAAATTGTTCCTCTGTATGGGAAAATTGTTCTAGGTATTTGTTGAAATAAATTGTTAGCAGCTTTGAATTGGGTTAAAATCTGGTAACGAAACTGCTAACACTTTCGTTTGATTTGGAATTTGAAAAAAAAAAAAAAAAAAATCTGTATTGTATTGGGTTGATTTTTGGGGTTTAAACTTCTGTGTATCATAGAACCTTAATGTTCTGGTAAGTTGGTTTTAAATTGGTAAATTGATCCCTGTATTGGCTTTATGGGTTGGAAATTTGCTTGGGTTATGCTGTGTTAGAGTTCTAGAGTTGTACTATCATTTTGAGATTTTAAAACCGGTTACCAGTTGGTGTAAAATTTTGTTTGGCTTTATTTTGGGAAATCTGTATTGTGTTTCTTTTTGGCTGTGTGATTCATTGTTTGGGGACCCTGTATTCTAAAGGACCTTCAGGTCCTGGCAATTTGGTACTGAGCTGAGCATTGGCCACTGTCAAATGTTAGAATTTCCCACCATGTGTTTGTCAAAATGCCTTTGAGAACCAATTTGGTAGTTTTTCCCATTATTATTTGAATTAAGAATGCAATTGCGAACTAGTTAATATTATAAATAAAATTAGTAAAGTAATTATTTAGTATGAGTAATTACTAAATAAAGATAATAAATATTTAATTATTATTTAATAATAATAATTAAATATGAATAGAGTTAATGAATAATGATTTATTATAATAAATAAATAACGATAATAAATATTTAATTATTAATTAATAATAATAATAATAGTTAAATATGAATAAATTTAATTATTTACTTATAATACATAAAGATAATAAATATTTAATTATTATTTAACAATAATAATAATTAAATATGAATAAAGTTAATGAAATAATTATTTATTATTTTTCCAATAAATAATAAATAAAGATAATAAATATTTAATTATTATTTAAAATATAATAATAATTAAGTATAAATGAAGTTACGAGGCAATAATGGATGGTAAGTACTTAATCATCAAATGAAATGATGATTAAGTATGAGGAAGATTAATAAGTTAATTATTTTTGGGCCTTAATAAATAAAGGTAATAAATATTTAATTATTAATTAATAATAATAATAACTAAATATGAATAAAGTTAATAAAATAATTATTTATTATTTATTAATAAATAATAAATAAAGATAATGAATATTTAATTATTATTTAGCGATAATAGTAATTAAATATGAATAAAGATAATGAATATTTAATTATTATTTAGTAATAATAATAATTAAATATGAATAAAGTTAATGGAATAATTACATATTATTTAAGTATTAATATTAAATGATAAACACTTGACTATTATTTAGTAAGACTAACACAGTGATCAAATAATAATTACTAATTTACCCCTAAGGTAGATGGTAATTAAGAGTAAACCAACTAGAGAATTGATCAATGGTTTTCTGTTATCTTTAAACCAAAATAAATTTATTAAACCATACCTAGACACAATTAAAGGTAATAAATTGAGCATCCAAACTATAGTAATCATGATTAGCTAACAATTGTTTTTAATAGCTAAAGATCATCAATAAATTTCTGTTAGCTAATGTTAATTAGTAATTAAATATAGGTGATGAATTTTACCTGTTGAGTAAAAGGTATAGTAAGAGGTGCCAATATACAACTGTTAATTGATAAATCGACTTTATCCAATGATAGGTCACTCGAGATCAATTAATTAAAGCTAGAATTTATCTGTAGCTGAGCAAACAGGCAAGTCTTCTATCCCGAACTTTGATTTCTGCAAGTTCCTAACCCTAAACTCCTTACATTATTGCAAGTTCTTCCTTACTCAACTTTTTACCTTGAGCACTACTTCTAAAACCTTATGCAGTATTTTAATTCATGCAAAGGGTATATATTATTGCAAGTATTCTTTAAGCTTGAATTTTACCTCCAAGCATGCTATAAGTGGTCTAATTACTTTTAAAATTATTCCACATATGTGTATGTATTGGCATTCGCACTCATGCATTTGAATTCGAATATTGAATTAAATTCAGAAGTTTTATGAACCATTCATGGTTAAGTCTGAACCTTTGTTCGGTCAGACAATTTTGTGTAAATTTATAAAAGCTATCCGAACCAATCAAGGGTTAGGATTCTTAGACTGTATGAACACCCCTTTATTTATAGGGGAGTACCCCACGTACCGTATATAAGGTACAAATAGCAGAATTAAATGTTATGCATATACATAGGGTACGCGAGGCTGATCCCCTCAAGTACGTTATTCTGTAGCCAGTAACCAGAGGGTCAAACCAGCTATTGACTCCTCTGGAAGTTATCGTTCAAAGTCTATTTGACTATCAATTGTTCTAAAAGCATTTATTGTTCTTGCTTCTGATTTATTCTATTGTTGAAATCCCTTTTTATCATCCCTTCATCATGATATATCTTTATTGTTGTACTTTAAACTTGCTGGGCAAACTCGTTGCTCATTCTTGCTATATCATGACTTCATTGCAGCTAAACCCGAGACGTCAGGGAAGAACAAAGGGAAAGAAAAGATGAAATGATAGATTTCTCGTAGCAGACTTTAGATTTATGTGTTGGCTAATTTTCTGTTAATGTAATTTAAACCCTGATGGCTATTTAGGGTACGTACTGTGTAAATGTTAAAGGTTAATCGTATTCTGGGACTAGTAAACACCTTGTAATGAACAACGTATGTTTATATATTCCGCACTTTTAGATATCATATGTTGTTAGAGGTGGATGTTTTATGTTGAATCGTGATGACCGGATCCGGGTTATTTGGAGACACGAATTTGGGGGCGTCACAGGTTGGTATCAAAGCTGTAGGTTATAAACTTTAGGATTGCGAAACCTAGGTTATAACCTTCATAGTAAACTCGTTATTGAGTGTTAGGGGATAAATCGAGGAGATTTATCATATGTGGTTTTGATGAATTGGGGAATTCATCGAGTCGAGTAGTACTCAATGAAATATAACTTCATTTCTTCAATGAATATATTGTATTGTTGTACTAATGCTAGTTTTTGGTGTGTGTTTGTAGGATGGCTGATATAGGATGGGACCAGTGGAGCCCGTGAGGAGGAGGAGGTATTTATAGACATCCCAGTAGTTGCTGAACAGCTAGTGGGGTATGCTCCTACTGCCCCAGGGGTACCGCTAGAGGAGTCCGAGCCGGAGGAGGATTACCAGAGGGAGTTACCGGAGCCCGTTGTGGGTAGAGTGATGAGGTCGGGCAGTCAAGACCCAGAGGAGGAGGACCCTGAGACCGAGGGAGAGGAGCCACCTGCTTATGTGGACGGCATGGGATCCACTGCTGACGATATTATCGAGGGACTGACCAGCAGGACCGAGGAGCTGGAGGGTCAGATTGCTCATCTGGAGGAGCAGAACCAGACCCATCAGTATATGGAGGACCAGTACAGAGACCTGGCCTACCAGCTCGACCATGACTTGGGAGTGGCCAAGGTACAGCTGCAGGGCTACGAGTCCTCGGCACAGCAGGTCGGACCACTGCTACATCAGCTAGTGGCCCGAAACGCTGAGTTGAGGGAGAGACTGGAGCAGAGGGATTTACAGATCGCCCACCTGAGGGCGAAACAGGAGGCTATGAGGTTCGAGATTGGGCTAGAGGTTGCTGAGAATGTCCGAGTAAGGGATGCCTGGGTCAGAGCAGCAAGTAGAGTTGACCTATTGGAGGACCGGTTAGAGGCTGGGGCGGTGAGGATAGAGACCCTAGGCCATGCCCTAGATGCAGCCTACAGGAGACCCCGGGCTGAGATAGGGGAGTCCAGTCGCTCTGTTCGTCGCAGGGTCGGGGATGGAGCATTCTCTGGTCAGCAGGCTCGGATCCGTCGTGATGAGCAGTGATTTGATGGAGCAGTTGATTTTCTTTAGTACAGTCAGTCCCACTTTTGTTATATTAGGGACGTATGCATATTTGTATTGTGAAACATTTTATTTGCTTTCTTGTTGGGGTAGTAGTCAAACCCCAACTTTTGTTGCCTTAGAGATGGGCAGTATCATTCCCCACTTTTTGTTTTAGGGGATGTTTGGTAGAACACAGTGGCGCATTTATAGCAGTATGCCACAAGTTTCGTCTTGTAACAAACGGTGGTATATGAATATAAATGCAGATGTTTCACTTAAATCAAATGTGTTGATAAATATTTTACCTTTAATTGTTTATTTTAATAACATGTCATGTAAAATATAACACTATAGGTAAAAGTCAGCGGATTTTCCTTATCCAAACATGCCGCCAAGGGGACGACCACGTAACCGACAGGTCGAAGAATCAGAAAGTGAGGTTGGAGACCAAACCAACCCCATGAGAATGTTCGCGGAGATGCTGGCCGAGGCTATGCAATCCAGACCCCCACCTGTAGTGACTCAAGCAGCAGCTGAGCCAGCGCATCATCTGGCAAACTTTAAAGATTTCAAATTGGTCGGACCACCTGAGTTCAAGGGAACTCTTAACCCAATCGAGGCGCAGACCTGGATAGAAGAGATAGAGAAGGTCTTTGAAGTAGCAAGGGTGGCAGAGGAACAGAAAACAAGTTTTGCCACTTTCATGCTAAAAGGAGAAGCCAACTATTGGTGGAAGGCCAATCGGGGCCGAGTTGAAGAAGGCACTGTCGCTTGGGATCGTTTTAAGGAAATGTTCTTGGAAAATTACTTTCCAGAGAGCATGAAGCAGGAGATGGAGATCAAGTTCCTGGAACTGAAACAAGGAAACATGTCTGTGGCTGAGTACGCAGCTAAGTTTAATGAGTTGGCACGGTTTGCAGCTCACCAAGTCAGCACAGAGGAAAGGAAAGCTCGTAGGTTTGAGCAGGGGTTGAAACCATGGTTATACCGTTCGGTGGCGGTATTGAAAATCAGAACATTTGCAGAATTGATGGAGAGGGCAATCATTGCAGAAGGTGGCAGTGAGGCCCTGGCCAAATACAATCAAGAGAAGAAGAAGGGACATGAGGGCCCTAAGGCAGGAAGCAGTGGGGGCAGTAACCCCAACAAACGGAAATGGAATGAAAGTCAATCTTTCGGGAGCAATAAACCCGGAGGAAATCCGTCTGGAGGGGAGGCAAGGAAACCAGGCAGGTGCAGTAATTGTGGTAAGAACCACACGGGGGAGTGTATGAAGGGAAAAAGCGTTTGCTACAAATGCGGGCAACCGGGGCACATGGCTCCCCAATGTCAGAACAAACCAAAGGGAGGTTGTTTCTCCTGTGGATCACCTGGCCACCAGATCAAGGATTGTCCAAAGAGGAAGGGCGACGCTGGGAGTGGCAACCGAAACAACAACAACAACAACAACAGCGGGAACAATAACCGGCTGAGCTATGGGACACCAGCCAGTCAGGCCAACAGGCCAACAGCCCGCACGTTCAACATGACGGTGCAGGATGCCATGGAATCCAAGGACGTGGTGTCAGGTATCATCCCAATCAATGATATAAATGCATATGTGTTATTTGATTCGGGTGCTACTTGCTCTTTTGTTTCTGAAGAATTTGCTAGTCAGTTAAGTGTACCTTGTGAAAGGTTAGAACACCCTATGAACGTAGAAGTAGCAAACAAGGAAATTGTCCCCGTAGAATACATTCATAGGAATTGTTGTGCTGAGTTGCGAGGATTTAAGCTCAATGTGGATTTGATACCAATTCGACTGGGAGAGTTCGATGTAATCTTGGGAATGGATTGGCTATCAACCCACGGAGCAGTTATTGACTGTAAAAAGAAGTGTATACACCTAAAGACTCCTAATAAGTCGAAGGTGGTATTTTACGGTAGTAAGTCACCAAGCCAATCTTGTTGTCTTACTATGATGCAAACAAGGAGATTACTCAAGAAGGGTTGCGAATGTTATTTGGCCCATGTGGTTGATACTCGTCGAGTAGGGGATGAGATGAGTCAAATACCAGTCGTGAGAGAATTCACCGATGTCTTTCCCGAAGAGCTTCTGGGACTGCCGCCGGACAGGGAAATCGAGTTTGTTATCGATTTGGCACCGGGAACCGCACCAATATCAAAGCCGCCGTATCGGATGGCACCTGTAGAAATGAAAGAGTTGATGGTACAACTGCAGGAGCTGTTAGATAAAGGATATATCAGACCAAGTGTGTCCCCTTGGGGAGCGCCCGTTCTGTTTGTAAAGAAGAAAGACGGTTCAATGAGGCTTTGTATCGACTATCGGGAGTTGAACAAAGTTACGATTAAGAATAGGTATCCACTTCCTAGAATTGACGATCTGTTCGATCAACTCAAGGGAGCGAAGTACTTTTCAAAGATCGACTTGAGAACCGGCTACCATCAGCTGAAGGTGAGGCAGGAAGATATCCCGAAGACTGCATTCAGGACTCGTTATGGGCACTTCGAGTTCCTGGTAATGTCATTTGGATTGACGAATGCACCAGCAACATTTATGGATATGATGAACAGAGTGTTCAAGCAGTACTTGGATAAATTCGTAGTCGTATTCATCGATGACATCTTGGTGTATTCGGAGACAGAGGAGGAGCATGCTGAACACTTAAGGATTGTATTAGAAGCTCTCAGGAAGGAGAAATTATATGCAAAGTTTTCTAAGTGTGAGTTTTGGTTGCAGAGGGTACAGTTTCTGGGTCATGTCATAGACAAGAATGGTGTTTCGGTGGACCCAGCAAAAGTAGAAGCAGTTATCAACTGGGAACAGCCGAAGACGCCGACAGAGATCCGGAGTTTCTTGGGATTAGCGGGATACTATCGAAGATTCATCCAGGATTTTTCCAAGATAGCATCGCCGTTGACCAATCTCACCAGGAAAACAGTCAAGTTTGTTTGGTCGGAGAAGTGTGAGGAGAGTTTCATGGAATTGAAGAAGAGACTCAGCCAAGCACCAGTGTTGACCTTACCGGACAACACTGGGGGGTTCGTAGTATATAGCGATGCATCACACAAGGGTCTTGGCTGTGTACTAATGCAACACGGCAAGGTCGTGGCGTACGCATCGCGTCAGCTGAAGGATTATGAGAAGGGTTACCCGACTCATGACTTGGAGTTGGCAGCGGTAGTTTTCGCCTTGAAGATTTGGAGACACTACCTATATGGGGAGAAGTGTGAGATATATACAGATCACAAAAGTCTGAAATATATCTTCACTCAAAAGGAGCTGAACATGAGGCAACGCCGATGGTTAGAATTGATCAAGGACTACGACTGTGAAATTCTGTACCATCCGGGCAAGGCAAATGTAGTGGCTGATGCCTTGAGTAGAAAAGGCAAGGTGAAATTGATGCAGCTGACAGTCCAGGAGGAATTGATACGAGACTTCGAACGTCTGGAGCTGGAAGTTAGGTATCCAATGGAGGTGGACGAAAGGGTGTTCGCCGTGACGGTAGGTCCAACTCTACTGGATAGGATACAGGAGGCTCAAGAATTTGACGAGGAATGTATTGGCATTAAGAAACAGTTATCGGAGGGAAAAGCCTCGAAGTATAAGGTTGACAGCACAGGATTGCTGAGATTCGAGGGGAGGATCTGGATACCCTACGTACCAGACTTAAGGGAAGAGATTTTGCAGGAGGCCCATAATACAAGGTTTTCGGTACATCCAGGTAGCACCAAGATGTATCAAGATCTCCGTCAACATTATTGGTGGCCGCATTTGAAAGGGGAAGTTGCAGAGTTCGTCAGCCGGTGTTTAACTTGTCAACGGATCAAGGCTGAGCATCAACGGCCGAGCGGATTGTTGCAACCCTTAGAGATTCCCGAGTGGAAGTGGGAACACATCACTATGGATTTTGTGGTGGGACTCCCGATAACCCAAAAGGGTCTAGACGCCATCTGGGTGATCGTAGATCGGTTGACCAAGTCTGCCCATTTTCTACCGATCAAGATCAGGTACAAATTGGAACAGCTGGCAAAACTTTATGTGAAGGAAATAGTATCACGACATGGATTGCCGGTATCCATTGTGTCTGACAGGGATCCGCGCTTCACGTCAAATTTTTGGAGAAGTCTGCAGGAGAGACTGGGAACACAGTTAAGAATGAGTACGGCATATCATCCTCAGACTGATGGACAGAGTGAGCGAACAATTCAGACTCTAGAGGATATGCTCCGGGCAGTTGTGATGGACTTGAGTGGCAGCTGGGACGATCACTTGCCACTAGTAGAGTTCGCCTACAATAATAGTTACCATGCTAGTATTGGTATGCCACCGTACGAAGCACTATATGGGAGAAAGTGTCGAACGCCGTTGTGTTGGGATGAAGTTGGTGAGCGGAGATTGTTGGGGCCAGAAATGGTACAACAGACCGTGGAGATCATTAAAATAATAAGACAACGGTTAGTAGCAGCCCAGGATCGCCAAAAGAAGTATGCCGACTTACACCGTCAGAAACGAGACTTTGAAGTTGGTAGCTTTGTGTTCTTGAAGGTATCTCCCTGGAAAGGCAAGATCCGTTTTGGGAAGAAGGGCAAATTGAGCCCTAGGTTCATAGGACCGTTCGAAATTTTGAGGCGGATCGGCGAAGTGGCGTACGAGGTAGCATTACCTCCTGAACTTGAGCACATTCACAATGTGTTTCACGTATCAGTGTTGCGTCCGTATAAGCCGGGCTACAAGCATGTCATCTCCTATGAACCAATCCAAGTCGAAAAGGATTTATCGTACGAGGAGGTTCCTGTTCAAATACTGGATAGGAAAGAGCAGAAGCTGAGGAATAAAATCATTCACTCGGTTAAAGTTCTCTGGAGAAATCACGCGGTAGAAGAGGCCACGTGGGAGCTCGAAGAAAAGATGAGAGCAAATTACCCTCAGTTGTTTGAATGACCTTAGATTGAAATTCCGAGGACGGAATTTTTATAAGGGGGAGAGGATGTAATGTCCAGGAATTTTAAACACTGTATCGAATTTATTTTAATAAGAAATAAATTCATTATATTCAAATTTTAAATTTAGTTGGATCCATGTGAGTATTATTATTTAATTATATAAATACGTGGTCCAATAATTTTCTGTGCATTAAAGGGACTCACTGATAGTTTGAATAAATTAATGAGTTAGCCCTAAGAATTTATTTGCAAGAAAATTTGGGGAATTAATAAATAATTTCATTATCAGATTTAATAAATCGAATAAAGAATTATGGTTAAAAACAAATATTTCGAGCGATTAAGCAATTAAGTGATCGTTAAATTAAATACTAAAAGTATGGAGTATTAACCCTAATTAATAAATTAGCCCAATCTTTTTAATTTTGGTTAGCCCAAATTCATTCCATTCACTGCTGGGCCGAACCAATTTTAGCTAGGCCCAAAACCTTTTTATTTTCCCATTGGGCCATCTCTCCTTTTATTTCAGCCGGCCCATCTATTTGGGAAAGTCCACATTAGTTTCTAGCCGGGTTGGGTCATGGCAACGGGTGGACTAATGCAAGTGGGTTGGGAAATATTATAACCGGTAAGTAAATTGGGGAAAAGATTCAGTCGGCTGAGCAATTGGGAATTGGCGCAGCAAGTTGGTGCAGAGAAGGAGAAGGACCTAACAGAGCCAAGCCTTCAATCAGTCAACCAGGCGAGCGAGTGACGGGAGAGAGGGACGTCAGGCGTGCGCCGACAGTAGAGCGAAGCAACCAACGGTTGAAGCGAGGGAAGGTAACGTCCGACTGAGCGGCACCAACCGGACCAAAGGTCCCGGATTTTAGGCGATGTGACCGACAAAGCACACGGCTCAAAGGTCGACCGGCGAAGCTAGCTGGGCTTGATGGGGCTTGAGGTGAACGATTGACAGCCTACTTCCCTCAAACCCTTAGGTATTGACCGGTTCCATTAGGGTATTAACCACAGAAATTGGGCAAATCCTGCCCTATAAGATGAACCCCAAATTGCCGATTTTTCCCTTGTCTGTGAGTTCCAATTAGAAACTAGGGTTTTTTTTTTCTTTTTTTTGTGAGCAAATACAGAGAACAGGGAAGACAGGGGAGGCCATTGTGGATGTCCGGCTGGGTTAACTACTTCGGACGGCGACGACGGACGGCGACTCGGCCTACCCGAAGGTATAACCGTGAGGGACTGAGGGATTTTGAAATTCTTACTTCCTGCTGTATTGAACAAATTGTTCCTCTGTATGGGAAAATTGTTCTAGGTATTTGTTGAAATAAATTGTTAGCAGCTTTGAATTGGGTTAAAATCTGGTAACGAAACTGCTAACACTTTCGTTTGATTTGGAATTTGAAAAAAAAAAAATAAATAAATCTGTATTGTATTGGGTTGATTTTTGGGGTTTAAACTTCTGTGTATCATAGAACCTTAATGTTCTGGTAAGTTGGTTTTAAATTGGTAAATTGATCCCTGTATTGGCTTTATGGGTTGGAAATTTGCTTGGGTTATGCTGTGTTAGAGTTCTAGAGTTGTACTATCATTTTGAGATTTTAAAACCGGTTACCAGTTGGTGTAAAATTTTGTTTGGCTTTATTTTGGGAAATCTGTATTGTGTTTCTTTTTGGCTGTGTGATTCATTGTTTGGGGACCCTGTATTCTAAAGGACCTTCAGGTCCTGGCAATTTGGTACTGAGCTGAGCATTGGCCACTGTCAAATGTTAGAATTTCCCACCATGTGTTTGTCAAAATGCCTTTGAGAACCAATTTGGTAGTTTTTCCCATTATTATTTGAATTAAGAATGCAATTGCGAACTAGTTAATATTATAAATAAAATTAGTAAAGTAATTATTTAGTATGAGTAATTACTAAATAAAGATAATAAATATTTAATTATTATTTAATAATAATAATTAAATATGAATAGAGTTAATGAATAATGATTTATTATAATAATAAATAACGATAATAAATATTTAATTATTAATTAATAATAATAATAATAGTTAAATATGAATAAATTTAATTATTTACTTATAATACATAAAGATAATAAATATTTAATTATTATTTAACAATAATAATAATTAAATATGAATAAAGTTAATGAAATAATTATTTATTATTTTTCCAATAAATAATAAATAAAGATAATAAATATTTAATTATTATTTAAAATATAATAATAATTAAGTATAAATGAAGTTACGAGGCAATAATGGATGGTAAGTACTTAATCATCAAATGAAATGATGATTAAGTATGAGGAAGATTAATAAGTTAATTATTTTTGGGCCTTAATAAATAAAGGTAATAAATATTTAATTATTAATTAATAATAATAATAACTAAATATGAATAAAGTTAATAAAATAATTATTTATTATTTATTAATAAATAATAAATAAAGATAATGAATATTTAATTATTATTTAGCGATAATAGTAATTAAATATGAATAAAGATAATGAATATTTAATTATTATTTAGTAATAATAATAATTAAATATGAATAAAGTTAATGGAATAATTACATATTATTTAAGTATTAATATTAAATGATAAACACTTGACTATTATTTAGTAAGACTAACACAGTGATCAAATAATAATTACTAATTTACCCCTAAGGTAGATGGTAATTAAGAGTAAACCAACTAGAGAATTGATCAATGGTTTTCTGTTATCTTTAAACCAAAATAAATTTATTAAACCATACCTAGACACAATTAAAGGTAATAAATTGAGCATCCAAACTATAGTAATCATGATTAGCTAACAATTGTTTTTAATAGCTAAAGATCATCAATAAATTTCTGTTAGCTAATGTTAATTAGTAATTAAATATAGGTGATGAATTTTACCTGTTGAGTAAAAGGTATAGTAAGAGGTGCCAATATACAACTGTTAATTGATAAATCGACTTTATCCAATGATAGGTCACTCGAGATCAATTAATTAAAGCTAGAATTTATCTGTAGCTGAGCAAACAGGCAAGTCTTCTATCCCGAACTTTGATTTCTGCAAGTTCCTAACCCTAAACTCCTTACATTATTGCAAGTTCTTCCTTACTCAACTTTTTACCTTGAGCACTACTTCTAAAACCTTATGCAGTATTTTAATTCATGCAAAGGGTATATATTATTGCAAGTATTCTTTAAGCTTGAATTTTACCTCCAAGCATGCTATAAGTGGTCTAATTACTTTTAAAATTATTCCACATCTGTGTATGTATTGGCATTCGCACTCATGCATTTGAATTCGAATATTGAATTAAATTCAGAAGTTTTATGAACCATTCATGGTTAAGTCTGAACCTTTGTTCGGTCAGACAATTTTGTGTAAATTTATAAAAGCTATCCGAACCAATCAAGGGTTAGGATTCTTAGACTGTATGAACACCCCTTTATTTATAGGGGAGTACCCCACGTACCGTATATAAGGTACAAATAGCAGAATTAAATGTTATGCATATACATAGGGTACGCGAGGCTGATCCCCTCAAGTACGTTATTCTGTAGCCAGTAACCAGAGGGTCAACCAGCTATTGACTCCTCTGGAAGTTATCGTTCAAAGTCTATTTGACTATCAATTGTTCTAAAAGCATTTATTGTTCTTGCTTCTGATTTATTCTATTGTTGAAATCCCTTTTTATCATCCCTTCATCATGATATATCTTTATTGTTGTACTTTAAACTTGCTGGGCAAACTCGTTGCTCATTCTTGCTATATCATGACTTCATTGCAGCTAAACCCGAGACGTCAGGGAAGAACAAAGGGAAAGAAAAGATGAAATGATAGATTTCTCGTAGCAGACTTTAGATTTATGTGTTGGCTAATTTTCTGTTAATGTAATTTAAACCCTGATGGCTATTTAGGGTACGTACTGTGTAAATGTTAAAGGTTAATCGTATTCTGGGACTAGTAACACCTTGTAATGAACAACGTATGTTTATATATTCCGCACTTTTAGATATCATATGTTGTTAGAGGTGGATGTTTATGTTGAATCGTGATGACCGGATCCGGGTATTTGGAGACACGAATTTGGGGGCGTCACAGCCATGATGGCCTTGTTCCATGATATGATGCATAAGGAAATAGAGGTCTACGTGGATGACATTATCGTGAAGTCAAGGGTAGAATCTGACCATATAATCCATCTTAAAATGCTATTCGATCGGCTCAGAAAGTATAATTTGAAACTCAATCCAGCAAAGTGTGCTTTCGGAGTGCAGTCGGGTAAGCTCTTGCGAATTCCTGGTTAGTGATCGAGGCATTGAGTTGGATCCAGCAAAGATTAAGGCCATTGTGGATATGCCGGCACCTCATACAGAGAAGGAGATAAGAGGATTCCTCGGAAGAATAAACTTCATCAGCCGTTTTATATCCCACTTGACGACTACATGCGAGCCAATTTTCAAATTGTTAAGGAAAGGTGCTTCCCAAGAATGGAATGAGCAATGTCAGAAGGCTTTTCAGACCATTAAAAAGCAACTGACTGAGGCACCAGTGCTGGTACCACCCCCGAAGGACAAGATCCCTCTGTTTATGTATATATCGGTCAATGCCATCGCGATGGGATGTATGCTGGGACAGAAAAATGAGGCAGGTAAAGACCAGGCCATCTATTACCTCAGCAAGAGATTTAGCCAATGTGAACAGAATTACACTCCCATCGAGAAGACCTGTTGTGCTCTGGCCTGGGCTGCAGGAAGATTACAACACTACCTCCATGGGTATACGACGTACCTGATATCAAGAATGGATCCCCTGAAATATATTTTTGAAAGGCCCATGCTAAACTGTCGGTTGTCGAGATGGCAGTTAATCTTGCAGCAGTTCGACATGGTGTACGTAACTCAGAAAGCCATGAAAGGGCAGGGAATTGCAGATCAGTTGGCAGAAACCCCATCCGGAGGGATGGAGCCGTTAGAAACTCCTCTACCAGACGAAGATATATTTTAGGTATCACACGCAAAATGTGATGACGAGGGACAGTTTTGTAAGCTGTATTTTGATGGTGCCATGAATGCTGAGGGGGCAGGAGCCGGAGCGGTCCTGGTCTCTATCACCGGAGAGCAATACCCTGTGGCCACTAAACTGAAATTCAGCAATTCGAACAACACCGCTGAATACGAGGGATGTATCTTGGGACTCCGCTTTGCCCACGACATGGGAGTGAAGAGACTAGCGGTGTTCGGGGATTCAGAATTGGTAATCAGACAGGCAATCGGGGTGTACAACACTAAAAAGCTTCGGTTACTTCCATACCATCGTTGTGTTACCCAGTTGATGTAAGAGTTTGAAGATATCGCTTTTCGCCATATTCCCCGGGGACGAAATGACTTTGCCGATGCATTGGCAACTCTGACTTCCTTAATCCACGTAATCAATAACAGGGACGTTCCACAGATTGAGATAGCAGTACAGAATGCCCCGGCATATGAGGAACATGTGGCAGTATTATCAGACGAGGTGGTGTTGCCAAAACAGCCCTGGTATCACGACATAAGGGAATATCTGAGGGATAGATCCATTCCCGACCTGGCAAGCCGAGCTGAGAGGATGAGAATTCAAAAGATGGCAATGAAATTTTACCTGAATGGGGATTCACTCTACAAGAGGGATGCTGGGTTGGGACTGTTGCAATGCGTAGATGAGACGCAGGCCCAAAGGATTATGAGCGAAATACATGGTGGAGTGTGTGGGCCACACATGAGTGGACCGATGCTGGCCAAAAAGATCTTGAGGACAGGGCATTATTGGTTAACGCTGAAAGCCGATTGCGATGATCATGTCAAACGGTGTTACCAATGCCAGGCGCACGGTAATGTGATCCATACGCCTCCCAATGAACTGCACTGTATGACCTCCCCGTGGCCATTTTCAATGTGGGGAATGGATGTAATCGGACCACTAGAGCCCAAAGCAAGCAACGGACATCGATTTATTTTCGTTATGATCGATTACTTCACCAAATGGGTAGAAGCAGCTTCTTTCCCCAAAGTAACTCAGGAGGTCATCGTCGGTTTCATCAGGAATAATGTCATTTGTCGATACGGGCAACCTGAGGTTTTGGTCTCCGATAATGCCAAGAATTTGAACAACGCCCTCATGAAGGGATTATGCGACCAGCTTAAGATCAAACACCTCAACTCTGTCATTTACCGTCCTAAGATGAATGGGGCAGTGGAGGCTGCAAACAAGAACATCAAGAAGATCATGGCAAAAATATCTGCTAATCATCGGGGATGGCCGGATTTGTTACCCCTCACCCTGCTGGCATACCGAACGTCAACGCGTACTTCTACAGGGGCAACCCCTTACGCTTTGGTGTATAGAATGGAGGTCGTTCTGCTAGTTGAGGTTGAAATGGCGTCCCTCAGAATAGTGATCGATGCTCAGATAAGCGAGGAGGATTGGATGCAAAGTCGATACGACCAATTGGCCCTAATTGATGAAAGAAGGGTGGCTGCTGTTTGGCACGATCAGTTATATCAACAAAGGATCTCTCGATCATACGACAAAAGGATAAGACCTCGGAAGTTCAAGGAAAATGATTTGGTGCTAAAAAGAGTCATGCCTTGTCAAGACGAAGCCAAGGGGAAGTTCGCCCCGAACTGGGAAGGACCATTTGTGATTAAGAAAGTGCTATCCGGAGGAGCCCTCATGTTACAAGAAATGGATGGGGAGGTATTTCCACAACCTCTCAATTCCGACTCGGTGAAGCGGTTCTATGCTTGAATCATCAATTCTTCCTTTTTTTGAGGAGCGAACTACGTAGGACCTGATCTCCCAACTTGTGGGGGTACGTAGGCAGCCATCACGGCACGGTCCGATCCATAAAAAAAAAATAATAATCCTTTCCTTAAACAGAACCATTTCCCGACAGCCAGATAAACCTTCCTACACCCTCAAAACCTTCCCGAAACCACCCCCCTAACCAGCTTCACCCCAGATGGCATAACCCTGATCTAACCAAAACAGTTGGCCAAAAATCTAATACCCAATCCGATGAAATCGACAGGGGTACGGTAATATCTATCAGATCTCCATCACGACTTGAGAAGAGAAAGAAAGCGAAATGTCAAAATCGTGGTCAACTGGATAAAATGAGGATCCAATGAAAGGCAACGATACGACAAAAAGGGAAAATGACTAAATTTAAATGCATGTCTATATATATAAGTCATTTTATTACAAGATTTCTCCTTCGATAACCGATGAAACTAACATAGTCTATGCAGGAAATAAAATAATCTATAAATCTGAAACTAGCTGAAGTAGGATGGATAAAGTGGTGGATAGATCTGAAGCATCAGCATCCCCTGCAATCTGCTGCCCCATCATGTTGATGCGGTCTAATAAGGCAGTGGCTTGGATGACAGTCCCAGAATGAGCATCTATAACTGCCCTGGTCTGAAATACAATGGCGTCTATGTCAGCAATAGTAGCGTCTCTAGCCAGAATGGCGTCATCTCTCTCAACAAGAGCGGCATCCCTCTCAGTTTCAGTAATAACCAAGGCCAGGCGGAGTCGAGTATCCTCAGTGACCCGACTAGGGGTAGAATCAGCTGAGATGGAGTGATCTGCGGTACCATCTGGGAAAATCAATCCAGAATCACCAAAGGCCCCAATCTGACTCAAACCAACCGGATCCGAGTCCCCGCGCAACCACTACACGTAGGCAAATGTCTGGATGTGGCAGCTCTCACTATATTCGGCAAAGATCCGGCGAGACCAAAGATCGTATACCCGCAGTAGGTCTCTCTCTGTCTGGGATGATATAAGGAATCGATAGGCGGCTGCACCCGTGAAAGGGTGAAAATCCTGTGTCTGATCAAACTGCCCTGTAATCACGCCCCTCAAGCCAGCAATGGGAATGAAGTCCAGGTCAGGCACGTGAGTCATGAAGCTCATAAAGGAGCAATAACCCGAATAGACCAGTAGATGAAAGGGGTCCTCAATGACCGACAAAAATGATGTCCAGGAGGCCACATCAGTACAGCTCACGGGTCGAAACGAAAACTGCGTGGCTATGTCATGGCTGAAGCAAAGCCCTTGGCGACGGAAATGGCCGATGGGACTAAGATGACTCATGAACCACACGTATAACAAAGTCGAGCTCCCTCTGAATACTCTACCTCGGAAAGACTGGCAATATGAGGCGGACATATAGGTATCCGCCAATATCATGGGAAGAATGGTGTGATCCTCCTGAAGGGCTCGAACGGCCGCGACAACCCGCATGTCCAACTGATCAAGTCCTGCGGGCAAGTACAAAACTGAGACGACATAGGCCATCAGAACGTCTACTCTCAAGGCACCCCAGCGCTCATCGGACACGGAAAAATCGCCGAAAAAAAGACGAAAACTGTCGGGTGAGCCAAATTGGTCAATCAAGAACTGAAGGGGAACCAGATGGTCTGATGTGATCACCGGTAACAAGACAGCCCTCCGCAAACTGGTGAAAGTCAAGAATTGACGGCGCATGGAACCAACTATAACCCTAGCACAAGGGCCATCCAAAGGCAAGCCGGTGAAGCGAGCATACTCCTCGAGGGTGGGGGTCAGCTCTACTGTCCCTAACCTGAACACTTGACGGGCAGGGGCCCAATAGCTCAGAATACCCCCCACAAAGCCCGCTGGCACCTGAAAGGATAATAAGGACCAAGAATGGCCCAAAAGACCATCTGCGATGACCCTATCGGCCGGCAATAAACTGTCCAACCAGCGGAGGAGACTGCCAACCAACCCTGTGGGAGGAATGAAGTCCAAACGCACCACGGCATCTGAGGACGACATCTGTGGAAAGATAGTATCAAAAAGACTGTACAGGGGTCATTTTCTATCCATAAATAAAAAGCATGCATCGTATAAATAATAATAAGAAAATTGAATTTCATAAAAAAAAAATTGTGCATAAATAAATAAATGAGTTCAGTACATAGTGCCTAAAATGGAAAAGAAGTCTAAACAGGTGCAAGTACAAAAGCCATATCCTATCATGGTCTAAACAAAGTCAATGTCATCTAAGTAGGCCGGATCCACAAACTGATCCCCCGGAGTCGTCGAAGTCGAAGGCCCAAAGTTCATGTCGGGGATGTATGGCTGCGCTGTGGTATCAGATGAGCTCGGGCCTGCATCATAACCCGCACCGTCACGATCGTAGGCATAAGCATCCTCTGGAGTCCGGCCCAACACTCGAAGATATAGAGACAGCTGGTCTACCTGACGGGTCAGAGTGGCGATCTGCTCAGCATGGGTAGGGCTCCGAACGCAGGCTGCCCAGTCAGTCATCGTCACCGAGCCAGGGACCATATCCCTGAGAAAGAATGTGGCCCGGGTCTGAGGACCGATAGTGCGGGGCACCCACCAAGTACGGAAAGCATCACTCGTACTGGGACCCGTAGAAAGCATCCGGCCGTCCTCCCCCGCGAGCATGATCTCCGAAGGCTGAGAATCCAGCGGCCAGGAGGTAGTGAAAGGAAGGGAATGCGGGATGTGGATCTCTCCAGTAACGTATCTGAATGCGCGCTCCCCCAGGTACATCACCCATCCTCCAACACTCTGCAAAGTGAGGCGACGGGTGGAAAGCTCGAACTCCGGGCCAGAAGGATGCCCATCAGCAAACCCCACAGTCAGATGCTCAGAGAGGTAGGGAACCCAGACGACATCAGCAGCCGTGATCAGCTCCAGCTGGATGCGGCAGTGTGCAAAGCTGCCAGATACCGGGACCTCCTCCAAAGTGCTATGATGCCATCGCCGGCCCCGGGGATAGGTGTCTAGGCCAAGAATAGTGATAGGCCGCAGACATGGGAGACGCTCGTAGGCCCAGAACTGCGAACAAAAACAGTGAAAAGCATGAAATAACCGACAAATGCAGAAAAGAGAAATAAATGAAGGAAAGTCCAGTAAGAAGAGAGGAAGAGAAACCTCACCAGCAAGAAGTGATAGAATCCGAGCCAAGCATCTGTCTGGCCCTCCGAACGTAGACGCAGACCGTGGAGGTAATAAGCAAAGGTGAACGACACCCAATCATAGTCACTGATCCGGTCCACGTCTCTGACAGCTCATACGACGCTGAAATGAATGGTGGAGGAGTTGTTCCCTAGGAAACAACCCCTCATAATGGTTAGGAACAAGCGCCGTAGCAGAATGTCCCGAGTGCCCTGATCCGCTGGAATAGGCAGGGCGTATAGACCCCCGACAGCATCGACAGCCAAAGCACCGGACCGAATGCTACGGGCCTTAAAGACCCGGTCCTCAGCAGCGAAGCCCAATAAAGCCCGGACCTCCGCTGGAGTAATGTCGAGATCCAGAGGGACACGGGACCCGGTGAACTCTATACCTGTGATGTATCTCCAATCCCAGGGGGTCAGCACAACCTCGCAGTCAAGAAGATGAAGGGACTACGTCTGATGGAACCATCGTTCGGATAAGGCCCTCATATAACCCCAGGGGCACTAACGGGGGATGATAGTGAAAAAATGAC
Organism: Aralia elata; assembly: GCA_034770075.1. Taxonomy (NCBI): domain Eukaryota; kingdom Viridiplantae; phylum Streptophyta; class Magnoliopsida; order Apiales; family Araliaceae; genus Aralia; species Aralia elata. The sequence goes on along the minus strand of CM068385.1, from coordinate 31,658,167 downwards.
GGAAGCCCCAAGAATCCACCACCGCCCGGTAGTCGCTGTGCAAAGCCGTATAGAGGGAGTAAATGTTGAACCAGTTACCCCTCGGCTGAGTAAACTCGGGCACCTGTGGCAATCACCAATGGGTCAGTCCAGATAAAAAGGGGGAATTGAGAAATTGAGAATAAAATCATAATAGAATCGAATATACCTCATTAGCCGCGAGAGATGCTGAGGGGTGACGACTGAGATCCCGACCCAATAGATCGGGTATCTGCACAGATGCGCCAGACAGGGCGCGATGAGGAGATGGAGCCGGTGTGCTGGAGGATGGCCCCTCTGCCGCAACCTCCGAAGGAACAACCTCCTCAATGTCAGGATGATCGGGCCGGATGACCGACTCCGCCAGTCAGCGAGCCTGGCGGGTCCGAGGTAAGGCAGGCGCAGGTGCAGCCCTACGGCGGCGAACGCCCGAAGTCCGAGACGTGGTGGAGCTACTAGGAGTGTCAGGATCCATAGCTGGAATAGAGCAGGCGGAAGGGGAGGTAAATTCTATTTTGAATTATGTCATAAACATTTTAATCGTCATCATATAATTAATGCAGCATGATGCATGTTTATTATATATCCAAAAAAAAAAAATATTCGGCGGAGTTCCGTTTGTAAAATGGACATCTCATGCATATCCAAGCATGTTTTTCAAAGAAACCCAAGCCACAACAGATCAAAGTTGCATTCACACGTGTAATTAAAGCATGTAAAGGACCATAATGCATGATTTTCTTTCAAAAAAGGAACAAACAGATATGTGGGACCGCATCATGAGCATGAAATAGGACTCACACAGTTGATACATAGCATGTATATACGATAATGCATAGCATAGCATTGTAAATCATACATTTCTATCTCTAACCATGCAAATAGCCAAATGTATAGCAAAATATTGACGAAATTGAAAAGTGAACGGTCAAAGTGTTACCTGTAGCGCGTTGATCGATCCTACCGGAGCAGTTTTTGCAAAAAAGGTTGGAAAGCTTGACAAAAGGGCGTGCAAGGGTCTGAAAATCGCGTGGGGTACGAATGAAAGTGACAGATCTGGGAAGCGGCTGGCCGCTCTTATGCCCGATCTTGGCCGCAGATCAATCTGCGGCTGGGCCCAGTGCCTCCCCCCTTGGTCCATTGCAAGCTTAATCGATTCTAAAGCCCATTTGATTCATAATCTGATAATAAAATACGAGATTTTGATGAATCGAATGTCGAACACGGCTTCTCAATTCGACCGAGTGACCGGATACGAGGCCCGGCACTCGCAAACGATCGACCGGCGACGATAACCGGCGATTACGAGATGGGTGACCGGCGACGATACCCGGCCCCGGCGAGACGATCGACCGGCGACGATAACCGGCGATTACGACATGGGTGACCGGCGACGATACCCGACCCTGACGAGACAATCGACCAGCGACGATAACCGGCGATTACGAGATAGATGACTGGCGACGAAAACCGGCTCCGACAAAATAACCAACCGGCGACGATACCCGGGGGTTACGAGATGGGTGACCGACGACGATACCCGGCCCCGACGAGACAATCGACCGGTGACGATAACCGGCGATTACGAGATGGGTGACCGGCGACGATACCCGGCCCCGACGAGACGATCGACCGGCGACGATAACCGGCGATTACGAGATGGGTGACCGGCGACGATACCCGGCCCCGACGAGACGATCGACCGACGACGATAACCGGCGATTACTAGATGGGTGACCGGCGACGATACCCGGCCCCGGCGAGACGATCGACCGGCGACGATAACCGGCGATTACGAGATGGGTGACCGGCGACGATACCCGGCCCCGGCGAGACGATCGACCGGCGACGATAACCGGCGATTATGAGATGGGTGACCGGCGACGATACCCTGCCACGGCGAGACGATCGACCGGCGACGATAACCGGCGATTACGAGATGGGTGACCAGCGACGATACCCGGCCCCGACGAGACAATCGACCGGCGACGATAACCGGCGATTACGAGATGGATGACCGGCGACGAAAACCGGCTCCGACAAGATAACCAACCGGCGACGATACCCGGGGGTTACGAGATGGGTGACCGGTGACGATACCCGGCCTCGACGAGACGATCGACCGACGACGATAACCGGCGATTACGAGATGGGTGACCGGCGACGATACCCGGCCCCGACGAGACGATCGACCGGCTATGATAACAGACGATTACGAGATGGGTGACCGGCGACGATACCCGGCCCCGACGAGACAATCGACCGGCGACGATAACCGGCGATTACGAGATGGGTGACCGGCGACGATACCCGGCCCCGGCGAGACGATTGACCGGCGACGATAACCGGCGATTACGAGATGGGTGACCGGCGACGATACCCGGCCCCGGCGAGACGATCGACCGGCGACGATAACCGGCGATTACGAGATGGGTGACCGGCGACGACACCCGGCCCCGACGAGACAATCGACCGGCAACGATAACCGGCGATTACGAGATGGATGACCTGCGACGAAAACCGGCTCCGACAAGATAACCAACCGGCGACGATACCCGGGGGTTACGAGATGGGTGACCGGCGACGATACCCGGCCTCGACGAGACGATCGACCGACGACGATAACCGGCGATTACGAGATGGGTGACCGGCGACGATACCCGGCCCCGACGAGACGATCGATCGACGATGATAACAGGCGATTACGAGATGGGTGACCGGCGACGATACCCGGCCCCGACGAGACAATCGACCGGCGACGATAACCGGCGATTACGATATGGATGACCGGCGACGAAAACCGGCTCCAACAAGATAACCAATCGGCGACGATACCCGGGGGTTATGAGATGGGTGACCGGCGACGATACCCGGCCCCGACGAGACGATCGACCGGCGACGATAACCGGCGATTACGAGATGGGTGACCGGCGACGAAACCCGGCCCCGATAAGACGATCATCTGCATTGACACCCTTTTATGAATGTTTTGCACCCATTGCATCTTACGTTGCATCATAAGTCATGTGGGTTGCATCACGTATGTATTGTCATCTTTGTGCATTGTCATTCATGCATCGAGTGTCTATTCTTTATCCTGTTCATTTCATTTAAACATTGCATAAACATGATAAAGAGGGGCAGCTGTAGTCACCCAAATTTTGCGTTCCCTATACTAACCGTGACAGAAGGGCAAAATCGTCAATTGAACCGGCTTGCGGGAGCGAAGGAATGGACACAAGCGCGAACGTTCAACACCATCGCGATGATTGGCGACCAAAGCTGACGTGACAATAGGGCCGTCCGAAACGGGCATTCCCGAATGAGGTGGCACGTATCCCGAAAATTCCCGGACTGCAAAATACAGGCCTGTCAGCGGAAACCGACGTTACGACACGAAATTCGAGGCGTGGCATGAAAATCGAGAAAGTCAAACCGTCCAGCCGCGAATTGATCTACGGCCAATAAGTGCGCATTTTGAAAACACGGAACTCGAAACACGGAACTCGAAACCAGGTGAGTGGAAGGTAGGCGGCCGGCCAGCCAGCCTCTTTCAGCTCATTTCCGTTTCAGCATACAGAGAGTTCAGCAGATTTGGAGGAAGAAGGAATCAGCAGCAGCAAAAAAGCTCGGAAATTAAGGGAAAAATACCAAAATTTGCAACAAAATTGGAGAGAAAAAGAGGAAAAAAGAGAGGAATAATATTCTTTTGATTTGATTGTATCACATATACTATTTCTTCTATTCAAACTACACAAGCTTATATCCAATTTGATCTCAATTGCAAGGTGAAAATCTTCTTATTTTTGTAATTTCTATCATATTATTTGGATAAATTAAATGTAATTTTCATGTATCTTGTTGAACAATCATGGATTAGGGATTATTAGTGAGGGTTCCATTGGAACAAAAAAAAATTCTTCCTAATAACCCGAGGATATCCAATTGGTGAAATTTCTAGCTTGTTTATGGTGATGTATTGGGTGTAAATTATTTAGATCATCATTTTCGGATGTCATGGTGTAATTAGACAAATCCGTGTTGGTTAGTTTTTTGTAATATTCATTTTGTGGGTATGTAGCAATATCGGGTGTGAGCCTAGGAACGCGACCCCGTGGTCCAAATCCGATGATGGATGTTTTGATGTATGTAATAGATTCAAGGTGATCGTTCTTTTTGTAACATGTAATCGTCGGGCCTTAAAACGACGTTAAGGCGAGAATCGGATTTAAGGCCCCGTAGTAGTGGAATATGTGATTGTTGGCGTTCGGGGATGTTTTGATGGCTTACATGCCCATGAATAGCCCCGACGCGTGTTTATGCTTGATTAGATTTTGTGACACGAAAAAATGATTTCGAAGATTAAACGATGAAGGTTTTTTCATAAAAATCAAACAAACTAGGTTATTAGGATCACGAGGCTAAATATTGGAAATGCTAATGAATGTCGATTCCTATTTAACGAGAAGGCTAAAAAAAATCGTTTTCAAACGTCACAAAAATGATTTTATAGAAATAAGTAACGTTTTATTAAATCTTTGTGCATAGGGTTAAAGAGATCCTAGAAGTTGCCCATCACGCTATTTACGAAAGCAACGTATAGATCTCGATTCCTATTTTGACGAAGGTTTAAAACTCTTGTTTTGCCAAAACGACACCCAATTAAAAACTTTACAGTTTTGACAATCAAAATCAAACCTTTCTAAATAATAAAGCTTTCCTGTATAAATCGAAGGACACTCTAAAGCATTCTCAAAACACGACTTTCCATAAAAAACCCCAAATGATTCTTTCATACAAACTCACCACAATATTCACATAGGCACACACACACACACACACATATACACATTTCATGAATTAAAGGATAGGAAAGTATCAAGATTGCGGTAACCGTGTTTCACGGAAGTCGGGGGGTGCCTAACACCTTCCCCTCGCTTAAGCAAGCCCCCGAACTCTATGAATCTCGGTTCGCAGACCAATTAATTCGGAGTCACATATGAGCAAGCGATTTACAAAAAAAAACGAAAACTCGGATGAGTTGGTACATCCATTTCAAATATACCAACTGGCGACTCTGGTTAATTGGCTCATCATAAAAACGATCTTTCAAAAACCCCGTCGACATTAATGCTGACCTTTTCCAAAAATCGTTCAATCAAAAGGCTAAAATCGGAAAAGATAAAAAACCGGCGTCGACAAATCCTTTTAATTTGGTCCAGTTAATTAGCATCTAATATGCTTCGCAGTGATAGTAAATTAGACATTGTAAAATTCTGTAAATGAATTTGTAATTTAACAACATTTTAGCATACATTCATTTCTTAATTAATTACCAAAATAAATTAGTTCTTTATTTTAAATTTGTATCTCTCACTTTTTCATCAAGCTATATTACCCTCATTATATAGTTCGGCAAATCTAATTAAAGATTTGCTAGCGAGAATAAGGATCCCATTTCAAATGTATATAGCCTTGTATGTGCACAATAAATTATATATAAATAAATAGGTAGACAACTATTATCAATTACATCACTATGTAACTCCCTATATTTTGCCTCTTAGATTATAATGGTCAAGTGTGCACATCCGAACTAAAATAATCTAAGTTAAGTCCAACCTAGCACTTTTATATATGTGAAGAGAAAAAGATCGCCCTTGTGTGTGCACAACAAAGCATTAATGTTCAATTCTTTAATAAGCATCAAATGTGATAAAACAACATCTTAAATATTTAATACTCGCCTTGTGTGTGCACAACAAACTCATATTAAATATTAAATACTCTATTGCTTTACCATGCTAGAAGGTGACATTCGATATTCCTAATATCTTTGAACGCTTAGGACTTAATATGATTTCTTTGTCTCATCTTGTTTAGCGCGCATGCACACATATATATAAAATACGCGTCATATTATTTAACATGCGAAGTATGTTGTATAATATATAATATATACATAGTAAGCATGCACATATAGAATACTATATTCTACCCGGATTGATTATGGACTTTTATTCTAGTTTGGTTCACTAGAGCCACCAAGTGAACTAAAAGGTCAAACCTAGGGTGCAAGAACAAAATTTAAATATAACTATTACATTTAAACTCGGGCTCCATTACAAACGGGTCTTCAAGCGCTCCTTGCTCCTTTGTCTCCAATTCTTCAAGTAATTCTAACTAAACCTATTATATAAACTATTTACAATAAATAGAAACATTGATCAACAGTCAAGGGGAGGTACATAGGAGGAAGATAGAATTTACATCAAGAAAAACTAGAGAAGACGAGGTACGCAGACCCCATTTATAAAAACCCATTCAATCAAGCATCCACTAAAATAAATCCAATCACACATTGGTCAGTAGTCCATAATCAATCCCTATTTATTATCATATATATCTCCATATGTATCAATAAATAACATTCATCTCATGAATAATAAAACCATTCCATATATGCATTGATATCATTTAATGGACAATTAAAAGTTTACTAGAAATCCAATTTTGAAACAAAATAAACTCCTTTATTTCAATCAAAATTTAAGTCATAATAAACTTATTTATTTTATTTTATCCAATTTTGAATAAAAATAAACTCCTTTATTTTAATTAAATTTCAAATCAAAATAAACTCCTTTATTTTAATTAACACAGAAACCAATTTTAAGTTCAAAATAAACTCCTTTATTTTAACTTAAAATTGCATGAAAAAATAAAATATGTTAAATCCTATTCATTATAAAATAAACATCTTTATTTTTAAGGAAACATGAAATCCTATTCCATATATGAATAAACTCCTTTATTCTAGGAAACATGGAATCTTATTCCATATGTTAATACACTCCTTTATTCTAGTAAACATGGAATCCTATTCCATATGTGAATAAACTCATTTATTCTAGTTAACGTAGAATCCAATTCCAAGTTCAAATAAAAACTTTTTAATTTTAATTATATTCCAATTCAAAATAAACCTTTTATCTTAATTGAAAATAAATAAAATTAAAATAAAAATTTTTCAAAATCTGCAGACCTGCGCGGCCGCGCTCCAGAATGAACTGGAAGCGGCGCGGCCGCGCCGCGTAGCAGACTTCGAATTTTTTTTTTCGTTGCCCAGAAAATCGATCCAATCGCATACCCATACATACATCGAATCATAATAATCAATAATTAGCACAAGGTTAGGCTCTGATACCACTGTTAGGTTTGTATATAAGCGCGACCATGCAATCAAATTACATAAATAGTGCGGAAGCGCAATAAAACGGATTTTAAAAATTTTCATACAAACCATCACCATGATCATCCTTGTGATCAATTATCAATTAAACGAAAGAGATAAAGTATGAGAATCATACCCTTGTAGAACCATGCTTCCACAGGTACGAGTTCACCTCCAAATCCTTCGCGTTCTTCTCGAATTCCACCGATGAGATTCCTTCCTTTGATCAGCGTTAGCCACCCAAGTGTTTGGCCTCTAGAGATGATCCACCAAGGAAGAATAGGTATTCAAGAAGTTGGGTGTTGGCAAAACCCTAGTTTCTATCTCTATAAAAATTATAAGTACTCTCCACAATTCTCATGCAAGCGTGTGTAACTGTCTAACCCTAAATCATGATAAGACACCTCTTATTTATAGATATAGGGAACCCTCCTAAAATATTTAGGATTAGGGTTTTTATTTTAATTAAACTCCTTTAATTAATTGAACTCCTAATCCAATTAGGAATTCATGAGAGAGTACTTCTATTAATTAATTCCCAATCCCTATTAGGAATTAAACAATAGTAATAGTAATAATAATAATAATAATAATAATAATAATAATAATAATAATAATAATAATAATAAGACTCTTTTTATTAATTTATATTTAATATTTCTAAAATATTAAATAATAAATATTAAGCTATTTAATTTATTCTATCTCCATAGATTAAATTAAATACACTTAACTTATTATTACAATTATACCATTTACTTCTTAAACAAATATTTTTCTTTTGCGGTGTGACCCTTTAGGTTCTCCATATTAAACCGGTTGTGAATAAATCAATTAGAACAATTCTAATTTTATTTAAATAAATAAATTAAACTATTTAATTCATTTAAATAAATAATATTTATTCTACAATAAAGGTAAGCCCCCTTAGTGATCAACGACTTTCCAGATAATATAGATTTCAACATTAATCACAAAAGAACCTTTCAGTGAATAGTTCATGTACAATTCAATCCTTCTACCATACAATGCCCCAATTAAATATAAGACATGGAATTACTGTCAACTCTTATTTTATTTAATTATATGTATTTCGATTCTCAAATGCACAACTCTGATTAATGTAAATTAGAAACTCCTTTCTAATTTCATTCTGCTTTGGCCAAAGACTTCTGAGTCGTCATTTATCGAATCACATAGGACATTCTCTCCTTTTACTAGAAGTGGTAGATTCTTTGTTGATCATTCACCTATCTCCATGTATAACTTATTATACCCAATCATACCCTTTGATATACTCTAAAGGTCTTAAGGGACATGTCAAAGTATAACTCATCGTACACAAGATACTATGATGATCTCAAGTCCAAGGATCACTTGTACTACTATCACTAGAGGAATTCCTATTGACAGGCGAGTAAAACTCCATTAGGTATTCCTTAGCAAGCCACGTTCAGTGAACTTATTCTCTAATAAGCACCTATATACTTGCTTTAGTGTCTCCAAACAAATGATTATGAGATCAATTATCCTCTTCATAAGAGCAAGCAACGTATGTACGAATCTATCCGGATTCACTAATCCCCTTTTTAGTAATCCATCGATTAGGAACGATTTTAATTTGTGAGCTATCTCCAATTTAGATCTCATTAGCATGATCACCATCATGATTCTAAAAGCATTGCTCAAAACTATGGGTTTATCACATTTAATATAACAGCACCATGTAGATAAAGTAAAATACCTTTAACGAACAAATAAGATTACAAAGTATATGTTACATCATATCAAATATGATTGGCTTGTGTGCATACTACTTTCAATCTCCCACTTGCACTAAAGCCAATCGCCATGGTATCTAATACCCTTCTTCTCTAAGTGACGATCATCCTGCTATTGGATAAAGCTTCAGTAGATTAATATGTAATGTTGTTTTCGAGAGTCCACTATCTCTATTGTGACTTTTCCTCTTTCAATAATTCCACTAATCAAATGAAAGTGTCGCAACACTTGTTTGAATCCAAGATGAGACTTAGGAACTATTCCTAGTTCTGTAATGAACTTTTCATCCAAACAATCAAACTTGCAGCTTCATTTACAGCTATATACTTTGTCTTTATCACTAAATCAACAACTCTTTGCTGTTTGGAACTTTTCCAATTCACTGCACCACCTTTTAAGGTAACGATTTACCTTAAAGTGGATTTGTTATCGTCTTGGTCAGTCTGAAAAAACTTGAGTCTATTTAGCCCTCTAGTTTTAATTCAGACCTACCATGAATCATGATCACATCTTCAGTACCGGTTAAGTACTTAAAGATGTTTATCACTGTCCTACAGTGGTCATCTCCAGAATATGACTGATCAACATCAAGCCTTGTATATTCATTGCATACATGATAGTAACTCATGCGATCTTTCTTTCAATTGGGGACAATTTTAGAGAGATACACTCCATGGCTCTTCATCATGAGACCTCTCTTGGAGTTTGCCATGCTAAACGCCTTTAGCATCAAATGAATATACGATCCTTGGGTCAAGCCGAACATCCTTTTAAATCTATCTATATAGATTTATATCCCCAATTTTAGGTATTCCTTAGCGAGCCACGTTCAGTGAACTTATTCTCTAATAAGCACCTACATACTTGTTTTAGTGTCTCCACACAAATGATTATGAGATCAATCATCCTCTTCATAAGAGCAAGTAACGTATGTACTAATCTATCTGGATTCACTAATTCCCTTTTTAGTAATCCATCGATTAGGAACGATTTTAGTTTGTGAGCTATCTCCAATTTAGATCTCATTAGGACGATCACCATCATGATTCTAAAAGCATTGCTCAAAACTATGGGTTTATCATATTTAATATAACAGCACCTTGTAGATAAAGTAAAATGCCTTTAACAAACGAATAATATTACAAAGTATATGCTACATCATATCAAATATGATTGGCTTGTGTGCATAGTACTTTCACATACCGACTGTGGTTCTGACTCTTTTAGCAAGACAGACTATCATTATTCTTTCGGACATGGTGCATGCCTTACATTGGATTAACTAGGACTCGATCATAGTACAAACAACATTCAAGGTCCTATAACACATGAAAACAGAGCACCTAGCTCGTGAACCATCCTGACCTTTACGCTAGTCCGGGTATGCAAGAATATAACATACATATATAATCGTAACTACTAAGATAAAAAGAAAAAATTCTCACCTCTTCGTACTATTTGCGCATCTTCTCTCCCTTCCGAAGTACGTGATAAAACTAGAAGGCATCCGCTTGCTGGGCTCCCATTCCTACGACCACCCTTCCTACATGCTCTTAAGCTTACTATGTTTCTCTCTATAACAGACTAACAATCTCGGCACACTTCTCAGATGGAATAGGAGTTCTATTTATAGAGAGATTATTACCCAAGCACTGGTCATTACCTAGACATTAGGACCAGTTTATAATGGTATTGCCCGTTGGTTACTAAGGATTAGGTGAAAAGTTCCACCAACCGCTATTAAATCAATCTGCAGATTATCATTTCACTAGTCTGGGTTTTAGCAACACAAGGTGTAGGCCATTAGCCTAGCTCAGCTGATATCAAGTAGCAGTACTGAAGGTGTATATATATATATATATATATATATATATATATATATTTGCATTGATTTAGTGCAAGACAGCTCACACCGCCGGTCTTCTACTTGGGTTTACCGAATGGACTCTACCAGTTTGATATTGGTGTGGGCCTACACTTACTGGGTCAAGTATATATATACCCGGTACTTCAATTTATAAGTTTATAAGAAATTTATTGTACCCATACCCAAACTACAAGTCCACCGACCAATACTTGGAAGTGGAACTGTTTAATAACCAGTTGGGCTAGTCCAGTATAATTTTCTTAGTGAGACTCTAAATTATTAATACCATTAATACTTATACCTCATCGTCAATCACCTATAAGTCCAATGCATAATTTATTGCTTGGCTTGTTTAAACGATTTACTAGGCTAGTCCATTAATATTTTAATTACACACATGGACTACTAAATCAATTAACGCATAGCCACACATAGTTATTCAAATCATCTTCGGGTTTAAATTAATACGCAAAAGAATAAAATTAAATTCTTAATTTTATTAATAATGTCGCTTAATAATTCGCGGTCATTACATCCCCTCCTATAAGAATTCTATCCCCGAAATTTCAACATAAGGTTACTCAAAAAGATGCGGATAATTCGCCCTCATCTTTTCCTCAAGCTTCCACGTAACTTCTTCAACTACGTGGTTTCTCTAGAGCACTTTGACCAAATGAATGATCTTATTTCTTAATGTCTGTTCCTTCCTATCAAGTATCAGGATAAGAATTTCGCCGTACGATAAATCTTTCTCTACTTGAATTGGTTCATAAGATATGCCGTGCTTATAGTCAGATTTATATGGCCGCAACATTGAAACATGAAACACGTTGTGAATGTGTTCCAGTTCAGGAGGTAAGGCTACCTTGTATGCCACTTCACCTATTCGCTTCAAAATCTCAAAAGGTCCTATGAACCTAGGGCTCAACTTCCCTTTCTTCCCAAAACGGATCTTCCCTTTCTAGGGAGATACCTTTAAAAACACAAAACTGCCTACCACAAAGTCCCGCTTCAGACGATATAGGTCGTCGTACTTCTTCTGTCGATCCTGAGCTGCTACCAGACGGGCTCTTATTAGTTTAACCGTATCTACAGTCTGTTGTACTATTTCAGGTCCCATCAGTCTCCGTTCTCCCACTTCGTCCCAACACAATGGTGTTTGACACTTTCTCCCATATAACACTTCGTACGGTGGCATACCGATACTAGCGTGATAACTGCTATTGTAAGCGAACTCCACTAACAGTAAGTGATCATCCCAACTGCCTTTCAGGTCCATCACGACCGCTCTAATCATGTTTCATTCCTTGTATTATATGTTGATGATATATTACTGATAGGGAATGATTTTCCTATACTACAGTCGATCAAAATTTGGTTATCTAAACACTTCTCTATAAAGGACTTGGGTGAGGCATCGTATATTTTGGGGATGAAGATTTATAGAGATAGATCTTAAAGGATGCTTGGCTTGACCCAAGAAAAGTACATTGACTCGATGCTAAAGAAGTTTAGCATGGAAGATTCCAAGAGAGGTCTCATGCCGATGAGCCATGGAATATATCTCTCCAAAAAACAGGCCCCAAAGACACATGAGGAGAGAGACTGCATGAGTAAGATTCCTTATACTTCAGATGTCGCTCATGCACTTAATGTAACAAGCAGATATCAGTCGAATCCAGGAGAAGAGCACTGGAAGGCAGTGAAAAATATCCTAAAGTACTTGAGAAGAACTAAGGATGTATTTCTTGTCTACGGTGGGTCTGAATTGAAACTAAAGGGCTATACAGACTTAAGTTTTCAAACGGACCAAGATGATAGTAAATCTGTTTCAGGGTATGTGTTTACCTTAAACGGTGGCGCAGTGAGTTGGAAAAGTTCCAAGCAGCAAATAGTTGCTGATTCAGTGACAGAGGTAGAGTACATAGCTGCAAGTGAAGCTGCAAAGGATGCTGTTTGGATGAAGAAGTTCATAACTGAACTTGGAGTGGTTCCTAGCATTATAGGAGCTGTACCTTTATTCTGTGACAACACCGGAGCTTTTACACAGGCTAAGGTACCCAGGTCTCATCAAAAATCTAAACACGTGTTACGACCGTTTCATTTGATTAGAGAGATCATTGAAAGAGGAGATGTCACCCTGGAGCGTATGGACTCTCAAGATAACATTGCAGATCCATTTACTAAAGCTTTAACACAACATCAGTTTGATTGTCACCTAAAGAAGATGGGTATTAGATACCATGGCGATTGGCTTTAGTGCAAGTGGGAGATTGAAAGTAGCATGCACACAAGCCAATCATATTTGATATGATGTAGCATATACTTTGTAATCTTATTTATTTATTAATAAAAGAATTGATTTTCTTAAAAGGCATTTTACATTATCTACATAGTGTTGTTATATTAAATGTGATAAACCCATAGTTTTGCGCAATGCTTTTAGAATCATGATGGTGATCATTTTAATGAGATCTAAATTCTAGATAGCTCACAAACTAAAATCGTTCCTAATCGTTGGATTACTAAAAAAGAGGATTAGTGAATCCGGATAGATTAGTATATACGTTGCTTGCTCTTAGGAAGAGGATGTTTGATCTCATAATAATTTGTGTGGAGACACTAAAGCAAATATGTAGGTGCTTATTGGAGAATAAGTACACTGAACGTGACTCGCTAAGGAATACCTAATGGAGTTTTACTAGCCTGTCAATAGGAATTTCTCTAGTGATAGTAGTACAAGTGATCCTTGGACTGGAGATCATCATAGTATCTTGTGTATGATGAGTTATACTTTGACACGTCCCTTAAGACCTTTAGGGTATATCAAAGGGTATGATATAATTAGTTGTATATGGAGATAGGTGAATGATCAACAAAAAAATCTACCTCGTCTAGTAAAAGATGTGAATGTCCTATTTGATTCGATAAATGACAACTCAGTAGTCCTTGGCCAAGGCAGAATGAAATTAGAAAGGAGTTTCTAATTTGCATTATTTAGAGTTGTGCATTTGGGAATCAAAATACATATAATTAAATAAAGTAAGACTTGACAGTAATTCCATGTCTTATATTTAATTGGGACATTGTATGGTAGAAAGATTGAATTGTACGGTAACTATGCACTGAAAGGTTCTTTTATGATTAATGTTGAAATCTATATTATCTGGAAAGTCGTTGATCGCTAAGGGGGCTCAACCATATTGTAGAATAAATATTATTTAGTTAAATGAATTAAATAGTTTAATTTATTTATTTAAATATAATTAGAATTGTTCTAATTGATTTATTCACAACCGGTTTAATATGGAGAACCTAAAGGGTCACACCGTAAAAGGAAAAATATTTATTTAAGAAGTAAATGACATAATTATAATAATAAGTTAAGTGTATTTAATTTAGTCTATGGAGATAGAATATATTAAATAGCTTAATATTTATTATTTAATATTTTAAAAATATTAAATATAAATTAATAAGAGGAGTCTTATTATTATTACTATTACTATTATTTAATTCCTAATAGGGATTGAGAATTAATTAATAGAAGTACTCTCTCATGAATTCCTAATTCGATTAGGAGCATAGTTAATTAAAGGAGTTTAATTATAATAGAAACCCTAATCTTAAATAGTTTAGGGAAGGGTTATTCCTACATCTATAAATAAGAGGAGTTTTACAATAGATTAGGGTTACACACTCTTGTATTAGATTGTGGAGAGTACTTGCAATTTCTATAGAGATAGAAACTAGGGTTTTGCCAACACCTAACTTCTTGAATACCTATTTTTCTTTGGTGGATCACCTCTAGAGGCCAAACACTTGGGTGGCTAACATTGATCAAAGGAAGGAATCTCATCGGTGGAATTCGAGGAGAACACAAAGGACTAGGAGTTGAACTTGTACCCGAGGAAGCTTTGATATACGAGGGTATAATTCTTATTCTCTTTCTCTTTCGTTTAATTGATAATTGAACACAAGGATAGATCATGGTGATGATTTGTATTAAAATTTTAAACTCCGTTTTATCACGCTTCCGCCCTATTTGTGTAATTAGATTGCATGCTTGCGTAATATACAAACCTAACAGAAACACCATGTCGATGACATACCCTAAAAACTGCACTCTCTGCAACCAAAATTTGCACTTCGAGAACTTCGCATACAACTTCTCTCTTCTCAAAGTTTTCAGTACTATTCTAAGATGTTCAGTGTGTTCCTCCTCCGTCTTCGAGTACACCAGAATGTCATCAACGAACACGACAACACATCTGTCTAAGTATTGCTTGAACACCCTGTTTATCATGTCCATGAAAGTTGTTGGCGCATTTGTCAACCCAAACGACATCACCAGAAACTCAAAATGTCCGTATCGAGTTCTAAATGTTGTCTTCGGAATATCCTCTTGCCTCACTTTTAGTTGGTGATATCCAGTTCTCAAGTCGATCTTCTAAAAGTATTTCGCTCCCTTCAATTGATCAAACAAATAATCAATTGTGGGCAACAAATACTTGTTCTTAATATTAACTTTGTTCAACTCTCAGTAGTCGATACAAAGCCTTAACGATCCATCCTTCTTTTTCATGAACAGAACTGGCACTCCCCAAGGTGACACGCTTGGTCGAATATAACCCTTATCTAACAGCTCTTGCAGTTGAACCATCATTTTCTTCATCTCTATCGCAGCCATTCTGTATGGTGCCTTGGATATTGGTGCTGTTCCTAGTACCAAGTCGATCAAAAACTCTACTTCTCTATCTGGCGGCAAACCCGGTAATTCCTCTGGGAAAACATCAGGGAATTCCCTCACTACAGGTATTTGACCCAGTTCACCCCCTATTCTATGAGTATCAACCACATGAGCCAGATAACCTATGCATCATTTCCTTAGCAATCTCTTTGTTTGCATCATCTTTAGACAGTAAGATTGTCTCGGCGATTTACTACCATAAAATACTACCTTCGTCTTATTCGGAGTCTTCAGGTGTATGCACTTCTTCCGACAATCAATTATAGCTCTGTGATTCGATAAAATCCATTCCAAGAATTACGTCGAACTCTCTCAAACGAATCGGTATCAAACTCACCCTAAGCTTAAACCCTCTCAAATCAGCACAACATTTCCTATGAATGTAATCTACGGGGATAATTTCTTTATTGGCTACTTCTACATTCATGGGGTTCTCTAATTTTTCACGCGGTAAGCCTAACCGTTTAGCAAAATCTTTCGAAGCAAAAGAACAGGTAGCACCTGAATCAAATAATACATATACATTGATATTATTGATCGAAATAATACCTGACACCATGTCCTTCGATTCCACCGCATCTTGAATGGTCATGTTGAATGTGTGTGTTGTTGGTCTGCTTGCTTGATTAGCTGGCCCGCCAATAGTCAGCTTGTTGTTGTTGTTCCTGTTGCCACTGGTTGCCTCACCTTTTCTCTTCGGACATTGCTTAATCTGATGATCTGATGGCCCACATGAGAAGCATCCTCCCTTCTTTCCCTTAGGACACTGAGGAGCAATGTGCCCCTACTGTCCACAGGTATAGCAAACACCTTTCCCTTTCATGCACTCCCCTAAGTGATTTCTCCCGCAGTTGCTGCCAGTGTTTCCTTTGTTAGCCTCTCCTCCAGACTTGTTACCTCCTAAAGATTGGTTTTCACTCCACTTTCTTTTGTTTTGGTTGCTGCCCCCACTACTTCCCCATTTGCTATCATCATGACTTTTCTTCTTGTCCTGGTTATACTTAACTAACACCTCATTTCCTCCCTCGACGATGATTGCCCTCTCTAGTATTGTTGAAAACGTGCCAATTTGTAGAACTGCAACCTTGCTGTAAATCCATAGTTTCAATGATTGCTCAAATCTCCGTGCCTTCCTGGCCTTAGTATCCACTTGGTGTGGGCGAATCTGACCAACTTGTTGAACCTTGCCGCATATTCGGCGACTGACATGTTCCCTTGCTTGAGTTCTTAGAACTTCACCTCCATATTTGATTGCATACTCTCTGGGAAGTAGTTCTCAAAGAATAATTCTTTGAAGCGTTCCCACGAAATCACTCCTTCTCCTACACGATTCTTATTCGCCTTCCACCAATAGTTTGCCTCACCCTTCATCATGAAGGTGGCAAATCCTGTCCTCTATTCTTCAGTCACTCGCGTGACCTCGAACACTTTTTCCATCTCTTGTACCCATGTCTAGGCTTCGATTGGGTCTAAGGTTCCCCGGAACTCCGGAGGCCCTACCAATTTAAAATCCTTGAAGCTAGCCAAGAGATGCCCTGATTGCTCAACTACTGGCGGGGGTCTACTCTGTATTACTTCTGCCAACATCTCGACAAAAGCCCTCATTGGGTCTGGTTGACCCGACGCGTTGTTTACCGATTCCTCTACCACTGGGTTCCTGGTTTGTCTTCTAAGAGACATTATTTCCTACAAACAAAACCTTACATTATTACTTCATGTTTGGAAACCTCATACAACACTTGATTAGTGTTAGTATTTAAAAACTATAGCATCTATCAAGCACATTTGATTTGAAAGCAACTGCATTTATATTCATATACTACTGTTTTAATACATTGAGACCCAACCTGTGGCATACTTCTATAAATGCTCATGGCATAGCCCACCGATTGCTATCTATTCCCCAATGAACAAAAGTGGGAATTTAAAATATCCTACCCCTCTGAGCAGAAACAACTGCAGGATTTCTAATACCATCACATGCATACCACAAAGCATAGGGATTTACAACACAAATATGCCCTTATTATAAACAAATAGTGGACTTATTGCATCTATAAACATAACAAGACATCTAAACTAACACTTCACTACATGCCATGATGAACATGCTTCTGCTGATCTGGTGGAAATACCCCATCCATGACTCGGCGACGAACTGAGCGACTAGACTCTCCTACATCAATACGAGGCCTCCTGTTTCTAACTCTTGAGCTCCTATAGGCTGCATCTAATGCCAGCCCTAAGGTCTCTATCCTCACAGCTCCTGCCTCTAACTATTTCTCTAGCTGATCAACTCTCGTTGCTGCTCTGACCCATGCATCCTCAACCCGAATCTTTTCAGCAATCTCTAGATCAAATTCGAACTTCATGGCATCATGCACAACCTTCAGTTCTACCAAATCTAGTTTTGCATGCTCCTTCTCGTCCCTCAGCTCAATATACCTAGCCACCAACTGATGAAGTAGTGGCCTCACATGCTGGGCCGAAGCCACATACCCATCTAACTACACCTTCATCTCTGCTAACTCAGCCTGGAGCTGGTAAGCTAGCTCCCTATACTGTACTTCCATGAGCTGATAACTTAGGTTATGTTCCTCTAAATCTCTAACTCTATCCTCCAGCTCTAAGTTCCTGTCTGCCAATTGGTTTACCATATAATCGTCGGCTGGCAGATCTTCTGGCTCCACATCAACAATGTGGTCCTCCTCGGACTTACCCTCAACATTCTGACTACCCGATCTTATTACCCTGCCCCTGACAAGCTCCTTTGACTCAGCTTTGTAGTCCTCATCCTCTTCAGGTTCGGGCTCTACCAGTGCATCGGCTCCACTGGCCCTTCTCCTATCAACTACTCAGTGTCCACAAGTATGTCTGGGAACTCCTCCTCCATAACTATTTAACTCGACCTTCCTATCTCAGCCATCTTACAACAAAAGACTAACATTAGTACGCCAATAAAATATATTCATTGATGAATTAAAATGATATTTTATCATGTACAAAATTGGCTCTATGAATTTCCACAAATCCATCTCCAGACACAAAAGACTCAATGAATCTCTTCGATCCATGTCCTAGTGTACTCAATACGAATTTAATACTAAGGTTATATCCTAGTTTTCGCATCCTAACATTTTATAATCTACTACTCTGATACCAACCTGTGACACCTCCAAATTCAGGTATCAATACCTCGAATTTGGTGCTCACGATAAACAACTTCTAATCACCTCCAATCAACACATGATAACTAAATGCAGAATGAATAATCATATATTGATCCTCTCAAAAAGTTTACAAGGGTCCCAAGGTCTATAACCTTAAATAAAATACAACATATAACTTAAAAACATCCTCTAGGGTTCAAGTTAGATTAATTGATAATAAAACAAAATAATACAGCAGATAAAACAGTTAGCCGAAGACTAAGACTTCATCTTTTCTTAGCTTGAGCACTCGGGCTAACTGCAATAGGTTCATGATATAACAAGAATGAACAACTAGTTTGCCCAATAAGTTTAAAATAAACAAGAGAGGTATATCATGAATGAATATGGGTAACTGAAATTGATTCAACAATATAAATAACTGTAACTAATTCAACAACGGGAATAATAAGATAATCAATGTTCAATGAATGAATAACAATTGATTATTTACTGCCGACAGTCAAATAGACTATGAACACACTTTAAGGCATCAGTCGCGTTGACTGACCCTCTTAGGTTGCCAACTACAGAGTTTTGTATGCAAGGGGATTAGC
The DNA here is from genome assembly GCA_034770075.1 of Aralia elata. Lineage (NCBI taxonomy): Eukaryota > Viridiplantae > Streptophyta > Magnoliopsida > Apiales > Araliaceae > Aralia > Aralia elata. The sequence goes on along the minus strand of CM068385.1, from coordinate 31,638,750 downwards.
CTCTTATACCCATGTGTATGCATAACATTTAATTCTGCTTTGTACTGTCTTTTAGATACTTAGAAAACTGCCTTCCATGGGGTTGTTCATCTTAGTTTAAGAATTCGTGCCCAACTACTGGCTTGGATAGCTTTTAATTTTAAATATGCATTTGTCTAGCCGAACAAATGGCTTAGGCTTCTCTTTGAATAGTTCATGAATCACAACACTTTAAATAATAGTACAAGTCAATGACTATACGAATCCAAGTGCACAATGCACGAATGGCAATAATATTGATGTGGAATAATTTCAAAATGATTAACCCACTTAGCACATGCTTGAGAAATGAAACTCGAGCTTAAGATCAGGTAAACAGCCATTCATAAGGAGTTCAGAGTTAAGAACTTACACACAGTATATAAAGGTGTGTAAGGTATGGAACTTGCTCAATGTAAAAGTTAAGTAAGATGGAACTTGCCTGATTCGCTGCTTGCAAAATTACTCTACTAATCTGCTCTGCAAGTATCCTATAGTGATTATAATTACTCTACGATCAGTCGTAGTTAAGCATCAATAATGGATTAGTTAAACTTGCTCAAAAGGGTCTGTCTAATGGTCCATTTAACCACCCTATAATTTGTTCTACAGCTCTATGACTAGTAGGGCTTCATTACTGTCGGTAGAGTCACTCTACGATTAGTGGTGTAACTTTACGATCACTGATGTCTTGCTGACTTAGTGAAGTTATGCCAAAAGTTAATTGGCTAGGCTTAGCAATGCCCTGTTGTAACTCTACGATCATCAGCTAAGTTTTATGACTTGTTCATAAGGCTTTACGTTGTCGAGGGAGGGCTCTACGATCAGTGAGGTCCACCCTACGATCGCCGCTAAGACTGGCTAACGCACTCTACGACGTGCGACTTCACTCTACGTTCACTAGTGAATTCTATGATCGCCGAGTAGCCCGACTGACCCACACTATGATTGTTGAAAGGAACTCTACGATGGCCGAGTGGAACTCTACGATGGCCGAGTCCACCCTACGATGGTCTAATGAATTTCTACGATTGGGTAGAGTTTCTCTACATTCATAGAGTTCACTCTATGATTTCCTTCGGGTCTGACCGACCCACTCTACGATGGTCTAGTGAAGCTCTACGATCGGGGAGAGTTGCTCTACGATCGTAGAGTTCACTCTACGATTTGTTTAAGGCACACTTTAACATTACAGCTCAACAAGAAGTCTTTGGCTAATTGTTCTGAGATCATAGTCTTATATTGGCCAATTTGACGCATGAATTGAGTCTTGACTGGGTCTACCAATCAGCATGCAAAGATCAAATAAAGAATCAACACATCAGATCTTGAGGTTCAAACTTAGGTCTGATACAATACTGCAGAATCTAAGTTGGAGTTTTGTGTAATATTATTGACTGGTAATATTCTATTGACGTATTGACAGATGTCTGGAACTGGTTTATTAGTAACATCACTACTAGGGTCATGGTTACTCCCTATATTGGTTTGATTCACGTTTTGATTATAAAGACCGAATGTCTTCATCTATGGTTTATAAACACAGGTCTTGACATTTACCATAAGGATTATCTCAAGTTGGTCTTATTACTTCAGTTTGATCTGAGCTTGGCTCAGGTCAGACACGGGTCTCAAATAGATGAACAAACAATCATGGTTATATTAGTGGAAGGCTATATAACTACCATTTTCATGGCTCAACTAGGGTCCTGCTATGAGTTCAAATGTCCATAACCGAAGTTTGTAACGACTTATGATCATTAACGACGGGTACATTCTGACTGTGGTTCTAACTCTTTTAGCAAGCCAGACTATCATCATTCTTTCAGACATGGTCCACGCCTTACTTTGGATTAACTAGGACTCGGTCATAGTACATACAACATTCAAGTTCCTATAACACATGAAAATAGAGCACCTAGCTCGTGAACTATCCTGACCTTTATTCTAGTCCAGGTATGCAAGAGTATAACATACATATATAATTGTAACTACTGAGATGAAAAGAAAAACTTCTCACCTCTTTATTCTGGTTGCGCGTCTTCTCTCCCTTCCGAAGTACGTGATGAAACTAGAGGGCATCTGCTTGCTGGGCTCCCTTCCTTACGGCCACTCTTCATACTTGCTCTCAAGCTTACAGTGTTTCTCTCTATAACAGACTAACAATCTCGGTAAACTTCTCAGATGGAATAGGAGTTCTATTTATAGAGAGATTATTACCCAAGCACTGGTCATTACCCAGACATTAGGACCAGTTTATAACGGTATTGCCCGTTGGTTACTAAGGATTAGGTGAAAAGTTCCACCAACCACTGCTAAATAAATCTACAGATTGTCATTTCACTAGTCTAGGTTTTAGCAACACAAGGAGTAGGCCATTGACCTAGCTCGGCTGATAGTAAGTAGCAGTACTGAAGGTATTTATATATATATATATATTTGAATTGCTTTAGTGCAAGATAGCTCACACCACTGGTCTTCTACCTGGGTTTACCGAATGGACTCTACCAGTTTGATATTGGTGTGGGCCTACACTTACTGGGTCAAGCATATATATACCCGGTACTTCAATTTATCAGTTTATAAGAAATTTATTGTACTCATACCCAAACTACAAGTCCACCCACCAATACTTTGAAGTGGGCTTGTGATGAGTAGGTTTTAACCTACGCGTTTGATATGTCTTTTGGCTTATTCTTTACTTGTTTTTAAGTGTTTGGTAGCTTTTTACTTGTTTTACATTGGTTTTGTAGGTCATGGCTGGATGCAGGAATGAAAAGAAGAAAATTGGCTGGGTGCAGGGCATTCTCGTCGGGGCGAGAATTTGTGAGTAATGTTTCTCGCCGGGGCGAGAGTTCGCCGGGGCGAGAACTTATGCCTTGAATTTCTCGCCGGGGCGAGGGAGCGGCAGATGGAAATCCTGATTTTGCTGGAATGCTGTTATTTTGGATAGATAAAAGTGATCAAGGACTCTTGCTATTAAACTTATTGAGGGACTAAAGGAGACTATAAATAGAAGATCAAGACTTGGATTTAGGGACACAGACTTATTCAGAAATTGACTTCCAGAGCTAAGCAAGGAGATTGGAGGACAAGTCAAGCATCGTGAGAAGTTCAGATTCGAGAGTTAGAGATTATACTGAGTTTTTTTTTAATCTTTATCCTCTGATTTGTAGTTAATTATGATGACTTATTTTGATATTCTAGTTTTTATTGTCAGTATGAACTAAATTCTTAGTTAAGGCTACAATTGAACTAGTTATAATTATGAGTTGATCATCTATTTGATTTCAATTGTTCAATTTGATGGGAGTTGTCTATCTTATTTTATGCTTGTTGATTAATTGTTTGGCCGACAATTAGCGGGTTACTTTAGATAAATTCGGGAGATGAAATCTAGGGTTAGAACTGGATAAGATAGCGTGTAGTCTCAATTATTGCATGTGTTGAATAATTGGATTTGTGAAGTTAATATGAATATTGCTTTGCTGCACGTAACAATTGGAAATTGGAACTTAATGAATTTAATCTTTTAACTTTGCATAGGAATATCGTAAGGTTAATTGGATTAGACAGATTTATTTGATCACTTGGAAAAGGGCTTATAAATGCAATTGAATTTTTGTTAACACTCCATTGGAGTGAATAATTGGAAAACATAGATAGATTGGTTTATGATAAATAACTGGGGATATTGTAGTCTTAATCATCTTAAATCTGAATTTCAACCTTTGAATTAATTGTCAGTGTTAGTATTTATTTAATTATTCTTTATCAAAAATCCCAAATTGTGATTGTTTAATAGAATATGCATAATTTAGATTGGCAATTGGAGATTAAAAATATAGTAATTCCTTTGGGTTCGACACTCTCTCTTATCACTTTATTACTTGTTGATCGTGTATACTTGCGCGTAATTGTCGATTGTGAAATCAGGCAACAAGTTTTTGACGCCGTTGCCGGGGATTATTTGTGTTTATAATTTTCAATATCAGTTTAGTTAAGTCTATTCTAGTTAAGCAAATTTATTTTTCTTTTGTTTCTTGTTCAGGTGTCTTTTGATTCGTTTATGCAAACGCGATCAAAACAACGGGAACTCGTGCAGTGTGAGGATAATCTCGAGAACAAGCTTCGTCGGTTGAGAAAATTCTGTCAGGAGACACTTGAGAAAGAGAAAATGGCTAACGAAGAACATAAATCATTGAGGGAATATACTATGCCTAAGATAGACGAGATCAAATCGAGCATCACGAGACCAGTCATCACCGCTAATTCCTTCGAAATCAAGCCGGGAACAATTCATATGCTTCAGAATGCGGTACAGTTTGGGGGTTTAGCCAACGATGATCCAAATGAACACTTAGTTAGTTTCCTGGAGATTTGTGATACCTTCAAATATCCCAATGTGACAGATGATGCAGTGAGATTACGTCTATTTCCGTTCACACTAAGAGATAAAGCAAAGAGCTGGTTGCACTCATTTCCGCCAGGGTCCATCACAACATGGGATGATCTAGCTCAGAAATTCCTAGCGAAATTTTTCCCGCCAGCTAAGTCGGTTAAGTTGAGAAACGAGATTTCTACATTTTGGCAACAGCATGGAGAGTCACTATACGAGGCTTGGGAAAGGTTCAAGAAGTAATTAATAAAATGTCCACATCATGGGCTACCCAAGTGGCTACAAGTTCAGACATTCTACAATGGCCTGAATAATGACACTCGAACATGCATTGATGCAGCTGCAGGAGGAGCACTTATGGATAAAAAGTTTGACGAAGCTTACACTTTGTTAGAGACTATGGCTGCAAATAATTATCAATGGCCGACTTCCAGACTGAATCAACAAAAAGTAGCTGGAGTTTTGGAAGTGGATGTTGTCACGGCACTAACAGCTCAGATGGCAGCCATGTCTAAGAAGATTGAAACTTTGTCTGAATCGAAAGTCCAGCAAGTAGCCTATATGTGTGAGCTGTGTGCAGGTGCGCATCCGACGGAGTATTGTGCCATTAATCCGGAATCGGTACAGTTCGTGGGGAGTTATAACAGACAGCAACATCCATACCAGAATGCATACAATCTGGGGTGGAAGAATCATCCGGGTTTCTCATGGAACAATAACACTCAGGTTCAAAATCCAGCTCCTAGAACTCAGAATCCCCCAGGTTTTCGGAACCAAGCTCCACAACATGCAGAAAGAAAGCCGAATTTAGAAGAATCGTTGGCAAGGTTTATCACAACATCTGAGAAAAGAATGAATGATCAAGATAAGTTGCTAACTCAGGTAGATTTGAATGTGAAGAGCCAGGCAGTGTCAATTAGGAACTTGGAAAATCAGCTGGGACAGTTGGCTCAAGTCTTGAATACTCGACCACAAGGGGCACTTTCAAGCGATACAGAGGTTAACCCAAGAACGGAAGGAAAGGGACATTGCAAGGCTGTCACCTTAAGGAGTGGTAAAGAGCTGCCAGATGCAGTTAAAGGAAATTCTAAACCAAAAACAGTTATGGAGAATGAGGATGAAGAAGCCCCGATGAAAAGTAAGGTGAATGAGTCAGAAAAGGGGAAGGATACAGGTTCGGAGGTAAAGTCAAAGGAACTCAAGCTGAATAGTGTAGTGCCTCCCGTACCATTCCCTCAAAGATTGCAGAAAGCCAAGCTAGATGAGCAATTTTCTAGATTTTTGGATGTTTTCAAGAAACTACACATTAATATACCGTTCGCAGAAGCCCTGGAACAGATGCCCAGCTATGCAAAGTTTATGAAGGATGTTTTGTCAAAGAAAAGGAAATTGGGTGAATTCGAAACGGTGGCACTTACCAAAGAGTGCAGTGCAATTTTGCAAAACAAGCTGCCACCTAAACTAAAGGATCCAGGAAGCTTCACTATCCCTTGTGTAATTGGTAACCAGTTCTCGGGAATGGCATTGTGTGACTTAAGAGCTAGTATCAACTTAATGTCGTTATCAGTTTACACTCAGCTTGGGCTAAAGGCACCAAAACCAACGAACATCAGCTTGTAGTTGGCAGACAGATCAGTGACATATCCGAGGGGTATCGTGGAAGATATTTTGGTTAAAGTCGATAAATTCATCTTCCTGGCTGATTTCATTATTTTGGATTACGAAGAGGATAAGGAGATTCCCATAATTCTAGGTTGTCCATTCTTAGTAACAGGGAGAACGTTGATAGATGTACAAAAAGGTGAATTGACAATGAGAGTTCAAGATCAGGAAGTCACCTTTAATGTATTTAAATCGATGAAATTCCCTAAGGAGGGCGAGGAATGCTTACGGATAGACCTGCTCGATGAAATCGTGAATGAACAAACCAGGGCAATTATTATTGAAGATACATTAGAAGCTGCTCTGGTTGAGATAGAGACTTTTGATGATCCAGATGAGTGGGATTATGTCAAGGTTCTAGACTCATTACCTATTCCTCGGAAATTTAGCAAGCAATTTGATGTACTTGACCAGCCGCACGAAGGAGGAAAGACGTCCAAACCGTCAGTGGAAGAGCCACCTGTGCTTGAGCTTAAACCTCTTCCATCTCAATTACGGTATGCTTACTTGGGAGATTCGGACACACTACCAGTAATAGTTTCTGCGCATTTGAATGAATCTCAAGAAGAAAAACTATTAAGGGTTTGCGTGAGTATAAAACAGCAATTGGGTGGACAATAGCAGACATCAAGGGAATCAGTCCGTCGTTTTGCATGCATAAAATTCTGCTTGAAGAAAGAGCAAAACCGGTCATTGAGCAACAAAGAAGATTGAATCCGATTATGAAAGACGTGGTGAAGAAGGAAATTATTAAGTGGTTAGACCCCAGAATTATCTATCCAATTTCAGATAGTGCTTGGGTAAGTCCCGTACAATGTGTGCCTAAAAAGGGAGGAATGACAGTGGTTGAGAACGAAAACAATGAACTCATTCCTACGAGAACGGTCACAGGTTGGAGAGTGTGTATGGATTACCGCAAGTTGAACAAAGCTACGTGCAAGGATCACTTTCCTTTGCCATTTATTGATTAGATGTTGGATAGGTTGAATGGTCATCAGTTCTATTGCCTTCTCGATGGATACTCAGGATATAACCAGATAGTGATAGCTCCGGAAGATCAAGAGAAAACAACTTTTACATGTTCTTATGGAACGTTTGTATACCGGAGAATGTCTTTCGGGTTATGTAATGCACCGGCTACATTCCAGCGATGCATGATGGCTATCTTCTCGGATATGGTTGAACAAAATTTGGAGGTATTCATGGATGACTTCTCTGTATTCGGTGATAGTTTTGACTTGTGTCTTAATAATCTCATCTTAGTACTGAAGCGTTGTGTGGAGATGAATCTGGTGCTTAATTGGGAAAACTGCCACTTTATGGTGCGAGAAGGGATTATTCTGGGGCACAAAGTATCCGACGCAGGTCTAGAGGTGGATAGGGCAAAGATTGAAACCATTGAAAAGCTACTTCCACCGACATCTGTAAAAGGTATTAGAAGTTTTCTCGGACATGCAGGATTCTACCGTCGATTCATCAAGGATTTCTCAAAAATTTTAAAACCATTGTGTTCACTCCTTGAGAAAGATGTTCCCTTTAAGATGGATCAAGCTTGCATCGAAGCCTTTGAAATGCTAAAAAAGAAGTTAATTACAACACCGATCATAGTTGCTCCCGATTGGACTTTGCCTTTTGAGTTGATGTGTGACGCAAGTGATTATGCAGTAGGAGCTGTGCTGGGTCAGCGAAGGGATAAGGTTTTTCACACCATCTACTACTCAAGTAAGACACTCACAGAAGCTCAATTGAATTATACTACTACATAGAAAGAGTTGCTTGCAGTAGTATTTGCCTTTGACAAGTTTCGAGCATATCTGATTGGAACCAAGGTGATTGTCTACACTGATCATGCAGCTATCAAATACTTGATTGCAAAGAAGGATGCCAAACCTAGGTTGATTCGATGGGTCCTCTTGTTGAAAGAATTCGACTTGGAGATTCGAGATAGGAAAGGTACGGAGAATCAAGTAGCTGATCATCTTTCAAGGTTAGAGAATGCCGACATGCAGAAAAAGAATGATGTGGTAATCAATGAGTCATTTCCAGATGAACAATTGTTTGGTATCAACACCGAAGTCCCTTGGTATACTGATTATGTGAACTTTCTAGTCAGTAATGTTCTTCCGCAAGATTTCACTTATCAGCAAAGAAAGAAATTTCTCCATGATGTCAAACAGTACTTTTGGGATGAGCCATTCCTCTTCAAGACTTATGCGGATCAGATGATAAGACGTTGTGTGCCACAAGAAGAAATGGAGAGTATATTGACTCATTGTCATTCGTCAGATTATGGAGGCCATTATGGAGGAGAAAGAACTGCAGCAAAGGTGTTACAGTCGGGATTTTCTGGCCTTCGTTGTTCAAGGACGCCCATCTCTTTCTGCTTAAGTGTGATAGATGTCAACGGGTTGGAAATATATCGAACCGACACGAAATGCCTCTCAACACCATCCTTGAGGTTGAACTATTTGATGTTTGGGGTATTGACTTTATGGTGCCGTCATCATTTAACAATCAATACATACTTTTGGCGGTGGATTACGTGTCAAAATGGGTCGAAGCACTTGCATTACCCACCAATGATGCCAAAGTGGTTCTACGGTTCCTGCACAAGAATATCTTTACTAGATTCGGTACACCAAGAGCCATAATCAGTGACGAAGGTACTCATTTTTGTAACAAGCAGTTCACTAAGTTATTAGCTAAATACGGAGTCAAACACCGGATTGCTACAACTTATCATCCCCAAACGAATGGCCAAGCAGAGGTATCGAATCGGGAAATTAAGCAAATTCTGGAGAAAGTGGTAAACCCGACTCGTAAGGACTGGGCAATGAAACTAGACGATGCTTTATGGGCGTATCACACTGCTTATAAGAATCCCATCGGAATGTCGCCGTATCGTATGGTTTATGGGAAAAGCATGTCATTTACCGGTCGAACTTGAGCATAAGGCTTATTGGGCAATTCAAAAGTTGAACCTTGATCTTCAAGCTGCTGGTGAGAAAAGGTTGCTCCAATTGAACGAGATGGAGGAGTTTCGCCATCATGCCTATGAGAATGCCAAGCTGTACAAAGAAAAAGTCAAAAGGTGGCATGACAAACGGATTGTGGATCGAAAGTTTGAATAGGGACAAGCTGTGCTGTTGTTCAATTCCAGGCTGCGGTTATTTCCTGGGAAGCTGAAGTCTAGATGGTCAGGCCCTTTCATTATTACTGCTGTAGGATCTCATGGGGCAATTGAAGTCGAAGAGCCGGATTCAAAGCGCACATTCAAAGTCAACGGGCAGCGACTCAAACATTATTAGGGAGGCGATGTGGATCGACAAGTATCAGTGATTTACCTTTCTGTCCCCGATCAAGCTGAAGCCTAATACTGCTGAGAAAGTCGGGCTGACGACTATAAACCAAACGCTTGATGGGAGGCAACCCAATCATGATATTTTATTGCTTTCATAGAATTAGTTTAATTAATAATTTTTTTTAGGAGTAGTTTATGTGTTTTTTTTTGAATTTGGTCTTCAATCTTCCGTGTTTAACTCATTTATGTGGTGTTTATTGAAACAGGGATACAATTTATGGGAATGATTTAGAAGGAAGAAATATGTTCATTAGGACGGTACAAGAGAGGACAAGAGGATCAAGAGGGAAAAGCAGAAAAATTTTCAAGTCTGAGGATTCTCGCCCCGGCGAGAAAATTGCACTAAGGTTTCTCGCCCCGGCGAGAACCTCTCTGTTGAAGCGCGCCCCGGCCTGGTTTTTTCTCGCCCCAGTCCCAACCTCTCTGCCACTTCTCACCCCGGCGAGGTTCATAAGCCTATTTTCTCGCCCCGGCGAGAATCGCGGAATCAGTTTTTAAAATCCCATCCGGAGCCTGCGTGTATATCTATAGTCAAGGAGTTTTATGCTAATGCAGAGGACACGGCTACATGCGAGGTTACAATCCGAGGGAAGACAGTGTCCTTCAGTGCCCAAACGATCAATGAGTATTACAACTTGAGGCCTGATTTATGTTGCAGATACACTCGATTCCTTGGGGAGGGGCCCAATGTGGAGAAGGTAGTTACTGACTTATGCAGGCCTGGGACGACATGGATATCTAGAGGGCCACGTGTTGCACCTATGTTTTATAGCAAGGACTTGAGTCGGTATGGTAAGGTCTGGTATGCCTTCCTTTCAGCTAAACTGATGCCATCACAGCACGTGAGTGATGTTCCCATGGAGAAAGCTTTATTGTTATATGCTATTGTGACGGGGATTGAGATCAATGTGGGTCAGTTGATTGAAGCGTCGATTCGCTGCACTATACGGACTTTGCATAGTCAGGGTGGTTTGCCACACCCTTCATTCATATGTGGATTGTATCTTCGTGCGGGAGTTCGTTGGGCAACTGAGGAGGCTTTGCAGCAGCCCTTGTTACTCTTGGATCACCGTTTGATTGCACGCTATAAGGAATGGGAAGGCGGTGAGTCCCATCCTCGTGGTATGGGTTACCTAGTTTATTCTCCTCCCGCTGAAGAAGCACATGAGTCTGACGATGATGAGGGAGCGGGTCCTTCGGCAGGTCCTTCCACTTCTACTGGGCCAAGGAAAGCCAAGTTCAGCCTCCAGTTTCGAGAGTTGCAGCATCTTATTGATTCCCATCATAAGACTATATTGAGGCAGAACCAGAGATTAGCGGATCGGCAGGAGCATATGTATGCGTACCAGCAGAGTTGCACCCATGTCATGGCACACATGTACTCCAATATGCAGCCGATGATGGATCCTATTCAGTTTCCCGCAGCCCAACCATTGCCAATTTTTCCACCACCGTCCCCAAATGACGATGATGAGTTCGAGCCTACTGCTTGAACTGCTAGGGGAGTCCTCTGTTCTTAACTTTCTTTATGTTTTTCACAATGAGGACATTGTTTCGTTTGAGTTTGGGGGGGTGTGATTGCATATTTGCATGTTTAGTTGCATAACATCTTTAGTTTTAGTTGCATGAGTTTAGTTTAGCCTAGTTTTTATTGGTTGTTTATTTATTTGAAAAAAAAAATAAAATAAAATTTTGTAGCATAGGATCATATGATATTGCATTTAGAGGTATTCAAGCAATGTATTGATGGAAGTCATTTAGGGATGGCCAATGATGAAATTTGATTAGTTCTACTATAGTTTAATAGGATGGATACTTATTGCTAAATCTGGAGTTTAATTGTTGTAGTTGTGGTTATTTGAGACCCTTGGTTTTTACTTGTTCCCGAATGTGTATTAAAGTAATTAGGAGTTGGTTCTTCTTTGGTTTATTACATGCTCATATGTAGATATAGACTGTTATCACTTGTTGGTTTTTTTAAAAAAAGAAGAAAGCAAACTGAAAAAAAAATGAAATTTTTTTTGAATAAATACTGCTTCGATGTCTATCTAAGTGGAAGAAAACAATGAATTAATGAACATAGACAGATAAGAGCAGGTCTTGACTAAGTTTGTCTTTGTGGCCGGTGTCATTTGAATAAGTAGACCCTTAGGAGATGTCTTTACACTCAGCGCCCTAAAATCGTCTGGTTTGGGAGTCGTTGGTTGAAAGTTCGCTACACGGGTGGCACTGAATAGCCTAATAAAGATGAACATTGCACTAGTCGGGATATATGACGAGATGGAGCGTAAAACGCACTCGTTAAAGAAAAAAGAGGAAAAAAATGAGAAGGCAAGTGAATAGCAGTTGAGCTTAAAAGTAAAATTGGTGAATTCGTCTCTTTTTGAGCATTGTGATACCTAGAGTTGGATTCATACCCTGATTGGTTTAATATATGTTGCATACTTATGGAAGGGTTGAGAGTGATTCATAATTGCTAATAGTTGGTTTTTGGATGGTGTGAGGTTGAAATTCTGTTGAATTGGTAGTTACTGATTTCTGAGGCCGGATTTTTATGATGTCTATTGATTAATTGTTTGAGTATGGTTAGTCATGTATGTGCATTCATGTAGTAGCTAGTTTAGTTGTGGTTTTGCTTTGTTTTGTGTTTTGCTTGAGGGCAAGCAAAGTTTTGAGTTTGGGGGTATTTGATGAGTAGGTTTTAACCTACGCGTTTGATATGTCTTTTGGCTTATTCTTTACTTGTTTTTAAGTGTTTGGTAGCTTTTTACTTGTTTTACATTGGTTTTGTAGGTCATGGCTGGATGCAGGAATGAAAAGAAGAAAATTGGCTGGGTGCAGTGCATTCTTGCCGGGGCGAGAATTTGTGAGTAATGTTTCTCGCCGGGGCGGGAGTTCGCCGGGGCGAGAACTTATGCCTTGAATTTCTCGCCGGGGCGAGGGAGCGGCAGATGGAAATCCTGATTTTGCTGGAATGCTATTATTTTGGATAAATAAAAGTGATCAAGGACTCTTGCTATTAAACTTATTGAGGGACTAAAGGAGACTATAAATATAAGATCAAGACTTGGATTTAGGGACACACAAACTTATTCAGAAATTGACTACCAGAGCTGAGCAAGGAGATTGGAGGATAAGTCAAGCATCGTGAAAAGTTCAAATTGGAGAGCTAGAGATTATACTGAGTTTTCTTTTAATCTTTATCCTCTGATTTGTAATTAATTATGATGACTTATTTTGATATTCTAGTTTTTATTGTCAGTATGAACTAAATTCTTAGTTAAGGCTACAATTGAACTAGTTATAATTATGAGTTGATCATCTATTTGATTTCAATTGTTCAATTTGATGGGAGTTGTCTATCTTATTTTATGCTTGTTGATTAATTGTTTGGCCGACAATTAGCGGGTTACTTTAGATGAATTCGGGAGATGAAATCTAGGGTTAGAACTGGATAAGATAGCGTGTAGTCTCAATTATTGCATGTGTTGAATAATTGGATTTGTGAAGTAAATAGGAATATTGCTTTGCTGCACGTAACAATTGGAAATTGGAATTAAAGAATTTAATCTTTTACCTTTGCATAGGAATATCGTAAGGTTAATTGGATTAGACAGATTTATTTGATCACTTAGAAAAGGGCTTATAAGTGCAATTGAATTTTTGTTAACACTCCATTGGAGTGAATAATTGGAAGACATAGATAGATTGGTTTATGATAAATAACTGGGGATATTGTAGTCTTAATCATCTTAAATCTGAATTTCAACTTTTGAATTAATTGTCAGTGTTAGTATTTATTTAATTATTCTTTATCAAAAATCCCAAATTGTGATTGTTTAATAGAATAGGCATAATTTAGATTGGCAATTGGAGATTAAAAATATAGTAATTCCTTTGGGTTCGACACTCTCTCTTATCACTTTATTACTTGTTGATCGTGTATACTTGCGCGTAATTGTCGATTGTGAAATCGGGCAACAGTTTGTTTAATAACCAGTTGGGCTAGTCCACTATAATTTTCTTAGTGAGACTCTAAATTATTCATACCATTAATACTTATACCTCATCGTCAATCACCTACAAGTCCAATGCATAATTTATTGCTTGGCTTCTTTAAACGATTTACTAGGCTAGTTCGTTAATATTTTAATTACACACATGGACTATTAAATCAATTAACGCATAACCACACATAGTTATTCAAATCATCTTCGGGTTTAAACTAATATGCAAAAGAATAAAATTAAATTCTTAATTTTATTAATAATGTCGCTTAAGAATTCGTGACCATTATAGAGGGACTCTTTTGAGTGTCCTTAGGAATTTCCTTTACTACCTTCTCAGACTTCTTTTTCTTCATCGCTAGTTGGTCGGTAGTAGAGTCATGATCTGTAATACCCCAAATATTTATGAGGCTTATAAATGAGATCGTATACGTTTAGAATTAGAACTTATAACCTAAAACTAGGTATCGAGAAGTTTAAAACCTTAAGCCCTAATGAGATTCGAATTTTGTAACATATGTGCTTAATAAAGATCAAAATGATATTTCGAACCAGGTGTTTTGTGATTTTATAGTGTAAAGGCTTAATTAGGTCAAATAAAAAAAAATTCAAGCTGCTTAGTCGTGCTTATATTGACAAAATGATTTGTCATGCTTTCCACGATTTCTTCGAGAAGCACCCCAGCAAATCGTTTTTTTTACAAGTTATTGTGTCGTGCTTGAGAATGACAAAGTGATTTGTCGAGCTTGGTAGATATTTTCATTGAGGAGCTTAGAAGATAAGTTCAATTGCAAGCTGCATTGTCGAGCTTTGAAGATATTTCCATTGAGGAGCTTAGAAGATAAGTTCGATTGCAAGCTACATTATCGAGCTTGAAAGATATTTTCATTGAGGAGCTTAGAAGATAGGTTCAGTTGCAAGCTGTATTGTCGAGCTTGGTAGATATTTTGAGGGAATATGCAAAGAATATTCTAAGAATATGCTAGGTTCAGTTGCAAGCTGTATTGGAAGTAAAGCTAGCAACTACAAGATGTATACTCTAGTGGTTATAATTTTCAGTTTTATGTATGTATTAGTAAAAATATACTTTTACAATCAGTTATAAGGCCAAATTATTTTATGTATATAGTACAAAAGTCCTATTTACAAGCAGTTATAATATCCGATTTATTTCTCTTATAAAGTTGAAAATATACTTTTATAAGCTGTTACTACGTCCGATTTTCTTCAAGTATTTAGTAAGAATATTCATTTTATAAGCAGTTATAATGCTGAAATTATCTCAAATATAATAGCCGAATATTCATTTTATAAGCAGTTATAATGCCCGATTTATTTCAAACATAGTAAACGAATATTCATTTTGCAAGCAGTTATAATGCTCAATTTATTTTAAATATAGTTGAAAAATATTCATTCTATAAGCAGTTATAATGCTGAAATTATTTCATGTATAGTAGAAGAAGTCTTATTTATAAGCGGTTATAATACCCGAAATAAAACTTAAAAGATTTTATCGTTGAATGCAGCCTACAAAAACGAAACGGTTCCTCCGTAACCAGTCATCCATAATATCATTAGTCTACGTGACTTATAATTGTGTAGGATTTACGACGAACGTTTAGATCGTTATATTTATCTGTAAAAGATATACGAGGCAAGTTCTCTAACCTAATTATATTCTTATAGTTGTGCAAGTTTTCTATTCCCTATCTTGTGTAAATCCTCTTACTTGTTGTAAGTTTTCTAACTCTTGTTTAGTTTGAAATTGAACAAGGTTTCTACATTTTGCAAGTTTTCCTTACTTGTTGCAAGCTCTTTTAAATGTCTTTCTCTTTCGTTATGGATTCAAATTATAATCAAACAATATACCGAGGAATGTGTTATCAACTATTGTGAAGTTATTGCTTCTTCATTCAGCATAACTTAAGAAATGAATTATTATTCTTGTGATATTGAGCCGATATCGTTTATCAAAGCATAAATTGTTGTGTCAAACCAAATTATTTTGGTAAGACTTCTAGAACTGAGATGAATTACCCCTTGAGGGTTATATATACATGTCCAGTAAATCTCGACATAACGTGCAGTGGGCATAAGTAGGATAATATGCATACACCTAGGATATTGAGGAAGGCTGATCCCCTTCAAAATATCCAAACTAAACATATTTCTAAGTCTTTATGACTGACAGAAATGGTTGATACGAACCAGATTGGGCTATCAACCCTCAGTTAGGCAAAATCGTTGAACTCTATTCTTTCAAATCAATCACAGTGTGTGTATAGCTTTATTCATATCTTTATACTTGTTGATCTATTTTATGCTCATTCTTGCAAATAATTTCTATTTCCAGCTAAGGAAGTATTACCAAAAAAGTTTGACAATAAAAGAGAAAGTTAAAGAAGAGCAGTTAGGTCAAGAAAGATATAATTATTGTTGTCTTCTTTTGAAAATGTATTGTGTACTTTATATTTAAGTTCGTAGATGTAGAAGTCATTTAACTATGTTAGATTAACATTATTAGCAATGTCTCGAAAGTTCTGACGAGGAAAGGGGTTAGGTCATCTAATTGTGCATCGTTTTAACGAAAAGCCCCCTCTTTCTTGGGAACTGCCTGGTTGCTAATATTGAAAGTCTCAGATAGATAAATGGATATTTGTTTGCAAGTCTTTTAGGACTTATGTGTAATAAGAACAAGTTATTTGAGAATGTTATAACCATGAACGAATGATATTGTAATATTATCACTTTTCCGCATTATACTCTGATTATTAGAAGTTAAAATTTCTATATCCCTATGTAAAGATTGTACATGTGAGCACGAAGTCTGACCTGGCTAAAAGAAGCTAGTAGGTGGATTTTCGGGGCGTCACGTGATCCTTACGAACTTTTGGTGCAACTGACCCTTAAGAAGCTTCTTCTTCAATTGTCTCCACTTTCCTCTTGCCCTTAACTTTGATGGGCTTTTGCACTTCACTTATTATGCGTTCACTCCCACCTTTATATTATTTTGATCTCAGATGCTCTAGAGGGTTCATCTTCTTCTCAAACAATTTGGTGGTGATTTTCTTGTTTGCATTCAGAGCTTCCCCTTCACCATCAGAAATCATGTTTATTAGCTTCTTTTTTTGTATAATGCTAATAAGCCTCCCATGGAACATCTTAGGAGCAGGATTGCCCAGTGCCTTCTTCTTTCCGAAGTCTTCGACCCATTTGGCCAACCAATTGATGAATATGGCGCCAAAATTGATCTGTTGCTTCTTGACTATGGCAGTCATGAACTTCAGCTACATTTCGCTTACTGAATCATGAGCAGTGTCCTTGTAGATGATACACTTGCCCACGATTTCAACAAAGAATTCATATTCCTGAGGGAACTCCTTCTTCTTGAGTCCCTTGAGTTGGGGCTTCTTCTAATGACCCATCAACTTCGGACCTTCTTTCATATCAATCTCATCCAGAAAGTTAGGCCTTGAGTGAGAAAGCCTAAACAATGATTGATTTCAGCAGCTCCCATATACAGGGTTACACCTTTGATTCTGGTTACCAGGTTACCATCATGATACACAACATTCAGATAAAACTGCTTGACGAGCTCTGTGTAGATTCTAGTGTTGGACTCCAGACATTCAAAGAAACTGGCCTCTTACACCAGTTTGAGGATATCTCTGAATTTCTTCTATTGGGCTATGAACGTTTTGAAGCATAGTTGAATACCGGTCACAGCTTGGAAACTTTCTATTTGGTTGGTTTAGAACTGAAAGATCACACAAGTGTTTAAGTTTTCTGGGAGATTTTAGGAACTAGGGCTCAAAAGCTTAGAAAGTTTGAATGCTTAAAGCTCAGATTGTAATATGAAGGCGTAAAGGTTAGGAAATAAATTTAAAAGGGTTTTATATCACTTCCCTCTAATTTTGCTGAGTAGATTTCGTGGCAAGATGTGATTAGCTTCATGTCGCTTCAACTCTACATTTTTTATAGCTATCATGTAGTAACTTTAACATTCCACTGGCTTTTCAAAAGCGTGTGTTGTACACGCCTTTGAATTAACCGCCATAATTTTATCTGTCATAGAGTAACTTTTGAAAAGTCATTAACTCTACAAAAATCATTTAGCTCGACGATCTTTTCTGAATTGCTTTCATTCTTACGAATTTCCTTTCAGCTTTACAAACTCCCTTTCTTCTACGATCGTTAAACAACTCTACAATTGTATCTATTTCTTAGACAACTATACGAATTTTTCCTGCACTTGTTAGTAACATCTTGAAAACATAGTAGTAAGGATGCAAATTAAGCATACCTAACTCACTTATCAACTTATTAAACCTAGACTCGTCTAATGGTTTAGTAAACATATCTGCTAGCTGATTTTTAGTTGAAATGAAATGCAAAGAGATATTTCCATTTTGCACATGATCTCTGATGAAATGATATCGGATGTTTATATGTTTGGTCCTAGAATGCATGCCAGTATTATGAGTAATTGAAATAGCACTTGTATTATCACAAAATATGGGAATAGACTTGAAATCAAACCCATAGTTAGCTAGTTGGTTCTTCATCCATAAGATTTGAGCACAACAGCTGCCAGCAGCAATATACTGTCACGCCCCGAAAATCCACCTACTTGCTTCTTTTAGCCAGGTCGGACTTCGTGCTGACTTGTACATCCTTATTCAAAACATTCATTAACTTAAAAGTAATGTACACGATAAGTTTATATAAAAACTCGCAATATAATGGATTTGAATCGTATATAGAAATCTTAACTTCTAATAATCAGAGTATAATGCAGAAAAGTGAAAATATTATAAAATATCATTTGTTCATTGTTACATCATTCCTAGATAACTTGTTCTTATTACAAATAAGTCCTAAAAGACTTAAAAATAAATCTCCATTTATCTATCCGAGACTTGCAGTATTAGCAACCAGTTAGTTCCCAGGAAAGAGGGGGCTTTCCGTTAAAACGGCGCACAATTAAATGACCTAACCCCTTTCCTCGTCAGAACTTTCTAGACATTGCCAATAATGTTAATCTAGCATAGTTTAAATACTTCTACATCTTCAAATTTCTTTGTACTGCCAGAATCGTCTGGTAATTCCTCCTTAGCTGTAATTTTTTTAGGATAATTACAAGAATGGGCATAAGAATGCCCAACAAGTGTAACAGATATATATATATATATATATATATGAGAAGAGAATCACCTTTTCAAGATATATATACAGAATAAGCTGATACAAGATTTCAACAATTATCCATATAGTGAACTGAGTGGTTCCCCACCCACGAACTAATGAATTAGTTCCCCGTCTCATCAACACTGCTACAATTGTATCAACAGTGTATATCGCTTCTACGATACCTCTACACTGCGACAAATGTTACCTCAGTAAGTTAGATTGGTCTCCTAACACATCTTAAACTCCTGCCCATACAAGAGAGTTGTTCAACTCAGATACTAACATGGTTTTCAATTGAAATTCAACAATCACTATCACATTGCGCATAACAGATAACAAGCATGTTAATGCACGGGGTGCAAAAGAAACAATACTTGCATAATAATAAACTTCATAAATAAGACACGTTATTGCACGGAGTGCATTTCAACAAATAAATAGACTTACGTTATTGCACGGAGTGCATTTCAACAAATAAGTAGACTTGCGTTATTGCACGGAGTGCATTTCAACAAATAAGTAGACTTGCGTTATTGCACGGAGTGCATTTCAACAAATAAGTAGACTTGCCTGAATATAGATAATATGTTAACGCTAATGTTTCATTCCCCGCTCAATCTTCTGAAGTGTAAGCTTTAGAACTTTTATCCTCCAAGCTTTTCCTTTCCTTGGATTATGCTAGGCTAATTAAGCATTTTAACGATTAAATATTTTAAATTTTATTCCAGGTATTATAACCGCTTATAAATAAGACTCCTTCTAATATACATGAAATAATTTTAGCATTAAAACTGCATATAAAATGAATATTCATCAACTATATTTAAAATAAATTGAGCATTATAACTGCTTATAAAATGAATATTTTTACTAAATACTTGAAGAAAATCGGGCATAATAACTGCTTATAAAAGTATATTTTCTAATATATAAGAGAAATAAATCGGACATTATAACTGCTTGTAAATCGGACATTATAATTTGGGCATTATAACTGCTTATAAAAGTATATTTTTACTAAATATATAAAGAAGAATGAAAATAATAATTACTAGAGTAATACCTCTTGTAGTTGCTAGCTTTACTTCCAATCGCGTAGCGCTTCGATGCTTAGAAAGTAATTTTTATCTCACAATATCTCTCAGAATATAAATATAGAGTGTTTTTGCTCTTGAACTGCTCTTGAAATGGTAGGAAATAATGAACAACTAAGCTGGCTATTTATAGGAAAACCAAGTTTCGCTAATTGCACGTTAGGGGCTCGGCTTATTACACTTTGCACCCGACTTATTACACTTTGGTACCTAGGTAAATTACACTTTAAGCTAAGAAAAAGTGGTTAATTACACTTTAGTACCTAGATTAATTATACTTTAGTACCTAGCGTGTGCCAGGCGTAAGCTGGCGTGTGCCAGCCGTAAGCATGACAAAGCATAAGAACGACAAAGCGTAAGCACGACAAAGTGTAAGCACGACAAATCATTTTGTCATTTTGAAGCACGATACAACAGCTTACTAAAAATAATTTGTCAGGACGCTTCTCGGTGAATTCGTCGGAAGCACAACAAATCATTTTGTCCGTGTAAGCACGACACAGCTGCTTGGCGAAAAATTTTTACTTCACCAAATTTATCGTTTACACGATATTGTCACAAAACACCTACTTCAAAATATCATTTGGATCTTTATTTAAGCACATATGATACAAAATTTGAATCTCATTGGGGTTTAAGATTTTAAACTTCTCGATACCTAGTTTTAGGTCACTAAATTAACCTCTAACCATATATGATCGTATTTATAAGCCTCATAAATATTCAGGGTATTACATTCACCCCTACTTCAAAGAATTTTGTCCTCGAAATTAACTTTACAGCTAACTTTAGTCATTCAATATCATATTTATAAGTTCTATAAATATTCAGGATATTACATATACTCAGCTTCTACATTAGAAGTTGATACTGAGTTCTACTTCTTGCTGAACCATGATACAATTTTGTTGCCTAGAAGTTGACAAGTCCCGCTGGTGCTTTTTCTGTCAATCTTGAATCCTACAAAATCTGCATCTGAATATCCTATTAGATCAAAGGGAGACTCCTTGGGATATCACAACCCCAAATATGGAGTACCCTTGAGATATCTGAAAATCCTTTTAACAGCTATAAGATGAGATTCCTTAGGGTTAGCTTAAAATCTAGCACAAATACAAGTAAAGAACATAATATCTGGTCTACTAGTAGTTAAATATAGCACATATCCAATCATACCTCTGTATTGAGTAATATCAATACTTTTACCTTTTTCATCTTTGTCAAGCTTGGTTGCAGAAGCCATAGGAGTCTTCATAGAAGTAGCTGATTCCATGCCATACTTCTTGAGTAAGTCTTTGATGTACTTGGCTTGGTTGATGAGGATCCCTTCATCAGTTTGCTTCACTTGAAGTCCAAAAAGTAGTTCAGCTCACCCATCATGCTCATTTCAAACTTATTCTGCATCAACTGGGCAAATCTCTCACATAATTTTTCATCAGTAGAACTAAAAATAATATCATCTACATAGATTTGAACTAATAACACTTTATCTTTGTGCTTCCTAAGGAATAGAGTAATGTGTACCCTACGCCTAGTGAATCCATTTTCAATAAGATAGTTTGTGAGTGTTTCATACCATGTTCTATGTGACGCCCCCAAATTCAGGTCTCAAACACCCGGATTTGGCCATCACGATCCAATACAACCATCCACCTCCAAACAATATACAATAAATAAATGTGGAATATAATAAACATATGTTGTTCATTCAAAAGGTGTTACTAGTCCCAAGATTCGATAACCTTAATACATAAATCAAAACACACTCTAAATATTAAATCAGGGATCGAATTACATTGATAGTAAATTAAACTAGGCATAAACTAAAGTCAGCTACTTGAAGTCTATCACTTCAAATTTTCCTTTCCCTTATATTTGCCTGAAGTCTCGGGCTTAACTGCAATAAGGTTCATGAAATAACAAGGGTGAGCAACTAGTTTGCCCAACAAGTTTGAATACAACAATAAAGGATATATCATGATGAACGGAATATAAAGAGAGGAATTCAATAATATGAATATCAGAAGCAAGAATAATAAATGCTTTTAGAACGAATGATAGTCAAGTAGACTTTGAACAATAAACTTCCAAGGGAGTCAATAGCTAATTGACGCTTTTGGTTACTGGCTGTAGAATATGTACTTGAGGGGATCAGCCTCGCATACACTATGTGTATGCATAACATTTAACTCTGCTATTTGTATCTTATATTCGATATGTGGGGTACTCCCTTATATTGAAGGGGTGTTCATAAAGTCCATGATTTCCACACCATTAATTGGTTTGGATAGCTTTTAAAATCTATACCGCAAATGTCTAGTCGGACAATGGCTAAGACTTAACTATGGCAGTTCATCCATATTAGAACTTTAATAAAGTACAAGTCAACGTCTGCGCGAAAACAATTGCACAATGTGCGAGTGCCAATAACAACGATGTGGAATAATTGTTAAGTAATTAAACCACTTAGAGCGTGCTTGAGGAATTAAATGTTCAAGCTTAAATAAATAATACAAGAATGGGTTCGGGGAACTTGCACAAAAAGTGAAGTTCGGATACTTGTCATCAATAGTACTTGTACAACAACAATATTTGCACAAGTTAGTATAAGTCAAGGGAAACTTGCTCAATATAATATGAGTAAGGATAGAAACTTGCCTGTTTACTCAGCTACAATAATCTAGCTTTAACTTAAATTGTGTTGAGACGACCTAACATTTACAAGCCGATCTCTCAATTAGTAATGTGTAGACGGGTATGAGTTTAAACTTACAAGAATTTACTCACCAATACCCTAACACGTAAATCACGTAAATCGCTTTGTTATGGCTGAGTTTATAAACATATAACCCCGTCTTAGAGTAGAATATCTAGTTCCTATGCATCAAGACAAACTTGAACACATAGCACATCAGTTTGATCATTCAATACAGCTTAAGGCATACATACATACATGCTGCTAGGCTTTGTTCATAACTTAAAGCAAGTAGGCAAAACTGGCGACCGGCGCGACCACGCTTGTTTTTGCCTTAGGAGTGGCGGGGCCGCGCCACTCACTGGACAGACCCAGAATGAAATTTCATTCAGCTGGAATCCGAACCTATTCTCTTAGCATGCAAGCTACTGATATTAATCATATACACTTGCTCGTAAGGTTATTAACTAGAGTTTAAAACCTAGCATGCTCATTCTAAATCCAATCCAAAGTGATAAGGCTTTATGTCGAAAATTCCTACACTTTAGGCCAAACAAGTCCATTTCACAAGTAATCCGCTATTATGGTCATAATACCACATGGTGAGACTAAACAATACTTGACATGCATGCTCATGCGTACATAACACATGTACACATTAATCACATAGTTTACACTTAAAATTCCATTTCCTTGAACATGCGAGCATAGGTCGAATCCATATTTAACTAGATGATGCTCATGCTAAGTCTGACTATAGGCATAATGAATCCTATTATACATGCTTGTATGCTCAGAACGTAATTCAAATAGAGATTAATGATATTAGCTTTTAAACTCTAAATTTTCATCGAAATCACACTAAGTCACACCAAGACAACTTAGCACATGCAAAGTATCTTGAAATCATAACTCACAAGCATTTGAATCACATGTTTAAGCCACATATATGTACTCAAATGGTCAGAACTTAGAAGACACATTTTATCATGTTTATTTCGAAGTTGAAGCTTCCTTTTAGAATTTACATACGTAGAGTAACATATGCAAGTCATGACATTCATACGGACACTAGATAACATAGCAAACCTTTTTTCATGCATAAATAGACTAAACTAGCATGCTCAAAACATCAAAGCATAGCAACATTTTCTAAAAGCCAGTGCGGCCACGCTGGTTTTGGCCTTGGGAGTGGCGCGGCCGCGCCACTCCTGCACTGATTCAGGTTCGACTCTACTTCTGTATAATTCAAAAATTCATATGGCCTAACCTTTCTAAACGCAACTCAGTATAACCACACTGGTCCCAACCATGTATATAGACCCATATAACATCTTTATACTAATTAATAATCTAATTAGCAAGAATCATGGATTTCATAGAATTTCATGGGTAAAAATTTAAGAACACAGTGTACCTTCTTGAAGCTAATTTGAAATCCTCAAATGCTTAATAACAGATTACCCTCACTCTCAGCAATACTCAATCTATATACTAACCTATCAGAAGTTATAGCAACTGAAACTTTGAAGAATTGATTCCAATTTATAGCAAATTTGTTAACCATGTCAAGCTTTTATCCAATTTGGTTAACCAACGGGATGAAGAAGAAGATGATGGGTAGTGCAGCTGATCACATCAATCCATACCTTTAGCCATGATTTGCCTTTGCAAAAATCCAGCAAGAAATCCATACACGGCTGAGGATGTGACTCCCACTGTTCCTTTACTATTTGACTCACTCTCTCTTCCAAATTTGCCGACTATGGTTTGGAAATAAAATGGGATATCTCCCATTACTCTTGTCCCAAACCAATGCTACTTAGATAAATAAATCATACCATTAAGACCCAATTGATCTAGTATACATTTAATACCAATTTCGTAATTACATAAAAGATGGAATTAATAACTTAATCTAGTCCACCTAGTATTAAATTACTAAATAGACTATTACATAATAATATCAATATTGCACACATTAATTAATAATTATATTAATTAATTAAGGAAAATTAAATTCCTCTACTATATTCAAATAAATTAAATATTTAAATAATAGACAACTTTATCAATTCTTCTAATATTAAACTTTAGGGCTAGTCCACTAATTTAATTAAACCATTAGTGACTCCCTTTAATAAATCTAGGCAATTACGCGAAATCACAAAATCACATAATCACTTAATCACACAAGATTTAAATAAGCATACAGAGCTAACTCATTAAAAATTAAAATTTATATTTAATTAATAATGGAGGTTAAAAATTTCACGGTCATTACATCCTCTCCCCTTATAAAAATTCTGTCCTCAGAACTGTAAAATAAGGTCACTCAAATAATTGCGGATAATTCACTCTCATCTTCTCCTCGAGTTCCCACGTAGCTTCCTCAACTGCGTGATTTCTCCAAAGAACTTTAATTAAATGAATGATCTTATTCCTTAGCTTCTGTTCCGTCCTATCAAGTATTTGGACAGGAATCTCTTCATACGATAAGTCCTTTTCGACCTGAATTGGTTCGTAGGATATAATGTACTTGTAGTCTGGTTTGTATGGTCGCAACAATAACACATGAAACACATTGTGGATGTGCTCAAGTTTAGGAGGTAACACTACCTCGTACGCCACTTCACCGACTCGTCTCAAAATCTCGAACGGTCCTATAAACCTCGGGTTCAACTTTCCTTTCTTCCCAAAACGGATCTTCCCTTTCCAGGGAGATACCTTCAAGAACACAAAACTACCCACTTCGAAGTCCTGCTTCTTACGATGTAAGTCTGCGTACTTCTTCTAACGGTCTTGTGCTGCTACCAGGCGGTTCCTAATCAGCTTCACCATATCTGCTGTCTGCTGTACCATTTCAGGTCCTAGCAGTTTTCGTTCTCCAACCTCATCCCAACACAAAGGTGTTCGGCACCTTCTCCCATAAAGCACTTCATACGGTGGCATACCGTTACTAGCGTGATAACTATTGTTGTAAGCAAACTCTACTAGTGGCAAGTGGTCATCCCAGCTGCCCTTTAAGTCCATCACATAGTTATAATAAGTTGTAATTGCAAGCAAAATCCGAATGGACTTGAGCATAGCAATTGGTGAGAAGGTTTCATCATAGTCAACTACTTGTCTTTGTTTGAAACCTTTTGCAACCAGTTGGGCCTTATAGGTCTTGTCACGCCTCGAAATCCACCTACTTGCATGGTCAGACTTCGTGCTGACTTGTACAACCTTTACATACTACTATAGAAATCTTGACTTCTAATAATCAGAGTATAATGCGAAAAAGTGATAATATTATAAAATATCATTTCAATCTTTATTAAGCACATATGTTTAAAATTTCGAATCTCTTTAGGGCTTAAGGTTTTAAACTTCTCGATACCTAGTGTTAGGTTATACGTTCTAATTCTAAACGTATACGATCGCATTTATATGCCTCATAAATATTCGGGGTATTACATTTCACCCCAACTTATAAGAATTTCGTCCTCAAAATTAACTTTACAGCTAACTTTACTCATTCAATATCATATTTATACGTTCTATAAACATTCAGGATATTACAAGTCTCTACATTGCCATCTGCTCCAGTCTTTCTCTTAAAAACCCATTTACAACCAATAGGCTTAATGCCCTCAGGTGGTGAAACCAAATTTCATACTTGGTTTTCATACATGGAGTCCATCTCGGATTTCATGGCTTCTAGCCATTTCTCTGAGTCTTTACTACTCATAGCCTCTTCGTAAGTCAATGGTTCATCATCATCTATGATGCATACCTCATCATCGTCCTCTATGATGAATTCATACCTATCAGGTATCTTCAGTACTCTTCGAGATTTACGAATAGGTTGTGGTACAGTAGTTTCTTTTACTTGGTCAGGTACCTGACTTTGATCCATAGTATTATGTGGTTCTTGAATTTCTTCAAGATATATCTTACTCCTACTGACCCCTTCAAGGATAAACTCCTTTTCCAAGAAGGCAGTGTATTTTGCAACAAACACCTTTTGATCAGTAGGATGATAGAAATAATACCCTGATGTTTCTTTAGGGTATCCTACGAATATACACTTGTCGGATCTAGTCTTCAGCTTATCATGCTCAAACCTTTTGACATAAGCTGGACAACCCCAAGTCTTAACATGCTTAAGATTTGGTTTCCTCCCTGACCATAACTCATATGGAGTCTTTGGGACGGATTTGGTAGGTACCTTGTTAAGTAGGTATGCAGCCGATTCTAGGGCATAACCCTAGAAGGATACTAGAAGGTCAGTAAAACTCATCATGGAATGAACCATGTCTAACAATGTTCGATTTCTCCTTTCAGATACACCATTTAACTGTGGCATCCCTAGTGGAGTCCATTGTGAGATTATACCATTTTCTTTGAGACAATTGAGAAACTCATTGCTTAAGTATTCCCCTCCTCGATCCGATCGAACAATCTTAATACTCTTACGAGTTTGCTTCTCTACTTCACTTCTGAATTCTTTGAACTTTTCAAACAATTCAGATTTGTATTTCATTAAATACACATATCCAAATCTAGAATGATCATCAGTGAAAGTAATAAAATAAGAATACCCTCCTCGTGCATTCGTTGTCATAGGTCTACATACGTCTGTGTGTACCAACGCTAACAACTTTGTAACTCTTTCTCCTCTTCCACTAAAAGGATATTTAGTTATTTTACCTATGAGACAAGATTCACAAGTTGGATATGATTCGAAATCAGATAGCTCTAAAAGCCCATCTTTATGCAACTTGGTTAATCTTGTTTCATTGATATGACCGAGTCTACAGTGCCACATAAAGCTATAATTAACATCATCTTTTTTTTTTCTTAGTTTGTTCAATTTGAAATATATTTTCATGCAAGTCAAGTATGTAAAGTCCATTCAGTAAATTGCCAACACCATATAAAACATTTTTATTATAAATAGAATAATTGTTGTTCTTTATTATAATATCAAAACTATCCATATCCAATACAGAAATTGAAATAATGTTTCTAATGAGTATTGAAACATAATAACAATTATTTAAACTAATGGACTTGCCCGTAGGCAGTGCTAAACAATAAGTTCCTATAGCTAGTATAGTAACCTTTGCTCCATTTCCCACTCATAGGACGACTTCATCCTTGTTCAGCTTTCTACTTCTCCTTAGTCCCTGCATATTATTATATATATGAGAACTACAGCCGGTATCCAATACCCAAGTAGAATTTTAACTTTTAGAAAAATTAATTTCAATCATGAACAAACCTAGATCAGAAGTCGAAGCTTCTCCAAGCTTCTTTTGGTCCGTAAAATACTCCTTGCAGTTCCTCTTCCAGTGTCCCGACTTATTGCAATGGTAGCAAATTCCTTTGCTATCAGGATCAGCTTTCTTTTTATCCTTTCTTTTCGCTTTGCCCTTAGCCTTCTTCTTTTTTTCTTTTCAGAAGATATCTTGGGCCTCTTCCTTTTCTTGGAAGAATCATCCACTAGTAAGACTTGGTTCTTGTTGGATGAGAAGTGACCTTCAACAGTTTTCAGCATTTTAAGTAACTCAGGCAAGCTGACGTCCAACTTATTCATGTGAAAATTCATAACAAATTGTAAAAAGGTGTCCGGGAGTGACTACAAGATCAGATCTTGACTTAAATCCCCATCCATCACGAACCCTAGTTGTCTAAGTTGTTCAATCAGATTGATCATCTTTAGGACATGAGTCTCAACAGTAGTGCCCTCGGTCATCCGAGATCGGAAGAGCTCCTTAGATATCTGATATCTAGCAGTCCTACTTTGCTTACCATACAACTCTTTGAGGTGCAACAATATAGTAGGAGCATCCATAGTTTCATGCTAACGCTGAAGCTCGTTACTCATGGATGCGAGCATGATGCATTGAGCCAAGATTGCATCATCTTGCCACTTTCTGAAAGTAGCAATCTCTTCCTCAGAGGCTGTTTCTGCAACATTTGCAGGGACGGGCGAATTTAGGACATAAGAAATCTTTTCAGCAGTAAGAACAATTCTCAGATTCCTTAACCAGTTCGTGTGATTCGGTCCGGTCAGTTTGTTAGCATCAAGTATGCTACGTAGTGATAGTGAGAGTTTAACATTTTTAAATTCTGCATTTGAAATAGACAACATTTTAGCATACATTCATTTTATTAACCATCAAAATAAATTAGGTCTTTATTTAAATTGGTATCTCCGACTATTTTTCATCAAACTATATTACCCTCAATATATAGTTCGGCAATTCTAATTAAAGATTTGCTAGTGAAAATAAGGACCCCATTTCAAATGTATATAGCCTTGTGGTGACACAACAAAAGATATATAAATAAATAGGCAGACAAATATTGTCAATTACATCACTATGTAACTCCTTTTATTTTGTCTCTTAGATTATTTTGATCAAGTGGTGACACATCCGAATCAAAATTATCCAAGTTAAATCCGACCTAGCACTTCCATACATGTGAAGAGAGAAATATCGTTCTTATGGTGACACAACAAGACAGTAATGTTCAATTCCTTAATAAGCATCAAATGTGATAATGCAACATCTTAAATATTTAATATTTGCCTTGTGGTGACACAACAAACTCATACTAAATATTTAATACTCTATTGCTTTATCACGCTAGAAGGCGACGTTCGATATTCCAAATATCTTTGAACGTTTAGGACTTAATATGATTTCTTTGAGGGGTTTGTTATTATTTGTCTCATCTTGTTTAGCGCGCATGCACACACACACACACACATATATACACATATATATATATATGTATATATATATATATATATATACGTGTCATATTATTTAACATTCGAAGCATGTTGGATAATATATAATATATATATATATATATATATAATAAGCATGCACATATAGAATACTATATTCTACCCGGATTGATTATGGACTTTTATTCTAGTTTAGTTCACTAGAGCTACCAAGTGAACCAAAAGGTCAAACCTAGGGTACAAGAATTAAATTTAAATATAACTATTACATTTAAACTTGGGCTCTATTACAAACGGGTTTTCAAGAGCTCCTTCCTCCTTAGTCTCCAATTCTTCAAGATAATTCTAACTAATCCTATTACATAAACTATTTAAAATAAATAGAAACCTTGATCAGCAGTTAAGGGGAAGTACATAGGAGGAAGATAGAATTTACATCAAGAAAAACTAGAGAAGACGAGGTACACAGACCCCATTTATGAAAACCCATTCATTCAAGCATCCTCTAAAATAAATCCAATCACACATTGGTCAATAGTCCATAATCAATCTCTATTTATTATCATACATATCTCCATATGCAACAATAAATAATATTCATCTCATGAAATTAAAACATTCAATATATATATTGATATCATTCAATGGACAATTTAAGTTAATATAAAATCCAATTTCAACTCCAATTAGTTATCATGGAATCCAATTCCAACTCTAATTAGTTATCATGAAATTCAATCCCAATTAATCTTTTTCCAAATCAAAATAAACTTTTTATTGTAATTTTGAAAATTGCACAAAAAAAATTAAAAATCAGATTTTATGCCAAACCGACGCGCCCCGCGCCATATCAGCTCGTCCCGTGCCAATGCTGATTTCAGGTTTTTTGAAATCGCGATTTTTGTTGTTTTTCTCCAAAAAAATGATTTTATATCAACAATAATGCTCAACCAAAATGTTCTAAACACATATCAACATATATATGAATCAAAACAATTAATAATTCGCATAAAGTTTGGTTCTAATACCACTGTTTGGTTTATATATAATGCGAACATGCAATCAAATTACATAAATAAAGCAGAAGCGCGAAAAAATCAGATTTTAAAATTTTATACAAACCATCATCATGATCTTTCTTTATGCACAATTATTAATTAAATGAAAGAGATGCAGAATAAGAATGTTGCCCTTGTAGAATTCTAGCTTCCTCAGGTATAAGTTCACCTCCAAATCACTTTGTCATTCCCAAGCACGACACAACAACTTGTCAAAAAAACAATTTGCCGAGATGCTTCTCGAAGAAATCGTGGAAAGCACGATAAATCATTTTGTCAATGTAAACACGACTTAGCAGCTTGACAAGATTTTTTTTTTGACCTACTTCTTCATTAGAGTAAGAAATCGCATAATACGTAGTTAGAATAAAAAAAATTCATTAACAATCACATAAGTTACATACACGAATCTTATTAAGGTTCAGAATATCACACCAAATCCCCCAACGGTTCTGGCAACAAGTTTCAAAGAGTTCAGGAGTGTAGGACCCCCATAATTTATGGGCATGACTGATCCTGTCGAGGCCCAGGCTTAGGTTAAAGAAATAGAAAAGGTGTTTGTTATCACGAGGGTAGGAGAGAACCAGAAAACGGCATTTGCCATATACCTAATGAGGGGCGAAGCTAACTACTGGTGGGAAGCAAACCAGCAACGAGCTAGAGAAGGGATCGTACCATGGGATAGATTCAAAGAGTTGTTCTTCGAGAACTATTTCCCGAAGAGCATGCAAGGTAGAATGGAAGTGAAGTTTTTAGAGCTGAAGCATCGAGAGATGACAGTCGCCCAGTATGCGGTAAAATTTAACGAACTTGCGCGATCTGCTCCGCATCAAGTTGTTAGGTTTGTATATGACGCGAACATGCAATCAAATTACATAAATAAAGCGGAAGCGCGATAAAATCGGATTTTTTAAAATTTTATACAAACCATCACCATGATCATTCTATGTGCTCAATTAATGATATAAACGAAAGAGATAGAGATAAAAATTATACCCTCATAGAACCGTGCTTCCTCGGGTACAAGTTCACCTCCAATTCCTTCGCGTTCTCCTTGAATTCCAGCGACTAAATTCCTTTGCTTGATCAACGTTAGCCACCCAAGTGTTTGGCCTCTAGAGGTGATCCACTAAGGAAGAATAGTTATTCAAGAAGATGGGTGTTGGCAAAACCCTAGTTTCTATATCTATAAAAATTGTAAGTACTCTCCACAATCTAATGCAAGAGTGTGTAACCCTAATCTATGATAAGACTCCTCTTATTTATAGATGTAGGAATAACCCTTCCCTAAACTATTTAGGATTAGGGTTTCTATTATAATTAAACTCATTTAATTAATTATGTTCCTAATCCAATTAGGAATTCATGAGAGAGTACTTCTATTAATTAATTCACAATCC
Source organism: Aralia elata (assembly GCA_034770075.1). NCBI lineage: Eukaryota > Viridiplantae > Streptophyta > Magnoliopsida > Apiales > Araliaceae > Aralia > Aralia elata. The sequence continues at coordinate 31,607,115 of CM068385.1, read as the reverse complement.
CTATTAGGAATTAAATAATAGCAATAGTAATAATAATAATAAGACTCCTCTTATTAATTTATATTTAATATTTCCAAAATATTAAATAATAAATATTAAGCTATTTAATTTATTCTATCTCCATAAATTAAATTAAATACACTTAACTTATTATTACAATTATGCCATTTACTTCTTAAATAAATATTTTCCTTTTGCGGTGTGACCCTTTAGGTTCTCCATATTAAACCGGTTGTGAATAAATCAATTAGAACAATTCTAATCTTATTTAAATAAATAAAATAAACTATTTAATTTATTTAAATAAATAATATTTATTCTACAATAAGGGTAAACCCCCTTAGCGATCAACGACTTTTTAGATAATATAGATTTTAACATTAATCACAAAAGAACCTTTCAGTGCATAGTTACTGTACAATTCAATCTTTCTACCACACAATGTCCCAATTAAATATAAGACATGGAATTACTGTCAAGTCTTATTTTATTTAATTATATGTATTTCGATTCCCAAATGCACAACTCTAAATAATGCAAATTAGAAACTCCTTTCTAATTTCATTCTGCCTTGGCCAAGGACTACTGAGTTGTCATTTATCGAATCACATAGGACATTCACATCTTTTACTAGACATGGTAGATTCTTTGTTGATCATTCACCTATCTCAATGTACAACTTATTATACCCAATCATACCCTTTGATATACCCTAAAGGTCTTAAGGGACATGTCAAAGTATAACTCATCATATACAAGATACTATGATGATCTCAAGTCCAAGGATCACTTGTACTACTATCACTATAGGAATTTCTATTGACAGGCGAGTAAAACTCCATTAGGTATTCCTTAGCGAGTCACGTTCAGTGAACTTATTCTCCAATAAGTACCTACATACTTGCTTTAGTGTCTCCACGTAAATGATTATGAGATCAATCATCCTCTTCTTAAGAGCAAGCAACGTATGTACTAATCTATCCGAATTCACTAATCCCCTTTTTAGTAATCCAAGGATTAGGAACGATTTTAGTTTGTGAGCTATCTAGAATTTAGATCTCATTAGCATGATCACCATCATGATTCTAAAAGCATTGCTCAAAATTATGGGTTTATCACATTTAATATAACAGCACTATGTAGATAATTTAAAATGCCTTTTAAGAAAATCAATTCTTTTATTAATAAATGAATAAGATTACAAAGTATATGCTACATCATATCAAATATGATTGGCTTGTGTGCATACTACTTTCACAAGTGGATACAGAGGAACGGAAAACACGGCGTTTTGAACAAGGATTAAAGCCATGGTTATACAATAAGGTATCTGTTCTTCAAATTGAATCTTTTGGTACACTATTGGAAAAGACCATCATCACAGAGGGAGGAAGTGAGGCCTTAATTCAGTATAACAAGGAGAGAAGGAACAAGAAAAGTGGAGGAGATCATCGTGGAAGAGGTAGTAGTGGATGAAGTAACTTGGGAAAAAGGAAATGGGATAACAACACTAGTGGTAACCCCAATAACAATCAGATGGGAAATACCCAAGAGCGATCTAAGAAGAGAGGGGGGACGTGCTCGAAATGCTGGAAGGGCCATCATTGAGAGTGCTGGAAAGGGTGAAAAATTTGTTATAATTGTGAATAAGAAGGATACATTGCACCTAATTGTCCAAAACCGAAGAAAATACAAGGATGCTTTGCTTGTGGGTCAACAGAGCATCAGATTAAAGACTGCCCGCATAAAGGAAACACTAGAGGAAGCGGCAACAAGGGGGAAGTAGCAAGCTGATGATCGGTGGGCCTACGCAACCAAGCCGTCCAACTGCCAGAACATTCAATATGATCGTCCAGGATGCAGTGGAATCCAAGAACGTGGTATCAGATATTATCCTAGTCAATAATATAAATGCTTACATATTATTTGATTCGGGTGCTACCTGTTCTTTTGTGTCCGAAGAGTTTGTTAAACGACTAGATTTAGCCTAAGAATAATTAGAAAATCCCTTGAACATAGAAGTTGCGAATAAGGAGGTAATCCCCGCAGAATTCATACAACGTAATTGTTATGTTGAGGCCATAAGCTAAGCGTAGACTTAATCCCGATAAGGTTAGGAGAGTTTGACGTGATTTTAGGAATGAATTGGTTATATAACCATGGGGCAATAATTGACTGCTAGGAGAAAAGCGTGAACCTTTAGACCCCGAATCGGTCTAAGGTAGTATTTTATGGTAGCACATCTCTTAGACGATCGAGTTTCCTTATGATGATGCAGGCCAAAAAGTTATTGAGAAAAGGATATATAGGCTATTTAGCCTATTTGGTAGACACGAAGAAAGAGGGAGTAAAAATGAAAGATATACTGGTAGTGAGAGAATTTCAAGACGTGTTTCCAAATAATTTACCTGGTCTTCCGCCAGATAGGGATATTGAGTTTGTGATTGACTTAGTACTAGGAACCGCACCGATTTTAAAAGCCCCATATCATATGGCATCAGTAGAAATGAAGGAGTTAATGATACAACTTCAAGAATTGCTGGATAAGGGATATATTCAGCCAAGTGTGTCTCTATGGGGAGCACCAGTTTTATTTGTTAAGAAAAAGGATGGGTCGTTGAAGCTTTGTATCGACTACGGAGAGTTGGACAAAGTAACGATCAAGAATAGGTATCCTTTACCAAGGATTGACGATCTTTTCGATCAACTAAAGGGGAAAAGTGTTTCTCAAAGATAGATTTGAGGACTGGGTATCACCAGTTGAAAGTGAGCAAGGAAGATGTGCTTAAGACTGCATTTCGAATGAGGTATGGGCACTACGAAATTCTGGTGATGTCATTCGGCTTAACGAATGCGCCAGTAGCGTTTATGGACTTGATGAGTTGAGTCTTTAAGAAATACTTAGATAAGTTTACGGTAGTTTTCATTGACAACATTTTGATTTATTCAAGGACCAAGGAAGAACATGTTGAGCATTTGAGGGTAGTGCTGGAGACGCTAAGAAAAGAGAAGTTATACGCAAAATTTTTGAAGTGCGAATTTTGGTTAGAAAGGGTGCAGTTTTTAGGGCATGTGATAGACAAGGACAAAATCTCAGTAGTTCCTACAAAGGTGGAAGCAATAATTTATTGGGAACAATCGAGAATATCGACGGAGGTGCGAAGTTTCTTAGGGTTAGCTGGGTACTATTGAAGGTTTATCCAAGATTTTTCCAAGATAGCAACCCCGTTAATCAATCTAACAAGGAAGGCGGTGAAGTTTGTTTAGATGGAGAAGTGCGAAGAATACTTTAGGGAGTTGAAGAAGAGGTTAAGCAAAGCGCCTGTATTATCCTTACCAGACAATACGGGAGGTTTAGTGGTATATAGTGATGCATCGCACAGAGGTCTTGGTTGTCTGCTTATGCAACATGACAAGGTCATTGTGTATGCGTCACAACAGTTGGAAGAGTACGAGAAGCGATACCCTACCCATGACTTGGAATTAGCGGCGTTGGTGTTTGCATTAAAAATTTGGAGGCATTCTCTTTACGGGGAGAAATGTGAGGAATATACGGACCACAAGAGTCTGAAATATATCTTCACACAAAAGGAGTTAAACATGTGACAAGGAGGTGGTTGGAATTAATCAAAGATTATAATTGTGAAATCCTCTATCACACGGGCAAAGTAAACGTAGTAGCTGATGCGTTGAGCAGGAAAGGGAAGGAGAGGTTATCCATATTGACCGCTTAGGAGAAGTTAATAAGATTGAGAGATTGGAAATAGAAGTGAAGGGACTGATGAGTGGGTTTTATACCTACGAATTAGTTATCCTTTGAACTCAATTATTTGCTATCCTTAGGTGTTCATAGTATCTATTTACTTGTTTTATGCTTTTGTTGTGTAGAAGACAGTTGTGGACGATCGTGGCGGTTTTTAGCAAGTCCAGGGGCAAAAGAGTAATTTCAGCATGACAGAAGGCCTCGTCGCGGCGAGCTCCCCAGGCCATTTTCCTCGCCGGGGCGAGCTCTCGCCGGGGCGAGCCTCCAAGGCCAAAAAGTTTGCCGGGGCGAGCTCCCCAGGCTGTTTTTCTCGCCGGGGCGAGAGCGCGATTTCTGGAGCGGCTTGCTTTGTCTGTTCTTCTATTGTGGCGCACTAGAGGAGGAATTTCAGGAACGGGAAAATGAGGAGAGAGGGAAGAATTATCAGGCATCCAGGGAGTTGGTATTGCATCATTCATACTTGGTTACACATATGGAGAAAGCTAGGGTTTGGAGCTAAAAAGGGAAGAACAAAGGAGCTAAAAGGAAGATTATCAGAATATCATCAACCAAGAAAGCTAGGAGCACGAAATAGGAGAGCAAGGATTAGAGAAGAAGAATTACACCACATCAATTGGAGTTTCTTATCACAAAAAAGGTGTATCTTCATATGTTTTAGTTCTTCTTTCTTATTTTGTAACTTCAACCATGTACTATAATCAGATTATGATGTTATTGAGATTTAATATGAGCTAAACTCTTTATTCTAAGATTGCAATGGAACCCAACTTGTAGTTTAAATTGAATGCTCTCTCTTGAATGGTAATTAGGCATTTTGTGAATTGAAGTTTATAACCTTTGATTAAGGATTAATTGCTTGGCCCGTAATTACTTTGGTAACTTATATGGAATTGAGAGAAGAAGTATAAGTTAAGACCTAGTTATGAATTCATGTGAAAATTAGATGTTCTTTATGGATAATGTATGAGATTATGTGACACGAGTCTTATGTATTATTCTTGAGGGTTGATAATTTGATTGCATTTAGGATAGACATATACCTAAATACCACATGTATCCAATTGAGAATCCGTGTTTAATGATTTCTTTTGTGAAAGTTGGTAATTGATAGAATGGTTAATGGGATTTTACGTGACATGTGTCTTATTAATTGTTCTTGATATGAGATTCTTGTTTGTGCGTAGAATAGAAATATATCTACACACCACAATAGGAAATACGTATTCGACCATCGAGAGAGGCTTATATATACTCGTGATTTCTCGGATAACAATTCTTATGTTCTAATTTACCAAACAAGAGAGAGTATGATATTTAAATGAAGAGTTGGGGGATATTGTAATCTTAGACCTTTTTATCTTGAACTTTATACGTATTAGAAAACCTTGCTTGCTTAATTGTCTTTATTTTAGTTATAATCAACACCAAACACAAATCATATTGTCATTGTTTAAATTAAATTGATTTTACATGCGATTGATATTTGGTAATTATTTAGCATAATTCCTCGTTGGTTCGACACTTTACTTATCTTATATTACTTGTGGACCGTGTATACTTGCGCGTGTTTTATTGATTGCGAAATCGACCAACAAGTTTTTGGCGCCGTTGCCGGGGAATTATTTTACAATAATTTTACCAATATTGATTATAGTTGAATTGATCTTAATTTAGACTTGTTTTTAATTTTTATTTACTTGATTGTGTAGGTACCCTTGATTTGTATGCGCCGATCACAAAGTCTTGAGTTATTTCCTTACGATCCCGAGATCGAGAGAAATACCCGAAGACTAAGAAGAGAAACAATTAGGGAATCTAACAATCAAGAAACTATGGCGGCAGAGGAACAAAAAGCATTGAGAGACTATGTAACGCTGCAGATAAGTGATTTACAGTCTAGTATCACAAGACCGGCAATAACTGCAAATGCCTTTGAAATTAGACCGGGGACAATACAAATGGTGCAAAATTCGTTACAGTTTGGGGGTTTGGCTAATGACAACCCTAATGAGCATTTGTTGAGCTTCATTGAGATATGTGATACTTTCAAATTTGTTGGAGTGACGGATGATGCTTTGAGACTTAGACTTTTTCCGTTCACTTTGAGAGATAAAGCTAAGAGTTGGTTTCACTCATTGCCACCGGGATCCATCACTACATGGTCAGACTTAGCCCAGAAATTTGTGGCAAAGTTCTTCCCTCCTGCAAAGTCTGCTAGATTGAGAAATGAAATTGCTACCTTTGAACAACACCATGGAGAATCATTGTATGAAGCTTGGGAAAGATTTAGAGATTTGCTTCGGAGATGCCCACATCATGGATTCCTTCCATGGATGCAGTTGAATACCTTCTACAATGGATTGGGATCTCACAATCGGTCTAGTTTAGATGCAGCTGCGGGAGGATCTTTTATGGCTAAAAATTATGGGGAAGCACTTGATTTGTTGGAGGTTATGGCTGCAAATAACTACCAATGGCCTACTGCTAGGATGAGTCAACCAAAGGTAGCCGGTGTATTAGAGGTGGATGCCATCACAGCCTTAGCAGCTCAGATGGCAGCAATGTCAAAGAAAATTGATTCCTTGACTGACTCAAAAGTACAGCAGGTGGTTGTTGTTTGTGAAGTTTGCGCAGGGACACATGCCAATGACCAATGCCCATTTGACCACGAGGCAGTTCAGTTTGTAAGTAGCTACCAGAGACCGCCAAATCAGTACCAAAACACTTACAATGCTGGAAATAGGAACCATCCTAACTTTTCATGGAGCAACAATCAAAATTTTCAGCAAGCTCCTAAGCCACATCATCCACCAGGGTTCCAAAATCAGCCTCAACAACATCATACAGCTCAAACCTCACAACCACAACCAGAGAGAAAATCAGATTTTGAGGAGTTGATATTGAAACACATGGCTAACCAAGATATCTTGATTAAAAACCAAGCAGCAGCACTTAAAGCTTTGGAAAATCAAATTGGGCAGATGGCTAGTTCCATGTCAAATAGACCTCAGGGATCTCTTCCTAGTAACATAGAGACTAATCCAAGAAGAGATGGGAAAGAGGAATGACAGGCAGTAACTCTCAGAAGTGGTAAACAAACCTTACAGGAGCCCGAATTGCAAAAGGGGGCAGCCCACTCAAGCTCTCCTCCGGACTTGACTAATGCTGATTTTTCTAAGGAAGTGGACAGTAGTGTACCACCTGAGTCAGAGCAGAGAGATACCACAGATAAACCTAGTGTTGAGCCTACTCCAAAAGTGTATCCACCAGTACCTTTCCCTCAGAGATTGCAGAAACAAAAGTTAGATAAACAGTTTGCCAAATTCCTGGAGGTCTTCAAGAAGCTACAAATTAATATTCCTTTTGCAGAGGCCTTAGAACAGATGCCTAGCCATGCCAAATTTATGAAAGGAATCCTATCTAGGAAGAAAAGGCTAAATGACTTTGAGACAATGGCTTTGACAGAAGAATGTAGTGTCGTGCTGCAAAGAAAGCTACCTCCCAAGTTAAAAGATCCAGGCAGTTTCACTATACCATGTACTATTGGTAGCCTTTCTTTCAACAAATGTTTGTCTGACTTGGGTGCTAGTATTAATCTCATGCCATTATCCGTGTACACTCAGTTGGGATTGCCTGCACCAAAGCCTACAAACATTTCTCTTCAGCTTCCCGATAGGTCGGTTACATACCCAAGGGGAATTGTTGAAGACATTCTTGTTAAGGTGGATAAATTCATCTTCCCGGCTGATTTTATCATCTTAGATTTTGAGGAAGATAAAAACATTCCTATTATTCTGGGGAGACCATTTTTAGCCACTGGAAGAACTTTAATTGATGTGCAAAAGGGAGAGCTCACTATGAGGGTTTAGGATCAAGAAGTAACCTTCAATGTATTTAAGGCCATGAAATTCCCCTCGGATGAGGAAGAATGTTTTCAAGTGGATGTTATCGAGCAAGCTGTGAATGACGAGTTTTTGAATGTGTTAAACAATGATCCATTAGAAACTGCACTTCTGGGAGAGTTTGACATAGAAGATCCAGATTTGGTTGAATATCTACAGATTTTGGATACAGTGCCACGGGGGAGCAAGTTTCAAATCCCGTTTGAATCTCTTGAACATGCTGAGAATGCTACAGATCGGTTGAAACCATCCCTTGAGACACCTCCATCACTTGAGCTAAAACCCTTGCCTAACCATCTCAGGTATGCATATTTAGGTGATTCAGCTAATTTACCTGTAATTATTGCATTTGTGCTTAACGAGTTTCAGGAAAGCAAGTTGTTGCGGGTTCTTAGGGAGTACAAATCTGCTATTGGATGGACCATCGCCGACATCAAGGGAATAAGCCCATCTTATTGTATGCACAAAATCTTGATGGAAGATGATAGTAAGCCCACTGTGGAACATCAGAGGAGACTCAACCCAATCATGAAGGAGGTGGTAAAGAAAGAGATTTTGAAATGGTTAGATGCTGGAATAATTTATCCTATCTCTGACAATGCGTGGGTGAGCCCAGTTCAGTGTGTACCCAAGAAAGGAGGCATGACAGTTGTAGCCAATGAGAATAATGAATTGATTCGAACAAGAACAGTAACTGGTTGGAGGGTGTGCATGGATTACAGGAGACTTAACAAAGCAACTCGAAAGGATCATTTCCCATTACCCGTCATTGATCAAATGTTGGATAGACTGGCTGGACATGAGTACTATTGCTTGTTGGATGGATATTCGGGATATAATCAGATTGCTATTGCTCCAAAAGATCAAGAAAAGACTACCTTCACATGCCCATTTAGTACTTTTGCTTTTAGAAGGGTCTCATTCGGATTGTGTAATGCACCCGCCACTTTTCAAAGGTGCATGATGGCTATTTTCTCAGATTTGGTAGAACGCAATGTTGAAGTTTTCATGGATGACTTCTCAGTGTTTGGTGATTCATTTGACAACTGCTTGGAAAATCTAGTTCTAATACTGAAGAGATGTGTGGAAACTAATCTAGTGCTAAACTGGGAAAAATGTCACTTCATGGTGCAAGAGGGGATAATACTTGGGTCAAAGGGTCTTGAGGTAGATAAAGCAAAACTTGAAACAATTGAAAATTTACCTCCACCAACCTCAGTGAAGGGCATTCGTAGTTTTCTGGGACATGCGGGGTTTTACCGAAGATTCATTAAGGATTTTTCTAAAATCACAAAGCCTTTGTGCAGTCTATTAGAGAAAGATGTGCCATTCAAGTTTGATGAAGAGTGCTTGATTGCTTTTGAGCTTCTAAAAAAGAAATTAACCACTGCACCAGTGATCATTGCTCCGGATTGGTCAAAACCCTTCGAATTGATGTGTGATGCCAGTGATTATGCGGTTGGGGCTGTTTTGGGACAGCGCAAGGAGAAGGTTTTTCATGCTATTTACTACGCCAGCAAAACCTTAACTGATGCACAGCTCAATTACACCACTACCGAGAAGGAGTTGCTTGCAGTAGTTTATGCATTTGACAAGTTTCGATCTTACTTGATTGGAACAAGGGTGGTTGTATTCACGGATCATTCAGCTATTCGGTATCTCATTGCAAAGAAAGATGCTAAACCGAGATTGATTCGATGGATCTTATTGCTGCAGGAGTTTGACTTGGAGATTCGGGACAGAAAGGGAACTGATAACCAAGTACCAGACCATCTATCTAGATTGGAGAATCCGGGTCTTGATAAGAAAGACAAAGTTCTAATAAATGAATCTTTCCCGGATGAACAGCTGTTTGTGGTTCAAGGCGAAATACCTTGGTATGCTGATTTTGCTAACTACTTGGTTAGTAACACACTCCCACCGGACTTGTCGTGGCAGCAAAAGAAAAAGTTTCTTCATGAAGTTAATAGGTATATGTGGGATGAGCCATATTTGTTCAAGCATTGTGTGGACCAAATGATTCGAAGGTGTGTTCCACAGAGCGAGGTTGAGAGCATTCTTCATCACTGTCATGATTCGTTATATGGAGGACACTACGGAGGTGAGAAAACAGCCACTAAGGTGTTGTAAGCAGGGTTCTTTTGGCCAACTCTGTTTAAAGATGCTCATCAGTTTATGCTAAAATGCGATAGATGTCAACGGATGGGGAACATTTCTAAAAGGCACGAAATGCCTTTAAACATGATCCTGGAGGTTGAAGTCTTTGATGTTTGGGGTATAGACTTTATGGGGCCATTCCCACCCTCTTTCAACAATCTATACATTCTCTTGGCAGTAGATTATGTATCTAAATGGGTGGAGGCAGCCGCATTTCCCACTAATGATTCCAAGGTAGTGCTGAAATTCCTTCAAAAGAATATCTTCACAAGATTCGGTACTCCGAGGGCTATGATCAGTGATGAAGGGAGTCACTTCTGCAATAAGCACTTTGCTGCCCTATTGGGAAAATATGGGGTCACTCATAGAATTGCTACTGCTTATCACCCCCAGACCAATGGACAGGCGGAGGTTTCCAATAGAGAAGTGAAGAAAATTCTGGAAAAGATCGTCAATCCCACAAGAAAAGATTGGTCAACAAAGCTGGATGATGCACTGTGGGCGTACAGAACAGCTTTTAAAACACCCATTGGTATGTCACCATACCAGCTTGTTTATGGCAAGGCATGCCATCTCCCGGTTGAACTCGAGCACAAAGCGTTCTGGGCCATTAGAAAGTTGAATTTTGATCTCACAGCTGCAGGCGAAAAAAGGCTTCTTCAGCTCAATGAACTTGATGAGTTCCGACTGCAAGCTTATAAAAATTCAAAATTGTACAAGGAAAAGGTAAAGAGGTGGCATGATAAGAAGATTGTTGACAGAAAATTCGAGCCTGGCCAAGCGGTATTGCTGTACAACTCTAGATTGAGGCTTTTTCCCGGAAAGCTCAAATCGCGTTGGTCGGGTCCTTTCACTGTCAAGCATGCATTCCCACACGGAGCTGTTGAAGTCTATGGTGATAATCCGGAAGTGACGTTCAAAGTTAACGGGCAACGCCTTAAGCATTATTGGGGTGGCGGCTTCGCTCGCCAGAAGACCTCGATCACTTTAGCCGATTAGCCTTGAATGGATGTGAAGTCAGGCCGAGGACTTTAAACCACGCGCTCGGGGGGAGGCAACCCACCATTTTCCGTATCCTTTTATGATTCGGTAATGTATCTTATTTATTGCATTTTCATGGTTGTTAGTTTTTAAGTTTTTCATATTTAGTGTATTGTGTGTTAGTTTTGGATTTTTTAGCACTAAGTCGCTTTGGAGGGTCATTTTTGGCCTATTGTTTCTAATGGATGTTTTGTAGGTTGCTGGGATACAGGGAGTAAGTATCAAACATGGCCCCTGTATTCATTTTTCAAAAATCAAAATTTTGCTTCAGCAGGGGGGCTCGCCGCGGTGAGGTTTTTAGGCTTGGAAACTCTCGCCCCGGCGAGAGATCGCCCCGGCGAGAAAAACATAAGGGAATCTCTCGCCCCGACGAGAGACACGGAATTGCAGATCCTAAAAACTCTTTCCCGTTCGACTCTGCACCATTCTTCTCCTTCCCCATTCTCTGCAACCTAAAACCCAAGTGCCCCAAACCATCCTAGAGCATTCGAAATCCAACATAGCCACAAACCCACTGTCAATTTCAGTTTAATTGAGGATCGTGCAACCCTTCTCCATACAAAACCACTTCCAATTAGGGTTTCAATCAAGTCTCACCATTACAGTCACCACCATTGTTGCCGCTCAAACTTGGTTAGTCATTTTGAGGAATTGGGGCTGGAATTCAGCCTCATTACATCTCTGTGAGGATTCAAGCTGCAAATTGGTGAATTCCATCACACCTTTCCAATTTCTCTGCACCCACCAACGATCAAAGGCCAGGTACAAGGGGGTAAACTGATTTCCTACTATTTTCGCGCTATTGGTATTAATTATTGTTGAGTTTGCATCTGGGTAATCAGTAGCTAGAATTGGTTTCTGTGAATTCTAATTTGGGATTGTCAGTGTTCATACCTTGAACTGTCAGTTTTCTACATAGTGTTGAATTAGTTGATATTGGGTTCCCAGTTGTGGTTGTATTGGTTTAACTGCTGGATTGGGGATATATTTTGTGTATTTGGAGACTCTTGCAGGAAAATTTTGGTCTGTGAAAAATTCAAGTTTGGGGGAAATTCTGTATATCAGTGAGTTGAATTCAGTGGTGTTTGGGTCTGTTTTGAAGTTGAAATTCTGCTTTGTTGCTACCATGCCTCCTAAGAGATCTCGTACAGAGGGATCCTCCTCCACACCACCCAGGCAGTATGACCACAATAAGTTTGTTAGTGCCGAGGCGGCAGACAGGTTTGATGACTTCATCACGGGTAAAGCTCTAACTCCCGAGCGAGGACTCAGGCCAGAGAAAGGGGTTGATGGAGAGATTTGGGAGCAAATTGATGAGAGGGTGTGGGACACTTTCACCCACCACCCCGACCCAGCAGTGGTTCCTGTGGTACAGGAGTTTTATGCCAACGCTCAGGACAGACAGCCTTTTGAGGCCATAGTCAGGGGGATGAGGGTACCGTTCAGCGCACAGGAAATTAATCACTACTACAACTTGGTGCCTCCTGCATTATGCCAGTACACAGAGTTCATTCGCTTGCAGCCTGATTTTGACAAGATTGTAACTGAGTTGTGCAAACCGGGTACCACATGGATCACTAGGCGAGAGCGAGGTGCTTCTCTCTTCCCCAGCAAGGACCTCAGCCTGTATGGAAAGATTTGGTACGCCTTCCTGAGTGCCAAGCTCTTGCCTTCTCAGCACGTGAGCGATGTTTCGAAGGAGAAGGTAGCGTTACTATACGCTATTGTTATGGATTTCTCTATTGATGTAGGGAACATCATTGAGGGTAGTATCCGCCGGCTTCTTAGGGGTAATGTTCAGGGTGGACTACCTCACCCCTCCCTCATTTGTGGGTTGTGCAAACATGCAGGGGTACAGTGGCGAGATGATGAGGTCACACAGCAGCCATCACAGATCCTCGACCACAGGTTGATCGCGAGGTACAAGGTTTGGGACGGAGCCGAGTCACATCCTCGAGGCCGAGGCTTTATCATTGTGGCTACCTCCGAGGAGGAGGAGGATGTACAGTTACCTGCTGGTTCATCGCGGCCTAAGGCTAAGTTAAGCTCTCAGATCCGCAGCCTCCAGTTATTGATAGACAGACGCGCTAAGAGGCTAGAGAGGCAGAATCAGCGCATAGCTGAGAGGCAGGAGCACATGTGGAACTTCACCACCAGCTTCAGCGCGGCTCTAGCAGCATAGCACCCGGGTGCAGCTCCACTCCCCTTTCCCGTGCCTATGCCACTGCCACCTTTCCCACCATCAGATTTTGACGTCGAGGAGATGAACGATCACCCCGCCGAGTGATATCATAGGGAAGTCCTCAGTTCTTCATGTCTTTATCTTTTCTACAATGAGGACATTGTTATTTCCAAGTTTGGGGGTGTTTTAGAGTTTTTAGTTTTAAGTTATAGTATTTTAGTATGCTGCATTTAGTTGTAGTTTTGCATTCACGTAGTATGTTTCGAACTTATGTTATAATTAAGCATTTATAATATCATCAAAATGACTTTTCTTGCTTTTAATGATTATTTCTGTTCTTGTCATTTGTGTGATGATGTATTTTAGTATGCTGCATTTAGTTGTAGTTTTGCATTCATGTAGTATGTTTCGAACTTATGTTATAATTAAGCATTTATAATATCATCAAAATGACTTTTCTTACTTTTAATGATTATTTCTGTTCTTGTCATTTGTGTGATGATTATTGTACATATTCATCGTCTGTTTAAAAAATAAATAAATAAATAAAAATAAAAAATTTTGTATTTAGAAAGCTTTTGAGCAGCGCACTTAAGGATAGCCGATGATGACATGGTGATAAATTTTTTATGCTATTCAACACTTTGGATCCGAATTGCTATATTAGAAATGTTAACTCGTGCCTAATTTTCTTAAATTTTTAACCCTTTGAGTTACTAATGCACATATCAGTGTTGTTGAGTACGTGAGATTGTATGTTCAAATCTTTGAAACTGTTGTTGCTCATTAAAAGATAGGATAGTGAAAAAAAAAAGAAAATTTCTATGCTTATTTACTGCTTCGATGTCTGTCTTGAATGCTGGTTATAATTGAAAAATGAAATATAGACAGATATGAGCAAATCTAGACTACTTTATCTTTGTGGCCTATGTCATTCGAACAAGTAAGCCCTTTGGAGTGTTTCTACGCTTGGTGCCCTAAAACCATCTGGTTTGGGAGTCATCGGTGGAAAGTTTGCTACATGGGTGACATTGAATAGCCTAATAAAGATAGACATTGCACAGATCTAGATAAAACTATCATCGAGATGGAGCGTAAAACGCACTCGGTAATTATTATAGAATATTTCTAAATATAGTGTGAAAATAAAACCTAGTGAGCATGTGAAATACTAGTAGTGGTTCTTGACTATTTTATCTTCTTTTGAGCACTGTAGTTCTTAGATCGAATTGTGATCATTGCGTACTCTGTCTTTCTGACCACACACACACACATAAGGGTTAATCATTTGGCAAAATTTGGTGCGTGTCTCATTTCTGATAGTCCTACAGTTGTGATGTTGTTGTTTAGTTGTTTCTGATTGTTGAGGCTTGATTTCCTTATCTTGGCTGCTCTAGGCTTATAGTTCATGCATTTGCATTCATTTAATTAGTTGCATTGTGTATTTTTCATCTCCGTTGTTTTTGCTTGAGGACAAGCAAAGTCTTAAGTTTGGGGGTATTTGATGAGTGGGTTTTATACCTACGAATTAGTTATCCTTTGAACTCAATTTTTTGCTATCCTTAGGTGTTCATAGTATCTATTTACTTGTTTTATGCTTTTGTTGTGTAGAAAACAGTTGTGGACGATCGTGGCGGTTTTTAGCAAGTACAAGGGCAAAAGAGTAATTTCAGCATGACAGAAGGCCTCGCCGCGGCGAGCTCCCCAGGCCATTTTCCTCGCCGGGGCGAGCCTCCAAGGCCAAAAAGTTCGCCGGGGCGAGCTCCCTAGGCTGTTTTTCTCACCGGGGCGAGAGCGCGATTTCTGGAGCGACTTGCTTTGTCTGTTCTGCTATTGTGGCGCACTAGAGGAGGAATTTCAGGAACGGAAAAATGAGGAGAGAGGGAAGAATTATCAGGCATCTAGGGAGTTGGTATTGCATCATTCATACTTGGTTACACATATGGAGAAAGCTAGGGTTTGGAGCTAAAAAGGGAAGAACAAAGGAGCTAAAAGGAAGATTATCAGAATATCATCAACCAAGAAAGCTAGGAGCACGAAATAGGAGAGCAAGGATTGGAGAAGAAGAATTACACCACATCAATTGGAGTTTCTTATCACAAAAAGGGTGTATCTTCATATGTTTTAGTTCTTCTTTCTTATTTTGTAACTTCAACCATGTACTATAATCAGATTATGATGTTATTGAGATTAAATATGAGCTAAACTCTTCATTCTAAGATTGCAATGGAACCCAACTTGTAGTTTAAATTGAATGCTCTCTCTTGAATGGTAATTAGGCATTTTGTGAATTGAAGTTTATAACCTTTGATTAAGGATTAATTGCTTGGCCCGTAATTACTTTGGTAACTTATATGGAATTGAGAGAGGAAGTATAAGTTAAGACCTAGTTATGAATTCATGTGAAAATTAGATGTTCTTTATGGATAATGTATGAGATTATGTGACGCGAGTCTTATGTATTATTCTTGAGGGTTGATAATTTGATTGTATTTAGGATAGACATATACCTAAATACCACATGTATCCAATTGAGAATCCGTGTTTAATGATTTCTTTTGTGAAAGTTGGTAATTGATAGAATGGTTAATGGGATTTTACGTGACATGTGTCTTATTAATTGTTCTTGATATGAGATTCTTGTTTGTGTGTAGAATAGAAATATATCTACACACCACAATAGGAAATACGTATTCGACCATCGAGAGAGGCTTATATATACTTGTGATTTCTCGGATAGCAATTCTTATGTTCTAATTTATCAAACAAGAGAGAGTATGATATTTAAATGAAGAGTTGGGGGATATTGTAATCTTAAACCTTTTTATCTTGAACTTTATCCGTATTAGAAAACCTTGCTTGCTTAATTGTCTTTATTTTAGTTATAATCAACACCAAACACAAATCATATTGTCATTGTTTAAATTAGATTGATTTTACATGCGATTGATATTTGGTAATTATTTAGCATAATTCCTCGTGGGTTCGACACTTTACTTATCTTAGATTACTTGTGGACCGCGTATACTTGCGCGTGTTTTATTGATTGCGAAATCGACCAACAGGGACCCAGAGATGCCGAAAAGAAGTTATTTATAATGGGAGCTCATCCACAATTGTTGGATAGAGTGAAGGAAGCACAGGAGAAAGATAGGGAGTGTGAAAGGATAAAGAAAAGGATATCAGCAGGCGAGGAAAGAAAATTCAAAATAGATAAAGTGAATATTTTAAGGTTCGAAGAACGAGTGTAGGTGCCATCAGTGGTGGAATTAAGAGAAGAGATCTTGCAAGAGGCATATAGTTCAGCATATTCCGTACACGCAGGAAGCACGAAAATGTATCAGGATCTTCGTCAACATTTTTGGTGGCCCAATATGAAGCGAGAAGTCACACAATACGTCAGTAGGTGTCTTACCTGTCAGTAGGTAAAGGCAGAACATCAGAAGCCGAGTGGATTACTATAACCACTAGAGATACCAGAGTGGAAATGGGAGCATATTGTGATGGACTTCGTGATATGAGTTCCATTAACGTAGAAAGGATATGATGCCATTTGGGTAATTGTGGACCGATTAACAAAATCCGCACACTTTCTACCCATAAGGATTTGGTTCAATTTAAACCAATTGGCGAAGTTATACATAAAAGAAACATTTTCGCGACATGGAGTGTCGGTATCAATTGTTTCAGACCGAGATCCACGCTTCACGTTAAATTTTTAGAAGAGCTTGCAAGAAAGAATGGGAACACGGTTGAGGCTCATTACGGCCTATCATCTTCAAACGGGTGGACAAAGTGAACGAACAATTCAGACGCTGGAAGACATGCTCAGAGCTTGTGTAATGGACTTCAAAGGAAACTGGGATGATCATTTACCCTTAGTGGAGTTCGCATACAACAATAGTTACCATGCAAGTATCGGTATGCCGCCATATGAAGCTCTTTACGGAAGAAAGTACAGAACACCGCTATACTGGGATGAGGTCGGAGAACGAAGACTCTTGAGACCAGAATTGGTCCAGCAAACAACAGATGTCATGAAAATGATAAGAGCCAGGCTGGTACCAGCTAAAGATCGACAAAAGAAGTACGCAAACCTACATTGTCAGGATCGAGAATTTGACGTAGGCAATATTGTGTTTTTGAAAGTATCTCCTTGGAAAGGGAAAATAAGGTTTGGGAAGAAGGGTAAATTGAGTCTGAGGTTCATAGGACCATTTAAAGTACTTAAAAATACTGGCGAGGTAGCATATGAGGTGGCTCTACCTCCCGAACTAGAACATATTCATAATGTGTTTCACATTTCGGTGTTGTGGCCGTACAAACCCGATTACAAGCACGTGATATTTTATGAGCCTATTCAAATCGAGAGGGATCTAAGTTATAAAGAAATCCATGTGCAGATAATAGATAGAAAGGAGCAGACATTAAGGAATAAAGTTATACCTTATGTAAAGGTAGTTTGGCGAAACCACTATACCGAGGAGGCTACGTGGGAACTAGAAGATAAGATGAGGAAGGATTACCCCCATCTTTTTGCTTGACCTTATGGTGATTCCGGGGACGGAATCCTTATAAGGATGGGATGATGTAATATCCAGGACTTTTAAAAGAATTATTACTAATAAAACGAGGAATATTTCCTTTATGAATTGTTTATGTGCAATGATGTGTATTGCGTGATTATGAAGTTAGTCAATGCAATGAAGTTGCATTATGCATGATATATGAAGAAAAGCATTATAAATGAATTTATAGTATGTGACAAGATTAAGTTATAAATTAACTAAGCTTGAAAAAATGAGCCTTGTATGGCATAACGATTTATGATGAATCAATGGAAGGTTTAATTTAAAAGCTATGGAAGAGGATTAATTTTCAAATAGTGAATGTTTAATATTAAGTGTAATTGAAATAATTGTGTATTAGAAATAAGCCTAGTAAGGGACCATAGTGGCAGCCATGGTAGAAGGTCCAACATGAACCCAGTCTTTTTATATTACAGAATGGGCTGTTAGTATTCAATTGGTGCTTATGCCAGCCCAATCAAGTGGGCCAGATATATCCATCCTCTAGCCCAACAAGCTTTAGATCCATACTAGTGACATTAAGTCACCAATGCAGATCGGTAAACCCAAAAGTGGGTTGGCCCTAATAAGCTTACTGATATGGAGGGATAAATTATATTAATACGTAATCCCAGATTTCCAGTCCCGTTTGTACAATCAGCCGAGCTAGGCCAATGGCCTATTCTCCCATGTTGCTTAACAATAGATCTAGGGATGATTACTATGGGTATAGCTAGAGAATGGTTTGGTAAAGTTTTTTCACCTAATCACTTTTAACCAACGGATACTACTATTGTGTGTCGTTCTTACAATTTGGGTAAAGACCCACATGCGGGTAAAAGTTCCTCTATAAATAGATACCTTTGATACACCTTACAGAACTTGCTGAGATTATTAGTTCTGATATAGAGAGAGATATTGTGAGTTTAAGAGATAAGTGGTAATTCTAAGGGGAGCTCTTGCTTTTCGAAAGGGCAAATAGAGTCTAAGAGCGAGGCATAGCATGCAGAGCTTCAAGAAGGTAAGACCCTTTTTACCATAAGCATGTTCTTGTTCATCCAATTAGTTTTCCTTTTGGATTGAGTACGGAAGATGTATGAATTGAGTATCGTTATATGCATATAAATGTTTAGTATGAGAATAATGTCAGACTGTAGGGTCATAAGATAGTTGCACAGAAAACTGCATGTGCTTAACTAGATAAAGACTTGAATCAGAGTTGTAATAATGGCCTTAGTTACCTTACCTTGATAATATCAAGAATCAGTCACGCAGCCGAATGAACCCGAGGCTCTGTGTTTACAGTTTATGCAGACTATAGGGGAATAGTTGGACTTATAATCAAAACATGAGTAAAACCAATGAAGAGTGTAAACTGTATCAGCACTAGTGACCTCTCTAATAAACTAGACTAAGACATTTGTCAAACTGCCAAAAAGACTGTTACCAGTAACTGATGTTGAGCTAAACTCCAAACCTTGAGTTCTGCAGTAATGTGACAGACCTGATTTGATTTTCATCCCAAGGTCTGTTGTGATTTCCCTTGTCAGATCCTTGTATCTTAACTAGCAGACCAAGTCAAACCCAATCCATGTTTCTAAGTTATCCAAATGTAAGAGCTTAACCTTGGCTCAATCAGCCAAAGATTGCTCTGTGAACTGTAACCTCTAAGCATACCTTAGTTCACCAATCGTAGAGTGAACCTTACGATCATAGAGTGATTCCACTCTAATCGTAGAGCTCACTTGTTAACCGTAGAGTAAGTCAACCGAGTCAGGCAGTGATCGTAGAGTAACTATACCCTGATCGTAGAGCTTCCCTAAGACAATCGTAGAGTCATTGCAGAACCTTGTTATGCCAAGTAAGCCAATTATGGAATGATTTCATAGATCATAGAGTTCAATGTAGAGTCACTGCAGTACACCACTTAGCCAAGTCAACTGATCATAATGTGACTTCACCATGACACAACAAGACCCCATCAATCGTAGAGTTAATCCACCGATCGTAGAGTGACTCTATTAATCACAGTATGACCCCCATCGATTGTAGAGTTACTCCACCGATCGTAGAGTGACTCTACTAATCACAGTATGACACCATATATCGTAGAGTGGGTATGTAATTCGTAGAACACTTCTGTAGAATGGCTGAACACTGCAGTTCTTGACCTATACCTATTAAATCATTCTCAAGTCCTTATTGGTGCGAATGCTTACCTGTCGAGAATGTGTTTGAACGTACGGATGACCCTCAAGAGTAAACCTAGCCACTAACCTAAACTAATGGTTACTGAGATGACCACTCAGCTATAAGGGTGTTAGGAAATAACTCAGAGTCAGTGTACACCTAATATCATCAATAAATAGAAGGATGTGTGTTGTGGGTACTAACAGTGGACTAATAACAATAGGGCAGGTTGTGTAAGTCATACAGTTAGGATAATTAAGATCATTATTGATGTTTAACGATGATTAATCAAAGGTGACCTATTATGACTGTAGGTCACTCAAAGAAAGAGATTAGAGATAAATTGTAGCAGTAGCCTAGGCAAGTTCCTAACTTACACCACTTCATATATTGGGCAATTCTTATACAAATTATGTATGTTGTGCAAATTCTGCTATTTTTGATTACTGTTGTATAATCATTAAGCAAGATCCTTAATTTACACAACCTTAAATGTTGTGCAAGATTCCTTTTTTGAGCAAGCTATTTATTAATCCATGCATGATTACCTAACCTGTACTTCTGTTGACTGCACAAGTAAATTGATTGATGAATTAATTCTTGTGTTACTCGATCATTATCTATAATTTGAAGGTTAATGCAAATCATAATCATATGTTTGACTAATTCCTTGTTGCAAATGTTAAAGAGGAATTCTATGCCACTTGAATCGGCTAGACTAACATTAATAAGATAGAAAGTTGTCCAAGCCATTTACTTTGGCACGAACATTTATAATCTGCTGAGATGAACAACCCTCACAGAAGGGAAAATTATTTAACGTCGGGAAACCGACATGTGTGCAAACAGTATGTAAGGGTTATGCATAATACTAGGGTAGTTTAGGCTGATCACCTATTGTACTTGTTTTATTGGGCTATCAGAGGGATTTCTTGTAATTCTAGTAAAAGTTCATAGCCATGGTGGCTACTCAGTGTTGAATATTTCCTTCACTTTGGAAAACTTTGAAAACTTAGGAATCTTCAGACATTCTTCAGTCCATAGTGACTCATTTATTTGTGATGGAATATTGAAGTGAGATTATTGAATCTGAATTATTCGTTACACTCATAAGCAAATCCCTTAGCTATTCTTTAATTGAGTTATGAACCTTACTCTTAATTGTTCATTGTATTACTATATACTTACTAAGCAAACTTGTTACTCACTCTCGCTTTCCTAACCTTTCAGTGAAGACTGAAAGTGGCAGTAGCTCAGGAAAGGATAAGGGCAAGGGCAAAGCTACGGAATAGTTTCGTCCTACGATGAGTAGAATAATGCTTTTGGCTATGTATTAAGACTAGTAATATTATGCTTGTGATTGACTTATGTATGATTTAGGTTGGGAGATTTGGGACAAGAATATTTACGTTATATCAATATAAATATTTCTATTATTTTCCGTTGTAAGTTGTTAGTTGTGTGATGTTTGAGATTGGATCGTGAAGTACCAGATTCGAGATATTGGTATCTGAATTTGGGGGCGTCACATCTCCAATGATCAGGTTCTGAGTGTGATCTCTTGCCCATTTACTTCCAGATGGAACATCTTTCCTTATGCCTTACTGTCTGAGATCTTGAAGATTTGGTTCTGGTTCTACATCTTCATTGATTCGTAGAGTTCCTATATGTGGGACTAAGGACTCTACGACCTCCTATCTGGCACTACGATCGTTGGGTCTAACTCTGCAACTTCAGCTTATGCGATCGTAGGGCTCTCCTGCTCTGCGATCTGAGGATCCTGCTCTATGACTTCATCAAGTTGAGCTACTTTACTTAGTTTGCCTTGATCAGCTTCATCAAATGTGACATGGATTGAGACTTCCACTATCAAGGAGTTCTTGTTGAATACTCTATAGGCTTTACTTTCCATAGAATATCCAAGGAAGATTCCCTCATCTGACTTAGGTTGAAATTTCGTCAGGTATCTTTTGCCATTGTTGAGGATGTAACACGCACAGCCAAATGCACGAAAGTAGCTTATATTTGGTTTTTTTCCTTTCCACAACTCGTAGGGCGTCTTCTTGATAATAGAGTGAATCAATGACCTATTCTGAGTATAACACATAGTGTTGATAGCTTCTGCCTAAAACTATTCTAGAAAATGTGTTGCTGCTAGAAGTGTTCTTCCTACTTCGATTAATATTTTGTTCTTCCTCTCAGCCACTCCATTTTGTTATGGAGATCTTGGAGCTGAGAAGTTATGATAGATTCCATTATTTTCACAAATTGATTTATTTCAAAATAGTCAAACTCTCTGCTATTATCACACCTTATAGCTTTTATCTTTTCACCCTTCTCATTCATTACCAACTTGAAGAGTCTGATTAACTGATTATTGATCTCATCTTTAGAGCTTATAAAGAATACCCATATAAACCTGGTATAGTCATCCACTACAACCAGTAAGTATCTCTTGTCTCCTAGGCTAGCAGTTGGAATAAGCCTAAACAGATCCATATGAAGAAGTTGCAATAGCCTTTCATTTGAATTAACTGTCTTGCTCTTGAATGAGCTCTTGGTCTATTTCCCTAATTAACATGCTTTACATGGTCTTTCTTTGACGAAACTTAACTTAGCCACACCTTTGACTGGATCCTTTGATATAAGCTTTGACATACTTTTAAAGTTCAGGTGAGACAATCTTCTATGCCATAACTAGCTTACATCTTCTGAGGCCTTAGCGAAGAAGCAAGCTGATTCTGAAGAACTTAGTTCGGTGAGATTGACCATATAGACGTTTCTTTCTCTTGATCCAGTCAGCTTTAATGAGTTGGTTTCTAGCTCTCGAACTTGACACTGGTTATTGATGAACATGACTTGATGACCTTTATCACTTAGCTTACTTATACTTAGCAGGTTGTTCTTCAGTCTATCAACGTAGGCTACCTTATTGAACGAAATAGTTCCATTGCTTATCGAGTCGTAGCCTCTGGTTTTCCCAGAGTTGTTGTCTCTAAAGATAATTGTTGGACCATCCTTTGCTTTGAATTTTAACATGAGAGCCTTATTACCAGTTATGTGCCTTGAAGAGCAACCACTATCTAGATACCATACAGACTTTGTGGATCTCTGCACCTGTAAGTATAATCATTGTTTATTTTGGTACCCATACTTGTTTAGGTCCTGCAATGTTAGTTTCCTTTGGGACCCAAATCTGCCTGACTTTGGGTCTTGTATATGCAGTATGTTCAAACTAACAATATGGAGCTTTATGACCACATTTATGACAGTTATAACAATTAACATGTTGCATGAGTGAGTGTGTATGGATATATTCTCACTTGGAACTTGTATAAAGGATATTCCTTTCTTCTTGACCGATCCTCCTTCTATTTCTATACTGTTCTACGATTTTGAAATTTCGTAGAGTAAGAACCAGTCTTACGATTTCCTCCTGATTGATTCGTAGAGTTGAACTTGCCAGACTCTAAGACTCTTCGAGGTACGATCGTAGACTTAATTTTATTCTGCAATTTTACAAAACCCAGACAAGTTTGTGACCTGTTGTCCTTAGGAACAACAATCTGGTGAACAAGGATCGAACAACTTGGAATTATAGGTTCGACAAACTCTTTGGATTTTATAAACACAATGCCTCTATTTGAATAAGAAGCAATGTTATTGCTAGTGTCCACTGATTTTTCCACATTTGGGGTAGAAGATAGATCTCCAAACCCCAAACCTGATCTGTTAGAGACAGCTCTCTAACTTGTGATCAGTGAGTCCATAGATGAGGAAGAACGATTCCACATTGAGATTGTCTTTTCTAACTCCTCTATTTTAGAGGTAAGAGCAGACTCTCTCAGTGCATTGATTTCAGTTATCTTTTACAAATTTTCATTCTCAGCTCAAGTTTGGATAAAGAGACAGTGTGTCGTAAACAATTTTTAATTTTACGTCCACTTTCTCTTTCTCCTCCTAAAGAAGAGACTGGTCCTTTGATAGAACCCTGAATAGCTTCATGTATTTATACAGATCAAATGTTATATTATGCAAAGCTATTATAAGATCATCCATAGTAACATTTTGAGAGTTGAAGTTAAATATCTCACTAATATCGATCTCTCGACCATCAATGGTCATGTTGGAATCATCTTCAACCACCATTAAACATAGATTGGCTACTTGAGGTTCTTCATCATCACTTGAGTCTTAATTGGAGTTATTGTCAGAATTACTCTATGATCTTTCAGCTACAAAACCTCTTTCTTTCTTGTATTGTTTCTTGTGGCTTTTATATTCTTTCTTTCCATGAGACTTCTTTTTGTCCTTCTTGAGGTCTTCTCGTAGAGGTTTGATGCACTCTACGATATAATGGCCAAGCTTCTTACAGTTGTAGCACAGATCTTTATATTGTTCTCTGCTGCTACTGCCTTTGCTGAAGTTCTTCTTTGGTCTCCAGCTATTGCTCTTTCTCATGAACTTTCTTAGCCTTCAAGCAAGCAAAGCGATATCTTCATCTTCATCTACTTCTTCTTAATCATCATTATCCTCAGCTTCAGCTGGAGCTTTTGAGGGAGTTTTAGAAGCTTTAAGTGCAACTCCTTTGCCCTTTCTCTTACTCTCTAAAAGAGTCTCTGCTCTTTGATTTAGTTCAAGCTCATAGGTAAGGAGATTATCGTAGAGCTTCTGCATAGTCATCTAGTGTACATTCTTGGATTCTCGAATAGCAGTGGTCTTGTGAGGCCCCTAAATTCTCTACACTCCTTATAGCAGATTTGGTGCTCATGTGAGACTATTTAACTATAAATATTCCATAATATATAACTTCTATCTATCCAAGGTTCACAGTATCCCATAACAGATAATAGTTCTCATCAAACGTTAATTGTGTTTGGATACCCTCACTTGGATTTATAGATTCATATCTTATGGATATCTCTTTCATATCGATATTTCCTATCTATCTGACATTCACAGTATTAATGATAAGATTATTCTTGGAACTGAGGGGCGCATTCCGGTAAAGATGGCACCTTACCGGCACTCATTAAGTGTAACCTCAGCGCTTACAGAACTCCCAAGATCATTTAAATACCCTCATTCAGATGTATAGTTCATATAGATATTGTACTATATCAAGTACTATTTTCTAACTTAACTAAGAATGTAAATACAACGCAAGAGATGTAACAAAAGATGATATATATTTCATAAGCTTAAGTTTGGTTACAACATTCTCAATACTACGTTCTTATTATAACAAAGTCTTATAAGCTTGAATTTATTCAAAACAGTAATTAAAACTAATTAACACGGCCTTTTCCCTTGTCTGTCCCTGAAGTTCCGGGATTACCATCTAAAACTGCAAAGGAAAGTTTTATGCAAGGATGAGCTACAGAATGCTCAGCAAGTTTAATTTTAATAATATAAACACAAGGTGTTTGATTAGAAAGAAGTTCAAAAGCTTTTGCCAACTGAGGGTTCAATACATGAACCGTGTGTTCCAACCAGTTCTATAAGTCTTCAATGACTTAGAACAGCTTTGTTCAGATATCTTATAGGGGATCAGCCTAATCGAGATACCCTAAGAGTATGCATATCATCCTACTCGTGCCCAACATGCACTAGATGTCAATATATTTATGACGCCCCCAAATTCTCTACACTTCCTGTAGCAGATTTGGTGCTCACATGAAACTATTCAACTATAAATATTCCATAATATATAACTCTTATCTATCCAAGGTTCACAGTATCCCATAATAGATAATAGTTCTCGTCAGAATGATATCTGTGTTTAGATACCCTCACTTGGATGTATAAATTCATATCTTATGGATATCTCTTTTATATCGATATTCCCTATTTATCTGACATTCACAGTATCAATGATAAGCTTGTTCTTGGGACTGAGGGGTGCATTCCGGTAAAGATGGCACCTTACCGGCACTCATTAAGTGTAACCTCAGCGCTTACAGAACTCCCAAGATCATTTAAATACCCTCATTCAGATGTATAGTTTGTATGGATATTGTACTAACTTAGTACAACTATTCTAACAACTTAAAGATCAGAGTATAACACATTCGATATAATAAAGGATGATAATATATTTTATATCATTAAGTTCAGTTATATCGTTCTCAGTACTAAGTTATTACAACAAAGCCTTTAAAAGACTTAAATTTATACAAACAATAAAGTAAAACTATTTAACACGGTCGTTTCCCTTTGTTCGTCTCTGAAGTTCCGGGATTATCATTTAAGACTGTAAAAGAGATTATATGCAAGAATGAGCTACAAATGCTCAGCAAGTTTATTTAAAAACGTAAACACAATGTGTTTGAGTTGAAAGATGTCAAAGATGTATAACTGAGGGTTAAGTACATGAACCATGTGTTTCACTCAGTTCTATCAGTCTTCAATGACTTAGAACAGCTAGATTTCGGATATCTCGTAGGGGATCAGCCTACTAATATCCTAGGAGTATGCATATCATCTTACAATTTTATGTTAATATGTAATTGACGATTTACAACCTTACATAAAGGTGTTTCATTTATCAGTATAAGATGTCTTACCAAACAATTTAGTTTGACACAACAATTTAAGCTTCATCAAGCAATATATGAATAATGATTCATTTCTTAAGTTATGTTGAACAAGAAGCAATAACTTCACAATAAATGATAGCAAGATATAATATACTCGCTTAAATGTAACAAGGTTAGAAGACTTGCCTTAGCGTAACACGTTAAGTTCACGCTGTTTATCGACGTTGGATAGTCTATTTATGTCCATTCATATCAATAATAAACATTAGAATCTATAATAATACTTATCTAATTAAACTAGACAAGTTTCATAACGATTCGACGTCGATTCGGTATCTCGGTCGCGTCATTAGATAGCTAAACACATAGGTTTATTAATAAAACTTCATTTGGAAGCTTAAATATTAGTCTAGATAATTGAATTATTATTTATAACACTTTTAGAAGCTTGATATTATTTTTAAATAATTTTTACAAGCTTAGAAATATTTTTAAATGATTTAATTATCATTTAGAATATTTTTAAAACATTAATATGTTATTTAAATGATTTATTTATCATTTAGAATAATTTTAGATATTTAAAATATTATTTAAATGATTTATTTATCATTTATAATATTTTTAGAATGATATAATATTATTTAAATGATTTATTTTATCATTAATAATATTTTTAGAATTTATTTTATCATTTAAATGATGTAATTATTATTTATAATAACTTTTAAAACTTAGTTTAATATTTTAATGATTTATTTGTCATTTATAACATTTTCAAATACTTAGTATATTATTTAAAATGATTTATTTATCATTAATAATATTTGTAAATATTTAATATTTTATTTAATTATTACGTATAATAATTTTACTTTAATATTATTTTTTAAATAAT
Organism: Aralia elata; assembly: GCA_034770075.1. Taxonomy (NCBI): domain Eukaryota; kingdom Viridiplantae; phylum Streptophyta; class Magnoliopsida; order Apiales; family Araliaceae; genus Aralia; species Aralia elata. The sequence goes on along the minus strand of CM068385.1, from coordinate 31,579,875 downwards.
TAATATAATATTAAATGATTTAATATCATTAAGATAATTATTAAACGATTTATTAAAATTATTATTATTATCTAATTAAATTAAATAATAATTAAAATTTATGTAAAAGTATTAAAAGTTAATTATCATAATTAAAAATGAATTTTAGAATATAATTATTAATTATTAATATTTATTTAATATTTATTTCTAATTTATTTAATTATTTATATTTAATATGAATAGTAACTGTCGTTATAGGTGAATAGTGACAGAAAGTGTCACTATAGGTGTTCTTGGTGTTCTTGAGGCTGAAGAACACGTTGGTCAATGTCGAGCAGTGACCTTTGATCTCAAATTTCTCTTTGATGATTTAATATTTGTGTTTAATTCTTGTTTGTATTTATACTTAGCATGGCAGTGTCTAACGACATATGAAATTTAAGCTTAAACAACATCAATTGATGCTCTAACAATCTAGTCAAACTAGCATGATCGCGGCTGTTCTTGAGTTTCTGGGTTACCCAGAAACTCATCCGGCCTTAACAGTCAACGCTTTTTGACCAAGATTTCCGGCTTAATTATTTATTGTTCAGCGGTTTTGATGTTACCAGATTATTCTCTATATAGCATAAAACAATCCTAAGCATTTACTTTACGCAAAACACATCATTTCAGCAAGATCTGGGCAGTTTGAAAAACTTGTCAGACCTTGTCAGAACCTTCAAACGAATTCTGGGTTACCCAAAAATCAGTTTTCTGTTAGGTTTGTATAACGCGAGCATGCAATCAAATTACACAAATAGAGCGGAAGCGTGACAAAATCAGATTTTAAAATTTTATATAAACCATCACCATGATCTTTCTTTATGCACAATTATTAATTAAACAAAAGAGATGGAGAATAAGAACTATACCCTTGTAGAACAAAGCTTCCTCAGGTACAAGTTCAACTCCTAGTCCTTCGAGTTCTCCTTGAATTCAACGGTGTGATTCTTTCCTTTGATCAATGTTAGCCACCCAAGGAAGAACAAATATTCAAGAAGTTGGATGTTTGGCAAAACCCTAGTTTCTATCTCTATAGAAATTGTAAGTACTCTCCACAATTCTTATGCAAGAGTGTGTAACCCTAATCTATGATAAGACTTCTCTTCTTTATAGATGTAGGAAAACCCCTCCCCTAAACTATTTAGGATTAGGGTTTCTATTTCAATTAAACTCCTTTAATTATATTCCTAATCTAATTAGGAATTAATGAGAGAGAGTACTTCTATTAATTAATTCTCAATCCCTACTAGGAATTAAATAATAGTTATATTAATTAATTCCCAATCCCTATTACGAATTAAATAATAGTAATAGTAATAATAATAATAAGACTCCTCTTATTAATTTATATTTAATATTTCCAAAATATTAAATAATAAATATTAAGCTATTTAATTTATTCTATCTCCATAGATTAAATTAAACACACTTAACTTATTATTACAATTATGCCATTTACTTCTTAAATAAATATTTTTCTTTTGCGGTGTGACCCTTTAGGTTCTCCATATTAAACCGGTTGTGAATAAATCAATTAGAACAATTCTAATCTTATTTAAATAAATAAATTAAACTATTTAATTCATTTAAATAAATAATATTTATTCTACAATAAGGGTAAGCCCCCTTAGCGATCAACGACTTTCCAGATAATATAGATTTCAACATTAATCACAAAAGAACCTTTGAGTAAATAGTTACCGTGCAATTCAATCCTTCTACCATACAATGTCCCAATTAAATATAAGACATGGAATTTCTGTCAAGTCTTATTTTATTTAATTATATGTATTTCGATTCCCAAATGCCCAACTCTAAATAATGCAAATTAGAAACTCCTTTCTAATTTCATTCTGCCTTGGCCAAGGACTACTGAGTTATCATTTATCGAATCACATAGGACATTCACATCTTTTACTAGACGTGGTAGATTCTTTGTTGATCATTCACCTATCTCCATGTACAACTTATTATACCCAATCATACCCTTTGATATACCCTAAAGGTCTTAAGGGACATGTCAAAGTATAACTTATCATACACAAGATACTATGATGATCTCAAGTCTAAGGATCACTTGTACTACTATCACTAGAGGAATTCCTATTGACAGCCGAGTAAAACTCCATTAGGTATTCCTTAGCGAGTCACGTTCAGTGAACTTATTCTCCAATAAGCACCTACATACTTGCTTTAGTGTCTCCACACAAATGATTATGAGATCAATCATCCTCTTCATAAGAGCAAGCAACGTATGTACTAATCTATCCGGATTCACTAATCCCCTTTTTAGTAATCCAACTATTATGAACGATTTTAGTTTGTGAGCTATCTAGAATTTAGATCTCATTAGCATGATCACCATCATGATTCTAAAAACATTGCTCGAAACTATGGGTTTATCACATTTAATATAACAACACTATGTAGATAATATAAAATGCCTTTTAAGAAAATCAATTCTTTTATTAATAAATGAATAAGATTACAAAGTATATGCTACATCATATCAAATATGATTGGCTTGTGTGCATACTACTTTTATTTTCATGGTCGGTCAACGGGTTTTGACCATCAATATCTTCTAACTGAGAGATATTTTTACACTTCTACCAATAGGATATTATAGCTAACATGACATACTATCAATTCATGCTTTAAAACAGCTCTAACAAACAGTTTAAGCCGATCAAAAGCTCTGCCAAAATAGGCTGTCAGACTGTTCTTGACTACCAAGAACAGTTTGAGTTTTTCATTAACGACTGAGAATTTTGGATTTGCCTTGTAATTCGAATTTTTTTGAATATTAATGAATATATTATATTTTATTAATATTATTTTTGTGTTGCATGTTTAAAGGTTGTGTAACAACCTAGATTATGTGAATGTATGAAATTTTACGTGTTATAGTTTTATTTAAGTGAATAATTGATTTCCCGTAACGTCGCTAAATCACTATTCACGGGACACGTTTTCCTAGGCACTATTCATGCCATAATATTTTTGTGTCTTTTTTGATGTTGAATAACTTTGTTAATACGTGTGTACGTACGAATAACTTTTCCAAGCGGCAAAAATTTTATTTGAGCTGATACGTGATTTTATCCGTATCCGAAATGTATAATATGGGTGTTCCGAATAAATGGACAAATCCCATAATAATTATTTTTACCCATCCCAATAATTATGGTAATGCCCATTTTAATTATGGGTAGAATTATTGAGCAAATTGGGTACAAAAGTGGGAGTTTTCGGATATATTTTTGCGTATTTGTGTATTTATTTTGGCTTGTTACTCCAAGAGGGAACCAACCAAAACCCATCAACCAATCAAATGTTAGGAAAATGAGAAAGTTGGGGGAGTTGCCGGCAAGCCTCCTTGAGCCACAAACCCACTTATCCTAAAATTACTCCTCCACTCTCCCATCCCATTCAAACTATTCCAATTCTCTCTTGCATTCCATCAACACCATTCCATCAGCAGATAGAGAGAGAGAGGGGGGAAAAATATGCAGCAAGAAGGAAAAAGGAGGAAGTCGCCGAAAAAGGGAAAAAAGTCACCGGAAAAGAATGGAGGAAGAAGAAGAAGGCACAGGTGGAGGAAGAAGAAAATCCAAGTAAGAAGAACCCTCAAAATCAATCCTAGTCGAGCTTCTTAATCATCTAGGAAGGATTTACAGAGGTAAACACCAATCAAATCCTTTCCATTCGATTTCTTGTTAAGTTTTCAAGTTTTTCTTAGTTTTGAGCTCTTAAGCTTGTGGGTCGGATTTATGGCGATTCTTGGTGTTTTTATTTGTTATGATTGTTTGTAAATATTGTTAAGAGGTTATGTAAGTCATTAATAACATCAAAGTGAAACAAAAATGGAACAAATATGTACCTTTGCTTAATGGAACAAGAACAATGAACTTTGGACATGAACTTGGACATTCGGACCATTTTAGAGGACAGATTTTAGTAGAACCACGATTTCTTATTTGTTAATTTTATTTTTTGCTATAGTATTGTAGTTCCATGGGTTACGAAGCTAACCCAGTTGAAATGGAGTAAAAAGATATTAAAACGAAGATTTGGTGTTGATTTTGGTGCAAAACACCAAGAACATGAACATATTATAATAACTTTGTACTTTGGCTTAAGATTTGACCATGTTAATATTAATGAGTAGCTCTGCATTTTTGATATGTTGTAGTCCCATGAGTTAGGAGTCCATAGAGTCCGAAATGGACCAATTTGAACGTGTATTGAAGGAGTTATGAAGGTTGGAGTGACCGGAGGTCGGAATCGCGAACTGGGATCAAACCCAGAATCGGCTACTGGAGAGTGACGCCGCAACGTCACTCATAAGCCTAACAGTCGTCGCTGCAGCGAGGGGCAAAAGAGGGAAAGACCGGACCTCACGCCGCAGCGCCACATCCAAGTGTTTTGCTTGGCGCCGCAGCGACGCCACGTGGCAGCGGCGGGACACGAGACTCATGTCACAGCGTCAAGCCTATCAGGGGAAGACGGACACGGGCCTCACGCCACAGCGTGGGATCTAGTGTTAGGCTTGGCGCCGCAGTGCCAATGCCATGTCCGGACTGGGTCGGGCTGGCTAGACTTGAGCAGGTTTACTATTTTATACAAATGTTGTATATTGTTGCAAGTTTCATTACTCAAAATAAGTTATTACTTTCAAATTATACTAGTGGATTAATTATTGCAAATTACACCACGTCAAAGATAATTATTTATATTTGCACCTTGTGCATTTGAATTCATTATCTGTTGTTGAACTGTAAAGCATTTAAGTTCTTCATTCATGAACTGTTTAAGGAAATAGTCTACGCTATTTGTTTTCGGCTAGACATGTACAGGTTATTATTTTAAAAGCTATCTAAACCGGTTGTTGGTATGGATTCTTGGACTGAGAGAGCAACCCTTATTTAGGAGATTTTAATGTGTTGGTTATTTGATGCAGTCAGAGTTAAATCTTATGCATATACATAGGGTACGAGAGGCTGATCCCCTTGAGTACTACTGACGGGCCAGGCGTTTAAAAGGGTTAGTCGAATGACTGATCCTTTGGCCAAAAGGTTCATGGTCTATTGGACCACTCAGAAGTAAATAATCAATATTCATTATTTCATTTGAACTTTGATTATATTGTCAGCTATTTCTTCAATGTTCTTAAATTATTGAACTATGCAATTATTATTCTCATTCATTCATGATATATCCTCTTTATTCATTTTAAACTTGTTGAGCAAAGTAGTTGGTCACCCTTGCTATATCATGAACCTATTGCAGCTAAGCCGGGGAGTTCCAAAGCGGACAAAGGCAAAGGAGAGCTTAAGGAATAGTTATATGTACTATCCCGTTATGTAATCGTGGAATCGTTTTGTATTATTATTATATTCCGTGATGCATTTATTTAAGGTTATAGATCTTGGGATTGTAGTAAACCTTTTGTAATGAACAACATATGTTTATTTATTCCGCATTAGTTGATTAATGTTGTTTAGAGGTGTATGGATGTACTTTATCGTGAGCACCAAATTCGAGGTATTGGTACCTGAATTTGGGGGTGTCACAGGTTGGTATCAGAGCTTTAGGTTATAAACTTTAGGAATGCGAAACCTAGGTTATAACCTTAGTATTAAACTCGTATTGAGTACGTTAGGAGGAGAATCGAGGAAATTCATTTGGTAATCATATCTGGAGGTGGATTGTGGAAATCCATCGAGCCGAGTTGTGCATAATAAAATATCATTTCATTTTATCAATGAATATATTTTATGGTGACACTAACATCTTGTTGTCTATTTGTTCTTGTCTATGGCTGTAGGATGTCTGGGATGGGAAAGTCTAGTCGTGCTAGAGAGATAGAGTTCACAGACATTCATGTGGACGCAGGGTATTTAGTGGAGGTGTAGCACAGTGAGCCAGAGATGATGGACACTAGGGATGAGTCTGAGGCCGAGTATGGTTCTGAGGAGGAGCCAGTTACCGATGGAGTGCTGAGGCTGTTAAGCGATGAGGGAGAGGATGAGGACCCCGAGGAGGATCCAGTGATGAAGGATGATGAGCCACCTGAGTATGCAGATGGCATAGGCACTACTGCAAGTGATATCATCAAAGAGCTAACAAATAGGAATGAGGAGCTCGAGAATCGTGTAGCCCACTTAGAGGAGTAGAACTGATGAGTGAGTTTTACACCTACGAATTGAGTACGTTTGGCTTGATAATTTGTGAGTTCTTAAGTATTTTAAGTTAGTAATAGATATTTATAGTATTTTTATGTTATTTTGTAGGAATGAGCAAGGAAACGCAATCCGAACATCTTTTGGAGTACAACATGCGAGCAAATGCAAGAAGGGAAGATTGCAGGGCTTTTAACACTAGGTTGGATGTATGTTCTTGGTTTGGAACTTGGATTTTATTGTAGATCTACTCCTTAGCTTTCCGGAACATCTTGAATCGTCACAATCGGAGTTCGGATGAGAAAGTAATGATCGTTTTCCCAACGGACGTTGAACCTCAAAGTTTGGAGTTGTCATTTGCATAGCACTCACTTCAAGCCCAATTTCGACTTTGATTCAGCCTGAATCTCTCTATTCTCAAAGAATGAAAGTTGTAGATCTCGTCGAGAGCTTCGATTTGATATGTGGCAGGCCTCATAACTCCTCCCGGATCAAATGTTATGACCATTTTACCAACTGATGCTGCAGCAGAATTTTGTCTGGCGCGGGCGCGCCGGTTCCTAGTGTATTTTGGGCGCGGCCGCGCTGGTCTGCAGAAGGAAAAACGTAGTTTCTGGCATTTGGGCGTGGGCTCGCTGCTTTCTAGGCCAAATATGGGCGCGGCCGCGCTGGGTCGGGTTTTTAAAAAGCTTATTTTTGACATGCATTGAATGGAACAAGGATTGTAACTTCTAATTGGTTTAGGACTTTAACTAGAACCTATAAATACATGATGTGAGGCATAGAGTGAGGGAGATTTTGCTACTTTTTGCTAACCCTAGTTTGGGAGAAAGAGAGGGAGGCATGAAGCAATTGAGCAAGCAAGAAGGATTCATCACAAGAGTTGAAGGAGAGACTCAAGGATTGCAATTACAGATTTTATTCTCTTCCCTAATCTCTTATTTTGTATTCTTGAATGCTTTATCAATTGTGGATTAAGGATTTTAATTCAATCATGAACTAATTTCTTTTTAAGATTACAATGGATCTTATTGCGTAGCTTTTATTGTTATGCTTCCTTATTAATTATTATTGATTATTATCGGGTTGTCTATTATGATTTGTGATTAATTACTTAATTGTTTGATCAACAATTACCGTGGTAATCTATATGAACTCGAGAGATGGATTATAGATTTAGACCTAATCATAATAGCATGTGATTGTGTATTCTGTTGTCGATGGAATTCATGATTTGTGTTTAGGATAATGATATACCTATACGCCGCATGTAATCTGAAAGAGAATCTGAGCTTTAAATCCTTTTTAATTGTAATTCACATAGAGATATAGTGAATTAGTTAACTAGGGTGTTCATCTTAATTTCTATCTTTTGTGAATTTAAGTTGATTCGTTTATGATACATCGAGAGATGATTATAAATATTGATGAGTTCTTGATTAACAATCCGGAATAATTAATATAATTTAACAGGAAGTGTATTAATTCAAGTGAAACATTAAGGGAAATTGTAATCTTAAGCCTTTTTATCTGAATTAAATTCTTGGTAGTTAGTAATTAGTTAGTTTAGTACTTTATTTTCAAAATTCAAAATCTTTTATCGAATTGTTTAAATAAAATTAATTTGATTAAAAGTTAGTATTTGGTAATTATTATTAAATAATTCTCTGTGGGTTCGACACTCTCTTATCACTTTATTACTTGTTGACCGTGTACACTTGCACGTATTTATTGATTGCTAAATCGACAAACAAGTTTTTGGCGCCGTTGCCGGGGAATTAGTTTAATAATTTTTGCCATCATTAACTTTAATCAAATTAGTCTTAATTTAATCATTTTATTTTTATTTTAATTCTCTTCCTATATTTTTCTCTTTTTAGGTACACCATGGCGGACTACGACTATCAATGGCCTTATACGAGAATGATTCAGCCAAGAGCGGTAGGGATTTATGAATTCGATGAATTGTCAGCACCGATTGAGACACTTTCGAGGATGATTGACGCTTTTGCAGTACAACGTATTCAAAGTGTGGCGGTAATTTGTGATTATTGTGCTGGAAATCATCCGAGTCATCAATGCGCCATCAATTTAAAGTCGATGCAGTATGGTGGTAATTTCGGCGATTACCCCAACAGTTATGCCTATCCGAACAACTATAATCAAGATTGGCGGTATCATCCGGATTTTTCATGGAGCCATAATAATCAAGTCCAAATCTTTGCTCCAAGCCAATCATACACTCCAGAATTTCAGGATTCAGCCTATCTACATGAAGAAGAAAGGAAACTGAGTTTGGAGGAGGCCTTGGCGAAGTTTATTACAGCTACGGACAAAAGAATGAGTGATCAAGATCAGCTGTTGAACTTAGTGGATTTAAATATAAAAAGCCAAGCAGTGTCGATTCGAAATCTTGAGAACCAGATGGGACAGCTTATCAACGCCTTCAAGAATAGTTATCATTGTGCATGGCCCAGTGATGTGGTTCTCGAGACTGATGGATTGCCTGCGCCAAAGCTGCAATCGGACGTGCTAATTGATGATAATTCTGATATAGAGGAGAATAGTGGGGATAAAGAAAATATAGCCGAAGACGGTCTAGTCGTGAGTTTCAACGCGGATGTACCGATTTTGTTAGTGCCCCATGTACCTTTTCCACCGAAGTTCAAGAATCCAGTCAGTTTTGCAAAACCGTGTCCACTTGGTAGTCATGTCCTTGGTAAAGCTCTTTATGACATGAGAACTAGGACTGCATTACAACCATGGTGGGATGAGAGAGAGGAGATAGAAGAAGAGCCCGTGGTGTTTGACAAGATTCAATGCCCTAATCTAATCACAAACACAACGGAGGAAGCACCTAGCTATTGGACAGTCATAATTAGGAACCAATCTACAAAAAGCAAACTAGGTGACTTTGAAACAATGGCCCCTACTGCAGCAAAACCTTCAAAAGTTACATTGCTACTAATGGATGGAGGGTTCCTCAATTTTCGAAGGGGAATTGGATAGTAAATGGTGAAGTCGGGCTGACGACTTTAAAACAAGCGCTTCTTGGGAGGCAACCCAAGTTTAATTTTTATTTTTTATTTTTTTTATTTATTTTATTAGGTTTCATAGTAGTTAATAAATTTTGCTTCTAATGTGTTTACAGGTTATTCGAGTCTAATTTAAGTGCAATCCCTTATTCATTCCAATGTGCCTAGCCTATTCTTTAGACTTATCAGACAAGGAGGAAGATTGCTATATTTTCAGGGAAGTCCTTTGCTTTACTTTTTCCTATCTTAGCCATTGAGGACAATGTCTGGTTTAAGTTTGGGGGTGTGGTCTTGTTTTGTGTTATTTATTTTAGTTTATTAAGGTTGCATGTTAGTTAGTATGTTTTAGGATAGATGAGCAATGGTTTGATTTGAATTTGATTATGGCCAATGATAAGAAAAAAATGGATTAATTTTTTTTAACTCTTGTGAAGTTGAGAAACATGCTTAGTTTATATTTTGACTTATAAGTTGGGTTGACACTATTTGCGATCTTTTTGAACTTCAAAGCACATATCCATCTGTTTAGCTAGTTGTGTCTTAAAGAAAAAAATTTAGTTGAATACTTGTGAAAGATATCATTGAAACTTTAAAATCTTAGTTGAGCCTCAGTCAAAGCGAAATTTAGGCATTAACATAAGTTTGGGGGAAATCTTGGGTTATTGAAAATTTTAAAAATTGTGAAACCTTCCTGAGTTAGAATGAATCATGTGGTGGGTTGAGATGGAGCGTAAAACGCACTCACCCATAAACACAAGCACGAGAAGGAGCGTAAAACGCACTCGTGCGAGAGAAAACGAGAGGGAGCGTAAAACGCACTCGTTCAATGGGAAGTGAGATGGAGCGTAAAACGCACTCACTAAAAAGGAAAGAAAAAAATAAAAGAAAATTTGTGTTTTGAATTACTTGGGAAGGGTTCAAGTGTGCTTAAATGTATGAAATATCTTTTTGATCCTTTAAATTTTATGTTTTACCTTTATTAGCGGAGATTGATGTGAAAGCAGGTTTTTAGAGTTGATTTGAAAATCTTTTATGAGTATTTGATTATATGATCTAGTGTGAGTTATGGCTAATTGAACATTTGGATGCACACACACGCACTTAAAGGATCATGAGTAGTTGAGGAACTGATAATTAGGTTGAAATTTTAGGCTTTGCATGTTTCGAATTTTTTTTTGAGTTAACATTAGAAGAAATCTTTGAGGCTATTATGCAAATTTGTATTGATTCATTGCTCGAGTCGTGTGAGTTGTTATTTAGAATTAGTCGATATAGTTGTTCTTCTTAGTGTTTGCTTGAGGACAAGCAAAGATTTAAGTTTGGGGGTATTTGATGAGGGAGTTTTACACCTACGAATTGAGTACGTTTGGCTTGATAATTTGTGAGTTCTTAAGTATTTTAAGTTAGTAATAGATATTTATAGTATTTTTATGTTATTTTGTAGGAATGAGCAAGGAAACGCAATCTGAACATCTTTTGGAGTACAACATGTGAGCAAATATAAGAAGGGAAGATTGCAGGGCTTTTAACACTAGGTTGGATGTATGTTCTTGGTTTGAAACTTGGATTGTATTGTAGAGCTACTCCTTACCTTTCCGGAACATCTTGAATCGTCACAATCGGAGTTCGGATGAGAAAGTAATGATCGTTTTCCCAACGGACGTTGAACCTCAAAGTTTGGAGTTGTCATTTGCATAGCACTCACTTCAAGCCCAATTTCGACTTTGATTCAGTCTGAATCTCTCAATTCTCAAAGAATGAAAGTTGTAGATCTCGTCGAGAGCTTCGATTTGATATGTGCCAGGCCTCGTAACTCCTCCCGAATCAAAAGTTATGACCATTTTACCAACTGATGCTGCAGCAGAATTTTGTCTGGCGCGGGCGCGCCGGTTCCTAGTTTATTTTGGGCGCGGCCGCGCTGGTCTGCAGAGGGAAAAACTTAGTTTCTGGCATTTGGGCGCGGGCTCGCTGCTTTCTAGGCCAAATATGGGCGCGGGCGCGCTGGGTCGGGTTTTTAAAAAGCTTATTTTTGACATGCATTGAATGGAACAAGGATTGTAACTTCTAATTGGTTTAGGACTTTAACTAGAACCTATAAATACATGATGTGAGGCATAGAGTGAGGGAGATTTTGCTACTTTTTGCTAACCCTAGTTTGGGAGAAAGAGAGGGAGGCATGAAGCAATTGAGCAAGCAAGAAGGATTCATCACAAGAGTTGAAGGAGAGACTCAAGGATTGCAATTACAGATTTTATTCTCTTCCCTAATCTCTTATTTTGTATTCTTGAATGCTTTATCAATTGTGGATTAAGGATTTTAATTCAATCATGAACTAATTTCTTTTTAAGATTACAATGGATCTTATTGCGTAGCTTTTATTGTTATGCTTCCTTATTAATTATTATTGATTATTATCGGGTTGTCTATTATGATTTGTGATTAATTGCTTAATTGTTTGATCAACAATTACCGTGGTAATCTATATGAACTCGAGAGATGGATTATAGATTTAGACCTAATCATAATAGCATGTGATTGTGTATTCTGTTGTCGATGGAATTCATGATTTGTGTTTAGGATAATGATATACCTATACGCCGCATGTAATCTGAAAGAGAATCTGAGCTTTAAATCCTTTTTAATTGTAATTCACATAGAGATATAGTGAATTAGTTAACTAGGGTGTTCATCTTAATTCTATCTTTTGTGAATTTAAGTTGATTCGTTTATGATACATCGAGAGATGATTATAAATATTGATGAGTTCTTGATTAACAATCCGGAATAATTAATATAATTTAACAGGAAGTGTATTAATTCAAGTGAAACATTAAGGGAAATTGTAATCTTAAGCCTTTTTATCTGAATTCAATTCTTGGTAGTTAGTAATTAGTTAGTTTAGTACTTTATTTTCAAAATTCAAAATCTTTTATCGCATTGTTTAAATAAAATTAATTTGATTATGAGTTAGTATTTGGTAATTATTATTAAATAATTCTCTGTGGGTTCGACACTTTTTTATCACTTTATTACTTGTTGACCGTGTACACTTGCACGTATTTATTGATTGATAAATCGACAAACAAGTTTTTGTTTCGAATTTTTTTTCCTTGAGTTAACATTAGAAGAAATCTTTGAGGCTATTATACAAATTTGTATTGAGTCATTGCTCGAGTCATGTGAGTTGGTATTTAGAATTAGTTGTTATAGTTGTTGTTTTTAGTGTTTGCTTGAGGACAAGCAAAGATTTAAGTTTGGGGGTATTTGATGAGTGAGCTTTACATCTACGAATTGAGTACGTTTGGCTTGATAATTTGTGAGTTCTTAAGTATTTTAAGTTAGTAATAGATATTTATAGTATTTTTATGTTATTTTGTAGGAATGAGCAAGGAAACGCAATCCGAACATCTTTTGGAGTACAACATGTGAGCAAATGCAAGAAGGGAAGATTGCAGGGCTTTTAACACTAGGTTGGATGTATGTTCTTGGTTTGAAACTTGGATTGTATTGTAGAGCTACTCCTTACCTTTCCGGAACATCTTGAATCGTCACAATCGGAGTTCGGATGAGAAAGTAATGATCGTTTTCCCAACGGACGTTGAACCTCAAAGTTTGGAGTTGTCATTTGCATAGCACTCACTTCAAGCCCAATTTCGACTTTGATTCAGTCTGAATCTCTCAATTCTCAAAGAATGAAAGTTGTAGATCTCGTCGAGAGCTTCGATTTGATATGTGGCAGGCCTCGTAACTCCTCCCGGATCAAAAGTTATGACCATTTTACCAACTGATGCTGCAGCAGAATTTTGTCTGGCGCGGGCGCGCCGGTTCCTTGTGTATTTTGGGCGCGGCCGCGCTGGTCTGCAGAGGGAAAAACTTAGTTTCTGGCATTTGGGCGCGGGCTCGCTGCTTTCTAGGCCAAATATGGGCGCGGCCGCGCTGGGTCGGGTTTTTTAAAAAGCTTATTTTTGACATGCATTGAATGGAACAAGGATTGTAACTTCTAATTGGTTTAGGACTTTAACTAGAACCTATAAATACATGATATGAGGCATAGAGTGAGGGAGATTTTGATACTTTTTGCTAACCCTAGTTTGGGAGAAAGAGAGGGAGGCATGAAGCAATTGAGCAAGCAAGAAGGATTCATCACAAGAGTTGAAGGAGAGACTCAAGGATTGCAATTACAGATTTTATTCTCTTCCTTAATCTCTTATTTTGTATTCTTGAATGCTTTATCAATTGTGGATTAAGGATTTTAATTCAATCATGAACTAATTTCTTTTTAAGATTACAATGGATCTTATTGCGTAGCTTTTATTGTTATGCTTCCTTATTAATTATTATTGATTATTATCGGGTTGTCTATTATGATTTGTGATTAATTGCTTAATTATTTGATCAACAATTACCGTGGTAATCTATATGAACTCGAGAGATGGATTATAGATTTAGACCTAATCATAATAGCATGTGATTGTGTATTCTGCTGTCGATGGAATTCATGATTTGTGTTTAGGATAAAAATATACCTACACGCCGCATGTAATCTGAAAGAGAATCTGAGCTTTAAATCCTTTTTAATTGTAATTCACATAGAGATATAGTGAATTAGTTAACTAGGGTGTTCATCTTAATTCTATCTTTTGTGAATTAAAGTTGATTCGTTTATGATACATCGAGAGATGATTATAAATATTGATGAGTTCTTGATTAACAATCCGGAATAATTAATATAATTTAACAGGAAGTGTATTAATTCAAGTGAAACATTAAGGGAAATTGTAATCTTAAGCCTTTTTATCTGAATTCAATTCTTGGTAGTTAATAATTAGTTAGTTTAGTACTTTATTTTCAAAATTCAAAATCTTTTATCGAATTGTTTAAATAAAATTAATTTGATTAAAAGTTAGTATTTGGTAATTATTATTAAATAATTCTCTGTGGGTTCGACACTCTCTTATCACTTTATTACTTGTTGACCGTGTACACTTGCACGTATTTATTGATTGCTAAATCGACAAACAAGAACCAGGATCACCAGGACCGAGAGGAGCAGTACAGGTCATTAACATATCAAACTTTGGGGGAAAAGGCTGAGTTAACCCAGAAGCTGTAGGAAAAGGACCAGAGGATTGTCGAGCTAGAGGCAGAGGTCCACGGTCGGTGTGGGACTTCTATTCAGCTTGGTGTGATTGTTTATGACCTCTTAGAGAGGAATGTGGTTTTAGTGGGACAGATAAAGCGGGTAGAGGATCAGCTGGAGACTACTCGTCTAGAGAGAGATGAGGCTATAGAGCAGTTGGCAGCCCTGACTGTAGAGATTGATTCCCTCAGGTTAGGCTTGGCCACTTCCATTGACAGGCTGAGGGATAGGGTGAGAGGTACCCCAGGGATGAGGGGAGCAGCAGGCGCGTGATTAGGCGCCGAGTGGTTGACAGGCTGGCTCGACGGGAGCTCAGGGTTGCAATCCGCCGCAACAGGTGGTGATGTGTTATCTTTAGCATTTTGTTCGCAGTAGGTCCCAATTTTGTTATAATAGGGGCATACTTATGTTGTAAATCCCTATGCTTGTAGCGTGCATGGGATAGTATTGAACCTCAATTTTGTTCCTGATAGAGGGGTGGAAGGTTATTATTCCCCAATTTTGTTCTTTAGGTGATAGTTAGTGGTTGGTAGGCCATGCCCTTTAGCGTTTATAGAAGTACGCCACATGTTGAGTCTGGTTGTATTAAAACAGTGGTGTATGATTATAAATGCAGTTGCTTTTAAATCAAACGTGTTTGATAGATGCTTTTACTTTTAATTGTTGACTTAAATGACTCTTTACATACGGCATAAATCTATTAGTAAAAGCCGGCGGTTTTCTTTTATCAGATCATGCCTCCAAGAAGACAGCCACGAAACCAAAGGGTTGAGGAATCGATTAATAACACTTAGGGTTATCCAGACCCAATGAGGGCGTTTGCTGAGTTACTGGCAGAAGTCATGCGAAATAGACCCCCACCTATTGGAGAACAGCTGGAGCGGTAGTCCGCGCAACATTTGGCTAGCTTCAAGGATTTTAAGCTAGTAGGACTTCCCGAGTTCAAGGGAACACTAGACTCGATTGAAGCCTAAATCTGGATCGAAGAAATAGAAAAAGTGTTCGAGGTTGCAAAGGTGGCCGAAGAACAGAAGATATGGTTCGCCACCTTTATGATGAAAGGTGAAGTGAACTATTGGTGGAAGGCCAACAAAGGACGTGCGAGAGATGGTGTGATACCATAGGAACGTTTCAAGGAGCTATTCTTCGAGAACTTTTTCCCACAGAGTATGCAGTGGAACATGGAGGTGAAGTTCCTGGAGCAGGGGACCATGTCAGTCGCGGAGTACGCGGCAAAATTTAATGAGTTAGCCCGATTTGCACTTCACCAGGTAGACACTGAAGCTAGAAAGGCAAGGAGATTTGAATTAGGCCTGAAGCCGTGGGTGTACAGTAGGGTGGCAGTTTTAAGGATTGACACATTTTCTACGCTATTGGAAAGGGCCATCATCGCCGAAGGAGGCAACGAGACTCTAGCAAAGTTCAATCAAGAAAAAAAGAAGGGTCACAAAAGAGGCAAGGGAGGAAGCAGCGAGGGAAGTAACCCGAATAAAAGGAAATGGAACGAGAGCCAATCTTCTGGTGGCAACAAGTCCGGAGGAGAGGTTAAGAAAGGTAATAAGTGCAATAATTGTGGAAAGAATCACTCTGAAGAGTGCATGAAAGGAAAAGGAGTTTGTTTCAACTGTGGGCAACAGGGGCACTTTGCTCCTCAGTGCCCAAAGGGAAAGAAAGCAGGATGTTTCTCATGTGGAGCATCAGATCATCAAATCAAGGATTGTCTGAAAAGGAAGGGGGATGCAACAACTGGCAATAGGAACAACAACAATAGCAACAACATCAACAGGCTGAACATTGGAGGGCCAGCTAGCCAAACCAACAGGCCCACAGCATGCACTTTCAACATGACAGTGCAGGATGCGGTGGAGTCGAAGGACGTGGTGTCAAGTATTATTTCGATCAATAGTATCAGTGCTTATATATTATTTGATTCGGGTGCTACCTGTTCGTTTGTTTCGGAAGATTTTGCTAAACGGTTAAATTTACCTCGTGAGAAATTAGAGAATCCAATGAATGTGGAAGTAGCTAATAAGGAAGTTATTCCTGTGGAACATATTCATAGAAATTGTTATGCTGAGATAAATGGGCATAAACTGAGCGTAGATTTAATTCCGATACGACTAGGAGAATTTGATGTAATTCTTGGGATGGATTGGTTGTCTAGTCACGGGGCTGTGATTGACTGCCAGAGGAAATGTATACACCTGAAGACTCCAGATAAGTCGAGGGTTGTATTCTATGGAAGTAAATAGCCTAGACAATCCCATTGTCTGACGATAATGCAAGCAAGGAGATTGCTCAGAAAAGGTTGTATAGGTTATATGGCTCACGTGGTTGATACTCGAAGAGTAGGGAGCGAGTTGGGTCAGATACCTGTAGCAAGGGAATTCCTAGATGTTTTCCCAGATGAGTTACCTAGTTTACCACCAGACAGAGAGATCAAGTTCATAATTGATTTAGTACCGGGGACAACACCGATATCGAAGGCACCCTACAGGATGGCACCGGTAGAGATGAAGGAACTAATGGTTCAACTGCAGGAGTTGCTAGATAAGGGGTATATTCGTCCAAGTGTATCTCCATGGGGAGCACTAGTACTATTTGTAAAGAAGAAAGACAGATCGCTGAGGCTTTGTATCGACTATCGAGAGTTAAACAAAGTCACGATTAAGAACAAGTATCTGCTGCCCAGAATCGATGATTTATTTGATCAATTGAAGGAAGCAAAATACTTTTCGAAGATTGACTTGAGGACGGGGTATTACTAACTGAAGGTGAGAAAAGAGGATATTCCAAAGACAGCATTCAGAACTCGATATGGACACTTTGAGTTTTTGGTGATGTCATTTGGGCTGACGAACGCGCCAGCAGCATTTATGGACATGATGAACAGAGTGTTCAAGCAATACCTAGATAAATTTATTGTCGTTTTCATAGATGACATTTTAGTCTACTTGAAGACGGAGGAGGAACACGTCGAGCATTTGAGGATAGCCCTAGAAACGGTGAGAAGGGAGGAGCTATATGCAAAGTTTTCCAAGTGTGAATTTTGGCTACAAAGGGTGCAATTTTTGGGGCGCGTAATTGACAAGGATGGTGTATCAGTAGATCCTACCAAGGTAGAAGCAATAATAAACTAAAAGCAGCCAAGGACACCAACAGAAGTTCGAAGCTTCTTAGGATTAGCGGGTTACTATCGGAGATTTATTTAAAACTTTTCAAAGATAGCGACACCGTTGACAAATTTGACGAGGAAAACTGTGAAGTTCGTATGGACGGATAAGTGCGAAGAGAGTTTCTTGGAGTTAAAGAAGAAACTTAGTGAAGCACATGTGTTATCACTGCCAGATAATGCAGGGGGATTTGTGGTGTATAGTGATGCGTCACACAAAGCCCTTGGGTGCGTATTGATGCATTATGGGAAGGTCATTGCGTACGCGTCACGACAGCTGAAGGACTATGAGAAGGGGTATCCGACTCATGACCTGGAACTAGCGGCAATGGTGTTTGCTCTAAAGATTTGGAGGCACTATCTGTATGAGGAAAAGTGTGAGATATACACAGACCACAAAAGTCTGAAGTATATCTTCACTCAGAAGGAACTAAACATAAGGTAGAGGCGATGGTTGGAGTTAATCAAGGACTACGATTATGAGATTCTATACCACCCCGGTAAGGCCAATGTAGTAGCTGATGCTCTAAGTAGGAAGGGCAGAGATAAGTTGATGATGCTAACAGCTCAAGAAGAACTGATCAAGGATATGGAAAAACTAGAGTTGGAAGTCAAGTATTCGACGGATGCAGACGAGAAACTGTTCGCAGTGGAGGCGAGTACGACTTTATTAGACAAGATAAAGGAGGCTCAAGAAAAGGATGATGAATATATCTCCATAAGGAAGCGAATCTCAGAAGGGGAGGAATTGAAGTACAAGACTGATAGCATGAGACTGCTAAGGTTTGAAAGGAGAATCTGGATACCGATGGTTCCGGAGTTAAGGGAAGAGATTCTGCAGGAAGCTCATTCTACAAGGTATTCGATACACCCTGGTAATACCAAGATGTATCAGGATTTGCGCCAACACTTCTGGTGGCCGAACATGAAGAGGGAGGTTGCGGAATGTGTTGGACGATGTTTAACATGTCAGAGGGTAAAAGCAGAACATCAGAAACCGAGTGGACTGCTACAACCGCTAGAGATTCCGGAGTGGAAGTGGGAGCATATCACGATGGATTTTGTGACGGGGCTTCTGCCAACTCAGAAGGGTTACAACGCGATCTAGGTGATCGTGGATCGTTTAACTAAATTGACACATTTTCTATCGATTAAGATAAGGTACAATCTGGAGCAGCTAGCAAAGTTATATGTGAAAGAGATTGTGTCACGACTTGGGATGCCGATATCTATTATGTCTGACAGAGATCCGCGTTTCACGTCAAATTTCTAGAAGAGCTTACAAGAAAGGTTGGGAACTCAATTGAGGTTAAGTACGGCATATCACCCTCAAACGGATGGGCAAAGCGAACGAACGATTCAGACGCTGGAGGACATGCTTAGAGCATGCATGATAGATTTTAAAGGCAGCTGGGATGATCACCTACCATTGGTGGAGTTTGCCTATAATAACAGTTATCATGCGAGTATTGGCATGCCGCCATACGAAGCATTATACAGAAGGAAGTGTCAAACACCTTTGTGTTGGGACGAAGTCGGTGAACGGAGACTGTTAGGACCTAAATTAGTGCAGCAGACTGTGGATGTCGTCAAGGTGATAAGAGCTTGATTAGTAGCGGCTTAGGATCGACAAAAGAAATACGCTGATTTACATCGTCAGAAACGAGACTTTGAAGTTGGCAACTTTGGTTTTTGAAGGTATCTCCCTAGAAGGGGAAGATCAGATTTGGAAAAAAGGGGAAATTAAGTCCCAGGTTCATAGGACCTTTTGAAGTCTTAAAGAGGGTAGGTGAAGTGGCGTACGAGGTAGCTCTACCTCCTGAACTTGAGCATATTTATAATGTGTTCCACGTTTCTGTATTACGACCATATAAACCCGACTACAAGCATGTGATATCCTATGAACTGATTCAAGTTGAGCGAGACTTGTCATATGAAGAGATTCTTGTCCAGATATTAGATAAGAAAGAGCAGACGTTAAGAAATAAGGTCATCCATTCGGTCAAAGTACTTTGGAGGAACCACGCAGCTGAAGAAGTCACGTGGGAGCTAGAAGAGAAGATGAGGAAGAATTATCCGCATCTTTTTGAGTGAACCCTGTTAGGTTTGTATATAGCGCGAACATGCAATCAAATTACATAAATAGTGCTGAAGCGCGATAAAATCGGATTTTAAAATTTTATACAAACCATCACCAAGATCAATCCTTGTGCCCAATTAACGATATAAACAAAAAGAAAGAGAATAAGAATTATACCCTCGTAGAACAAAGCTTCATCGGGTACAAGTTCAACTCCTAGTCCTTCGTGTTCTCCTCGAATTCTACAGTATGATTCCTTCCTTTGATCAACGTTAGCCACCCAAGTGTTTGGCCTCTAGAGGTGATCCACCAAGGAAGAACAAGTATTCAAGAAGTCGGGTATTTGGCAGAACCCTAGTTTCTATCTCTATAGAAATTGTAAGTACTCTCCACAATCTAATCCAAGAATGTGTAACCCCAATCTATGATAAGACCCCTCTTATTTATAAATATAGGAATAACCCTTCCCTGAACTATTTAGGATTAGGGTTTGTATTATAATTAAACTCCTTTAATTAATAATGCTCCTAATCCAATTAGGAATCTATGAGAGAGTACTTCTATTAATTAATTCTCAATCCCTATCAGGAATTAAATAATAGTAAAAGTAATAATAATAAGACTCCTCTTATTAATTTATATTTAATATTTCCAAAATATTAAATAATAAAAATTAAGCTATTTAATTTATTCTATCTCCATAGAGTAAATTAAATACACTTAACTTATTATTACAATTATGCCATTTACTTCTTAAATAAATATTTTTCTTTTGCGGTGTGACCCTTTAGATTCTCCATATTAAACCGGTTGTGAATAAATCAATTAGAACAATTCTAATCTTATTTAAATAAATAAATTAAACTATTTAATTCATTTAAATAAATAATATTTATTCTACAATAAGGGTAAGCCCCCTTAGCGATCAACGACTTTCCAGATAATATAGATTTCAACATTAATCACAAAAGAACCTTTGAGTAAATAGTTACCGTACAATTCAATCCTTCTACCATACAATGTCCCAATTAAATATAAGACATGGATTTACTGTCAACTCTTATTTTATTTAATTATATGTATTTCGATTCCCAAATGCACAACTTTAATTAATGCAAATTAGAAACTCCTTTCTAATTTCATTCTGCCTTGGCCAAGGACTACTGAGTTATCATTTATCGAATCACATAGGACATTCACATCTTTTACTAGACGAGGTAGATTCTTTATTGATCATTCACCTATCTCCATGTACAACTAATTATACCCAATCATACCCTTTGATATACCCACAAGGTCTTAAGGGACATGTCAAAGTATAACTCATCATACACAAGATACTATAGTGATCTCAAATCCAAAGATCACTTGTACTATTATCACTAGAGGAATTCCTATTAACAGACGAGTAAAACTCCATTAGATATTCCTTAGCGAGCCACGTTCAGTGAACTTATTCTCCAATAAGCACCTACATACTTGCTTTAGTGTCTCCACACAAATGATTATGAGATCAATCATCCTCTTCCTAAGAGCAAGCAACGTATGTACTAATCTATCCGGATTCACTAATCCCCAATTTAGTAATCCAACGATTAGGAACAATTTTAGTTTGTGAGCTATCTTGAATTTAGATCTCATTAGCATGATCACCATCATGATTCTAAAAGCATTACTCAAAACTATGGGTTTATCACATTTAATATAACATCACCATGTAGATAATATAAAATGCCTTTTGAGAAAATCAATTCCTTTATTAATAAATGAATAAGATTACAAAGTATATGCTACATCATATCAAATATGATTGGCTTGTGTGCATACTACTTTCAATCTCCCACTTGCACTAAAGCCAATCGCCATGGTATCTAATACCCATCTTCTCTAAGTGACGATCAAACTGCTGTTGAGCTAAAGCTTTAGTAAATGGATCTGCATTGTTGTCTTGAGAGTCCAGACGCTCTAGGGTGACATCTCCTCTTTCAATGATCTCTCTAATCAAATGAAACCGCCGCAACACGTGTTTGGATTTCTGATGAGACCTGGGTTCCTTAGCTTGCGCAACAGCTCCATTGTTGTCACAGAATAAAGGTACTGCTCCTCTAATGCTAGGAACCACTCCAAGTTCAGTTATGAACTTCTTCATCCAAACAGCTTCCTTTGCAGCTTCACTTGCAGCTATGTACTCTGCCTCTGTCACTAAATCAGCAACTGTTTGCTGCTTGGAACTTTTCCAACTCACTGTGCCACCGTTTAAGGTATACACGTACCCTGAAACGGATTTATTGTCATCTTGGTCCGTTTGAAAACTTGAGACTGTATAGACCTCTAGTTTCAATTCAGACCCACCGTAGACAAGAAATACATCCTTAGTTCTTCTCAAGTATTTTAGGATGTTTTTCACTGCCTTCTAGTGCTCTTCTCCTGGATTCGACTGATATCTGCTTGTTACACTAAGTGCATGAGCGACATCTGGTCTAGTACATATCATACCGTACATGATAGATCCTATTGCGAAAGCATAAGGAATCTTACTCATCCGGTCTCTCTCCCCAGGTGTCTTTGGGGCCTGTTTATTGAAGAGATGTATTCCATGGCTCATCGGCATGAGACCTCTTTTGGAATCTTCCATGCTAAACTTCTTTAGCATCGAATCAATGTACTTTCCTTGGGTCAAGCCTAGCATCCTTTTAGATCTATCTCTATAGATCTTTATCCCCAAAATATAGGATGCCTCACCCAAGTCCTTTATGGAGAAGTGTTTAGATAACCAAATTTTAATCGACTGTAGCATAAGAACATCATTCCCTATCAGTAATATGTCATCAACATATAATATAAGGAATGAAACAACGCTCCGACTAACCTTCTTGTGCACACAAGGTTCATCCTCATTTTTGATAAAATCAAACCTTTTGATTATCTCATCAAAATAGATGTTCCATCTTCGAGAAGCTTGCTTCAACCCATAAATGGATCGTTGTAGCTTACATACTTGGTTTGTTCCAACCGTTGAAACAAAACCCTCTGGCTGTATCATATATACATTCTCCTCAAGCTCTCCATTGAGGAAGGCTGTTTTCACATCCATTTGCCAGATCTCGTAGTCATAATAAGCTGCAATCGCAAGCAAAATCCGAATGGACTTGAGCATAGCTACTGGTTAGAAGGTTTCATCATAGTCAACTCCTTGTCTTTGTTTGAAACCTTTTACAACCAGTCGGGCCTTATAGGTCTCTACCTTGCCGTCCACTCCAGTCTTTCTCTTAAAGACCCATTTACACTCAATAGGCTTAATGCCCTCAGGTGGTGAAACCAAAGTCCATACTTGGTTTTCATACATGGAGTCCATCTCGGATTTCATGGCTTCTAGCCATTTCTCTGAGTCTTCACTACTCATAGCCTCTTCGTAAGTCAATGGATCATCATCTTCTATGATGTGTACCTCATCATCATCCTCTATGATGAATCCATACCTCTCGGGTATCTTCGGTACTCTTCCAGATTTACGAATAGGTAGTGGTACAGTAGGTTCTTCTACTTGGTCAGGTACCTGACTTTGATCCGTAGAATTTTGTGGTTCTTGAACTTCTTCAAGATATATATCTTACTCCCACTGACCCCTTCAAGGATAAACTCCTTTTCCAAGAAGGTAGTGTGTTTCGCAACAAACACCTTTTGATCAGTAGGATGATAGAAATAATACCCTGATGTTTCTTTAGGGTATCCCACAAATCTACACTTGTCGAATCTAGTCTTCAACTTATCTTGCTCAAACCTTTTGACATAAGCTGGACAACCCCAAGTCTTAACATGCTAAAGATTTAGTTTCCTCCCTGTCCATATCTCATATGGGGTCTTTGGGACGGATTTGGTAGGTACCTTGTTCAGTAGGTATGCAGCCGATTCTAGGGCATAACCCCAGAAGGATACTGGGAGGTCGGTAAAACTCATCATGGAACCATGTCCAACAATGTTCGATTTCTCCTTTCAGATACACCATTCAACTGTGGCGTCCTTGGTGGAGTCCATTGTGAGATTATACCATTTTCTTTGAGACAATTGAGAAACTCATTGGTTAAGTATTCCCCTCCTCGATCCGATCGAAGAATCTTAATATTCTTACCAGTTTGCTTCTCTACTTCACTTATGAATTCTTTGAACTTTTCAAACGATTCAGATTTGTATTTCATTAAATACACATATCCAAATCTAGAATGATCATCAGTGAAAGTAATAAAATAAGAATACCCTCCTCGTGCATTCGTTGTCATAGGTCCACATACGTCTGTGTGTACCAATGCTAACAACTCTGTAACTCTTTCTCCTTTTCCAGTAAAAGGAGATTTAGTCATTTTACCCATGAGACAAGATTCACAAGTTGGATATGATTCGTAATCAGATAGCTCTAAAAGCCCATCTTTATATAACTTGGATAATCTTGTTTCATTGATATGACCAAGTCTACAGTGCCACATAAAGGTATAATTAACATCATCTTTTTTTCTTTTCTTAGTTTGTTCAATTTGAAGTATATTTTCATGCAAGTCAAGTATGTATAGTCCATTCAGTAGGTTCCCAACACCATATAAAACATTTTTATTATAAATAGAACAACTGTTGTTCTTTATTATAATATCAAAACCATCCATATCCAATATAGAAATTGAAATAATGTTTCTAATGAGTGTCGAAACATAATAACAATTATTTAAACTAATGAACTTGCCCGGAGGCAGTGCTAAACGATAAGTCCCTACAGCTAATGCAGCAACCTCTGCTCCATTTCCTACTCGTAGGATGACTTCATCCTTGTCGAGCTTTCTACTTCTGCTTAGTCCCTGCATATTATTACATATGTGAGAACTACAGCCGGTATCCAATACCCAAGTAGAATTTTGACTTTCAGAAAAATTAATTTCAATCATGAACAAACCTAGATCGGAAGTCGAAGCTTCTCCAAGCCTCTTTTGGTCCGCAAGATACTCCTTGCAGTTCCTCTTCCAGTGTCCCGGCTTATTGCAATGGTAGCAAATTCCTTTGCTATCTGGATCAGGTTTCTTTTTATCCTTCCTCTTCGCCTTGCCCTTAGCCTTCTTGTTTTTATTCTTTTTAGAAGATACCTTGGGCCTCTTCCTTTTCTTGGAAGAATCATCCACTAGTAAGACTTGGTTCTTGTTGGATGAGAAGTGACCTTCAGCAGTTTTCAGCATGTTAAGTAACTCAGGCAAACTGACGTCCAACTTATTCATGTGAAAATTCACAACAAATTGTGAGAAGGTGTCCGGGAGTGACTGCAAGATCAAATCTTGGCTTAACTCCCCATCCATCACGAACCCAAGCTGTCCAAGTTGTTCAATCAGATTGATCATCTTAAGGACATGAGTCTCAACAGCAGTGCCCTCGGTCATACGAGATCGGAAGAGCTCCTTAGATATCTGATATCTAGCAGTCCTACTTTGCTCACCATACAACTCTTTGAGGTGCAACAATATAGTAGGAGCATCCATAGTTTCATGCTGACGCTGAAGCTCGTTACTCATAGATGCGAGCATGATGCATTGAGCCAAGATTGCATCATCTTGCCACTTTCTAAAAGTAGCAATCTCTTCCTCAGAGGCTGTTTCTGCAACACTTGCAGGGACTGGCGAATTTAGGACATAAGAAATCTTTTCATCAGTGAGAACAATTCTCAGATTCCTTAACCAGTCCGTGTAATTCGGTCCGGTCAATTTGTTAGCATCAAGTATGCTACGCAGTGATAGTGAGTTTGACATTTTTAAATTCTGCATGTGAAATAGACAACATTTTAGCATTCATTCATTTAATTAATTACCAAACTAAATTAGGTCTTTATTTATATTGGTATCTCCCACTATTTTCATCAAACTATATTACCCTCAATATATAGTTCGACAAATCTAATTAAAGTTTTGCTAGTGAGATTAAGGACCCCATTTCAAATGTATATAGCCTTGTGGTGACAGAACAAACGATATATAAATAAATAGGTAGACAACTATTGTCAATTACATCACTATGTAACTCCTTTTATTTTGCCTCTTAGATTATTTTGATCAAGTGGTGACACATCCGAATCAAAATTATCCAAGTTAAGTCCAATCTAGCACTTCCATATATTCGAAAGAAAAACACTGTCCTTGTGGTGACACAACAAAACAACATCGTTCGGTCTATTTATAAGCATCAAATGTGATAAAGCAACATCTTAAATATTTAATACTTGCCTTGTGGTGACACAACAAACTCATATTAAACATTTAATACTCTATTGCTTTACCATGCTAGAAGGCGACGTTCGATATTCCAAATATCTTTGAACGCTTAGGACTTAATATAATTTCTTTGAGGGGTTTATTATTATTAGTCTCATCTTGTTTAGCGCGCATGCACATATATATATATATAAAATACGCGTCATATTATTTTACATGTGAAGCATGTTTGATAATATATAATATATATATATATATAGTAAGCATGCACATATAGAATACTATATTCTACCCGGATTGATTATGGACTTTTAATCTCGTTTGGTTCACTAGAGCCACCAAGTGAACCAAAAGGTCAAACCTAGGGTGCAAGAATAAAATTTAAATATAACTATTACATTTAAACCCGGGCTCCAATACAAACGGGTCTTCAAGCGATCCTTGCTCCTTTGTCTCCAATTCTTCAAAATATTAATTCTAACTATTCCTATTACATAAACTATTTACTATAAATAGAAACCTTGATCAGCAGTCAAGGGGAAGTACATAGGAGGGAGATAGAATTTACATTAAGAAAAATTAGAGAAGACGAGATACGCAGACCCCATTTATAAAAATCCATACATTCAAGCATCCACTAAAATAAATCCAATCACACATTGGTCAATAGTCCATAATCAATCTTTATTTATTATCATACATATCTCTATATGTATCAATAAATAACATTCATCTCATGAATAATAAATCCATTCCATATATGCATTGATATCAATTAATGGGCAAAAGTTTTGCTAATATTTAGTTTTTGAAACAAAATAAACTCTTTTATTTTAATCAAAAACCAAATCCAAATTAAACTCCTTTAATTTTAGCAATCTGAAATCCTATTTCAGATAAAATAAACATCTTTATTTTAAACTTATATCAATTAAATAAACCATTTATTTCAATTGAAGGAAAAAAAAATCGGATTCTGCTAGCCGGCGCAGCTGCGCCCAGAATGAACTGGACAACGGCGCAGCTGCGCTGCTCCCTAGAAAAAAAAACGATTCTGAGTTTCGGCACAGCTGTGCTCCAGAATGAACTGGAGGCGGCGCAGCTGCGCCGTGTCGCTGATTCAAAAATTTTTATTCTGCCCAAAAATTTCGATCCAATCGCATATCAAGCATACATGGAATTATCAAAATCGATAATTAGCACAAGATTAGGCTTTGATACCACTGTTAGGTTTGTATATAGCGCGAACATGCAATCAAATTACATAAATAGTGCGGAAGCGCGATAAAATCGGATTTTAAAATTTTATACAAACCATCACCAAGATCAATCCTTGTGCTCAATTAACGATATAAACAAAAGAGAAAGAGAATATGAATTATACCCTCGTAGAACAAAGCTTCCTCGGGTACAAGTTCAACTCCTAGTCCTTCGTGTTCTCCTCGAATGATGCAGTGTGATTCCTTCCTTTGATCAACGTTAGCCACCCAAGTGTTTGGCCTCTAGAGGTGATCCACCAAGGAAGAACAAGTATTCAAGAAGTCGGGTATTTAGCAGAACCCTAGTTTCTATCTCTATAGAAATTGTAAGTACTCTCCACAATCTAATCCAAGAATGTGTAACCCCAATCTATGATAAGACCCCTCTTATTTATAGATGTAGGAATAACCATTCCCTAAACTATTTAGGATTAGGGTTTGTATTATAATTAAACTCCTTTAATTAATAATGCTCCTAATCCAATTAGGAATCTATGGGAGAGTACTTCTATTAATTAATTCCCAATCCCTATCAGGAATTAAATAATAGTAAAAGTAATAATAATAATAAGACTCCTCTTATTAATTTATATTTAATATTTACAAAATATTAAATAATAAAAATTAAGCTATTTAATTTATTCTATCTCCATAGAGTAAATTAAATACACTTAACTTATTATTACAATTATGTCATTTACTTCTTAAATAAATATTTTCCTTTTGCGGTGTGACCCTTTAGATTCTCCATATTAAACCAGTTGTGAATAAATCAATTAGAACAATTCTAATCTTATTTAAATAAATAAATTAAACTATTTAATTCATTTAAATAAATAATATTTATTCTACAATAAGGGTAAGCCCCTTAGCGATCAACGACTTTCTAGATAATATAGATTTCAACATTAATCACAAAAGAACTGTTGAGTAAATAGTTACCGTACAATTCAATTCTTCTACCATACAATGTCCGAATTAAATATAAGACATGGATTTACTATCAAGTCTTATTTTATTTAATTATATGTATTTCGATTCCCAAATGCACAACTCTAATTAATGCAAATTAGAAACTCCTTTCTAATTTCATTCTGCCTTGGCCAAGGACTACTGAGTTATCATTTATCGAATCACATAGGACATTCACATCTTTTACTAGACGAGGTAGATTCTTTGTTGATCATTCACCTATGTCCATGTACAACTAATTATACCCAATCATACCCTTTGATATACCCACAAGGTCTTAAGGGACATGTCAAAGTATAACTCATCATACACAAGATGCTATGATGATCTCAAATCCAAGGATCACTTGTACTACTATCACTAGAGGAATTCCTATTGACAGGCGAGTAAAACTCCATTAGGTATTCCTTAGCGAGCCACGTTCAGTGAACTTATTCTCCAATAAGCACCTACATACTTGCTTTAGTGTCTCCACACAAATGATTATGAGATCAATCATCCTCTTCCTAAGAGCAAGCAACGTATGTACTAATCTATCCGGATTCACTAATCCCCAATTTAGTAATCCAACGATTAGGAACAATTTTAGTTTGTGAGCTATCTTGAATTTAGATCTCATTAGCATGATCACCATCATGATTCTAAAAGCATTGCTCAAAACTATGGGTTTATCACATTTAATATAACAGCACCATATAGATAATATAAAATGTCTTTTGAGAAAATCAATTCCTTTATTAATAAATGAATAAGATTACAAAGTATATGCTACATCATATCAAATATGATTGACTTGTGTGCATACTACTTTCAAACCCATGATAAGTTTTCCATACCTAGATTGTAATTCTGGGGACAGAATTCTTATAAGGGGGGAAGGATGTAAAGACCGAGAATTTTGAATTTTATATTTTATTAATATTATTTTTGTGTTTCATGTTTAAAGGTTGTATGACAACTTGGATTATGTGAATGTATGAAATTTTACGTGTTATAGTTTTATTTAAGTGAATAATTAATTTCGCGTAGCGTCGCTAAATCACTATTCACGGGACACGTTTCCCGAGACACTATTCACGCCATAATATTTTGTGTCTTTTTCGATGTGAATAATTTTGTTAATACATGTGTGCGTACGAAAAAAATTTCCAAGCGTCGGAAATTTTATTTGAGCTGATACGTGATTTTATTCGTATCCAAAATGTATAATATGGGTGTTCCGAATAAATAGACAAATCCCATAATAATTATTTTTACCCATCCCAATAATTATGGTAATGCCCATTTTAATTATGGGTAGAATTATTGAGCAAATTGGGTACAAAAGTTAGAGTTTTCGGATATATTTTTACATATTTGGGTATTTATTTTGGCTTGTTACTCCAAGAGGGAACCAACCAAAACCCATCAACCAATCAAATGCTAGGAAAATGAGAGAGTAGGGGGAGTTGCCGACAAGACTCCTTGAGCCACAAACCCACTTCTCCCAAAATTACTCCTCCACTCTCCCATCCCATTCAAACTATTCTAATTCTCTCTTGCATTCCATCAGCACTATTCCATCAGTAGATAGGGAGAGAGAAGGAAAATCTGCAACAAGAAGGAAGAAAGAGGAAGTCGCCGGAAAAGGGAAAAAAGTCACCGGAAAAGAAAGGAGGAAGAAGAAGAAGGCACGGGTGGAGGAAGAAGAAAATTTAAGTAAGAAGAACCCTCAAAATCAAGCCTAGTCGAGCTTCTTAATCATCTATGAAGGATTTACAGAGGTAAACATCAATAAAATCCTTTCCATTCGATTTCTTGTTAAGTTTTTCAAGTTTTTCTTAGTTTTGAGCTCTTAAGCTTGTGGGTCGGATTTATGGCGATTCTTGGTATTTTTGTTTATTATGATTGTTTGTAAATGTTGTTAAGAGGTTATGTAAGCCATTAACAACATCACAATGGAAAAAAAAATTTAACAAATCCGTACCTTTGCTTAATGGAGCAAGAACAATGAACTTTGGACATGAACTTCGACATTCGGACCATTTTAGAGGACTGTAGAACCATGATTTCGTATTTGTTAATTTTATTTGTTGTTATGGTATTGTAGTTCCATAAGTTACGAAGCTAACCCAGTTGAAATGGAGTAAAAAGATGTTAAAACGAAGATTTGGTGTTGATTTTAGTGAAGAACACCAAGAACATGAACATAGTGTAATAACTTTGTACTTTGGCTTAAGATTTGACCATGTTAATGTTAATGGGTAGCTCTGCATTTTTGATATATTGTAGCCCATGAGTTAAGAGTCCATAGAGTCCGAAATGGACCAATTTGAACGTGTATTGAAGGAGTTATGAAGGTTAGAGTGACTGGAGGTCGGAGTCGCGAACTGGGATCAAACCCAGAATCCGGCTACTGGAGAGTGACGCCGCAGCGTCACTCATAAGCCTAACAGTAGTCGCCGCAGCGAGGGGAAAAAGAGGGAAAGACCAGACCTCACACCGCAGCGCCACATCCAAGTGTTATGCTTGGCGCCGCAGCGACGCCACGTGGCATGGGCGGGACACGGGACTCACGCCGCAGCGTCAAGCCTGTCAAGGGAAGACGGACACGGGCCTCACGCTACAGTGTGGGATCTAGTGTTAGGCTTGGCGCCGCAGTGCCAATGTCGTGTCCGGACTCGATCAGGCTAGCCAGACCGAGTCGGGTCGGGTCGGACCAAGTAAGTTTTTCCAACAAAGTCCAAAACTTATATTTTTCTTTGTACTAAATGATTAAACAGGTTAGTTAATCATATTTTGTTAAGCCTTAAATGCTTAATTGTATTTCAAATGTCAACCAAAGTCGTGTTGTCTTAAGGCGTTAATTGAATAACCTGGTTGCATATTTCGTTTGGCTTCTACGGGGCGCTGCCCCCTTAGACCCCCGCCAGCTCACCGGCGAGCTGGGCAGCCGCTTGCTCACCGGGGAGCGAGATCCCCGACTGGGTAGTCGTAGTGGCAATCAATGTGTTTTAATGATGCAACGTATATTTTGAACCTAGTCCTTATGTGACTAATCGTTAGGACGATTTTAATATAGAGTAGTATAAATCATTGTTTGGTATCCAGTATGTGACTAATT
This sequence comes from Aralia elata, assembly GCA_034770075.1. Classification (NCBI taxonomy): domain Eukaryota; kingdom Viridiplantae; phylum Streptophyta; class Magnoliopsida; order Apiales; family Araliaceae; genus Aralia; species Aralia elata. The sequence continues at coordinate 31,548,663 of CM068385.1, read as the reverse complement.
GTTATGTGAATATGTATTTACATGTGTAGGATATTAAGGAGCGCGTGTTGTAATATTGTAGCAACGTATCAGGCAAGTTTCTTAACTTAACTCAATTTATATTTGAGCAAGTTTCTAAACCTTATGCACTATTTTTATTTTGTGCAAACAGGTATATGTTAGGCAAGTTTCCTAACGCTTGTCTAACCCTTGTGTTGGGCAAGTTTCCCTAACCTTACTCGAATTATACTTGAGCAGGTTTCCTATTTTATACAAATATTGTATATTGTTGCAAGTTTCATGACTCAAAACGAGTTATTACTTTCAAATTATATTAGTGGATTAATTATTGCAAATTACTCCACATCAAAGATTATTATTGATATTCGCACCTTGTGCATTTGAATTCATTATCTGTTGTTAGACTGTGAAGCGTTTAAGTTCTTCATTTATGAACTGTTTAAGGAAATAGTCTACGCTATTTGTTTTCGGCTAGACATGTACAGGTTATTCTTTTAAAAGCTATCCAAACCGGTTGTTGGTATGGATTCTTGGACTGAGAGAGCAACTGTTATTTAGGGGATTTTAATGTGTCGGTTATTCGATGCAGTTAGAGTTAAATATTATGCATATACATAGGGTACGAGAGGCTGATCCCCTCGAGTACTACTGACGGGCCAGGCGTTTAAAAGGGTTAGTCGAATGACTGATACTTTGGCCAAAAATTTCATGGTCTATTGGACCACTCAGCAGTAAATAATCAATATTCATTATTTCATTTGAACTTTGATTATATTGTCAGCTATTTCTTCAATGTTCTTAAATTGTTGAACTATGCGATTATTATTCTCATTCATTCATGATATATCCTCTTTATTCATTTTAAACTTGCTCAGCAAAGTAGTTGCTCACCCTTGCTATATCATGAACCTATTGCAGCTAAGCCGGGGAGTTCCAAAGGGGACAAAGGCAAAGGAAAGCTTAAGGAATAGTTATATGTACTATCCCGTTATGTAATCGTGGAATTGTTTTGTATTATTATTGTATTCCGTGATGTATTTATTTAAGGTTATAGACCTTGTGACCGTAGTAAACCTTTCGTAATGAACAATATATGTTTATTTATTCCACATTAGTTGATTTATGTTGTTTAGAGGTGTATGGATGTACTTTATCGTGATCACCAAATTCGAGGTATTGCTACCTGAATTTGGGGGTGTCACACAGATCATCAAATAACATATTATTACACGCCCCTAAACATCTAAACCTAACATCTAACAAATCTTTAAAGATCTAGTGTAAAATTAGGGTTTTTGCACCTTTTTGAGCTTCTTTTGATTTCTGACCTTTGATTATGATCTTTTGCTTGTAGAGGCTTCTTATGGCTTGTAATATCAGTGTATAGGTTAAAGATTTTCGTATCTTGAATGATCAGAAGAGTGTTCTATTTATAGGAACTTCAAAACTAGGGTTTCTTTAGCCTTTTTCCAATTTTTTCCTCCAAAAATATCTAGCTATTGAACTTATGCTACTTCAAATCTGATCTTGGCCTCATGCTTATGCTGGAGTGTGTTGAGCACAACCTTGCACACTCCTAGCTCAATTTCTATTGGTTAAGCTTTTAATTTTGATTTATTTCCTTACTAACTAAACTTAGATTTTTGTTAATCATGTTTAGGATGTTTAATTATGTTTGGTAATACCTTAATTAAGCTTATATATCATAATTAAGGTTTAACATTACATAATTTAAAGTTTAGATAACATAATTAGAATTAGGGTTTACTAATTAGGGTTAGGGTTTCCTAAATTTTTCAATTAGGGTTTAAATCTTTCAATTAGGGTTTTAATCTAAGTTCAATGATTCATAATTAATGTTATGATTCATTACTTAGAATCTAATTATATCAATTAAGATTCTTGTGTAACAATTAGGAATTTGATTCACCAATTCAGACAGCTTTTATCAATTAGGGTTTTACAATTCAACTTATCATTTTAAACCCTATTTAACTTATTTAGATTTTTATCAGTTAATATAATATTATATTAACTCCGAAGCACGGCAAATCACTTCGTCATTTCCAAGCACGACACAACAGCTTACTAAAATAATTTGTCGAGACGCTTCTCGGTGAAATCGTCGGAAGCACGATAAATCATTTTGTCCGTGTAAGCACGACTAAGCAACTTCGGAAAATTTTTTATTTGACCTAATTCTTTAATAAATTATACAATCACATAACACAAAGTCGGAACAAGAAATTTCATTTAAAAAACACATAATTTACATATACAAATCTTATTAGGGTTCAGAATATTACAATATTATCGACAATAACAACCCATGTAGGGTGTTTGTAAACTCAGTTATAATATGTTGTACCAAATAATTTGGCTTGACACAACAATTCATGCTCGGATAAACAATATATGAATAATAATTCATTTCTTAAGTTATGCTGAATCAAGAAGCAATAACTTCACAATAATTGATAGCACGATGTATAATACTTGTATAAAGGTAACAAGGTTTGGAGACTTGCCTGTGCGTAGCACGTTTAGTTCACGTTGTTTATCAACGTTGGGTAGTCTATTTATGTCTATTCATATCAATAATAAATATTAGAATCTATAATAATACTTATCTAATTAAACTATACAAGTATCGTTAAGGTTCGGCGTTGATTCGGCCTTTCGATAACGCTATTAGACACTTAAACACATAGGTTTGTCAATAAAATTTTAGTTAATAGCTTAAATATTAACTTAGATAATTTAATGATCATTTATAACATTTTTAGAAACTTAATATTATTTTTAAATAATTTTTACAAGCTTGGTAATATTTTTAAATAATTTTTACAAGCTTAGAAATATTTTTAAATGATTTAATTATCATTTATAATATTTTTAAAACATTAATATATTATTTAAATAATTTATTTATCATTTAAAATAATTTTAGACATTTAAAATATTATTTAAATGATTTAATTATCATTTATAATATTTTTAGAATTTTAATATATTATTCTAATATATTTAGAAAGTAAGTATATTATTTAAAATGATTTATTTAGCATTTATAATAATTTTAGAAAGTTAGTAGATTATTTAAATGATTTAATTATCATTTAAAATAAGTTAAATACATTAATATCATTTTTAAATTATTTAATATAATTATTAAATAATTTATTATTATTAATATTCAATTAAATTACATAATTAATAAAATTTTATGTCAAAATATTAAAAGTTACTAAATATAATTAAAACTGAATTTTAATATTTATTTATTAATTATTATTAATTATTTAATATTTATTTCTAATTTATTAATTATTTTTATTAATTTTTATTTAATACCGTCGCAATAGGGCTTTAGCGACGGTCAGCGTCGCTAAAGGTGTTCTTGCTGGGCGGAAGGAGATTGTCAGCTAAAGGGCCCTATAGCGACGAACATCTGTCGCTATAGGTGTTCTTCATGGGCTAAAGAACAACCAGTCATGGTCCAACAGGATGTTTTGACTCACTTTAATTCTTTGTTGCTTATTCGTTTGAGTTAATTCTTTATTACTCGTTATAGCCAACATGACAGAGTATAACATCACGTTTTAATCTGACCTTAGGTATTTCATATCTAAAAGATTTGATCCGGACAAACTAGTCAGTTCAACTGTTCTTGAGGTTTCTGGGTTTACCCAGAAACCCGTCAGTCATGGTCCAAATGGGACTTTTAGCTTAATTTAATTTCCATCTGGTGAATGTTTTTAGTGTTCTACCAATTCAAATCTATAAACCTCATGGCATACTACAAATACAAACTTTAAAACACATCAAATGACCAATTTAAGCCGATCAAATCGTCTGACAAAGTGGTTTGTCAGATAGTTCTGGGCTGTCAAGAACAGTTCATGTTTTTCATCATTTTTGACCATTTAAATGTTATGGATCCATGTTTTATCAACCTAGATCGTTAATAACATGTTATTACATATCCTTAAATATCTAAACATAACATCTAACAAAGCTTTAAAGATCTAGTATAAAATTAAGGTTTTTGCACCTTTTTTGAGCTACTTTTGAACTGATCTTTTTGATTCTAATCTTGCAATTGCAGAGGCTTCTTATGGTTTGATTATAAGTGTTTAGGCTGCAAAATTTTGTAGCTCTTATGATCAGATTACTTGTCTATTTATAGAACTTGCAAGTTTAGGGGTTTTAGGTCTTTTTTTCCAATTTTGCCTCCAGAAATATCTTTACCTTGTTACTTGTGCTACTTGCAATCTGATCCAAGCCTCCTACTTGTGATGGAGCATGATCAGATCAAGCTAGCACACTCCTAACTCAATTCTAATTGGTTAGTTTGTTAATTTTAGGTTTAATTAACACTAATTAATATTAGATTTTTGTAAATCATATTTAGGATGTTTAATTATGTTTAGTAATACTTTAATTAAGTTTATATATCATAATTAAGGTTTATTATTTCATAATTAAGGTTTAGGAATTTCATATTTAGAATTAGGGTTTACTAATTAGGGTTAGGGTTTTCCTAATTTATGAATTAGGGTTTAAATCCTCCAATTAAGTTTTAATTCTAAGTTAATGATTCATAATTTATATTATGATTCATTACTTAAGATTTAATAATATTAACACTACACCAAAAATGGCATCTAGTGATGGACAAATCCTTCATAAGAAATAATATATCACTCACAAGATATTTATTGCGAAGAAATATTTCCTTCACACGATTGCTCGCATACGACCTCGTCGCAATTGGGTATCCTTCGCTAAGTAGTAACTAAATATTTTTTGTGAAGGATATATTGTGAATAACTTTTTATTCACAAATTATATTTGGTAATGCAATATTGTTATTTAGTGAAAGATTGGTTTCCTTCATGAATAATATTTTAAGAAGGACTATTTGAAATTAGTGAATAACTCTATTCCTTCACAAATAATATATTGTGAAGAACAAATTTATTTAACGAGAGAATATTTTCCTTCACTAATTATAAATTGAGAATCTTTCTTCAATTTAGTGAGAGAAAAATTCCTTCATTGATGACTAACTAATTAACTAGAAAAGATTTTAGTGAGGAAAATAATCCTTCATTAATGTCCATTTCTCAAGTAAAATCCTTCACAAATTATAAATTTGTAAATAAAAAATTAATTGATAAATAATCAAAATTCACTGCAAATTATAATTAATTTTCAAATCAGTGATTTCATAATTTATTATTATTATTATTATTATTATTATTATTATTATAAATATTAAATTTAATATTTCTAGTTAATATAAATGTCATACTTATTTCAAACTAATTGATAAACTAATGCATAAAGAGCCAATAATTAAAACCAATACTCCATATATAAATAGATAATATTCAAGTAACAAGAACTATAGAATTTGCTATTGTATTTTGATCTCCCAAGGATCATAGTACTTACAATATTTATTAACTAACATACGAAAACTTAAAGAATAACAATGAACTAGAAGATACGAAGTGTACATCATGTTAGGTCCACTTCATCATCATTTTCTTCAAGGAAATCAAGGTTGGGCCTGTAAACATCATTCTGCAAGAGAATCACCAAAATTCAATTTCAATAAGATGAAGAATAAGAACAGATGAACTTGGTGAACTTAAATTAAGAGAGAGAGAGAGAGAGAGATTAATAAAATACAAGGACAAAAATATAACTATTAGTAAATACCTCAACTGATTCATAGTTGGTAAATGTTTGAAGGAAGCTGGTGAACTTCGTCTCTACTATTTTAGTTATACGTTCATTAATATCTATACCAACGGACGGTTGTGGCGTACTATCATTAGTAGAAGCATCGTCCATAGACTCTATACCCAATCGACGGAGGATAATCTTATCAACCATACTCTCCAATACCTTAGGATCAATAGACTGTTGCGGTGAGGAAGAACCTATACTCTGAGGCACTATAGGAGGATCAAGCAAGTCTCGTGCACGATAACCGGGAAAACCAAGTATCCTATTTTTTTTAGTCCCTCCAGTTATCTCACTCCAAATGGCTAAGTCGTCTATCTCCGGTGTACCATCCTCTGCAGGCCCGCCAACCTTAGCACTATATTCTGTCTACAATCCAAAATATGTACAAGAGTTAAATACGTACATTAAATACATTTGCAAGTCATAAAAATGCACGATATATTATTTAAAAAATTGTTTACATATGTAAGGTATACATCTTGGCATACTGATAATGATTTTACATCAACTTAAAAAAATAATAACCAAGAAGACTCAATGTTCTTACATCAATCTAATATGAAAAATGATATAATTATAATAATTTAATATAGTTAGTTATCATGACCTCTTGATTTAAAAATAACAATGTTATGAATAAATGAAGGCTTTGCTTGTTCAACTATTAAGTTATCCAAGAACTGGAAAATATCATCAAAAACAAAAGTAATGATTTGTTGCTCGCCAATATTTGGATTCATAAGATCCTGACTAAAATGATAAGGATGCATGATTTTGGCTTTCCACAGATAGCTAACACTGTGAAGACAACATTCATGATTTACAGCAACAATTTAAAAAATAAAACTTTCTGCCTACACATATACTACACAGAGACATGATCCATGATCAAATACTACACATAGACATGATCCATATAGTGATATACTAAAAAGGCCTTTTCTAGCTTCAATTTGCAGGAATGCATCTAATTAATCATAGGATCTAGTACCTAATGTAATAGATAACTAGTTCTAACAATAAATGACAGACAGTTTATACATTGTAGCATACTAGACAATATCATCTCAACTGGATGTCTATCACTATCAGTAAGAAACAAAAACCAGGCAGGCAGGCAGCTGATGCAGTCGAAATATTACTTCAGTGCAAGACTACCACCCGACTAATAATGCCCATAGCACCATAATTATGCTTTACACAATCAACAACTTGCGATATATTAATACGATAACTACTTGATATATATATATATACATATATATTTCTCTTTTCATCAATTCATCACAATGTTTTAGGGATACAATGTTTTAACTTTATCTTTCCCTCCTCCGACAACCTACAAAAATTAAATACTAAGGACCCAAATAAATAGCTGAAGATCATACAAATTAAGCATTCATGCTAGCAAACTGGAATGCATCAAAGAAAGTTACAAAAGGCAATTTACGGGGAAATAGTAATGTCTCTAGATTTTAGAATCTGGACTAGTTTATATCAGAGACAGTTTTATGACTGAAGAGAAGGATCACATTGCCTCTTACATATCAGATACTCTATAAACCAAAAACAAATTAAAATAAAAACAGAACATCAAGCTTCCTAGTTAATACTAAGATTAAAAAATAAAAATAAAAATATAAAAAAAGAGTGCATATTAGTCAATTAACCTTTAGTATTATAAGGAATACTAAACTTATCAAAATCCTCTTCTTTGGCAGTTATCTGCTTTAAGATAGAAAATTGATGTAAAAAAAAGGACTTACTGCAATCTCCTCAGCACGGGCGTTTATATAAGGTCCATTACCCTGTTTCTTCTTGTGGGTCCTATCCCATACCTCTACCAAAGTTGGAGCTCTTTTCTTAGTTGTTGTCAAATCCATCATATGCTTGGAAAATGGTGCAGAACCACCAGTGTGATATAGTGTCAATTTTGCTCGATTCTTCTTAGACGCTGCACTCTTTGATTTCCAGGCTTGCTCCTTCCACACATCAATCATCTCTGACCAAACTTGTTGCGAAAGCCAAGTGGGATTATATGGTTTCAAGGCATCACACATCTCACTTGTATGGGCCTTCTTATGAGCTTCGCGCCTTGCAATGCTCAACCATTTTGAATAAAGCTTTTTATAATGGTTACGAAAGACCTCCTTCACTTTCTCATTTTCCCCTTCGCGAAACCGAAAGCAAGCCTGAGCAAGTATTGAAGAAAAGAAATAAAGAAATAAATATTAATTATATGTTGATTAATTATAATAACAGTATAATAAAGTTGTTAGCTTAAACACTGACATATACACACAACTTAAATACTGTTGTAATTACCATTAAAAAAGGTATTGGAAATTTTTTATTTTTTTAGCTAAATTTAAGCTTCAATAAAAGAAAAAAAAATGCAGCCCAAGCATAAACAGTATAATGCTAAATGTCTAAAGTTAACAATAGCTCGCTCAAACTTTAAGTTAGAGTACAATCTACATTTAATAGTGGCTAGGGTGTTATGAGCGATGGTGATGGTCCGAGCAGGGAGATATCCATGCGCATGGAGTCTAGCATTTCTCTCTTGCCAGATGTTGTACACTACTGCAGCAAGACCAGAAAACTTTACACATTCTACAATTTTCATACAAAAACAACCCAAAACAAATAAAAATTGTTTTTTTTGTGGGGGAAGGGGGTGTCCCATCCTTTAATTACTTCATCAACATCTATGAACATGCAATATCCAGGTCCTATGTTACGTGCATTAGTATGTATTGGATTAGGCTCCTAATAAAGGAAATTACTATAAGAGTTGCCCAGATAGATGAATATTATGCACATGCACATTTGTATAGTGCTAATTATTTACTCTGCAAAATTACAGCATGTACTTCTCCGAATATTAGAAAACAAGAGTTTCATGTCCATATGCTCCCAATATATGAGATAGGCCCCTTGATGAATGATGAGACCAATACCAGAAAAAAATCCAAACTCCATATGAAATATTAAGATAACACCACAAATTTATGGTCAGAAAATAAGGCATGGTCATCATCCTAAACAACATTGAAGGACAGAAACAAAATCTAGAATTTGATGAACTACAGTACAATCAATCCACAATTGAAAACAATACACGAAATAATAAGGTAAACTGGCAACAAAACAGCTCACTGTCACTGTCAACTCACTGTTACAGCAGGACTTTGTTGCGTGAAAGTTACTTCTTCTAACAAGTTTGGTGAACCTCACTGTCAACACCAAATCCACTGACATGACTCTCAAGAACATTCAGATGATAATGACAGAGCGAGATATGAGCAAATACCAACAACTTTAGAATTCCATGTCTCAACTTTCTTTTCAAATTCCAAGACCTTTGCAGGAAAACTATGTGAGAAAGCGCCCTGCTCGTTCCGCTTTACTTGATGGGAGTGGTTTGGGGATTGCTGGAGATTTTGAACCTTCTGAAGGTGTGTGTGAAAAACTTGATGTGAAACATAACATACAAGTCGTGTACCAGCGCATAGGTTTGGGCCAGACCATGTAATGGGTGCTTAGAACAGAAATTAAAGAAAAAAATGTATAATTTGTTTCATTGAAAATGTTGGTATATGTGCCAGACATAACTTAGGCTAGTAGTAACTCTGAAATGTCTATGATGGAAATACCCCACTCTGACTTAGGATGTTTACATATTTTGTAGTGGATCCCATAGCATGGGTAGGTCCAAACGAGAATACAAACTTGCAGCTTGGGGGGCTAGAATACTCTGCTCCATACGAGGCACCACCTGTTTTTGATCCCCAAAATCGACCAGCAAAGAGATCAAGGACACCAAGTACAAAGACACACAATGGTGATTATATGTATGAAAATCACCAAGAGGAAGGTAGAAGAGTCTAGTCAGACTACTTTGGTGCCTATCATGAGCTGTTTATGATTCGGTAACTATGTTAATACACCTTTTTCCCCACCTGCCCTGTATTGCAAGATTTGTTCTAGCTAGCAGAAACAAAAAAAATGTATGGATTTGATTTCCTTGAGAAAAGTTGAATGAGTAAATACCAACAACTTTAGAATAAAAATGAGTAAAATTTATTCAGATGAAAAAAATGTATGGATTTGATTTCCTTGAGAATCAGATATGAGCAAATACCAACAACTTTAGAATAAAAATGAGTAAAATTTCTAAATTTAACATTTAAAAATAGAGTTCAATGTGACTATATGATATAGGTATGCCACCGCAGTGCCAAAAATCTCTGCTCGTGGGAGAAGTTTTATCACAATGACATCAAATAGCTACTTCTATAACCTGGTAGTGTTTTAAAAAAAATTCAAAAACAAAGGATATAAGCCCCCTTTTGGTCTGACCAAGTTTATTCCACCCCCCACAAACAAAAATAAAAGATAAAGATAAAAATGGTAGCAAGCAAAATTAAAATAAATAAGGATCCGCATAAGCTTATCAGTCCCAGACCGAAAAATGGTCAACATACACATTTGTAGCCTTCTACATTTTGTACAACTATGTTACACGAAGCACAAGACGTCTTCCTACAACAAGATAACATAGATAACTTGTTGGAATAACATATATATATAGGTCTTCCTAGAACAAGATAACTTGATTGGCACAACAATATGCGCGTACTTATACAGATTGGCATACTCATGTTTGCAAACAAAGTAAACAGATTGGTATACGATGTGCATATTTGTATGTAGGCAAAACAAGCAATAACATAGAAAACAGATTGGTATACGATGTGAATGTTTGTATGTAGGAAAAACAAGAAACATAGATACATTACAATGTCAAACTATAAAAACACATGGGGAAGGGGATGAATATTACTGAGTTCTTCACAACATAAGTAAACATTGATCTAGTAAAGGTAATCTTGCATTTCTACATATGGGCCAACTCTAGGAAAAAAACACATCGCTCAAAGAAGCCATCAACACTAAAGCATGACAGGTTTCATGTTACTCATAATAAAAGTACATACTTATTTCAAGCCTTTTTAGTAATGAAGTTTAACTCATGAAGAATATCATATAGTATAAAAACTTGTACTTACAGAAAACTCCTCCCAACAACCTTCAAAAACATCTTCAGGCACTTGTTTCCAAAGTACCCAAGGCTCGTTTATATGGCTTTTCAAAATAGGCCCACACTTACTTCGAGCCTTTTCAGTAACAAAGCTATAAAAACAAAATGAACATCAGCACAATTAAACATTGTTAAAATTAATAATGTGTGTTTTAGCTAATTAATATTCTTAAAAGAAATACCTATTATCGCTAATCAAACATAGTGGTCATAACTCCGGATCATTCTCAGCCTGAATCCCACGGGTTACACCTCTCAAACGATGAGGTTTAGCAACAGCTACAGTAAGAGGAACAATATTATCCGGCACAGACTCGGACTGCATCTCATGTGCTACATTGCTTGAACTATGGGCCGGAATAACAGGTACCTCAAGAGGAATCACATCATCATAATGATGATGACAATGGGGAGGAGAAGGGGGAGGAGAAGGGGGAGGAGAAGGGGGAGGAGGAGCTCCGACATGATCTACATGAACATCTGCTTGAGAAGCTGAATGAGAAATCAACTTGTCATGACCATATACTTTTCCACAAGTGTTGCCACCTCGACGACCTATATTGGGTCTGCGAATCATCGAGTATAATTGCCTGCAATCATATGATATAAGAGTAACAAAAGCTAAATTAAAATAGGGGCTGCCAGTCAAAGCTAAATTAGAATATAGGCTGCCAATCAAGAAGACATTAATAGATGTATCTTACCCGGGTCGGATGACTAACGACGTCTTTGAAATGGACCTTTTTTCCATGGAACCTGTAAATACCTCTCAAGTTATAGGTGACAAAATGAAAGTTATTCAACTAAAGTATAAATATAAAGCTTAATAAGTAAAAAAAAACATAAATAACAGATAAGCAAACATAAATTATAAGCAAGTAACCTAATAGGCTAATATAATAAAATCGATTAATAAAAAAACAAAATGTGTTATTTCTAATAAAATCAATTACATTTAAGAACAAGTGGAACCAAAAAGTAGATATATCTAATCTTGGTATTCATTGTCATCTTCTTCCTCGGTATCATATTGCTCTTCTTCTTCAATTTCCTCATTTTCATCATTCAAATCCACTTCTTCCCCAGGATCATCCGCAACACGTAAATCTACATTAAACAAATCATCTGAGTTTTGGTTAGGCACTACAGAACCATTATCATCCTCTTGGTAAGCATCAATTCTTGTATTTTGAAGGATGTCATAATCTGTACGAGCTTTAGTTTTTATAACGGTGTACCAATTGGGATCCTTCTTCGTAACGCCTTTAGCAAAAAAAACTTGTTTGGCTTGTACTGCTAGGATGAATGGATCATATGAGTTTAGCCTTGACTTTATATTAACTTGTATCAATCCGTTTCCAATCACGCGAAAACCCTTGTCCTTCCGAGTATCAAACCAGTTGCATTTAAACATTACAACCTTTTTTGTAAAGTATTGCAATTCAACAATCTCTGATAAGAGCCCATAATAATCTAGACCAGAGTCATTACAACAACTACCTTTCACCATAATACCATCGCTTTGGGTTTTTCTATTAGCTGCTATATCACTTGTGTGGAATCTAAAACCATTGATAACGAATCCCTTATACACATTAACTGTTTTACCAGGACCACGAGCTAATCGTCTTAAACTTTCATCGGTGTTGTTATCATCGAGTACCTATAAATACCGTAGACTATTATTATTATATGATATGAATAAATTTTGTGTCAACCATATATTACATTGATACAATAACAAGCATCATATGTTCTTACACGTTTATTAAACCACTCGATGAAATATTTGTTCTACAACTCTACCCTTTGTTTCTCAGATATATTAGGATTAGATGCCAAAAGTTTTTCATCAAACTCCCTGCACATACATTACCATCTCAATGTAGTTAATTGAAATGTTGTGCATATTCGTGTATATATATGTATATGTATATTTCTAATACACAAATTATAAAATGCCTAACTTACTTGATGAATGGTCCGACCTCTATACAATTCATAAGAGTATATAATGTTACAGCTTGATACTCCTCGTCAGTTAAATCTCGTTGTGTACTCCCAGAGATAGCATGACCAACATTTTTGAAGATAAAAAGGTTTTCACAATCTACTTCTCCTATATCTTCATTACGGCTAATATGATTATGTTTTGTTTCTTTATCAGCCTCAAAATAGAGAGCGCAAAAGTTTACAAGCTCCTCAATGATGTATGCCTCCGCAATTGAACCCTCCACATGAGCTTTATTAGTAACCTTCTTCTTTAAGCGGCGCATACATCTGTGTTTTTTATAAAAATAAAATAAAATAAACATATGATGTTATTTGCACAAAGTGAATAAACTTATAAGTCTTTTGATTATCGTGAAAACAAATAAAAATAATACCTCTCAAATGGATACATCCATCGGTATTGTACTGGCCCACCTATTTTTGCTTCATAAGCCAAGTGAATAGGTAAATGCTCCATACAATCAAAGAATGAAGGGGGAAAGATCTTTTCAAGCTTGCAAATTGTCAAAACAATTTTCTTGTCAAGTATATCCATATCACTCTCCCGTAGTACCGTTGAGCATAAGTCACGAAAGAAATGACTAAGTTCTGACAAAACATCAATGATTTTAGGAGGCAATAAATCACGGAAAGCAATTGGAATTAATCGTAGCATGAATATATGACAGTCATGAGGTTACAGCACCGAGATATGTTAGAGCCATATCCATCAGGGAGCTTTAATTCTTTCACCCACTCACAAACTTGTCTCACTTGTTCTTTCTTCAATGTAAAGGCCGCTTTTGGCATGATCAACTTGATACCATTTTTACTCGGCACAGGATGCAAGTCGTTGTGAATGCCCATTTTTTCCATATCTTTTCGTCCTTTAATGTGGTCTTTAGTCTTAGACTTCACACCCATCACCGTATTAAAGATATTATCAAACACATTTTTCACAATGTGCATCACATCTAAGTTGTGTCGGAGCATGACTGTACTCCAATACGGTAACTCAAAGAAAATACTTCATTTGGTCCAATTATGGGATTCACCAAACCCTTCAGCTCTATGATCCTTAAAGACCTTTCCGGGAGGTGGAAACTTCAATTGATCTAACCACGCCTTTACCATTTCTCCAGATAATCGAATCGGTGCAACACATTTTTCTTGGACTCTATGAGCATTATCTTTGTGTCTTCGAAATCTGTGTTGAATCGGTAGAAACCTGCGATGTGATCTAAAGAAGCTTGGTTTTGCACTATAAGTTAAACGAATAGCTTTAGTTTCATCCTTGCACACTGGACATGCCATCTTTCCGTGTGTGCTCCATCCTTCCATCATACCATATGCAGGAAAGTCGTTGATAGTCCACATGGCTGCAACTTTCATTTGAAAATTATGTTTAGAAGATGCATCATAGGTGTGAACTCCCGTCTCCCACAACATTTTCAACTCATCTATCAACGGTCTCAAGTATACATCGATGTCTTTACTCGGGCTTTGAGGACCAGGAATGAGTAACGACAAAAACATGTATGCATCCTTCATACACATCCAAGGTGGGAGGTTATAAGGAACAAGAATTACAGGCCAAGTAGAGTGTGGTGTGCTTGATAGGTCAAATGGAGTGAAACCATCGGTTGCGAGTCCTAGCCTTACATTTCTATCTTCTTTTGCAAAGGATGGGTGTGTAGCATCAAAGTTTTTCCAAGCTTCTCCATCTACAGGGTGTCTCAATTCACCGAGAACTTTGGTTTGGGTACTATGCCATCTCATGTGTTCGGAGGTCTTTGTTGACATATATAACCTCTGAAGCCTTGGTGCAATAGGAAAGTATCGCAAGACCTTCCATGGTATATCCTTCCCCTTACCTCCGTTGTTAGGCTAATACCTAGGGAGCCTACAAGTCAAACACTTTTGTTTATCCTTATTCTCCCCCCAATACAACATACAATCTTCTCTACATGCATCTATCTTTTCATACCCCAAACCTAGTCCTCTAACCATTTTTTTTGCCAAGTAGTAAGATCCCGGCAACTCATCATCCTCCGGCAAGAACTCTTTAATAAGTGTTAACAAGTCGTTAAAGTGTTTCTCACTACATCCACTCTCAGACTTGAAGTGCAGCAACTTAGTAACAACGGACAATTTACTATGCTTCTCATGACCACTATATAATGGGACTTCAGTATCTTTCAGCATTTGGTAAAACTCTTTTGCACTTACAGTAGGTTCTTCCTCGACAACATCATCATGGAGATCATTATCAATTTGTTGATCAAAACCATGACCCATAGCATCAAGTACCATATCACCACATTGATAACGTTCATTATTAGACCTTAATTCAGTTCAAACATGAGAAGAAGTGTTAGGTTCCACAAAAAAAGATTCCCCATGGTGAGTCGATCGGTTATATCCGGCTGTAAAACCTCTCTTAAATAAATGAATGTTAACCTCGCCTCTACTTAACCAACAAGAGTTCATGCATGATCTACATGGGCACCTAATCTTTTCCGCGTGTACAAATTTTGGGTTGTCAAAGGCAAAATTAAGAAATTCTTCCACACCTTGTCGAAACTCAAAAGAAACCCCAATCCCATTATCCCCTGCCCTACGTGTCATCCAAGTTCGATCAACTGACATGATTATAGTTGGGAATTACCACCTAATTAACGTCAACAAACAAAGTCATCATCAAACTATTAAAAAAATCAAATATTCAAATCCAAAGGAAAAATAAATTAATTATAATCAAAGAGTTTTTTACAATATGCAATTTAGAAACACCAAATAGGCCTCAAAGTCTACCTTCAAACCAATCAATTGATATCCTTACTTGAAAGGTAAAAAATAGTATAGTTAATATAAAACTTCACTTTTAACTTCAATTCCATATAACTTCAACCCCATCTATATCATTTTTTCTATGATCTCTCAATTCCCAAACAGACAATTTACCAAAAAAGAGCAATTATATTTTACAATTAACAAAACGAAGAATATCATACAATATAACAATTATGCAATTAGTCGTGCTTATTCCCGGCATATATAGCGAAAACATGAATTGCCTAATCAAAGAGAAAACACATATTTGTTGAACAGGATTCGAACAATAGCTAGTAGACAGACATATTTCCAAGCACTTGATTACAGATATCAAATTCAAAGCCAATATTGTACATTACATGCTGATGGTAATTTTCAGAATTAGCTCATCTACTAATAGAAAATAGGATTCTGTGACTGATTTATTCATATGTATACAAACAAGAGGATTAATTTGACGATATCAGACTTATTTTTTCATGTGTATTTAATTGAATATCTAGTAAAAAGATAGGAAGAAAACAACTGCAAATAGGAGAAAGGCACCTTTGTCTGTAACTACAAAGAGCAAGTTACTAGATAAAATTAGTGTTGTCAAGATTACTACCAAACAATCTTACATGAGGGTTTCACATTCCATAAGGCAAACATGTAAAGAACACAATATGAAACTTTAATTTTATAATGATGAAATAATCCCAACACAAGCTCTCGCTTCCATATCCAATTCCACCTTCCAACATTACACTAGCTCATGTGTCTTCATAGTGCATCTAATAAAATATTTGGCAAATAATAATAGATCAAAGTACCAAACATGCATTGAATGTCAACATCATGAATAGTAATACTAACAAAACAGATAGACACCTAGTACAAGAAGTCAGTTCTAGGCTGGTTGATTGCCTGCCTTTTAAGTTGATTTACAAAGAGAGCATATGCATTCACCTGTAGATGACATAACAACATTATTGGAAAGCACTCACATGAAATAATTCATGTGTCTTAAACAAAGAGTACTACGTCTTTTGTTGACTTTCTATTCAAATATTAAGGTTTGCAAAGGATAAATAGATATATAAAGTTTTTTCAGTGATATTTTTTCAACATTAAAATTTTAATACTCACATTTATCATTAGAAGAAAATTATTAAAACTAATTATGTGTTGAAGTGTGTCTAATCACAGTCTCACTTTTCTCTGTCTCTCACAGTCTCACTAATTATGTGTTGAACTGTTGAAGTGTGTCTAATTATGTGTTGAAGTGTGTCTATCATTAGAAGAAAATTATTAAAACTAATTATGTGTTCAAGAAATCCCTCAACAAACTGTGAGACAAGGAACTCTACCTAAAAAACATTAGCTCATTCCAATTCACCCATAAAACTGAGAAGAAACCACAGTTCCATTATTTTTGCATCCTACTTGACACAACTGACATTGGAATGAGACTGTTGGATTTAATATTATGATGCAAAACTAATATGATGCTTCTAATCTCCAATAGATGGAGTAAAAATTTGAGCAGACCATATTTAACTTACAGTCTTCCTAGCTTATAGTGGTGTTCTTACATGGTTCTATGGGCCATCACAACACATGGAATTGTTAATTACTTCAGATAACCATTTCCTGTCGAGCAAACCTAGTCCAAGGTGCATCTTTTTTGGAGTTCATAAGAATTTTAAACTAAAATATGCAATCAAATATCCAACTCACAGAGGTATCCTAAGAAGTAGAGGGTGTGACGCCCCCAAATTCGGGTCTCCAAATACCCGGATCCGGTCATCACGATCCAACATAAACATCCACCTATAACAACATATGGTATCTAAAATGCGGAATAAAATAAACATACGTTGTTCATTACAAGGTGTTACTAATCCCAGAATACGATTAACCTTAACAATTACACAATTCATACCCTAAACAACTATCAGGGTTTAAATTACATTAACAGTAATTAACTAACACATGAATCTAAAGTCTGCTACGAGAAGTCTATCATTTCATCTTTTCTTTTCCTTTGTTCTTCCCTGACGTCTCGGGTTTAGCTGCAATGAAGTCATGATATAGCAAGAATGAGCAACGAGTTTGCCCAGCAAGTTTAAAGTGCAGCAATAAAGATATATTATGATGAAGGAATAAAAAAGGGATTTCAACGATAGAATAATCAGAAACAAGAACATTAAATGCTTTTAGAACAATTGATAGTCAAATAGACTTTGAACGATAACTTCCAGAGGAGTCAATAGCTGGTTGACCCTCTAGTTACTGGCTACAGAATAACGTACTTGAGGGGATCAGCCTCGCGTACCCTATGTATATGCATAACATTTAATTCTGCTATTTGTACCTTATATACGGTACGTGGGGTACTCCCCTATAAATAAAGGGGTGTTCATACAGTCTAAGAATCCTTACCATTGATTGGTTCGGATAGCTTTTATAAATTCTCACGTAATTGTCTGACCGAACAAGGGTTCAGACTTAACCATGAATGGTTGATAGATTTCTGAATTTAAATATACGAATTCAATGCACGAATGTCAATGATTATACAGATGTGGAAAAATCTTGAAAGAATTAGACCACTTAAAGCATGCTTGGAGATAAGGTACAAGCTTACAGAATAACTTGCAGTAATATATATACCTTTTGCATGAATTAAAATACTGCATAAGGTTTTAGAAGTATTGCTCAATGTAAAAGTTGGGTAAGGAAGAACTTGCAATAATGTAAGGAGTTTAGGGTTAGGAACTTGCCTGTTTGCTCAGCTACAATTTAAATCTTAGCTTTAATTAGTTGATCTCGAGTGACCTATCATCGGGTAAAGTCGATTTATCAATTAACAGTTGTATATTGGCACCTCTTACTATACCTTTTACTCCACAGGTAAAATTCACCATCTATATTTAATTACTAATTAACATTAGCTAAACAGAAATTTATTGATGATCTTTAGCTATTAAAAATAATTGTTAGCTAATCATGATTACTATTCTCGAGGGTTCAGATTATTACCCTTATTGTCCCTAAATATGGGTCAACAATCTTTATTTATTATTAGAATAATAAATTCATCATGGTTTAATGACAACTAACTAATAGTTGGTTACTTGTTTAATTACACTTAATTACTATTTACTATTAATAAAATAATCTTTAAGTGTTTATCCTCATTATTCAATAAGAACCAAAATAAAATCAGCTTATTAATCCCCCTTATGCTTAATCATTATTTCAGCAACGATTAAGTAATTCTCATCCTTATTATTCAACAACTTTATTCATACTTAATTATTATTATTATTAAATAATAATTAAATATTTAGTACCTTTATTTACTATTGATTAATAAATAATTATTTTATTAACCTTATCCTTATTTAATTATTATTATTACTAAATAATAATTAAATATTTATTACCTTTATTATTTATTATTAAATAATAAATAATTATTTTATTAACTTTATTTATAATTAATTATTATTTTTATTAAATTATAATTTAATATTTATTATCTTTATTATTTATTATTAAATAATAAATAATTATTTTATTAACTTTATTCATATTTAATTATTATTATTATTAAATAATAATTAAATATTTATTATCTTTATTATTTATTATTAAATAATAAATAATTATTTTATTAACTTTATTCATATTTAATTATTATTATTAAATAATAATTAAATATTTATTATCTTTATTATTTATTATTAAATAATAAATAATTATTTTATTAACTTTATTCATATTTAATTATTATTATTATTATTAAATAATAATTAAATATTTATTATCTTTATTATTTATTATTAAATAATAAATAATTATTTCATTAACTTTAATCATTATTATTTAATAATAATAAAAATTAAATATTTTATTTATTGAAAATAATTAATTACTTTATTAATTGTATTTATTAGTATATTAACTAATAAATTTATAAATGCAGGATTAGTTTCAATGTAATAACCAAAGTTTGAGCCAAAGATAGCACAACTAGTTTAGTTGATGTATCATAGTATTCATGTATTCCCCAAACAATGTATATTACACCATCACAGTGATACAACCAACAGAAACCCAGATTTTGAACTCAAAATTATAATACAACTCCCAAGTTCACATCAAACAATATAGTTATTATACACCAATACGCTACCGAACCATTTTGATTCCTCAATTACAGGTTTCCAGCAAAACGAAATACAAATTAATATCATACATATACTATAACCAACAAATAACAATTGGCTGCTATAACCCAACAAAGTACCTAGAACAGTTTATTCCAATACCAGAAAACAAACTACCTAAAACAGAGGAAGAAGATATTCCAATACAGAGAAATCAACCAAAGCAATGTCATGTATAACATAATCAACACGATTGACTGCTAGAACCCTTAAGGTTCATCAACAACAATTTTCCCAAATAAAGTCCTAATACAGTATGTCACACAACCTACCCAGTTGGCAACACAAACTAAATACACAAGAAGGAACCTATAACAAACCCAATACAAGGAATCATCACAGTCGCCTAATACCTTGATTTTGTGCGGTTGGCTGCCTTCCTCCTCCTTCCGAAGTATGAAACCCAGCTGGACATTCGCTGGTTGACTCCCCTGTTCCCCCCTAATTTCGAACCCTAACTCTGTATAATATTTTGCTCTAAATATGGGACTCACAAGAATGAAAGAGAATTGACAGCCTTGGGGGATTTAGGGCTTCAATTTATAGAGTAGCGCTTGCCCCATTTATCGGTTAATACCCTAATTGAGCAGGACAATACCTAACGGTTTGGGGGAGTAAACTGTCGATCGTTCACCTCAAGCCCCATCAAGCCCAGCTGCGATTTGCCGGTAGAGCCTCAAACCGTGAAGTCCCATCAGTCAAATTGCCGCGCTTCGAACCCTTGGTCTGTTCGTTGGTCGCCTAGTCCCTTCGATTTCTGCCTCGAACCTTGCACAGTCCGCCGGTCGATTGACGTTGCCGCCGGCGTCTTCCCCTCGTCTCTTGTTACTGATTGATTGAGGGTTGAGTTTGATCGCTCGAGGGCTAGGGCTTAGGTTTTCTTGCTCGGCTGGTTTCCTTCCTCTTTCTTGACTGATTGATTTGGGGTTCCCCAATTTGATTTCGTCGGTATGAACCTCTACCAATTGTGTTTACCAGTTATCCAAACGGATACAACTCGTGGATAGACTAAACCCGACCGAATTGAAAAGAATTGGAGTTGGGCCAGCTATTTTAAATACAAAGTGGCCCAATCAAAAAGAATAACAAGGAAATGGGATTTGGCCCAATTAATATAGTTTGACCAGCCCACTCATTTGGCCCAATCAGGAAAATAAAAAGGAAATTTGGCCCCAATAAAATAAAAGGAAAATGGAAAATGGGTCCATTAAATTAACACCCTTATGTCCTAATATTTAAATCAAATAATTAATTCAATAAATTAATTATTTGAACATTTGTTTCAGCAAAAATTTCTCTTTCGAACTATTTAAATCTGATAATGATAGAATAAAATTAATTATTAATTTTCTTCACAAATTTCTTGTACTTAAATGTTAGGATTAATTTATAAATTTGAGTAATACTACTTACATGGATCCAATTAAATTTATAAAATTGTATAAAATGAATTTATTTATAAAAATAAATTTGATACAATGTTTAAAATTTTCGGACATTACATCCTCTCCCCCTTATAAAAATTCCGTCCTCGGAATTTCAATCTAAGGTTACTCGAATAACTAGGGGTAATTCGCTCTCATTTTCTCTTCGAGTTCCCACGTGGCTTCTTCCACCGCGTGATTTCTCAAGAGAACTTTAACAGAATGTATGGTTTTATTCCTCAGTGTCTGCTCCTTCCTATCAAGTATTTGGACAGGAATCTCCTCGTACGATAAGTCCCTTTCGACTTGAATTGGTTCATAGGAAATAACATGTTTGTAATCTGGCTTATATGGACGTAATACTGATACATGGAACACGTTATGGATGTGCTCAAGTTCAGGAGGTAATACTACCTCGTACGCCACTTCGCCAATTCTTCTCAAAATTTCAAACGGTCCTATGAACCTAGGGCTCAATTTGCCCTTCTTTCCAAAACGGATTTTCCCTTTCCAGGGAGATACCTTCAGAAACGCAAAGCTACCAACTTCGAAGTCTCGTTTCTGATGATGTAAGTCGGCATACTTCTTCTGACGATCCTGGGCTGCTACTAACCGTTGTCTTATTACTTTAATGATTTCCACGGTTTGTTGTACCAATTCTGGTCCCAACAATCTCCGTTCACCAACTTCATCCCAACACAACGGCGTTCGACACTTCCTTCCATATAGCGCTTCGTACGGTGGCATACCAATACTAGCGTGATAATTGTTGTTGTAAGCGAACTCTACTAGTGGTAAGTGATCGTCCCAGCTACCACTTAAGTCCATCACAACTGCCCGGAGCATATCCTCTAGGGTCTGAATTGTTCGCTCACTCTGACCATCAGTCTGAGGGTGATACGCCGTACTCATTCTTAACTGTGTTCCCAGTCGCTCCTGTAGACTTCTCCAGAAATTTGACGTGAAGCGCGGATCCCTGTCAGACACAATAGATACCGGCACTCCATGTCGTGATACTATTTCCTTTACGTAAAGTTTCGCCAACTGCTCCAATTTGTACCTGATCTTGATCGGTAGAAAGTGGGCAGACTTGGTCAACCGATCTACGATCACCCAGATGGCGTCGAGACCCTTTTGCGTTGTCGGGAGTCCTACCACAAAATCCATAGTAATGTGCTCCCACTTCCACTCGGGAATCTCTAAGGGTTGCAACAATCCGCTCGGCCGTTGGTGCTCTGCCTTGATCCTTTGACAAGTTAGACATCGGCTGACGAATTCTGCAACTTCCCCTTTTAAATGCGGCCACCAATAATGTTGACGAAGATCTTGATACATCTTGGTGCTACCCGGATGTACCGAGAATCTCGTATTATGGGCCTCCTGCAAAATTTCTTCCCTTAAGTCTGGTACGTAGGGTATCCAGATCCTTCCCTCGAATCTCAGCAATCCTGCGCTGTCAACCTTGTACTTCGAGGCTTTTCCCTCCGATAATTGTCTCTTAATGTCAATGCATTCTTCATCAAATTCTTGAGCCTCCTGTATCTTATCCAGTAGAGTCGGACCTGCTGTTACAGTAAACAATTTTTCGTCCGCCTCCATTGGATACCTAACCTCCAGTTCCAGACGTTCAAAGTCCTTTACCAATTCCTCTTGAACCGTCAGCTGCATCAACTTCACCTTGCCTTTCCTGCTTAAGGCATCAGCCACTACATTTGCTTTGCCCGGATGGTACAGAATTTCACAGTCGTAGTCCTTGATCAATTCTAACCATCGGCGTTGTCTCATGTTCAGCTCCTTTTGAGTGAAGATATATTTCAGACTTTTGTGATCTGTATATATCTCGCACTTCTCCCCGTATAGGTAGTGCCTCCAGATTTTCAAGGCAAAAACTACAGCTGCTAACTCCAAGTCATGAGTCGGATAACCCTTCTCATAATCCTTCAGCTGACGTGATGCGTACGCAACAACCTTGCCGTGCTGCATTAACACACAACCAAGACCCTTGTGTGACGCATCGCTATACACTACGAAACCCCCAGTGTTGTCTGGTAAGGTCAACACTGGTGCTTGACTAAGTCTCTTCTTCAGCTCCATAAAACTTTCCTCACATTTCTCCGACCAAACGAACTTAACTGTTTTCCTGGTGAGATTGGTCAATGGCGATGCTATCTTGGAAAAATCCTGTATGAACCTTCGATAGTATCCCGCTAATCCCAAGAAACTCCGGATCTCTGTCGGCGTCTTCGGCTGTTCCCAGTTGATAACTGCTTCCACTTTTGCTGGGTCCACCGAAACACCATTCCTGTCTATGACATGACCCAGAAATTGTACTCTCTGCAACCAAAACTCACACTTAGAAAACTTTGCATACAACTTCTCCTTCCTGAGAGCTTCTAATACAATCTTCAAATGTTCAGCATGCTCCTCCGTCCCTGAATACACCAGAATGTCATCGATGAATACAACTACGAACTTGTCCAAGTACTGCTTGAACACTCTGTTCATCATATCCATGAATGCTGCTGGTGCATTTGTCAATCCAAAAGACATTACCAGAAACTCGAAGTGCCCGTAACGAGTTCTGAATGCAGTCTTCGGGATATCTTCTTGCCTCACCTTCAGCTGATGATAGCCTGTTCTTAAGTCGATTTTTGAAAAGTATTTCGCTCCCTTAAGTTGATCAAACAGATCGTCGATTCTAGGAAGCGGATACCTATTCTTAATCGTAACTTTGTTCAACTCCCGGTAGTCGATACAAAGTCGCATAGAACCATCTTTCTTCTTTACAAACAGAACTGGCGCTCCCCACGGGGACACGCTCGGTCTGATATAACCTTTATCTAACAGCTCCTGCAGTTGCACCATCAACTCCTTCATCTCTACAGGTGCCATTCGATACGGCGGCTTCGATATTGGTGCGGTTCCCGGTGCCAAATCGATAACGAACTCAGTTTCCCTATCCGGCGGCAGTCCCGGAAGTTCATCGGGAAAGACATCGGTGAAATCTCTCACAACTGGTATTTGACTCATCTCATCCCCGACCTGACGAGTATCGACCACATGGGCCAAATAACACTCGCATCCTTTCTTCAGTAATCTCCTTGTTTGCATCATAGTAAGACAACAAGATGGTTTTGGTGATTTGCTGCCATAAAATACCACCTTCGACTTATTAGAAGTCTTTAGGTGTATACATTTCTTCTTACAATCAATAACTGCTCCGTGGGTTGATAGCCAATCCATTCCCAAAATTACATCGAACTCTCCCAGTCGAATTGGTATCAAATCCACATTGAGCTTAAATCCTCGCAATTCAGCACAACAATTCCTATGAATGCATTCTACGGGGATAATTTCCTTGTTGGCTACTTCTACGTTCATAGGGTGTTCTAACTTTTCACAAGGTACATTTAATTGACTAGCAAATTCTTCGGAAACAAAAGAGCAAGTAGCACCCGAATCAAATAGCACATATGCATTTATATCATTGATTGGGATGATACCTGACACCACGTCCTTGGACTCCATGGCATCCTGCACAGTCATGTTGAACGTGCGGGCTGTTGGCCTATTGGCTTGACTGGATGGTGGCCCGTAGTTCAATCGGTTGCTGTTTCCACTGTTGTTGTTGTTTCGGTTGCCACTCCCGGCGTCGCTTTTCTTCTTCGGACAATCCCTCATTTGGTGGTCGGGTGCTCCACATGAAAAACATCCCCCCTTTGGCTTATTCTAACATTGGGGAGCCATGTGCCCCGGTTGCCCACACCGGTAACAAACACTCTTTCCCTTCATACATTCCCCGGTGTGGTTCTTGCCGCAATTATTGCACCTGCCTGGTTTCTTTGCCTCCCCTCCGGACTGGTTTCCTCCGGGTTTATTGCTCCCGAAAGATTGGCTCTCACTCCATTTGCGTTTATTGGGGTTGCTGCCCCCGCTACTCCCTGCCTTCGGGCCCTCATGTCCTTTCTTCTTCTCTTGGTTGTATTTGGCCAAAGCCTCACTGCCACCCTCTGCGATGATTGCCCTCTCCATCAATTCTGCAAATGTTCTGATTTTCAATACCGCCACAGAACGGTATAACCATGGTTTCAACCCTTGCTCAAACCTACGAGCTTTTCTTTCCTCGGTGCTGACTTGGTGAGCTGCAAACCGCGCCAACTCATTAAACTTAGCTGCGTACTCAGCCACAGACATGTTCCCTTGTTTTAGTTCCAGGAACTTGATCTCCATCTCCTGCTTCATGCTCTCTGGAAAGTAATTTTCCAAGAACATTTCCTTAAAACGATCCCAAGCGACAGTGCCTTCTTCCACTCGGCCTCTGTTGGCCTTCCACCAGTAGTTTGCCTCGCCTTTTAACATGAAAGTAGCAAAGCTTGTTTTCTGTTCCTCTGCTACCCTTTCTACTTCAAAGACCTTCTCTATTTCTTCTATCCAGGTCTGCGCTTCGATTGGGTTAAGAGTTCCCTTGAACTCAGGTGGTCCGACCAATTTGAAATCTTTAAAGTTTGCCAGATGATGCGCTGGCTCGGCTGCGGCTTGGGTTCTTCCAGGTGGCGGTCTTGATTGCATGGCCTCTGCCAGCATTTCCGCAAACATTCTCATGGGGTTGGTTTGGTCTCCAACCTCACTTTCTGATTCCTCAACTCGCTGGTTACGTGGCCTTCCTCTCGGCATGGTTTGAATAAGGAAACTGATGACTTTTACCTATAGATTTACATTTTACACGTCATGTTATTAAAATAAGCAATCAAAGATAAAATATCTATCAACACATTTGATTTAAGTGAAACATCTGCATTTATATTCATATACCACCGTTTGTTACAAGACGAAACCTGTGGCATACTGCTATAAATGCGCCACTGTGTCCTACCAATCATCCCCTAAAACAAAAAGTGGGGAATGATACTGCCCATCCTCTAAGGCAACAAAAGTTGGGGTTTGACTACTACCCCAACAAGAAAGAAAATAAAATGTTTCACAATACAAATATGCATACGTCCCTAATATAACAAAAGTGGGACTGACTGTACTAAAAACAAATCAACTGCTCCATCAAATCACTGCTCATCACGACGGATCCGAGCCTGCTGACCAGAGAATGCTCCATCCCCGACCCTGCGACGAATAGAGCGACTGGACTCCCCTACCTCGGTCCGGGGTCTCCTGTAAGCTGCATCTAGGGCATGGCCTAGGGTCTCTATCCTCACAGATCTGACCTCTAACTGGTCCTCTAGCTGATCAACCCTCCTGGCCTCCCTGGCCCAGGCCTCCCTGACGCGCATCCTCGCAGCCACCTCCAGTCCAGCCTCGAATCTCATAGCCTCCTGTTTCGCCCTCAGGTGGGCGATCTCTAAATCCCTCTGTTCCAGTCTCTCCCTCAACTCAGCGTTTCGGGCCACTAATTGATGTAGCAGTGGTCCGACCTGCTGTGCTGAGGTCTCGTAGCCCTGCAGCTGTACCTTAGCCACCCCTAAGTCATGCTTGAGCTGGTAGGCTAAGTCTCTGTACTGGTCCTCCATAAACTGATGGGTCTGGTTTTGCTCCTCCAAATGAGCAATCCGAGCCTCCAACTCCTCATTTCTGTCAGTCAACCCCTCGATGATATCATCAGCAGTGGACCCCATGCCATCAATATCAGCAGGTGGCTCCTCCCCCTCGGCCTCGGGATCCTCCTCCTCAGTATCAGGGTCCTGACTACCGGACCTCATCACCCCACCTACTACTGGCTCTGGTAGCTCCCTATGGTAGTCCTCCTCCGGCTCGGACTCCTCCTGTAACAATCCCGGGGCAATAGGAGCATAGCCCACCAGCTGCTCCGCCACTACCGGTATGTCTATAAATACCTCCTCCTCACGGGCTCCACTGGTCTCCCCTACGGCAGCCATCCTACAACACACAAAAACTAACATTAGTACAGCAATAAAATATATTCATTGAAGAAATGAAATTATATTTCATTGGGTACTACTCGACCCGATGAATTCCCCAATTCATCAAAACCACATATGATAAATCTCCTCGATTTATCTCCTAACACTCGATACGAGTTTACTATGAAGGTTATATCCTAGGTTTCGCGATCCTAAAGTTTATAACCTACAGCTCTGATACCAACCTGTGACGCCCCCAAATTCGGGTCTCCAAATACCCGGATCCGGTCATCACGATCCAACATAAACATCCACCTATAACAACATATGGTATCTAAAATGCGGAATAAAATAAACATACGTTGTTCATTACAAGGTGTTACTAATCCCAGAATACGATTAACCTTAACAATTACACAATTCATACCCTAAACAACTATCAGGGTTTAAATTACATTAATAGTAATTAACTAACACATGAATCTAAAGTCTGCTACGAGAAGTCTATCATTTCATCTTTTCTTTTCCTTTGTTCTTCCCTGACGTCTCGGGTTTAGCTGCAATGAAGTCATGATATAGCAAGAATGAGCAACGAGTTTGCCCAGCAAGTTTAAAGTGCAGCAATAAAGATATATTATGATGAAGGAATAAAAAAGGGATTTCAACGATAGAATAATCAGAAACAAGAACATTAAATGCTTTTAGAACAATTGATAGTCAAATAGACTTTGAACGATAACTTCCAGAGGAGTCAATAGCTGGTTGACCCTCTGGTTACTGGCTACAGAATAACGTACTTGAGGGGATCAACCTCGCGTACCCTATGTATATGCATAACATTTAATTCTGCTATTTGTACCTTATATACGGTACGTGGGGTACTCCCCTATAAATAAAGGGGTGTTCATACAGTCTAAGAATCCTTACCATTGATTGGTTCGGATAGCTTTTATAAATTCTCACGTAATTGTCTGACCGAACAAGGGTTCAGACTTAACCATGAATGGTTGATAGATTTCTGAATTTAAATATACGAATTCAATGCACGAATGTCAATGATTATACAGATGTGGAAAAATCTTGAAAGAATTAGACCACTTAAAGCATGCTTGGAGATAAGGTACAAGCTTACAGAATAACTTGCAGTAATATATACCTTTTGCATGAATTAAAATACTGCATAAGGTTTTAGAAGTATTGCTCAATGTAAAAGTTGGGTAAGGAAGAACTTGCAATAATGTAAGGAGTTTAGGGTTAGGAACTTGCCTGTTTGCTCAGCTACAATTTAAATCTTAGCTTTAATTAATTGATCTCGAGTGACCTATCATCGGGTAAAGTCGATTTATCAATTAACAGTTGTATATTGGCACCTCTTACTATACCTTTTACTCCACAGGTAAAATTCACCATCTATATTTAATTACTAATTAACATTAGCTAAACAGAAATTTATTGATGATCTTTAGCTATTAAAAATAATTGTTAGCTAATCATGATTACTATTCTCGAGGGTTCAGATTATTACCCTTATTGTCCCTAAATATGGGTCAACAATCTTTATTTATTATTAGAATAATAAATTCATCATGGTTTAATGACAACTAACTAATAGTTGGTTACTTGTTTAATTACACTTAATTACTATTTACTATTAATAAAATAATCTTTAAGTGTTTATCCTCATTATTCAATAAGAACCAAAATAAAATTAGCTTATTAATCCCCCTTATGCTTAATCATTATTTCAGCAACGATTAAGTAATTCTCATCCTTATTATTCAACAACTTTATTCATACTTAATTATTATTATTATTAAATAATAATTAAATATTTAGTACCTTTATTTACTATTGATTAATAAATAATTATTTTATTAACCTTATCCTTATTTAATTATTATTATTACTAAATAATAATTAAATATTTATTACCTTTATTATTTATTATTAAATAATAAATAATTATTTTATTAACTTTATTCATATTTAATTATTATTTTTATTAAATAATAATTAAATATTTATTATCTTTATTATTTATTATTAAATAATAAATAATTATTTTATTAACTTTATTCATATTTAATTATTATTATTATTAAATAATAATTAAATATTTATTATCTTTATTATTTATTATTAAATAATAAATAATTATTTTATTAACTTTATTCATATTTAATTATTATTATTAAATAATAATTAAATATTTATTATCTTTATTATTTATTATTAAATAATAAATAATTATTTTATTAACTTTATTCATATTTAATTATTATTATTATTATTAAATAATAATTAAATATTTATTATCTTTATTATTTATTATTAAATAATAAATAATTATTTCATTAACTTTAATCATTATTATTTAATAATAATAAAAATTAAATATTTTATTTATTGAAAATAATTAATTACTTTATTAATTGTATTTATTAGTATATTAACTAATAAATTTATAAATGCAGGATTAGTTTCAATGTAATAACCAAAGTTTGAGCCAAAGATAGCACAACTAGTTTAGTTGATGTATCATAGTATTCATGTATTCCCCAAACAATGTATATTACACCATCACAGTGATACAACCAACAGAAACCCAGATTTTGAACTCAAAATTATAATACAACTCCCAAGTTCACATTAAACAATATAGTTATTATACACCAATACGCTACCGAACCATTTTGATTCCTCAATTATAGGTTTCCAGCAAAACGAAATACAAATTAATATCATACATATACTATAACCAACAAATAACAATTGGCTGCTATAACCCAACAAAGTACCTAGAACAGTTTATTCCAATACCAGAAAACAAACTACCTAAAACAGAGGAAGAAGATATTCCAATACAGAGAAATCAACCAAAGCAATGTCATGTATAACATAATCAACACGATTGACTGCTAGAACCCTTAAGGTTCATCAACAACAATTTTCCCAAATAAAGTCCTAATACAGTATGTCACACAACCTACCCAGTTGGCAACACAAACTAAATACACAAGAAGGAACCTATAACAAACCCAATGCAAGGAATCATCACAGTCGCCTAATACCTTGATTTTGTGCGGTTGGCTGCCTTCCTCCTCCTTCCGAAGTATGAAACCCAGCTGGACATTCGCTGGTTGACTCCCCTGTTCCCCCCTAATTTCGAACCCTAACTCTGTATAATATTTTGCTCTAAATATGGGACTCACAAGAATGAAAGAGAATTGACAGCCTTGGGGGATTTAGGGCTTCAATTTATAGAGTAGCGCTTGCCCCATTTATCGGTTAATACCCTAATTGAGCAGGACAATACCTAACGGTTTGGGGGAGTAAACTGTCGATCGTTCACCTCAAGCCCCATCAAGCCCAGCTGCGATTTGCCGGTAGAGCCTCAAACCGTGAAGTCCCATCAGTCAAATTGCTGCGCTTCGAACCCTTGGTCTGTTCGTTGGTCGCCTAGTCCCTTCGATTTCTGCCTCGAACCTTGCACAGTCCGCCGGTCGATTGACGTTGCCGCCGGCGTCTTCCCCTCGTCTCTTGTTACTGATTGATTGAGGGTTGAGTTTGATCGCTCGAGGGCTAGGGCTTAGGTTTTCTTGCTCGGCTGGTTTCCTTCCTCTTTCTTGACTGATTGATTTGGGGTTCCCCAATTTGATTTCGTCGGTATGAACCTCTACCAATTGTGTTTACCAGTTATCCAAACGGATACAACTCGTGGATAGACTAAACCCGACCGAATTGAAAAGAATTGGAGTTGGGCCAGCTATTTTAAATACAAAGTGGCCCAATCAAAAAGAATAACAAGGAAATGGGATTTGGCCCAATTAATATAGTTTGACCAGCCCACTCATTTGACCCAATCAGGAAAATAAAAAGGAAATTTGGCCCCAATAAAATAAAAGAAAAATGGAAAATGGGTCCATTAAATTAACACCCTTATGTCCTAATATTTAAATCAAATAATTAATTCAATAAATTAATTATTTGAACATTTGTTTCAGCAAAAATTTCTCTTTCGAACTATTTAAATCTGATAATGATAGAATAAAATTAATTATTAATTTTCTTCCCAAATTTCTTGTACTTAAATGTTAGGATTAATTTATAAATTTGAGTAATACTACTTACATGGATCCAATTAAATTTATAAAATTGTATAAAATGAATTTATTTATAAAAATAAATTTGATACAATGTTTAAAATTTCCGGACATTACAGAGGGACTGAGGGAGTATATTTTATCAATGATGACATGGAAGTCCTTAGTTCCCCCCCCACCCCACCCCCTACTTGATATGAGATTAAGATCAACACATATATTGCCAACTAGCAATAAGAACTGCAGGATTATGTGAGTATAATTATAAGTGTCTTGATGAGACTATGAATAATTGTAAGCTAGTATGAGAAGTTTCTTTCGAGGGCCATTCCCCAATTTACTTATCAAAAAAAATAAAAACAAAATTTTAAACTAGTTGCTGACTATAGATGGGCGGAATATTTGAGCATAGAAACTGTATACACAGGAAAATGCCTAATTGATGATAGGAGCCTCAAAATAGTCCAACACCCAAAAAGAAAAAGTAAAAAATGTCAAAAAAAAGAAGAAAAAAAAAGAGAACATCTTAGCAGATCTAGCATAAGAATTAATCCAAACACTTGAACTTGGTACCCAAATGAAATATGGACTTCCAATTATCATAAAGAATCAAAAGATTAATAAAACCATATTGTAAACTGGACATGATGGGGCTCCACTTCAAATTTGACAGCCAAGACTAAATTGAGAAACTTGATCTATAAAATTTAAAGAACAAACCACACCATAATCTTTTCCACACACTCTGAGCTCCATTAGTATGGACACCACATGCTACTAGGTAGATAGATTGACAAAACTACTGAAGCAGATTGTATAAAAATTGATATAGTCTTCCATCTATAAGGAATTGCAAGAGATACTTATGAGGAAAGTTGATTCAGCAACTTGTTTCACACTAAGACATCCACAGAACACAATTTACTCATGTAAGTAAATCTGCAATCGATATTCATTAGGATTCACTTACCACTGTGCAAAATGAAATCCAAGCATAACTGCCTTGAGTTAATTTTTTATCTTTAAAACAAACTCAACAAACCACTTTTTTTAATAAGTAATAATCCAATTTTTTTTAAATAAGAGCTCAATAAACCACAACTCTCATATGGTCCTTAGTTCCCCCCCCCCACCCCACCCCCTACTTGATATGAGATTAAGATCAACACATATATTGCCAACTAGCAATAAGAACTGCAGGATTATGTGAGTATAATTATAAGTGTCTTGATGAGACTATGAATAATTGTAAGCTAGTAGTAGGAGTTTCTTTCGAGGGCCATTCCCCAATTTACTTATCAAAAAAAATAAAAACAAAATTTTAAACTAGTTGCTGACTATAGATGGGCGGAATATTTGAGCATAGAAACTATATACACAGGAAAATGCCTAATTGATGATAGGAGCCTCAAAATAGTCCAACACCCACAAAGAAATTAAAAAGTAAAAAATGTCAAAAAAAAGAAGAAGAAAAAAAGAGAACATCTTAGCAGATCTAGCATAAAAATTAATCCAAACACTTGAACTTGGTACCCAAATGAAATATGGACTTCCAATTATCATAAAAAATCAAAAGATTAATAAAACCATATCGTAAACTGGACATGATGGGGCTCCACTTCATATTTGACAGCCAAGACTAAATTGAGAAACTTGATCTATAAAATTTAAAGAACAAACCACACCATAATCTTTTCCACACACTCTGAGCTCCATTAGTATGGACAACACATGCTACTACGTAGATAGATTGACAAAACTACTGAAGCAGATTATATAAAAATTGATATAGTCTTCCATCTATAAGGAATTGCAAGAGATACTTATGAGGAAAGTTGATTCAGCAACTTGTTTCACACTAAGACATCCACAGAACACAATTTACTCATGTAAGCAAATCTGCAATCGATATTCATTAGGATTCACTTACCACTGTGCAAAATGAAATCCAAGCATAACTGCCTTGAGTTAATTTTTTATCTTTAAAACAAACTCAACAAACCACTTTTTTTAATAAGTAATAAACCAATTTTTTTTAAATAAGAGCTCAATAAACCACAACTCTCATGTGGTACTATTATACTCCGTGTGTCCATATAGATGTTATAAGCACTGAAAATATCTATTATCCATCACGAAAAACATAATTCCAAGCCAAAGGCGGAGCCAGTATCTCATAAGAATTGCAGAGAGATTATATTTGTTATATTCCTTTTGTAGTGCCCGTGAATTTTAAACGTCATTATTAATTAAATATATAAATTAAATTTTTAATGAGTTAGTTTGTGTGCTTATTTGAACCTTTTGTGTGCATTGGTAGCCTACATGACTAGGTGATGAATTGTTTTAAGTTGAGTAAAGGGGGTCACTAATAGTATAGTTAAATTAGTGAACAAGCCTTAAGGTTTAATATCAATTAAATTGATAAAGTAGTTACTAATTAATCATGCAAGTAAATTGAGTATACTTAGTATATTAAATTGAGTAAATTAATTAATAAAAGTATTAATTAATGAGAATATTGTCACATTGAATAATAAAATTTAATAGTTCAATTATTAATCAATTTCTAATTGATTAGCTTATTTAATTAAGGAACTAAGACCGATTATTTATTTGATCATGGGTGTAGTAATTAATAGTGTGGCAAATTAATTAATTAATCATTGGGTTAAATTAAATGACCCAATATTGCATTAAATAGATTTGGATTTTATTAGCCTAATTAGGTTACAAGTTAAAGAGATATGTGTAAGTAATTAAATTCCATAAGATTGGAAATAGAAACCCTAAATAAACAATTAGGGTAATACATATTAAAATTGTTAAACTATGTTTATTACCTATTAAGCCCTATTAAGCCTTTTAAGGCATGAAATTATGTCAATCAACTTGCTTTATTTGGTAACTCTTACACAAAGGACAAGGTTGTCAAGCTCCCATTGGTGGAAAATCTAATTAGCACACTTAAAGATAAGATTAAGGCTAAAATGGAAGGGATAAGGTGAACTCTTATATCCAATGGGTAAGAAAGATGTGGGGGATAATAGCATGAATTCTAATTTAGCATTATACTTGCAAGTATTCTATCCTTTCATTTCATTTCAAGTTCATTTCTTCTTTTCATCTCCTTCTTTCATTTCTCCCAAGCAAGAACACAAAGTGAGAGCTTAGAGAGAAAAAGAGAGTGAGATTAGCATAGTTCATGCATCCCAAGTTCATCACATACTTTGGTAGATCAAGGAGAGTAGCTACAAGATCAAGGTGAAACCCTAAATCATTTTCTTCTTTCTTACTTTGTTTTATTTTTATATTTTTTGAGAGATTTTGTTCTAAGACTCAAGAATCATTAGATATTCATGCTTTATGTATAGATCTAATCCTCTTGAGTGTTAGAATGGAGATTCAAAGGAAGAAAAGGAACTTATGTTCTTAAAGGGTAAAAACCTTAGCTTTTCTTCACTTGGATCACCCATAACTTGAGATCTACAACTTGGATTTATGATCCGTCGAAGGAGGGTGCTAGATACATGAGTTAGCTAGTAAACCCAAGTGGTTAAATGACCCAATATTGCATTAAATAGATTTGGATTTTATTAGCCTAATTAGGTTACAAGTTAAAGAGATATGTGTAAGTAATTAAATTCCATAAGATTGGAAATAGAAACCCTAAATAAACAATTAGGGTAATACATATTAAAATTGTTAAACTATGTTTATTACCTATTAAGCCCTATTAAGCCTTTTAAGGCATGAAATTATGTCAATCAACTTGCTGTATTTGGTAACTCTTACACAAAGGACAAGGTTGTCAAGCTCCCATTGGTGGAAAATCTAATTAGCACACTTAAAGATAAGATTAAGGCTAAATGGAAGGGATAAGGTGAACTCTTATATCCAATGGGTAAGAAAGATGTGGGGGATAATAGCATGAATTCTAATT
The DNA here is from genome assembly GCA_034770075.1 of Aralia elata. NCBI lineage: Eukaryota > Viridiplantae > Streptophyta > Magnoliopsida > Apiales > Araliaceae > Aralia > Aralia elata. Next base: position 31,513,412 of record CM068385.1, on the reverse strand, counting down.
TAGCATTATACTTGCAAGTATTCTATCCTTTCATTTCATTTCAAGTTCATTTCTTCTTTTCATCTCCTTCTTTCATTTCTCCCAAGCAAGAACACAAAGTGAGAGCTTAGAGAGAAAAAGAGAGTGAGATTAGCATAGTTCATGCATCCCAAGTTCATCACATACTTTGGTAGATCAAGGAGAGTAGCTACAAGATCAAGGTGAAACCCTAAATCATTTTCTTCTTTCTTACTTTGTTTTATTTTTATATTTTTTGAGAGATTTTGTTCTAAGACTCAAGAATCATTAGATATTCATGCTTTATGTATAGATTTAATCCTCTTGAGTGTTAGAATGGAGATTCAAAGGAAGAAAAGGAACTTATGTTCTTAAAGGGTAAAAACCTTAGCTTTTCTTCACTTGGATCACCCATAACTTGAGATCTACAACTTGGATTTATGATCCGTCGAAGGAGGGTGCTAGATACATGAGTTAGCTAGTAAACCCAAGTGGTAGAACACAAATCCAATAATTTTTGAAGCCTTGGGGGCTATTTTCCCAAAACAGTCCAGCTATAAAACTTAAAACTTTAAAAACCCTAAAAGCTTGCTGTCCTCGTTTTTCCAAAGGTTGTTTCGGCCAGTTATAAATCTTTTTAAAAATCTGAGAAAAATCACAGAGGTACCTTAAGAAGTATCTACAAGTAGGAAAAAGAACGAAACACGTACACGTTTCGATGTGTAGTTTTTGTGTAATGGCTTTTACCGTGAAGGACTCCTAAATATTTATACCCTGATTTCTCACTGTGTATACCTTGAAAACATATGAAATGTTTACAGTATGTTTATGTATAGTATGAGAGTGTACCCTGATAATTTCAGAATTTTCTGAGCAAAACTCGATTTATGAAAAATGTAACAAAATTCAGAGATTTTGGGTACTTTAAATATAGTAAATCACTTTCTAAAATTCCAGGAAAATTGGTGGATCATTGTTGGATCATATACTATCCAGATCCAGAGGATAATAATTTTCAGAGCCTATTTGCTATTTTTCATAATAATGTTATAGTTATGGTTAAAAGAAAATAAATGGTTAAATGATGTCATAAATAAGGAAAATGTGATTTTTAAACTTGGATACTCCTAATATTATATATTCTAACTATTGAGGGGTATTTTGGTAATATTTAATGAGAAATAATATTTATGACCTTTTATGGGTAGTAAATGAGTTGTTTAATAAAGGGTAAAACAATTAGGATAAATTGTTTATTCGCCTAATAACTTATTAAAATATTACTATGATATTTGTAATATAAGAATTCGATATTTTTTAGTAAACAAAGAAATATTAAGGTTAAAACTTCATGAAAATATTATTGAATGGGTAATAATATTTGTTTTAAGCATTAATAAATGATTAAGATTTTATTAAAATGGCTAATAATATTAGATTAAAATATTATTAATGATATGAGAATTAAAATATTATTAAGAGATTAATAATATTAGATTAAAGTATTATTGGATGATTAAAATATTATTAAGATGTTAATAACATTAGTAAACGAATAAAAGTGTTATTAGTGGACTAATAATACCAAGAGGTGAATTAAATATTATCAGGATTGATAATATTAAGTGTCTTATAGGATTTACGATAGTTTATTAACTTATGTGTGCTATGTGATTTGCTTAATTGTTAAATAAATAGCATAAGTAAGCGTATCGATATACAACTACGCAGTACTAATTGGTAGATCGACGTTATCAATGTTAGGTTCTTCAAGGCCAATTAGTTAAAGCTAGAATTACTTGTAGCTGAGCAAACAGGCAAGTTCCCTAACTTCATTCTTTCAGTATATTGAATGCAAGTCCTATCTTACTCAACTTTTATATTGAGCAAATTTCTAAACCTTATGCATTATTTTTAATTCGTGCAAAAAGGTATATATTGTTGCAAGTTATTCTTTAAGCTTGAATCTTATCTTCAAGCATGCTTTAAGTGGTTTAATTACTTTTAAAATTATTCCACGTCTTTGTATTTATTGACATTCGCACTCGTGCATTTGAATTCGTATATTTATTTAAGTTCAGAAATTTGTGAAACTATTCATGGTTAAGTCTGAACCCTTGTTTCGGTCAGGCAAGTATTTGAGAATTTATAAAAGCTATCCGAACCAATCGATGGTAAGGATTCTTAGACTAAATGGACACCCCTTTTATTATAGGGGAGTACCCCAGGTACCGGATATAAGGTACAAACAGCAGAGTTAAATGTTATGCATACACATAGCGTACGCGAGGCTGATCCCCTCAAGTACTTATTCTGTAGCCAGTAACCAGAGGGTCAACTAGCTATTGACTCCTTTGGAAGTTATTGTTCAGAGTCTACTTGACTATCAATTGTTCTAAAAGCAATAATCGTTCTTGCTTCTGATATTTATATTGTTGAATTCTTTTTTTTTCTATATTCCATTCATCATGATATATCCTTTATTGTCATAGTTTAAACTTGCTGAGCAAACTCGTTGCTCTTATCCCTTGCTATATCATGACTTTCATTGCAGTTAAACCCGAGACTTCAGGGAAGGGCAAGGGTAAAGAAAAGATGAAGTGATAGGCTTCACGTAGCTGGCTTTATTTTATGCTTAGTTTAATTTGCTATTAATGTAATTTGAACCCTGATTACCATTTAGGGTATGTTTTGTGTTATGTATTAAGGTTATCGTATCTTGGGACTAGTAACACCTTTTGAATGAATGAACAACATATGTTCGTTATATTCCGCATTTAGTTATTGTATGTTGTTGGAGGTGAATGTTTGTATTGGATCGTGATGACCGAATCCGGGTATTTTGAGACCCGAATTTGGGGGTGTCACAGGTTGGTATCAAAGCTATAGGTTATAACCCTTAGGAGAAAGAGTCCTTAGGCTATAACCTGAGAGAATATAGAGGAATAGAAGAGGATAGAACTCATATAGAGTTATTTTTTGGGTAGAAATTTATTATGATCTTAAAATTGAGGATTTGGATCATACGTTGGTGTTATTAAGCTTGTGGATAATTTGAGGAATGTGTATTGATGAGATAATATGGTAAAGTGAAGACCATTAAGTATGGACGATCCATTGTAAGCTGGAGTTATAGATATTCGAGGTAATTAGATTAATCATTTGATGTTATTGATCAATTCTGTGGCTATTGATCAATTTTTGTGGCTATTCATTAGATAAGATATTGGAGTGATGTGGTATAGAGTTTCTTTGTGAAGAAGAGAGGGTACCTTAGAATCTGTTGGGGTTAAGGTTTGCAAGAAGGAAATGATTAATTCGATAAATAATGAATATATCGATATTTTGAAGTGTTAGTTAAGTTATTAAGCTTTATGGTGGAATGCCAGGTGAGACAAAGGTAATGAACTCATATAGAGTTGTTAAGCAAAAGTTGAGAGTATTAAGATGAATGATTTTATATGCAAAAAAAAAAAATTTTAAGAGATGACTGATGGCAATTTAGATTGTTTTGATGATTAGAAAGGAGAGACAACGGAGAGATTATAAGAAATGAACCGAGAGGGTGGATTTAGTGTCTGATCTGGAAAAAGTATCTAGAGATGGAACTGAATGATGAGATAATAGAAATCCCTAAGGAGGATCAATTGGAGCCGATATAAGGAATAAGTGGAGGAAATGAAAGAAAGAAAGATTAAGTCTGAGAGTTATAAGACCTTTGTGAGTCGTAATGAATAAAGAATAGTAGTCAATGTATATGTACTAGTATACCTATGCATGTAAGAAATGTGAATCTCAGTTTTTGTACAGCTAGCAGTATATTTGTTGTAAGTCCCAATTTTGTGTAAGTTGTGGAGTAGTTATGTGAATCTCATCTTGTTGTTAGTAACAGAGGGATAAGTGGATATCAGGAATGTTATATGATGTAAGTAGTACGATGGTACTAAGATGAGCTTATTAGTATTTACTAAAGGTGCCTTGAGTTGATATGATGATGATACATCCCCACTTTTCAGATCTAGGGGAATGGAGTTCTTATTAATCCCATCTTTTGTGTCTTAATGGGATAGTTAACATTTATAGGAATATGCCGGAATTATAAGTGTTTGACACACTAAGGGGTGTATGAATATAAATGTGGTATTATTATTACATGATTGATTGTGATCGATTTGTGCCTTGACTCTTAAATGATAACATCAGTAGAATTTTGCACGATGTGTAAAACAAGAAGGATTTATATAAGGTTTTGTTTAGAACAAACAATGCCGTCAAGGAGACAACCCCGATACACGAGGGTGGAAGAGTCAGTGAATAACGAGGAGGGTCAGACTGACCCCAAGAGGACCTTTACGAACTTGTTAGAGGAAACGATGCAAGGCAGACCAGCCATTGCGGTTGTTTGGCCATGAAATCACATGGCAAACTTTACCGGTTTCAAATTACTAGGACCACTGGAGTTTCGTGGGAATATGGATTCGAGTGAAGCCCAGACATGGGTAGAAGAAATGGAGAAAGTTTTTAAGGTCGCAAGAGTGTGACCGAGGAACAGAAGACTTCGTTTGCCACTTTCATGAGGAAGGGTGAGTCAAATTACTGGTGGAAGGCGAAATAGAAGCCGAGCTGGGGAAGGTGCGACTGCGTGGACTCATTTTAAGGAGCTATTTTTCAAAAAAAATTACTTTCTAGAAAGCACGCAGGCAAGTATGGAGATAAAGTTCTTGGATCTGAAGCAAGATGATATGTCGGTAGCAGAGTACGCAATGAAGTTTAACAAACTAGCTAGGTTTGATCCACACCAAGTGGACACCGGAGCTAGGCGAGCGAAGAGATTTGATCAAGGGTTGAAGCCCTGGGCGTATAGTAAGGTTGTGGTTTTGCAGATCAACACATTTCCTACGTTACTTAAGGAAGCAATCATTGCCGAGGAGGAAATGAAGCGTTGACAAAGTACAACTAAGATCAGAAAAGCCACGATGGTCATAAGGAAGGATGTCGTGGGGTCTAAGGACGTGGTGTCAGGTATCATCCCAATCAATGACATAAATGCTTATGTGTTATTCGATTCGGGTGCTACCTACTCTTTTGTTTCCGAAGAATTGCTAAAATATTAGACTTACCTCGTGAAAAGTTAGAACACCCTATGAACGTAGAAGTAGCAAATAAGGAAATTATCCCCGTAGAATGCATTCATAGGAATTGTTGTGCCGAATTGCGAGGATTTAAGCTCAGCGTGGATTTGATACCGATTCGTTTGGGGGAGTTCGATGTGATCCTTGGAATGGATTGGTTATCGATTCACGGAGCAGTCATCGATTGTAAGAAGAAGTGTGTATACCTGAAGACTTCTAATAAGTCGAAGGTAGTATTCTATGGTAGTAAATCGCCGAGACAATCTTGTTGTCTAACGATGATGCAAGCTAAGAGATTTCTGAAGAAGGGTTGTATAGGTTATTTGGCCCATGTAGTTGATACTCGTCGAGTCGAGGGCGAACCAAGTCAGATACCTATCGTAAGGGAATTCACAGATGTCTTTCCAGATGAAATTCCGGGATTACCGCCAGATAGGGAGGTAGAATTTGTAATTGACTTGGTGTCGGGAGCCGCACCAATATCGAAGGCGTCGTATCGCATAGCACCGGTAGAAATGAAGGAGCTAATGGTTCAATTGCAAGAACTGTTGGATAAAGGTTATATCAGACCGAGCGTGTCACCATGGGGAGTGCCAGTTCTGTTCGTAAAGAAGAAGGATGGATCGTTAAGGCTCAGTATCGATTACAGGGAATTGAACAAGATTACGATTAAGAACAGGTACCCGCTACCTAGAATAGACGATCTGTTTGATCAACTCAAGGGAGCGAAATACTTTTCAAAGATTAATTTAAGGACAGGCTACCATCAGCTAAGGGTGAGACAGGAGGATATCCCGAAGACGGCATTCAGAACTCGTTATGGACATTTCGAGTTTCTGGTAATGTCATTTGGACTAACAAATGCACCATCGACATTCATGGATATGATGAACAGAGTGTTCAAGCAGTACTTGGACAAGTTCGTGGTAGTATTCATCGATGACTTCTTGGTATATTCAGTGACAGAGGAAGAACATGCTGAACATCTAAGGATTGTTTTGGAGGCATTAAGAAGGGAGACGTTGTATGCGAAGTTTTCAAAGTGTGAATTTTGGTTGCAAAGGGTGCAGTTTCTAGGTCACGTCATTGACCGGGATGGTGTTTCGATAGACCCAGCAAAGGTGGAAGCCATTATCAACTGGGAACAACCGAGGACGCCGACGGAGATCAGGAGTTTTCTAGGGTTAGCGGGATACTATTGGAGATTCGTCCAGGATTTTTTTGGAAGATAGCATCGTCGTTGACCAATCTAACCAGAAAGACGGTAAAGTTCGTTTGGACGGAGAAGTACGAGGAGAGTTTCATGGAGCTGAAGAAAAAACTTAGCCAAGCACCAGTGTTGACTTTACCGGACGACACTGGGGGTTTTGTAGTATACAGTGATGCGTCATACAAAGGCCTTGGTTGTGTACTAATGCAGCATGGCAAGGTCATTGCGTACGCTTCACGTCAGCTGAAGGACTATGAGAAGTGATACCCGAGTCATGATCTGGAGTTAGCAGCAGTAGTATTCGCCTTGAAGATTTGGAGGCACTACTTATATGGAGAGAGGTGCGAGATATATACAGATCATAAAAGTATGAAATATATCTTCACTCAGAAGGAGCTGAATATGAGGCAGCACCGATGGTTAGAATTGATCAAGGATTACGACTGTGAGATTCTGTACCATCTGGGCAAAGCAAATGTAGTGGCAGATGCCCTGAGTAGGAAAGGCAGAGAGAAATTAATGAGGCTCACGACTCAAGCAGAGTTGATAAAGGAGTTCGAACGTCTGGAATTGGAGGTTAAGTATCCGATGGAGGAAGACGGGAAATTATTCACAGTGACAGCGAGCCCGACCCTATTGGATCAGATTAAGGAGGCTCAAGAAAAGGATGAGGATTGTGATTCAATAAAGAAGCGAATTGCCGAAGGCGAGGAGCTTAAGTAAAAGATTGATAGCACTGGATTGCTAAGGTTTGAAGGGAGAGTCTGGGTACCATTGGATCTGGAATTGAGGGAAGAAATCCTTTAGGAAGCTCATAGCACGAAGTACTCAGTATATCCCGGGAGCACAAAGATGTACCAGGATTTGCGACGAAATTTTTGGTGGCCGAATATGAAACGAGAAGTGGCAGAGTGCGTCAGCCGATGTCTGACACGCCAGCGGATTAAAGCAGAGCACCAACGACGCACCGAGCGGATTACTTCAACCATTAGAGATTCCGGAGTGGAAGTGGGAGCACATCACAATGGACTTTGTGGTGGGACTGCCACCAACTCATAAGGGTTTAGACGCTATCTGGGTAATTGTGGATCGTCTAACCAAGTCTGCTCATTTTCTGTCAATTAAGATACGGTACAATCTGGAACAATTAGCAAAACTTTACGTCAAGGAGATTGTATCGCGTCATGGAGTGCCGGTATCTATTGTATCGGACAGAGATCCGCGCTTCACGTCAAATTTTTGGAGAAGTCTGCAGGCAAGAATGAGAACACAGTTGAGGTTGAGTACAGCGTATCATCCTCAAACTGACAGCCAGAGCGAGCGAACGATTCAGACCTTAGAAGATATGCTTCGGGCGGTCGTGATGGATTTAAAGGGCAGCTGGGATGACCATTGCCACTGGTGGAGTTCGCTTACAACAACAGCTATCACGCTAGTATCGGTATGCCACCGTACAAAGCGCTATATGGAAGGAAATGCCGAACCCCGATGTCTTGGGACGAGGTTGGAGAGCGAAGACTGTTGAGACCTGAATTGGTGCAGCAAACTACAGATATAGTATAACTGGTCAGGAATCGTCTGGTAGCAGCTCAGGATCGCCAAAAGAAATATGCCGACTTACATCGTCAGAAGAGAGACTTTGAAGTTGGTAGCTTTGTGTTTTTGAAGGTATCTCCCTGGAAAGGGAAGATCCGTTTTGGGAAGAAGGGCAAATTGAGCCCTAGGTTCATAGGACCGTTCGAGGTATTAAGGCGAATTAGCGAAGTGGCGTACGAGGTAGCGTTACCTCCTGAACTTGAGTACATTCACAACGTGTTTCATGTGTCAGTGCTGCGGCCGTATAAACCAGACTACAAGCACGTTATCTCGTATGAACCAATCCAAGTCGAGAAAGACTTATCGTACGAGGAAAATTCCTGTTCAGATACTCGATAGGAAGGAACAGAAACTGAGGAATAAGATCATCTATTCCGTCAAGGTTCTCTAGAGGATTCACGCAGTCGAAGAAGCTACGTGGGAACTCGAAGAGAAGATGAAAACAAATTATCCTTTTCTATTCGAGTAACCTTATTTTGCAATTCCGAGGACGGAATTTTTATAAGGGGGGAGGGATGTAGTGCCCGTGAATTTTAAACGTCATTATTAATTAAATATATAAATTAAATTTTTAATGAGTTAGTTTGTGTGCTTATTTGAACCTTTTGTGTGCATTGGTAGCCTACATGACTAGGTGATGAATTGTTTTAAGTTGAGTAAAGGGGGTCACTAATAGTATAGTTAAATTAGTGAACAAGCCTTAAGGTTTAATATCAATTAAATTGATAAAGTAGTTACTAATTAATCATGCAAGTAAATTGAGTATACTTAGTATATTGAATTGAGTAAATTAATTAATAAAAGTATTAATTAATGAGAATATTGTCACATTGAATAATAAAATTTAATAGTTCAATTAGTAATCAATTTCTAATTGATTAGCTTATTTAATTAAGGAAACTAAGACCGATTATTTATTTGATCATGGGTGTAGTAATTAATAGTGTGGCAAATTAATTAATTAATCATTGGGTTAAATTAAATGACCCAATATTGCATTAAATAGATTTGGATTTTATTAGCCTAATTAGGTTACAAGTTAAAGAGATATGTGTAAGTAATTAAATTCCATAAGATTGGAAATAGAAACCCTAAATAAACAATTAGGGTAATACATATTAAAATTGTTAAACTATGTTTATTACCTATTAAGCCCTATTAAGCCTTTTAAGGCATGAAATTATGTCAATCAACTTGCTTTATTTGGTAACTCTTACACAAAGGACAAGGTTGTCAAGCTCCCATTGGTGGAAAATCTAATTAGCACACTTAAAGATAAGATTAAGGCTAAATGGAAGGGATAAGGTGAACTCTTATATCCAATGGGTAAGAAAGATGTGGGGGATAATAGCATGAATTCTAATTTAGCATTATACTTGCAAGTATTCTATCCTTTCATTTCATTTCAAGTTCATTTCTTCTTTTCATCTCCTTCTTTCATTTCTCCCAAGCAAAAGAACACAAAGTGAGAGCTTAGAGAGAAAAAGAGAGTGAGATTAGCATAGTTCATGCATCCCAAGTTCATCACATACTTTGGTAGATCAAGGAGAGTAGCTACAAGATCAAGGTGAAACCCTAAATCATTTTCTTCTTTCTTACTTTGTTTTATTTTTATATTTTTTGAGAGATTTTGTTCTAAGACTCAAGAATCATTAGATATTCATGCTTTATGTATAGATCTAATCCTCTTGAATGTTAGAATGGAGATTCAAAGGAAGAAAAGGAACTTATGTTCTTAAAGGGTAAAAACCTTAGCTTTTCTTCACTTGGATCACCCATAACTTGAGATCTACAACTTGGATTTATGATCCGTCGAAGGAGGGTGCTAGATACATGAGTTAGCTAGTAAACCCAAGTGGTTAAATGACCCAATATTGCATTAAATAGATTTGGATTTTATTAGCCTAATTAGGTTACAAGTTAAAGAGATATGTGTAAGTAATTAAATTCCATAAGATTGGAAATAGAAACCCTAAATAAACAATTAGGGTAATACATATTAAAATTGTTAAACTATGTTTATTACCTATTAAGCCCTATTAAGCCCTATTAAGCCTTTTAAGGCATGAAATTATGTCAATCAACTTGCTTTATTTGGTAACTCTTACACAAAGGACAAGGTTGTCAAGCTCCCATTGGTGGAAAATCTAATTAGCACACTTAAAGATAAGATTAAGGCTAAATGGAAGGGATAAGGTGAACTCTTATATCCAATGGGTAAGAAAGATGTGGGGGATAATAGCATGAATTCTAATTTAGCATTATACTTGCAAGTATTCTATCCTTTCATTTCATTTCAAGTTCATTTCTTCTTTTCATCTCCTTCTTTCATTTCTCCCAAGCAAGAACACAAAGTGAGAGCTTAGAGAGAAAAAGAGAGTGAGATTAGCATAGTTCATGCATCCCAAGTTCATCACATACTTTGGTAGATCAAGGAGAGTAGCTACAAGATCAAGGTGAAACCCTAAATCATTTTCTTCTTTCTTACTTTGTTTTATTTTTATATTTTTTGAGAGATTTTGTTCTAAGACTCAAGAATCATTAGATATTCATGCTTTATGTATAGATCTAATCCTCTTGAGTGTTAGAATGGAGATTCAAAGGAAGAAAAGGAACTTATGTTCTTAAAGGGTAAAAACCTTAGCTTTTCTTCACTTGGATCACCCATAACTTGAGATCTACAACTTGGATTTATGATCCGTCGAAGGAGGGTGCTAGATACATGAGTTAGCTAGTAAACCCAAGTGGTAGAACACAAATCCAATAATTTTTGAAGCCTTGGGGGCTATTTTCCCAAAACAGTCCAGCTATAAAACTTAAAACTTTAAAACCCTAAAAGCTTGCTGTCCTCGTTTTTCCAAAGGTTGTTTCGGCCAGTTATAAATCTTTTAAAAATCTGGGAAAAATCACAGAGGTACCTTAAGAAGTATCTACAAGTAGGAAAAAGAACGAACACGTTTCGATGTGTAGTTTTTGTGTAATGGCTTTTACCGTGAAGGACTCCTAAATATTTATACCCTGATTTCTCACTGTGTATACCTTTGAAAACATATGAAATGTTTACAGTATGTTTATGTATAGTATGAGAGTGTACCCTGAAAATTTCAGAATTTTCTGAGCAAAACTCGATTTATGAAAAATGTAACAAAATTCAGAGATTTTGGGTACTTTAAATATAGTAAATCACTTTCTAAAATTCCAGGAAAATTGGTGGATCATTGTTGGATCATATTATACTATCCAGATCCAGAGGATAATAATTTTCAGAGCCTATTTGCTATTTTTCATAATAATGTTATAGTTATGGTTAAAAGAAAATAAATGGTTAAATGATGTCATAAATAAGGAAAATGTGATTTTTAAACTTGGATACTCCTAAATATTATATATTATAACTATTGAGGGGTATTTTGGTAATATTTAATGAGAAATAATATTTATGACCTTTTATGGGTAGTAAATGAGTTGTTTAATAAAGGGTAAAACAATTAGGATAAATTGTTTATTCGCCTAATAACTTATTAAAATATTACTATGATATTTGTAATATAAGAATTCGATATTTTTTAGTAAACAAAGGAAATATTAAGGTTAAAACTTCATGAAAATATTATTGAATGGGTAATAATATTTGTTTTAAGCATTAATAAATGATTAAGATGTTATTAAAATGGCTAATAATATTAGATTAAAATATTATTAATGATATGAGAATTAAAATATTATTAAGAGATTAATAATATTAGATTAAAGTATTATTGGATGATTAAAATATTATTAAGATGTTGATAACATTAGTAAACGAATAAAAGTGTTATTAGTGGACTAATAATACCAAGAGGTGAATTAAATATTATCAGGATTGATAATATTAAGTGTCTTATAGGATTTACGATAGTTTATTAACTTATGTGTGCTATGTGATTTGCTTAATTGTTAAATAAATAGCATAAGTAAGCGTATCGATATACAACTACGCAGTACTAATTGGTAGATCGACGTTATCAATGTTAGGTTCTTCAAGGCCAATTAGTTAAAGCTAGAATTACTTGTAGCTGAGCAAACAGGCAAGTTCCCTAACTTCATTCTTTCAGTATATTGAATGCAAGTCCTATCTTACTCAACTTTTATATTGAGCAAATTTCTAAACCTTATGCATTATTTTTAATTCGTGCAAAAAGGTATATATTGTTGCAAGTTATTCTTTAAGCTTGAATCTTATCTTCAAGCATGCTTTAAGTGGTTTAATTACTTTTAAAATTATTCCACGTCTTTGTATTTATTGACATTCGCACTCGTGCATTTGAATTCGTATATTTATTTAAGTTCAGAAATTTGTGAACTATTCATGGTTAAGTCTGAACCCTTGTTCGGTCAGGCAAGTATTTGAGAATTTATAAAAGCTATCCGAACCAATCGATGGTAAGGATTCTTAGACTAAATGGACACCCCTTTTATTATAGGGGAGTACCCCAGGTACCGGATATAAGGTACAAACAGCAGAGTTAAATGTTATGCATACACATAGCGTACGCGAGGCTGATCCCCTCAAGTACTTATTCTGTAGCCAGTAACCAGAGGGTCAACTAGCTATTGACTCCATTGGAAGTTATTGTTCAGAGTCTACTTGACTATCAATTGTTCTAAAAGCAATAATCGTTCTTGCTTCTGATATTTATATTGTTGAATTCTTTTTTTTTCTATATTCCATTCATCATGATATATCCTTTATTGTCATAGTTTAAACTTGCTGAGCAAACTCGTTGCTCATCCTTGCTATATCATGACTTTCATTGCAGTTAAACCCGAGACTTCAGGGAAGGGCAAGGGTAAAGAAAAGATGAAGTGATAGGCTTCACGTAGCTGGCTTTATTTTATGCTTAGTTTAATTTGCTATTAATGTAATTTGAACCCTGATTACCATTTAGGGTATGTTTTGTGTTATGTATTAAGGTTATCGTATCTTGGGACTAGTAACACCTTTTGAATGAACAACATATGTTCGATATATTCCGCATTTAGTTATTGTATGTTGTTGGAGGTGAATGTTTGTATTGGATCGTGATGACCGAATCCGGGTATTTTGAGACCCGAATTTGGGGGTGTCACACCTTTTCCATTATTTGGCATCAAACATTCAGTTATAAATTACAGATAATCTATATTCAAATTACAGGAAAAAGCTTTATACTCAAATCCCGTTAAACGTAACATTGTATTATACACTAAATATGGATCTTATTTTAGAACTGGGTGGAGATGTGTTGTTATTACCTGCTGGTTTTGCTATAGTGCCTGATAACGTCTCTTACACAAACAAATACACACATACATGTATGTATATATGAATCATTTTAGCAACTAATGGAATATGGAGGAACAAAGTTGTTGGAAAACATACCTTCGAACAAATTAACGGGTCTTTGGGTCTTCACAGTTAGGGCTTCTGCAATCGGGACAGTAAGAACAGATGCGAAGATGCGAAAATGAAGTGGGGAGGGGGGAATTTTTGGGATTAATGATAATCCCTTTAGCCATAGGAAACATTATCCACACAATCAATAATCGATCTCGCTAATTGCGGAAAAATTTGGCGCTAAGTTTTTCTTGCTCCCGCCTAAACTATGGCTAAGGAAGACGAGGTAAACCCAAATTGGTAGAAAGCTAGCCCATCTATCAGCTGGTTAAACATCAATTTTGGCTAAGGATCGAAGAAGAGTCATGAAACCCTTGATCTCTTGCTTTCCTTTCCAGACCACACACACACGACTCTGTTCCACACACACCCAGAGAATACTGATCTACTCCAAAAAAACAAAGAGTTGATAACATTTTTTTTTAAAAAAACAACTATTTTACAAATAATATTAATTATATGTAAAATTATTATTTCAAAAACTTAACATTTGTAATCTAATTCACAAAAAAAAAGTCATAATTATTATAATTTTGTTTACTGTCAATTTATAATATGTAAAATTTTAAATTATTATAACTTAATATTTTAATTAATATTGTAAAGTACTTAAAAATTATTAATAATATAAAATTTTTATTAAAATATTAATTACATTACAATTTGAATTCTAATATATTATAAATTAAAAAACAAACTTAAACTTAATTCTTTTTATGAGTATTTTTTTATCATATGATATATTCCACAAATTAAATAGCACCACTATATATCTTCTTTTTTTCTCCTTTTTTTCCTCATGATCAATGTATGAAATTTTAAAGTTTAACATAATGTAAAGTTATTTACTTTATAGTTTATTAAAATAAATAGTTGATATGGTAAGTTACTTAAAAAGTGTTATTAAAAGTAAATTTACTTGTGTAAAAAATTTAATATATTTATATTACAATTTATATTCACCACAATTAATTCTAAAAAAATTATTTAGAACAAAACAGCGACCAATTTTATCTCTCGCAAAAAAACTCTGAACAATAATATATAGTGAGTAATAATTCCTTCATTAATAGATTTTTTTCCTCGCAAATTTTCATCATAAATTGGCGCTAGAAATCCTTCTATCACCTTAATTTTGCGAGGAAAAAAATATAAATTGTGAAGGATGTTTCTTTCGCTAATAACTATACTGTCACTATATTTTTTTCCTTCACTGTTCCTTCGCTAAACAACTCCTCATGTGAAGGAATGAATTCCTTCACAAAATTTCCTTCACTACATCCCCATTTTCTTGTAGTGTAATTAGGATTCTTGTGTACCAATTAGGATTTCGGTTCGCAATTTCAGTTAACAATTATCAATTGGGGTTTTATAATTAGGATTTATAATTTAAATTATCATTTTAAACCCTAATTAACTTATTTAGATTTTTATCAGTTAATATATTATTATATTAACTTCGAAGCACGACAAATCACTTTGTAATTCCCAAGCACGACACAATAACTTACTAAAATAATTTGTCGGGATGCTTCTCGGTGAAATCGTGGGAAGCACGACAAATCATTTGTAAGTGTAAGCACGACTAATCAGCTTCAGAAAATTTTTTATTTGACGTAATTCTTTAATAAAATATACAATCACATAACACAAAGTCGGAATAAGAAATTTTATTTAATAAACACATAATTTACATATACGAATCTTATTAAGGTCCGGAATATCACATTCACTCCCTCTAATAAGAATTTCGTTGTCTAACCTGAACTTTTCTTCATCGTTTTCTGCTACTCTTTTCTTTATCCTTTCACATTCCTCATCATTTCCCTGCGCCTTCTTCACTTTCTCTAGCAACGTCGGACGAGCTTCCATTACGAATAATCGCTCTGCTGCCCCTTTCGGACTTTTCACTTATATCTCCAGTCGCGTCATTTCCTTCACTAGCTCATCATGTGTTGTCAACCTGAACAAGCTTTCCCTGCCTTTTCTACTCAACGTGTCTGCTACTACGTTTACCTTCCCCGGGTGATAAAGAATTTCACAGTCGTAATCTTTGATTAGTTCCAACCACCTCCTTTGTCGCATATTGAGCTCCTTCTGTGTGAAGATATATTTCAGACTTTTGTGGTGAGTATATATCTCACATTTTACCCCATAAAGATAGTGCCTCCAAATCTTCAATGCAAAAACTACCGCGGCTAACTCCAAGTCGTGGGTAGGATATCGCTTTTTATAGTCCTTCAATTGACGTGACGCATACGCAATTACCTTGCCATGCTGCATTAGAACACAACCAAGACCTCAGTGCAACGCATCACTATACACTACAAAACCTCCCATATCATCTAGTAGAGATAATATAGGCGCCTCGCTCAATCTCTTCTTCAACTCCCTGAAACTTTCTTCGCACTTTTCCGTCCAAACGAACTTCATGGTCTTTCTTGTTAGATTGGTCAACGGGGTCGCTATCTTAGAAAAATCTTGGATAAATCTTCGATAGTACCCCGCTAACCCTAAGAAACTTCGCACCTCAGTTGGCATCCTCGATTGTTCCCAGTTACTCACTGCCTCCACCTTCACAGGATCCACTGAGATTCCATCTTTGTCTATCACGTGCCCTAAAAATTGTACCCTTTCCATCCAAAATTCGCATTTAGAAAATTTCGCGTACAAATTCTGTAATGACCCCAAAATTCATACAATTCAACTCTTAACATCGGTCGTTATCAATATATCGTCGTTCTGACTTTACAACAATATCTAGTATTAAACTTAATAAAAAATGGAATAATTTAAACCTTTCTATTACAAATCATTCTCGATCCCAAAATTTTCAACCTTTACGTCTAAATATCTTAGAATCATGTTAATATCATGATTCGCCTTGTCAAACTTATTATAAAAGTTTACACCTCAATACAAACTTTACAACTTAACATAAATACATTTATCGAAAACTTAACATAATTCAGGTAATAACTTCAACTAAACATTTAATCTTCATGCATCATTTTGATCCATGTCATTTGGATAGCACATAACGTTACCTTATGTCTTTAACCTGCAAAAGTGGTTATTTGCAAGAATGAGCTCGATAGCTCAGCAAAATCTAATAGTTTACATACATCACATAACACATAGATAACATGCTCATCATATACAAACATTTGGCTAAACATATCATACACACTGTATATATCTATTACCAAGTAATAAATTGAGTTCCATAACTTAATCAACATTTTAACTCTATGGACGTTGTCATAAATTGACTTTGTCGTTTCATACATACAACACATAGAATACATCATGCTTTTACGTCATAGATTTAAAACAATTAGTCATTTATTTCACATAACAAATAAGAACTGGAAGACTTGTCTGGTTCGTAGATTACCAATTACCATAATTAGCATATACTTATCTGCACTTCACGTATCCTACACGATATATAATCATGCACAACATTTATTAGTCACATAGCAACACTTTGAAAACAACCTACATATTCCGTTTATAAGGTAGTAACAATGATTAGTTAGAGAATTATAAACACTTCAGGATTCATTCTCATCCAATTTTTATTTTAATATCTCAACTGTCACCAGATAATCAATGGGTATATGCTTACCGCCCATCACAATATCTTAATATTTATTTCATACATTAGTCTAAGCTTTAAATATGTCTACAATAACATAACATTACCACAAAGAAAGGAGAAAAATTTTACTCTCTTCTTTTTACTCTTTTTTTCCCTGTTCCACTACCGGGGCGGTGGGTTTCTTCACAAAAGTCTCGCCGGGGCAAGTCTACCGTCGGGGCAGAAAATGTAATACATTTCTACCGCCGGGGCGGGAAATGTAGTTCATTTCTACCGCAAGGGCGAGCCTACCACCGGGGAAGGAAATATAGTTCATTTCTACCGCCGGGACGGTGGACTCGAAACTCGATTCCTGCAGATCACGAAGATCACAGAAAAATGCCAAATTTGGCCAAAGTTTTTCACAATTCACCAGTTTAATTACTACTCATTCATCATATGTGTTATAAAACTGAAACCCATCATATACACAATGATTTTAACATCATAAACAATTTAATTAACCAATTTAAAGGCTAAAAAAAATTCACTGATTATACTTTATGCCTATATTTTGATACAGTCAACGTAATTAATCACTGTGAATTCGTTTCTTAACCAAATCAATCTGTTTAACTCTTGTTTTCTTCGTTTTTACATGCATAAACATAATCAATTATCAATTTAACCGATTAACATGCAAAACAATCATCAATTTCATACATTTAAGCCATATTTGTATATTACTACTTTGTAAATTCCAAAACTCTAATATAAACATGATTTTATGGATTTAATTACTCTAAATTACATATAATTCATATAAAATACATTTATGCATGCTTACAAACATCTAACATCAAGTTATTAAAAAATTTAGCCATAGAATTCAATTTACAGAAAACTCAGTGTATGTTCATAGAGAAGATCATAAATCAAAGTTGAATTTAAGAAATTTACCTTGATTAGTAGCCTAGATTAAGCAAGATAATGAAAGGATTTCTTCTCAATTCTTGATTCTTCTCCCTTTCCTCATAATTCTTTTCTCTCAATTTTTTTTCTGAGTTCTCTGACTTGGTTTAGAAATAATACGTGAAAAGAGAACTAATGGTATAAACTGACGTAAAATGGTGTCAGTTAATTCCATAATGGTTAATTGGCTCCAACCTCCATAAGGCTTTGTTTGGTTTGGTACCTTTATTCTCCCTTCTACTTTATTTTAATAAATTACTTATTATATAGTTTAATGTCACATATTTAATCAACTAAATAATCTTAATAAAAATAATTAAATAAACTAGGATAATTCCACATTAAATCACATAATCACATAATTAAAATTCTTATTTATTGATTATGACAAATTATTCAATCTCTATTTAATTATTAAATTAATTAGAAATAACATTATACTTATTTAAATAATGTATTTAATCAAATAAGCTCAATTAAATACATATTTGAATATAAATAATTCTCTACATTAATTTAACTAATGTAATACATATAATTAAATTAATCTAGCACAATTTCATCAATTAATTCAATAGTTAAATCATCGAAAAATATTTATTTAATTCAATACATATTTAAATTAAATTACAAAAATCTCGTTCGTCACAACTTCTCCCTTCTTAATGTTTCTAGTATCGCCTCCAGATGCTTAGCGTGCTCCTCTTTGGTCTTTGAATAAATTAGAATGTCGTCGATGAAAACTACCACAAACTTGTCTAGGTATGGCTTAAGAATTCGATTCATCAAATTCATAAATGTTGCTGGCGCATTTGTCAAACCGAAAGACATCACCAAAAATTCATAGTGACCATACCTCGTATGGAATGCAGTCGTAGGCACATCCTCCTTCCTTACCTTTAACTGGTGATATCCGGTCCTCAAATCTATCTTCGAGAAATATCTTGCTCCTTGCAATTGGTCGAAAAGGTCGTCGATTCTTGGCAATGGATACTTGTTCTTGATCGTTGCCTTGTTCAACTCTCGGTAGTCGATACACAATCTCATCGATCCGTCTTTCTTCTTGACAAACAGAACTAGTGCTCCCCATGGGGATAGACTCGGTTGAATATACCCCTTGTCTAGTAATTCTTGAAGTTGTATCATCAATTCCTTCATTTTCACTGGTGCCATGCGATACGGGGCTTTTGAAATTGGTGCCGTCCTTGACGCTAGATCTATTGCAAACTCAATTTCCCTGTCTAGAGGTAGACCGGGTAAATCGCTTGGAAACACGTCTTGAAATTCCCTCACTATCCGTATATCTGTTATTTCTAACCCCTCTTTCTTAGTGTCTACAATATAGGCTAAATAGCCTACACACCCTTTTCTTAGTAACTTCTTGGCCTGCATCATCGTAAGATAACATGATCGTCTAAGCAATGTGCTACCATTAAACACTACCCTCGACCGGTCCGGGGTCTGAAGGTTTACACTTTTCTTCTGACAGTCAATTATCGCCGCAAGGTCATACAACCAGTCCATTCCCAATATCACATCAAACTCTCCTAATTTAATCAGGATCAAATCTACACTCAAGTTATGACCCCTAATTTCAGCACAATAGTTACGGTATATGAACTCTACGGGGATTACCTCCTCATTAGCAATTTCTACGCTCAAGGGATGTTCTAGTCGCTCTTGAGGTAAGTTTAATTGTCTAGCAAATTCTTCAGACACGAACGAATAGGTGGCACCCGAATCAAATAATGCGTAAGCATTTATATCATTGATCGAGATAATACCTGATACCACGTCCCTTGAAGCTATGGCATCTTGGGCAGTCATATTGAATGTCCTGGCGGTTGGTCGGCTGGGCTGAGCAGGTCCACCAGTCATTGGCTTGTTACTTCCTCCTTTGTAACCACTCCGTCCGCTGCTTCCTTTCTTTGGGCAGTCTTTGATCTGATGTTGTGTCGATCCGCAAGAGAAACATCTGTGGATTTTCTTCGGATTTGGGCAATTTGGTGCGATATGTCCTTCCTAGCCACAATTATAGCAGACACGGTGTCCTTTCCAACATTCACCCATGTGACTCTTACCACATTTCGGACATGTCTCACTTTGCTTCTTGAATCCTCCTTGGTTGCTTCCAGTCGGATTATTGTTCGTGTTATTGTTGTTGCCGCTATCCCACTTTCTTTTCCCCAGGTTGCTTCCCCCGCTACTATTTCCTCCACGAATTTCACCTCCGCTTTTCTTATTCTTCCTTTCCCTATTGTATTGACTCAAGGCCTCACTTCCACCTTCAGCAATGATGGCCTTCTCTAGCAGTGCGGTAAAAGTCTCAACCTAGAGCACGGACACCTTACCACAAAGCGTGCAAGTTTGTTAAATTTGGTGGCGTATTGTGCCACCGACATATCCCCTTGCTTCAGTTCTAAAAACTTTACTTCCATCCGACTTTTCATGCTCTTCGGGAAGTAATTCTCGAAGAACAGTTCCTTGAACCTTTCCCATGGTACTACCCCTTCTCCAGCCCATTGTTGATTAGCCTCCCACTAATAATTCGCCTCTCCCTTCATCGTATAGGTGGCGAATGCCGCTTTCTGGTCTTCTCCCACGTGTGCAATGGTAAAAGCCTTCTCTGTTTCTTTGACCCAAGACTAGGCCTCGATCGGGTCGGTCGTTCCTTTGAACTCTGGGGGTCCCACACTTTTGAAGTCTTTAAAATTTGTTACGGGGACAGTTGGGGGAATGGGGTTTCTGGGTCCCGCATTCCTGCCCTGCAATACTCCCTCTAGTAGGTCTGCTAGCTGCTGAATGGGGTCTACTTGGCCTCCTTCATTATTCACCGATCCTTCGGGTGCTTGTGGAACTGGTATTCTACGCGGTGGCATCTTCTATTTAATGGAAGAAAACTTAGTATTATTGTCTCATTATACTCGGTAATTATCTATCACAAGTGCGACAATTAAGCAACACGTTTAACAAGAACGTTTTCATTCATATGTTAATAGTCAGTACATCACATATGATCATTCTGTAGCATGCTGTTATGAACGTCACCATTTATCCCCTATCAAGAACAAAGATTGGGGTATACAAAACTTATCTCACATATAACACAAAAGGTTGGGATTTACGCATACAAAATCATATACTTCTAGACACATAACTAAATAGTCTATCCTAGCATGTCGCGCTCCACAGCGCTATCGTACTCCCAGTGCCCCATACGAATCATCAGATCTCGGCTCATGGTGTGGCGAGTCTGTCCCTCCTCCGCCGAATAGTAGTATACACCATCTATCCACCTACCTATTGCCGTGCGAAAAGCATGACCCATCCTATTCATCTTTCTCTTCTTTCTCCTCACTTCACCTTCTAGGTCGTCAGCTCGCTCTAAGGCATCATCCCGTTGTTCCTCAATTTGGATGCGGTCTGCTACCTCTACCTCCAACTGGGCTCGCAAAGCCTCCTTCTCCACATGTAGACTTCCTGTCCACTGCTCAGACTACTCTAGATTACCTACCAGCTCTACATTCCTTGCTAGGAGTCGGTATACTATGTCCTCCAATTGTGTAGAGACCCCATATCTCCCTAAAGCCTTTGACTCTAGTTCCTGAATCCTGGTCCGTTGTTCCCAGGCTTCAACTTCCAACTCATGGATCCTATCCACTTTCTCGAGAATACGGTCGATATGTTCCTCCAACCGCTTAATCCCTAATGTGGTGTCAACAGGGGGCACCTCCTCCGAGTCCTCTTCTGGGTCCTCCTCCGGATCCTCTTCTGGGTCCTCCTCTAGATCCTCTTCTGGGTACTCTTCCAGATCCTCCTTTGGGCTGGGACAGTAGCTGGAGTAGGCTCAACCACTAGGAGTGTCTCGGATACCACATGGATATCACGTGGTTCCTCCTCCACGACTCTACTAGGCTCACCTATAGCTGTCATCCTACATCTACAACACAAGACAAACAAACTCTATTAGTACCCCACGGTAAAGTATAAGTTCATTGTATGGAATGAAGATATATTTCACACACTACTAACTCTCTATGAAAAGTTAGCCAAGATTAATACGTAAAACTCTATATGAGTCTTATCTATTTCTATTCCTCTACATTCTCTAAGGTTATAGCCTAAGGACTCTCTCTCCAAAGGTTTATAACCTATAGCTCTGATACCAACCTGTGACGCCCCCAAATCCGGGTTACCTTATCCTCGAATTTGGTGCATCACTGTGCAACATAAGGCATTCTATCAATAACTTAATCCAGAATAATAAAATATTTACATTGATTTAACATAAATATTCTCGTCCCAAGTCTCGAAACCATAACTAAAACATGACATAACTAGTACACAACGACTAATACATAATACTAATAAGTCTGAATACATAACATAACACAAGACAGGAACAACAACATAATAGGATAAGCTATTTCGTAACTTTGCCTTTGCCCTTATCTTTTCTCGAGCTCTCGCAATGTTCTGTAACAACTGTAATGTTTAAGGAAAGTAAGGGTGAGCAACAAATTTTCCCAACAAGTATAATGACAATAAAGGTAAATAATCATAAATAAGGTTTTGCAATCTCAAGGGTTTCAGCGAACATTGAATAACTCAAGAAATAAATATACAGATTGTGAATAAGGTCAGTTTCCAGAGTTTCAATTCAATTCTTTACTATCAATGATGAGTCACTATGGACTGAAGAATAATTCAAAGATTTTCACTATTTTAAGTTAACGAGTCATTCGATACTATGACAACCCGGATTTTTCGAGAATAATTATAATAAGAATTTAATATAGAATAATTCTTATTATGAGACGTGTCGAGTTCGAATATATATATGTGTTATATAGATTTATGTAATTTATTTGGTGAGCGTAATATGTATATATAAATATGAAATATATACATAGATTCAGAATAAATGAGTTAATAGTTAATTATTGTAACGATCGCAAATCGTGAGTAGCTTAGTAATTGAGCTTACAAGTATTATGGAATAAAATAGAGTTTTAGAATTAATATTATTAAATGGATTAAACATAATTTTTATGAGATGTGTTTTGAGGTTATTTTATAACCTAGATTATGTTAACACATGAATTTTATGTGACGTGGCTTTGCATAAGCGGATATATTGATTTCACGAAAAATCACTAAAACACTATTCACGAGGCACGTTTCCCGAGGCAATATTCACGCCAGATATTTTTACGTCTTTTTCGAGTTTGAGTAATTTCGTTAAGGTGTGAACGCGAAGAAATAATTTTTTCAAGCGTCGAATATTTTATTTGAAGCCGAACGAGATTTATTTCGTATCCAAAATGTATTATATGGGTGTTCCGAATAAATAGACAAATCTCATAATAATTATTTTTACCCGTCCTAATATTTTATGGGATAACCCATTTTCGTGTTAAGCAACGAGTAAGCTAGGATTGGGTGTGATTTCAATCGAGGACTCATGTTAGTGGCTGAGTTATACAATTCCTTGTATAGGCGGGAAATTCATGCTTGGTTTGAGAACCACTTAGCTTCCTATATCAGTATAATGGTTGAGTTGAACAATTCCTTGTATGGGCGGGGAATTTGTGCTTGGTATAACAACCACCTAGCTTCCTATATTGATTAGTGGCCGAGTTGATCAATTCCTTGTATGGGCAGGGGATTGTGATGGGTTCGATAATCACTTAGCTTCCTATATTGATAATCATTGGAACCTAGTATCGCGCTATCACTATACGTATGACAAGAAGGTGAATCTTTTCTCATATTTATATTTGATAGTTAGAGAATATTAAGATTTGGTGCGAGTTCTTTAAACTCACACGTATGGTAAGTTCATGACTCATAACCGTATGGTGGAACCCCTCAGCGAATGGACGATTTTGGTCTGACTAGGATAAGTTCCTAAACCCATATGATTATGGTAAGTTCCTGAACTCATAATGTGTAGTAAGTTTGATGAACTATATTAGGGTATAGGAAAGTTGTAGAGCGAGAATTGTGAATTCTCAAAATGATGAGCATTGGTGATGTTAGAAATAGATAGAATTATTAAGTAATGATGCAGTGAAGGGAAATTGAAGTTGATGAGGAGAAATGGATATTCCAAATCTTCTAGCTATGCTAGATTTCGAAATTTATTGACATCGTGCTGATATTTGCACTTTTGTGTTTTCAAAAAATATGTTGGATCAATTTTTGAACCAATAAGTTTAAAAAAAGGGATCCTATAATTCATATGTCTATGCTAGTAGTCTCGGCTAGACAAAGTCGATTTGAAAATATCAAAATGTATTTTTAAATTGTCATCAATGCATCATGGAACCTGGTGTAGAATGACAGATCATGGAGTCATCAATGCAAATTAACGTAGTGTTGGATGTGATCATAGGATCGTCAGCCCACTATGGTATGATGTAGTATGACAAAGTCACAAAATGACGGAATCCTCAATGGACTGTAGAAACAGTGCGGTATCATGACGTCATAAAATGATTTTTATTTTCTTTAAAGTATGAAAAAGCATGCCAATTGAGTTGGCTAAAATATTTCGATTGATGTTCAAGTTATTGATGTAAGTCTAAGCTATTTGATTCAGCTAGACGAATGTTGCAATGTGTTTATGAAATTCAAGCTTTATTTGAAAATTTATGCCAAACCAAATTGTTTTGGTGCAGAATTTTGTAGTAAGCTGAGGTGAACAACCCTATTATTGGGGTATTTGATGTCGGAAAAATCCCGACTGACCCTATGGTGGACAAATAAACGCATATGGTCGTTTAGCTAAAATGTTGTGCACAACGTCAGAGTACAAAAGGCTGATCACCTGGCGTACAGAGGTAGATTACCTTTTTCTTAATTGAAATCGGTAGGGGTAGTAATACCCATAAACCTCTATATTCATGGTCTTTATGGCCCCCAACAGAGGTAGATTACCTTTTTCTTAATTGAAATCGGTAGGGGTAGTAATACCCGTAAACCTCTGTGGTCATGGTCTTTATGGCCCCTCAGCATAATATGAAAAGTTTTTAAGGAATATTTTATTTCCTATTTGTTCAAGTTACTTTGCAATTATCGAACAATTGTTGAAGGTTCCTATTATTCGGAAAACTGATTGTGGGAAGGGTAATTTTCCAAGGGAGAAGTAGTCGTAGAATGCGACAATTTTAAGTGAATCCTTGAAAGAGGATAGTGTAAAGGTTAGATTGAAAACCTAGTTTTGATGAATTGAATGAGCAAAGATGAATATGTTGAAGTTTCGAGGACGAAATTCTTAGAAGAATGGGTGAATGTGATATCCCGGATGTTTATAAGTTAGTAAATCATGATATTAAATTATTATAACGGTCGTGATATATGACAATCCTTAGAAAGGGAATTGATGGATTAAATATGTGATGTAGCACCTAAATGGGAATAGTAATGCGTTGAAATAATTTAACGACAAAATGTCGAAAGAAGGTTTACGCGAACCGGGTAAGGATGTTTCGGTGATTCCGAGGACGGAATCCTTATAAGGGGGAAGGATGTGACAACCCGAATTTTTCGAGAATAATTATAATAAGAATTTAATATAGAATAATTCTTATTATGAGACGTGTCCAGTTCGAATATATATGTGTTATATAGATTTATGTAATTTATTTGGTGAGCTTAATATGTATATATAAATATGAACTATATACATAGATTCAGAATAAATGAGTTAATAGTTAATTATTGTAACGATCGCAAGTGGTGGGTAGCTTGGTAATTGAGCTTACAGGTATTATGGAATAAAATAGAGTTTTAGAATTAATATTATTAAATGGATTAAACATAATTTTTATGAGATGTGTTTTGAGGTTATTTTATAACCTAGATTATGTTAACACATGGATTTTATGTATCATGGCTTTGCATAAGCGGATATATTGATTTTACAAAAAATTATTAAAACACTATTCATGGGGCACGTTTCCTGAGGCACTATTCACGCCAAATATTTTTACGTCTTTTTCGAGTTTGAGTAATTTTATTAAGGCGTGAACGCGAAGAAATAATTTTTCCAAGCGTCGAAATTTTATTTGAACCCGAACGAGATTTATTTCGTATCCGAAATGTATTATATTGTTGTTCCGAATAAATAGACAAATCCCATAATAATTATTTTTACCCATCCTAATATTTTATGGGATAACCCATTTTAATTTTTGGTAGAGTTATTGACCAAATTGGGTACAAAAGTAGGAGTATTCGGGTATGAAAAAAACCAATTGGGTGTATTATTTGTGGCATGTTACTAATATAGGAGGCAAGTAAACACAAGTGGACCAATTAGAAGAGAGAATGGAGGGAGTGGTCGGTGGCTTGTTGCCAATTGCCGACCAAACACATAGAGAAGCCAAGAGGGAGAGACACTCTCCTCAAACCCATTTCCTAGGGAGCTCAGGCGTGCAACCTCTTCATTCTCCCATACCATTTTATTTTCATCTGATGCAACTTCTTCTCTTCCCCATCCAAACCTCCAAGCTCAGTTCATTGCAAGAGAAGAGAGAGAGTTGCAAAGAAAGAGTTGCAGAAAACAAAGGAAGAAGAAAGAAGAGAGCTCGGGAAGAAGGAGAAGGAGAAGCAGATAAAGGAGGGAGGCACCAAAACTCTTGCTCGCCTTTGCTCCACCATTCCTTTCCTTGTTGCTGCAAAATATTGAGTATAGAGAGAGAAAATTTCCTGCAGGAGCAAAGAAGAAGACGAGAGAAATAAGCGAGAAGTAGAAGAAGAGGCTCGGGTGAGCTCAATGAAGAAGGAGAAGACCTCAAGCTAGTCTAGCAAATCTCCTCTATCATCTATAAATAATTTACAGAGGTAAATCTTCTTCCTAAACTCATTCCCATCGATTTTTGGTTATGATTTCATAGTTTTTGGGTTTTAGAGCTTTTTAGCTCATGGATGATTTTTGAGGCTATTTCTATGGTTGTTGTTGCTTATGATGGTTTGTAAATATTGTTAAGAGACTATATAAACCATTAATAACCTCAAAGTCGAACACAATCAATGGATGATCTGAACCTTGGCATAAAGGATGAACAATGGACACTTTTTGGACAAAATAACTTTCTGACGATTTAGAAGACAGTAGAACGTAATTGTTTGGTTTAATTGTTGTTGTAATATTGTAGTTCCATGGGTTATCTTTGTAACCCGGTTAGAATGGAGTGAAAAGGTGTTAAAATGAATTTGTAGTAGGAGTTTTGGTAGAATGTGTTTAGAGAATGAAGAACAGTTGGTTAATGGTCCTTGTGTCGATTTTTGGTATTGTTGTGTTATCAAACAGAGCTTGCTGGCGAGCTCGATAGAGAGGAACCCGTCGGGGGCGAGCTCGTTTGGCCTAGGGGCGAGCTCATTGGCCTAGGGGTGAGCTCGACAGAGAGGAGCCCATCGGGGCGAGCTCGTTTGGCTTAGGAAGTTCGTCGGGCGAGCTCGACAGAGAGGAGCTACTTTGGGCAAATTTTGTGGCCTGATAATGATGATATAAGTGTATGGATCTATAGGAGTCTTATAGTTTATGTTGTAAGCTTTTCGTAGCCTCTGAAATGGCCTAATTCCGAGTTGTAATGAAGAAGTTATGAAGGTTTGAAGTTTGTGTGCCAAAACAGAGCCTGTTGGCGAGCTCGACAGAGAGGAGCCCTTCGGGGGTGAGCTTATTTGGCCTAGGGGCGAGCTCAGCCCTTTGGGGGAGAGCTCATTTGGCCTAGGGGTGATCTCAGCCCTTCGGGGGCGAGCTCATGTAACGACCCCAAAATTCATACAATTCAACTCTCAACATCGGTCGTTATCAATACATCGTCGTTCTAACTTTACAACAATATCCAATAGTAAACTTAATAAAAATGCGGAATAATTTAAACTTTTCTATTACAAATCATTTTCGATCCCAAAATTCTCAACCTTTACATCTAAATATCTTAGAATCATGTTAATTTCATGATTCACCTTGTTGAACTTACTATAAAAATTTACACCTCAATATAAACTTTACAACTCAACATAAATACAACTTATATATCATCAAATACATTACTCAAAACCTTAATCATAGTTCAAAAATATAAATTTTAAGCTAAACATTTGTTCCTCATGCATTATGTCTGATTCACGTCATTTAGGTAGCACATAACTTTACCTTGAATCCTTAACCTGCAAAAATGGTTATTTGCAAGAATGAGCTCGACAGCTCAGCAAAATCTAACAGTTTGCATGCATCACGTAGCACATAATTATCATGCTTATCTAACATAATGTAAACATCTGGATAAATATAACTTACATGTTGTACGTCACATATCAAATAGAGATTGAATTGCATAATTCAATCAACATTCTTTACTCAATCAAGGAAGTCATATGTTGACTTTAACAATTCATACTCACAGTACATGTAACATGTCATGCTCTTACAGTATAAAATTTAAAGCAATTAATCATCGAGTTCACAAAACAACTAGGAACGAAAGACTTGCCTGGTTCGTAGATTATCATTTACTGTAACCAGCTTATGTTTATCTGCACTTCATGTATCCTACACGATATATATAATCATGCACATGATTTGTTAGCCACATATCAACACTTAGAATTAATTCTACTTAACATTTCAAGATCCTTCACTTTATTCTCTTTACAATTCCTAAGTTAGGAATTAAGTTCCATTAGGGCTCCTTGTAAACCTTCATTTTATTGCGTCTCGCTTTAATCGACACTTAACCACTGGCTAAGTTTTAAACTTTGTTCTACATTAGATGTGTAATGGTTATAAGTAATTCTTGTTTAGGGTAACATATGATAACCAAAAAGAAAAGAATTAAAAAAATAGGAAAAATTTTCAATTTCTGCAATTCTCGCCGGGGCGAGAAAATTATAACATGAAACTCTCGCCGGGGCGAGAAATTCCCTAACAAAAACCTCGCCGGGGCGAGACATCTGATTTCCAGATTCTGCAGTTCGCGAACTACAGAATTTCAAAGCCAAAAATTCCCAATTCCTTCATCCAATAGGCAATTTACGCATACCCAGACTTCATACATAATGTAAAAGTAAAACCTAACATGTGTACAGTGATTCTAACAACATAAATTGCTTAAATAACAAATTTTAAAGACCCAAAATCAAAGTTCATGCTAGTTTTTCATATTTGAACAAATTTAACGAATCAAACTCTCACGAATTCGTTTCTCCACCAATTTGATTGACTTAACCTGCAACGTTTTCGTTTCTCAGAATACTAACACAATCCATTATCAATTACAGACTTTATACATGAATTAACTATTAATTTTAGTCTCAAAATAGACTAAAATATACATATTACTACAAAACTCAATTTTCTTCTTCTAATTCATGTTTTCATGAATTTGATAACTCCAAAATTATATATAAACACCAAATAACGGATTAAGCATGCTTATAAACATATATTACCAATACTTCATCAAATCCTTCAACCAAAAATCCATTTTAAAGAAAACTCAATGAATATGAAATTAACAACTCAAAGCTAGATTATTACCTTTGATTCTTGCTTAGGTTATCTAGATGATGACAAGAATTGCTTGCTAAATCTTCTTCCTTCTCTTGATTTCTCAAGTGCCTTCTCAATTTCACAGAGAATCCTTTTTCTCTCACTTTCTCTCTTCCTCCCTTCTCTGTGTTCTCTCTTCTCCAGACTTAGGAGAATAACGTAAAAAAAATAATAAAACCTCTCCTTTAGTCAGTTACAAAAACAAAGGGTCTCTAGGCCATGTTTGGCTAGAACCCAATTAAATCTCCTTTCTTTATTTTAATATTTTTTATTAATATGATAAACCATGTCACACTTAAATATAATTTTATTTAATAAAATAATTTTGTTTAATAAAATCATCCTTCACTTAATAAATAATTTTATTGAGTAAAATTATTCATCCTCTCATTTAATAAATTACCAACATTTATGCATAATAAAACACGCATCAAAAATATAAAAATATTTATCTTCACCTTACTTAATATTCTTATACAAATAAATTATCACACAATATTCTCATCAAATATTTATTTTATTAAATAATCATTCCAATTAAAACATTTATTCTTCTCAATAAATATTTTATCTATTTACGACATTCACAATCGTAATACACTAGCATGTAACATATTATTTTTCTCGTTTTATCAAAACAAATATTAATTCACTATTTTAATTAAGTGAATTATTCACATTATTATGAAATACAATCCATAACAATTTCATTACTAACAAGGCATAATAATTAAAATATATTATTTCATAATATAATTTCAATTTAATAACATTCAGTTATTATCCTTTTGTAACAATTTCATTTACTATCATCAATGGTTTAATTTACCATTAAACCTCATTTTTTCCAATATAAGAATATATGTATTCCTCTTCTATATTCACACAAAATCACATATTTCACAGCATATAACACTTATAAAAATATATATATTCGAACCCGACATATCTCATAATAAGAATTTTATTCGCTAAATTCTTATTTAATAATTCCTGAAAATTCGAGTTGTCACATCCTTCCCTCCTTATAAGGATTCCGTCCTCGGAATCAACGAAACCTCCCTTACTCAGTTTCCAATAATTCTCTTTAAGGATTCCGTCCTCGGAATCAACGAAACCTCCCTTACTCAGTTTCCAATAATTCTCTTTCATAACTATTATTGAATAACTTAACGCATTACCTTAGTCTAGGATTTATTTCATTCTCTTCACTTAAACTTGGAACACTTCGAGTGTTATATATTCTTTAACCTTCTAACGCATTCATTGCATATCATACTCATAGTAATCATTTAATATCCTGATTTAGTATAGCATAAATATTCAGGATATCACATTCACCCCTTCTTCTAAGAATTTCGTCCTCGAAATTTTGATTTACTAATATTCGTTCCTTGTAGCCATCAAAATGGACTTATTTACATTAATCCATGTTTATTCATTGAATTATACAACCCAATTCTTTCTCTAAGGATCTTTCTGGAATTTCATTTCTTTCTTGGATTTATTATAGACTTACCCATTCTTAAGGAATATTTTCCTTTCCACTTCCACCTTTCAAAAGAATAAGAATCTTCCACAATTGTTCAATAATTGGGAAGCAGTATGAATAATTCGGGAATTTAAAAGATTCATTCAAAAAAAAACTTTTAATATCATGCTGAGTAGTCGTAAAGACTTGAACCGTGTCCTAGGTTAACAGATATTTCTACTGTAACCTTTAACAGTCAAAAGACTATGAACCATCTCTTCTCGTACTCCAGGTGATCAGCCCTTTGTACTATGTATTGTGCACATACATATTAACGCTATTGCGTACTCCCATTACAGGGTTGGTTCACCTCAGACTTAATACAAATTTCGCACTAGAATAAACTGGTTTGGCATAAAATCTCAAAGAATTCTTGAACTTCATAAACATCTTTCAATAGTTGTCTAGCCGAATCAATTAGCATAGACCTTGAACAACAATTCGGACATTAGTCAAAAAAATTTTTAGCCAACTCGATTGGCATATCTTTTCATAACTTAACAGAAAAATAAAATTCTTTTATGACGTCATGATACCATACCGTCTTAATAGTACGTTAAGAATGTCGTCATATTAGGACTTTGTCATACTACATCATACCATAGTGGGCTGACGATCTTTCGATCACATCCAACACTAGGTTCAATTGCATTGATGACTCCATCGTTCAAAATACATTTTGATAATTTCAAATCATTTTTGTCTAGCTGAAACAATTAGCATAGACATACGAATAATAGCTCATTTTAAAACTTATTGGTTCAAACATTGACCCAATATATTTTCGAGAATCACAAAATTGCGAATATCAGCACGATGTCAATAAATTTCGAAAATCTAGCATAGCTAGAAGATCTGGAATATCCATTTTCTCCATTAACTTCAATCTTGACTTCATTACTTCATTACTCAATCATTCTATCATTCTTCAATATCATCAATGCTATCTATAGCATAACTTTTCTATACCCAATATAGTTCATCAAACTTACCACACTTTGAAAGTCCAGGAACTTACCACAATCATATGGTTTTAGGAACTTATCCTAGTCAGACCAAAATCGTTCATTCGCTGAGGGGTTCCACCATACGATTATGAGTCACAAACTTACCCTAAGTATGAGTTTTAAGAACCGTACCTAATCTTAAATATTCTCTAACTATCAAATATAAATATGAGAAAAGAATCACCTTCTCATCATATGTATATCGATAGTGCGACACCAATATTTCAATGATTATCAATATAGGAAGTTGAGCGGTTGTTAAACCATGGACAAATCCCGTCCCATACCAGGAATCGTACAACTCAGCCACTAACATGAGTCCTCAATTGAAATCCCACCTAATTTCATCTTGCTCTTATCTTAACTCTTTGCTTGATACAAATTTCTCGTATTTCATCATCCATAACTCCTCGTGAGTTTACTTTGTACTATTTCATAGTACCATCTCTTTATAGCGTCACGCTACAATTATTCAGTCATTTAAGATTTTCTGACATTTTACAATTTTAGCAGATCACATCGTGATCTCGTTCTATCATCATCTCTTCTTACGATTCTTTCTTATCTCATGATCGTCTCATCCTACGATCTTCTTAATTCTTCTCTTTAATCACATTATCTTATGATTAATCAACTCAGGTGTTCCCTGTTCTTTTAGCTCTTCAGGTTCTTCTTTGAACCTAATCATTTTATTATAATCTTGTCTCACATAAATTCTCTAAACTCTATTTGAGTTTATCCTTATCATTATATCATTCACATCTTATAGACATCGTCTATTTATTAACACCATCTTTATTATTGGAGTCAGGTACTCCTGGTTCTCATCTTTCATAATTCTTCAAGATTCTTCTTTGAATCTCCTTCTTGTTTATATATCAATTCTTCCTTTAAGAATCTCTAACTTCCTTCATATTAATCAATATTTTATTCAAGTTCACTTCGCGTCATTCGCATCTTCTTCTTGTAACGTTTCTAGGACTTAACTCATCTCATGCATCTAGCTATATGAAAAGAATCACTTCTTAATCATACACTTCCATAATTCTATACTTGATACACCTCGAGTCTCTAACAGTGTTCAGTATAGCATCTGAGTGGCGAACAACCAACAAACTAGTTCCCGTCTCGTCTACACTGTCTTTCACAGCGAGTTAGATCGGTTGCTAGTTCGTATCAACCCCCGCTCTCTGAAGGAATTGTTTAGCCCAGATACCATACGTCAACTATTAAAGAATACGATTGCACCATAATTATACTTAACTTATTATTCTTTAAACTCTATCATCTTCACTTCTCTTCTCTAAGGTTATAGCCTAAGGTACTCTTATCTAAGGTGTAACGACCGGGAATTCTGAAATTTCCTTGTAATTCGAATTTTTGAATATTAATGAATATTTTATATGTTATTAATATTATATTGTGTTACGTGTTTAAAGGTTGTGTGACAACTTGAATTATGTGAATGCATAAAATTTTACATGTTATAGTTTTGTTTAAGTGAATAATTGATTTCGCGAAACGTCACTAAATCACTATTCACGGGGCACCTTTCTCGAGGCACTATTCACGCCATAAAATTTTGTGCCATTTTCGATGTTGAGTAATTTAGTTAATGCGTATATGCGTAGTAGGATTTTTCCAAGTGTTAGAAAATCTGAATATTGCAAGAGAGAGTAAGGAAGAAGGAGGAGAGCCATAGCAACCTTGCACCATCTCCACCTTCATCTTCATTCCCCACATTCCATCCTCCCGTGACCCATTCTATTTCCAAGTTGCTGCAGAAAATAAGAAAGGAGAAGAGAAAGGTTTGGAGAAGAAGAAGAAAAGGAGAAGAGGAGAATCAAGTTTTCCTTCACAAACTCATCCATTGCATATTGAGAGAGGGATAGGTTCAGGTTTTGAGCAAGGAGGAAGAAGGAATAGCAAGCTAAGCATCTTCACCATCTTCACCATCTTCATCTTCAACCTTCAAAGCTTATAGAGAGAGAAAGAAGTGGGTGTGAGCTAACTTGAAGTAAAGGCTTCGGGAGAACTCAAGGAGGTTGAGGAGAGTTTCTAACAAAGCTCTAAAGGAGTTCTACCATCTAATAAGTAGCTACAAGAGGTAAAACTTTAACTCAATCCATTCCATTTGATTTGGTTGAGGTTTTTCAAAGTTTTCATGGGTTATAAGCTTTTGTGCTTGTGAGTTAGTTCTTGTGGCAATTCTTGTTGTCTTTGTTTGTGTTGGATGTTTATATATGTTGTTAAGAGGTTACATAAGCCATTAATAACATCAAAGTGAAACAAAAACACAATAAATCCGTACCTATGCTTAAGGAGGATGAAGAACATGAAGAACAATGAACTTTGGACATGAATATGGACTGTTGGACGAATTTAGAGGACTCTATAGCTATGTTTCCATGGGTGTTTAATTTAATTGTTGTTATGGTATTGTAGTTCCATGGGTTACCAAGCTAACCCAACTGGAATCGAGGAAAAAGATGTAAAAACAAAGATTTGGTGATGATTTTAGTGAAGAACATTTTGAACATGCAAAACAGAGCATGAGTTGATACTTTGGCCTAAGATTCGGCCATGTTAATCTTAATGGGTAACTCTGAATTTTTGATATGTTGTAGCTCTATGTCTTAGGAGTCCATAGAGTCCGAAACGGACCAATTTGAAGGTCTAGAGAAGAAGTTATGAAGATTGGAGTGAATGAGGGTCAAAATCGCGATGTCTGACATGGGCCACTGGGCCAGCCGCGCGCCCGCACCAAGGCCCCGCGCGCCCGCGCGCGCGCGCTGCCGCACGCCGTGCGCCTGGTGCCGCCCGCCCGCGTGTGCGCTGCCCGACTCAGCTTCGATGTCCGTTGGGAAAATGGCCATAACTGTCTCATACGGACTCGGATTTGGGCGATTCAAGATGATCCGGAAAGCTTAGAGATAGACCTACAACATCCATTAATTAGAATTGAAATTTATTACCTGGAACAATTTTGAAATTAACCATTTTTAGGGCTATTGTGCAAACGGTAGGCGTCGGTCATGCGTGTGTGCATAGTATAATGCTCCCGACATTGTTAAATGATGTTCTAAGTTCTAAAACATAATTATTATGATTTATAATGATACTTAACATTAACCATTGGGTATTTGACAATTCGAATGGGCGTGTTAGGCGTACGCAATTGCGTGTCGCTTGGGCATTCGAATAGGCAAGTTTGGCGTATAGACGTACAAGCATCGTAATGCCGTAACTAGTGGGTATAACCTTGTTTAATATTTTGTTTCTTATATGAATGAGATATTATAGAGTTGTATAAACAAATATTTGATATCCGGTATGTGACTAATTGTATGTGAATATGTACCTAATTGTGTAGGATATTAAGGAGCGTGTGTTGTAATATTGTAGCAGCGCTTCAGGCAAGTTTCCTAACGCTTGTCTAACCCTTGTGTTGGGCAAGTTTCTCTAACCTTACTCGAATTATATTTTGAGCAGGTTTCATATTTTATACAGGTGTTGTATATTGTTACAAGTTTCACGACTCAAATGGAGTTATTACCTTTGAATCATATTAGTGGATTAGTTATTATCAATTACTCCACCTCCAAGATAATTATTGATATATAAAGTTTATGCATTTGAATTCATTATCTATTGTTGGATTGTGAAAACGTTTAAGTTCTTCATTCATGAATTGTTTAAGGAAATAGTCTATGCCATTTGTTTCGGCTAGACATGTGCAGGTTATTATTTTAAAAGCTATCCAAACCAGTAGTTGGTACGGATTCTTGGACTGAGAGAGCAACCCTTATTAGGGGATTATAATGTGTCGGTTATTCGATGCAGTCAGAGTTAAATGTTATGCATATACATGGTGTACGAGAGGCTGATCCCCTCGAGTACAACTGACGGGGCCAGGTTTTTAAAAGAGTTAGTTGAATGATTGACTCTTTGGCCAAGTTCATGGTCGGTTGGACCACTCAGCTGTGACGCCCCCAAAATAGGTCCATACAACCCATTTTGAGTCGCCAATAACATTCCACAAAATACAAATACAAATATGAATTTTCCCATTTACAACTGATAAGTGTTGTGCAAAATACGACAACACATTACAAATACATCTTAAATTCTCAATACACTTATTGTCACACTAATAGTAAGGTATTGAGACACTTCTAATATCTCGGACCATCACTCCATTCCCCGGCTAGTCCCCGCTACACTCTCTTTTCCTGAGGAGAACAATGGAACAAAAAGGAAAAGGGTGAGCACAAATAGCCCAGTAAGAAATATCATGACTAAGATAATGAAGAATAAAAATTATCTTTAGTCTTCAACAGAATTAAATCAGAGATTTAAAGATATTTTAATTGTTTAACAACAACAATTGCAGCGGAACCAACAATCCATTAGAAGAGTCAAGTAGATTATAATATCTACCATCTTCTATAAATTAAAGGATCACCACCAATATTTTATCCCTGTAACACCAATCAACAATTTCTGTTTATGAACATCCAAATCAACAGTTTATATTCAACAGCCTCTCTTTGCACTACGTGCCAAAGATATTTATTTGTAACATCACCGGTCATGATCATGCCAAACGCCAGTTCATCTTTGCACTACGGGCCAAAGAGAACTTTCACCATACGCCTTTGTTTGTAACACCAAAAGTCATGATAATACCAATACACAGTTTGGTCAAAATCATGTCACGCCAGTTCATCTTTGCACTACGGGCCAAAGAGAACTATCACCACAATTTAAATATGAGGATGAGGATGATGACAATGATACAGTGAGATCAAGGATAAGAAAAGCTTTATAATTTAATCAGTATCAAAGATTGACCAAATTGCCAACACGATGACCAAATTGTGGAGTCAAATTCAAGAATGATATTCAAGAAATTGTTTCATGCTTCAACTATAACGTATAAAATGAAATAGAAAGATTCAAGTGAGAAGATATTAGATGAAGCACAAACTATTAAAGATATTCTACTAATTTTCAGGGATTTTCTCCATTTAAAAATAAGGTTTTGGAAACAAACAAAGATTTCTTATCTTAAATGGAGAAATGTGAAAGAAAAAGATATCCCTCAAAGAGTACAAAAGAAATGATACGTTATACGAGTATAACAGAATATATGAAACTGCAAATGGATTTTCACCCGTCATGCGATAATTCGCGTAGACAGATTATTTTCACAACAGATTAATAAGTAACGAATACAAAGGGTTATTCACCAGGCATGCGTCAATCCGCACGGACAGGTTATACCCATAGATTAATAAGGAATGAATACAGAAGGGTATTCACCAGGTACGACACTCGTACTTACAGGTTATTCCCATAGAATAATAAGGAATGAATACAAAAGGATATTCACCAGACATGCGTCATACCGCACGGACAGGTTATCCCCACAAATTAATATAGAATGAATAACAACCTTTATGAGTATAATATCACTTACGAACATGAAAGCAAATGATATTATATAGAAGTATGAAAGAAATGATATTCCCTACCTTCGTTAACTGGATGTTACTTTCTATGAAGTTTACTAACTTCGGATAATACTAGTATTCTCACAAATACTCACAATAGCCTAGCACACTAAGAGAACTCAAGAAATTTAGAGAGAGAGAGAAAGTATAAGCAATGAAGGTGTGAAATTTTCTTAAGCAAACCCTCCCTATTTATAGGAAAATCAAGGTGAGGGCATTTTAGTCTTTTTCCCAAATTTTCTTGGTTTATTACTCTTATACCCTTGGCATATTCTTTTAATATACTTTATGCCATAGTATATTCTTAGAATATGCTTTTACTTAGGTTTTTAACCTTAAGGTAAAATAAAAATTGAATTAACTATTTACTGACGGTAATTACTATTGACTGACATGTGGGTCCCACAGAAAAATAAAATCTGAAGAAATTATTCTACAAAAATAATTTGTGGGTCCCACCGGTCAAATAGTTATGGGTCCCACGAAATAAAGTGTGGGTCCCACAGAAAAATAAGTTAACTTACAATAAACGCTTCACATATTTTTAATCAACACTATTTTAGACTTATAATATCGACAGCCAGATCATTCCCAGGAAAAAAGGGGCCTTCCGTATAAACGGCGCGCAATTAAATAACCTTTTTCCTTGACAGAATTTCTAGACATTGTCAATAATGCTAAAATATCATATCAAATAATATAAGTTACAGTGTCATGACAAATAATAAAAAGTATTATGCAGATGTTACTGTAACAATTATTGAACAAAATACTGTGCAATAGTTGCTTTATCAATTATTGAATCAATAATATAAAATACTGTGCAACACCGTGTGCTTGTGAAATACCGCGTACTACTGTGGAATAACGCGTTTTACTGTTTTTTTTTATTACCGGGTATTTCAACAGTTGCAGGTGATAATACTGTTGACAAATACTGTCGTTTTCAGTATCCGACAATGGGGCCCACTATCGTTGACAATATTGCCATTTCGGCGCCGTCGTACGATACCGAATATAATATTCTCCGACAAAAAGAATATTTCCCGACAAAAAGAATATTCCCCGACATGCACTGTTTATCAGATAATTTGCATATAACACCCTTAACTATCATTTATAACAATTAAGCACTTTACTATTTAGAAGAATAATCATAAAGAAAATAATAAACTTTTTATTTCATAAAGTCGGGATCTTACAATCTCCCCTCCTTATGAAATTTCGTCCTCGAAATTGACGTACGTACCTGGCGTTTCGAAGAGGTGAGGATACCTTGCTCTCATATCAGATTCTAACTCCCAGGTCATTTCCTCAAGATCATGGTTTTCTCCATAAAACTTTGACTTGAGGTATAACCTTTGATCGTAGAATCTGTTCCTTCTTATCCAAGATCTTGACAGGTACCTCTTCGTACGTCAAATCCTCTGCTATCTCGTCTGGTTCCAACTCAATAATGTGGTTTGGATCTTTCACATATTTACGTAGCATGGATATGTGAAAAACATTATGAACACGAGACATGCTTGGCGGTAAAGCGAGTCTGTAGGCCACAGTTCCTACTCGGTCGAGGATTTCAAATGGACCGATAAATCGAGGGTTAAGCTTTCCTTTCTTTCCGAATCGCGTAAACACCTTTCCACGGAGCAACACGTAAAAATACATGATCCCCAACGTTGAATTCTTCGTCTCTTCGATGAAGATCGGCATAACTCTTTTGTCGATCTTGAGCTGTTTGTATACGTTGCCGGATCATTCGGATCTTTTCCGTAGTCATACGTATCAACTCGGGTCCCAACAATTTTGCCTCACCTACTTCATCCCAACATGCTGGAGATCGACACCTTCGTCCATACAACGCCTCGAAGGGAGCCATGCCTATACTTGCTTGATAACTGTTATTGTAAGAGAATTCTACCAATGGCAAGTATTTGTCCCAACTTCCTTTGAAGTCTAGTACGCAAAGTCTTAATAGATCTTCAAGGGTTTGAATAGTCCTTTCTGATTGTCCGTCTGTTTGGGGATGATATGCAGAACTGAATCGTAATTCAGTGCCCATAGCTTTTTGCAAGCTGACCCAAAATCGTGAAGTGAACCTAGGATCTCGATCAGAAACGATGGATACTGGCATGCCATGCAATCTCATAATCTCGCTAATATACAAACTAGCAAGGCGCTCGAGTGAATAGTTTTCTCGTATAGGCAGGAAATGAGCAGACTTGGTCAATCTATCTATAATGACCCAAATTGCGTCTAAGCCTTGAGAAACCTTGGGAAGACCTGTCACGAAATCCATGTTGATGTGTTCCCACTTCCATTCTGGAATCTCAAGTGGTTGCAATGGACCCCTTGGTACTTGATGCTCCGTCTTGACACGTTGACAAGTTAAACATCTTGCAATAAACTCTGCAATCTCTCTCTTCATATTGTTCCACCAAAATGTATGTCGAAGATCACGATACATTTTGGTACTTCCCGGGTGGATTGCAAATGGTGTGTTGTGTGCCTCCATCATGATTTTGTATTTTAAACTCAGGGTCGTTAGGAACACACAGTCTAGAGTTGACTCGAAGTATTCCATCTTCGTCGACTCTTGCTTCTGGAATAGCAACCTTCTTGTACCTTTTTCTTCATATTCATCAACTCCGGGTCTGTAACTTGAGCAGCTTTAATTTTGTCGATTAAAGCCGGTTCTACCTGTATATGTGCGACCTTCACGTGGGTTCCTGGAGTCTTTAACTCTATCTCCATCCTTTGTAAATCATCCAAGATGAGCTTTTGCGATGTCAGTAACGCACTCGTGCTTGCATATGATCTTCTACTCAATGCATCAGCTACTACGTTCGCCTTTCCAGGATGGTATTGGATGGTATGGTCGTAATCTTTTAACAGCTCAAGCCAACGCCGTTGTCGCATGTTGAGTTCCTTTTGGGTGAAGAAATATTTGAGACTTTTGTGGTCTGTATAGATCTCCACTTTCTCTCCATATAAATAATGTCTCCAAATCTTCAACGCGAAAACGACTGCTGCCAACTCTAGATCATGAGTAGGATAATTTCTCTCATATTCCTTGAGTTGCCGAGACGCATAGGCTATAACCTTCCCATGCTGCATGAGAACACAACCTAGTCCTTTGTTTGAAGCGTCGCTGTAGATGACAAATCCTTCCGATCCTGATGGTATTGCCAATACAGGTGCTGAAATGAGCCTTCTTTTGAGTTCTTGAAAACTCTTCTCACATTCTTCGCTCCATTTGAATGTTGTGCTTTTCCGAGTCAGTTGAGTTAATGGAATGGCTATTCGAGAAAATCCTTCTACGAATCTCCGATAATAACCAGCTAGACCCAGAAAGCTTCGTACTTCGGTTACTGACTTGGGTTGTTCCCAATTTGATACTGCTTCAATCTTCGCCGGGTCAACCGAGATTCCTTCTTTAGAAACCAAGTGACCAAGGAATGCAACTTCCTCAAGCCAGAATTCACATTTCTTCAACTTAGCATATAACTTGTTTTCACGAAGTTTTTGGAGTATCAGCCTCAAGTGTTGCTCATGATCTTCACGACTTTTAGAATATATGAGAATGTCATCAATAAAGACAACCACGAAATGATCCAAATATTCCTTGAATATCCGGTTCATCATATCCATGAAAGCAGCAGGAGCATTAGTCAATCCAAAAGACATGACTAAGAATTCATAATGTCCGTACCGAGTTCTGAAGGCAGTCTTTGGAATGTCATCAGCTTTAACTTTCAACTGATGATATCCAGAACGAAGATCGATCTTTGAAAAGAATTGAGCACCTTGTAACTGGTCGAACAGGTCATCAATGCGAGGTAACGGGTACCTATTTTTGATGGTGACATGGTTTAACTCCCGATAGTCAATGCAAAGTCTCATACTCCCGTCTTTCTTCTTTACGAATAAAACAGGAGCACCCCAAGGCGATGTACTCGGACGTATGAAACCGCTGTCTAACAACTCCTGTAGTTGGACTTTTAACTCTTGAAGTTCAATAGGGGCCATTCGATATGGGGTTTTGGAAATAGGTTTCGTACCGGGTTCAAGGTCGATACAAAATTCAATTTCACGGTCTGGGGGTAGGCCAGGAAGTTCTTCGGGAAATACGTCAGGGAAATCATTAACAACAGAAATATTTTTCAAATCTGACGTACTTTTATTTAAATCCGTTACATGGGCTAAGAAGGCTTGACATCCGTTTTTTAATAAACGAATGGCTTTGTGACTAGAAATGATGGTTATTGATTTCAATGGTTTGGTTGCTTGAATTCGCATAATAGGTTGATTAGGAATATGAAAACTAAATGACCTTACGAAAACAATCAATTTTAGCATGATGAGCAGTTAACCAATCAATTCCTAAAATCACATCAAATTCATGCATGTTCAAGGAGATAAGATCAACAGGTAATGTGAGGGTGTCGATTTGAACAAAGCAAGATTTATAGACCGTAGATGTAACGAATGTTTGCGCTAATGGTGTTTCGACAGATAAGTCAAAATCTAATTCTTCAGGAGTCAAATTCAAGCGTTGAGCACAGGTTGGTGAAATAAAAGAGTGGGTAGAACTAGTATCTAATAAGGCATAGACTTCATAAGAGTTAATAAGTAGTTTACCCGTTATAACCTCGTTCGAATTCTGCGCTTTTTGTGACGTCACAACAAAAGCTCTCCCCTGGACCACAGACTTTGACTTGTCCGTGACCGCCTTCGGTGTCATCATCGCAGCTGGACTTGACTTCGCTGCATGACAAAAGCGAGCTATATGGCCTTCCTTTCCACAATTGTAACATACTTGGGATGGCGATTGTGTACAATTGGGACTGATGTGTCCTTCTTTCCCACACCTGAAACATCTTACAGGTGGTCGTTCTCCTTCCTTCGAAACTGGTACTGGTGCTGGTGCTGACGTTGGTGTCTTTCCATGGTTGTTGTTGAATCTCCTCTTCTTGGAATTGTTGCCACTTGACTCACTCCTTCTATTATCTGGGCCAGGATTACCACCGAAGTGGTTACCATTTCCGGTGTTGTGATTCCCTCCTCGCTGATTATCATTATTTTCGATAATTGTTGCCACCATTACGATTATTACCGTGATTTTGCTCTCGTGGTTGGGTGT
The DNA here is from genome assembly GCA_034770075.1 of Aralia elata. Taxonomy (NCBI): domain Eukaryota; kingdom Viridiplantae; phylum Streptophyta; class Magnoliopsida; order Apiales; family Araliaceae; genus Aralia; species Aralia elata. The sequence goes on along the minus strand of CM068385.1, from coordinate 31,470,749 downwards.
TGCTTCCTGGTTGTAGTAGTCCTCTTTCCTGCTCCACTACTTGAGCCCTATCCACGGCATCTGCGTATACACAAATTTTATGAGAAACGAGATATTGACGAATCTCTGGTTTCAAACCTCGGAGGAACATTCGTGTCATCCGTTTCTCAGTATCCACCAAATGGGATGCAAAACGCGACAGCTCGGCAAACTTGGCTTCGTACTGTGACACCGTCATGTTGTTCTGTTCCAGTTTAATGAATTCTACCTCCTTCATATGACGAATACTTTCTGGGAAATACTTCTCGTTGAATAATTCCTGGAACTCGACCCAAGACATCTCAAGTGCCGAATGATGGGTACGTTTCACAGATTCCCACCAATGATCCGCTTCTCCTCGTAACATGAATGTAGCAAAAGGAACCTTTTGGTCGTCCGTGCAACGCAGTACATCAAATATCTTTGTTAACTGTTTAAGCCATGCCTCTGCCTTGAGTGGATCTGGCTTGCCGAAAAATTCAGGTGGTCCCAATTCTTTGAACTGCTTAGCAGTGACCATCCGTACATTATCAGCGTTTCTGCCAGTGTTGTAGACAGGAGCTCTTCTCGCCTGGTTCTGTAGGTATTGCATGAAGTTCCTAAAAAATTCATCATTCATCCGGTTGTTAGCATCATGATTAACATCATGATGTTCTGAATTTGCACCCGTATTATTTGTGGCTTCCTGGTTTTCAGCCACAATGGTCTCATAGTGAATCTCTTGGTTTTCAGATGCCATTCTGAAATGTGATCACAAAACAAAGATTAGTTAAAGAAATAGACATGCAACATCTTGTCCCTATAACCAAACCAATTACTTAAATAACCAAAAATAGCTTAGGTAGGACACACTAGCAAAGGATTTTACTCGTCTCTCCCCTCCTAGTTCTAATCCCAGATCTCTACCAGAGATCATATCCCTAAGCTCTGATACCAACTGTGACGCCCCCAAAATAGGTCCATACAACCCATTTTGAGTCGCCAATAACATTCCACAAAATACAAATACAAATATGAATTTTCCCATTTACAACTGATAAGTGTTGTGCAAAATACGACAACACATTACAAATACATCTTAAATTCTCAATACACTTATTGTCACACTAATAGTAAGGTATTGAGACACTTCTAATATCTCGGACCATCACTCCATTCCCCGGCTAGTCCCCGCTACACTCTCTTTTCCTGAGGAGAACAATGGAACAAAAAGGAAAAGGGTGAGCACAAATAGCCCAGTAAGAAATATCATGACTAAGATAATGAAGAATAAAAATTATCTTTAGTCTTCAACAGAATTAAATCAGAGATTTAAAGATATTTTAATTGTTTAACAACAACAATTGCAGCGGAACCAACAATCCATTAGAAGAGTCAAGTAGATTATAATATCTACCATCTTCTATAAATTAAAGGATCACCACCAATATTTTATCCCTGTAACACCAATCAACAATTTCTGTTTATGAACATCCAAATCAACAGTTTATATTCAACAGCCTCTCTTTGCACTACGTGCCAAAGATATTTATTTGTAACATCACCGGTCATGATCATGCCAAACGCCAGTTCATCTTTGCACTACGGGCCAAAGAGAACTTTCACCATACGCCTTTGTTTGTAACACCAAAAGTCATGATAATACCAATACACAGTTTGGTCAAAATCATGTCACGCCAGTTCATCTTTGCACTACGGGCCAAAGAGAACTATCACCACAATTTAAATATGAGGATGAGGATGATGACAATGATACAGTGAGATCAAGGATAAGAAAAGCTTTATAATTTAATCAGTATCAAAGATTGACCAAATTGCCAACACGATGACCAAATTGTGGAGTCAAATTCAAGAATGATATTCAAGAAATTGTTTCATGCTTCAACTATAACGTATAAAATGAAATAGAAAGATTCAAGTGAGAAGATATTAGATGAAGCACAAACTATTAAAGATATTCTACTAATTTTCAGGGATTTTCTCCATTTAAAAATAAGGTTTTGGAAACAAACAAAGATTTCTTATCTTAAATGGAGAAATGTGAAAGAAAAAGATATCCCTCAAAGAGTACAAAAGAAATGATACGTTATACGAGTATAACAGAATATATGAAACTGCAAATGGATTTTCACCCGTCATGCGATAATTCGCGTAGACAGATTATTTTCACAACAGATTAATAAGTAACGAATACAAAGGGTTATTCACCAGGCATGCGTCAATCCGCACGGACAGGTTATACCCATAGATTAATAAGGAATGAATACAGAAGGGTATTCACCAGGTACGACACTCGTACTTACAGGTTATTCCCATAGAATAATAAGGAATGAATACAAAAGGATATTCACCAGACATGCGTCATACCGCACGGACAGGTTATCCCCACAAATTAATATAGAATGAATAACAACCTTTATGAGTATAATATCACTTACGAACATGAAAGCAAATGATATTATATAGAAGTATGAAAGAAATGATATTCCCTACCTTCGTTAACTGGATGTTACTTTCTATGAAGTTTACTAACTTCGGATAATACTAGTATTCTCACAAATACTCACAATAGCCTAGCACACTAAGAGAACTCAAGAAATTTAGAGAGAGAGAGAGAAAGTATAAGCAATGAAGGTGTGAAATTTTCTTAAGCAAACCCTCCCTATTTATAGGAAAATCAAGGTGAGGGCATTTTAGTCTTTTTCCCAAATTTTCTTGGTTTATTACTCTTATACCCTTGGCATATTCTTTTAATATACTTTATGCCATAGTATATTCTTAGAATATGCTTTTACTTAGGTTTTTAACCTTAAGGTAAAATAAAAATTGAATTAACTATTTACTGACGGTAATTACTATTGACTGACATGTGGGTCCCACGGAAAAATAAAATCTGAAGAAATTATTCTACAAAAATAATTTGTGGGTCCCACCGGTCAAATAGTTATGGGTCCCAAGAAATAAAGTGTGGGTCCCACAGAAAAATAAGTTAACTTACAACAAACGCTTCACGTATTTTTTAATCAACACTATTTTAGACTTATAATATCGGCAACCAGATCATTCCCAGGAAAAAGGGGCCTTCCGTATAAACGGCGCGCAATTAAATAACCTTTTTCCTTGACAGAATTTCTAGACATTGTCAATAATGCTAAAATATCATATCAAATAATATAAGTTACAGTGTCATGACAAATAATAAAAAGTATTATGCAGATGTTACTGTAACAATTATTGAACAAAATACTGTGCAATAGTTGCTTTATCAATTATTGAATCAATAATATAAAATACTGTGCAACACCGTGTGCTTGTGAAATACCGCGTACTACTGTGGAATAACGCGTTTTACTGTTTTTTTTATTACCGGGTATTTCAACAGTTGCAGGTGATAATACTGTTGACAAATACTGTCGTTTTCAGTATCCGACAATGGGGCCCACTATCGTTGACAATATTGCCATTTCGGCGCCGTCGTACGATACCGAATATAATATTCTCCGACAAAAAGAATATTTCCCGACAAAAAGAATATTCCCCGACATGCACTGTTTATCAGATAATTTGCATATAACACCCTTAACTATCATTTATAACAATTAAGCACTTTACTATTTAGAAGAATAATCATAAAGAAAATAATAAACTTTTTATTTCATAAAGTCGGGATCTTACATCAGCAGTAAATAATTATTATTCATTGTTTCATTTAAACTTTGATTATGTCATTTCAGCTATTTCACCAATGATCATAAATTGTTGATCTATGCAGCTATCATTCTTACTCATTCATGATATATCTTCATTCTTGTATTTAAACTTGCTGAGCAAACTCGTTGCTCACCCTTGCTATATCATGAACCTATTGCAGTTAAGCCGGGGAGTTCCAAAGGCAAAGGAAAGCTTATGGAATAGTTATATGTACTATCCCGTTATGTAATCGTGGAATAGTTTTGTATTATTAATGTATTCTGCGATGTATTTATTTAAGGTTATAGACCTTGGGACCGTAGTAAACCTTTTGTAATGAACAACATATGTTTATTTATTCCGCATTAGTTGATTTATGTTGTTTAGAGGTGTGTGGATGTAGTTTATCGTGAGCACCAGATTCGAGGTATTGGTACCTGAATTTGGGGGTGTCACAGGTTGGTATCAGAGCTTTAGGTTATAAACTTTAGGAATGCGAAACCTAGGTTATAACCTTAGTATTAAACTCGTATTGAGTACGCTAGGTGATGGATCGAGGAGATTCATTTGATGGTCATGTCTGGAGGTGGATTGTGGAAATCCATCGAGTTGAGTTGTGCATGATAAAATATTATTTCATTTTATCAATGAATATATTTTATTGTGGCACTGACATCTTGTTGTCTATTTGTTTCTGTTTGTGGCTGTAGGATGTCTGAGATGGGAGAATACAGTCCTGCTAGAGAGGTAGAGTTCACAGACATTCATGTGGACGTAGGGCCTATAGTGGAGGTGCAACCGAGTGAGCCAGAGATGATGGACACTAGGGATGAGTCCGAGGCCGAGTATGGTTCTGACGAGGAGCCAGTTACCAGAAGAGTGTTGAGGCTGTTAAGCGACGAGGGGGAGGATGAGGACCCCGAGGAGGATCCATTGACGGAGGATGATGAGCCACCTGAGTATGCAGATGGCATGGGCACTACAGCTAGTGATATTATCGAAGAGCTGACAAATAGGAACGAGGAGCTCGAGAATCGAGTAACTCACTTAGAGGAGCAGAACCAGGAGCACCAGGACCGAGAAGAGCAGTACAGGTCATTGGCATATCAGACTTTGGGGGAAAAGACTGAGTTGACCCAGAAGTTGCAGGAAAAGGACCAGAGGATTGCCGAACTGGAGGCAGAGGTTCACGGTCACCGAGGGGTTTCTGTTCAGTTTGGTGTGATGGTTTATGACCTCCTAGAGAGGAATGTGATGCTGGTAGGACAGATAGAGCGGGTAGAGGATCAGTTGGAGTAGGCGGTGATGTGTTATTTTTAGCATTATGTTTGCAGTAGGTCCCACTTTTGTTGTATTAGGGGCTTACTTATATTGTAAATCCCTATGCTTGTAGCATGCATGGGATAGTAGTTGAACCCCAATTTTGTTCCTGATAGAGGGGTGGAAGGTTATTATTCCCCAATTTTGTTCGTTAGGGGATAATTAATGGTTGGAGGCTATGACATTTAGCATTTTTAGAAATATGCCACATGTTGAGTCTGGTTGTATTAAGACAGTGACATATGATTATAAATGTAGTTGTTTTATTTAAATCAAATGTGTTTGATAGATGCTTTTCCTTTTAATTGTTGACTTAAATGACTTATTGCATGAGGCCTAGATCTATTAGTAATAGCCGACGGTTTTCTTTTAAACAGACAATGCCGCCGAGAAGACAACCCCGATACACAAGGGCGGAAGAGTCGGTAAATAATGAGGAGGGTCAGGCAGACCCTATGAGGACTTTTGTGAACTTGTTAGCCGAAGCAATGCAGGGCAGACAAGCCACTGCGGTTGATCAGCCAGGAAGTCACATGGCGAACTTTAAGGATTTCAAATTGGTAGGACCACCGGAGTTCCGCGGGACTACAGATCCGATAGAAGCCCAGACATGGGTGGAAGAAATGGAAAAGGTGTTCGAGGTTGCAAGGGTGGCCGAGGAGCAGAAGACATCGTTTGCCACTTTCATGATGAAAGGTGAGGCAAATTACTAGTGGAAGGCGAACAAAGGTCGAGCCGGGGAAGGTACGATTACATGGGCTCGTTTCAAGGAGCTGTTTTTCGAAAATTACTTTCCAACAAGCATGCAGGCAAGCATGGAGATAAAGTTCCTAGAACTAAAGCAAGGAAGCATGTCAGTTGCGGAATATGCCGCAAAATTTAACGAGTTAGCGAGGTTTGCTCCACATCAGGTGGACACCGAAGCTAGGCGAGCGAAGAGGTTTGAACAAGGACTGAAACCTTGGGTGTATAGTAAGGTTGCGGTTTTGCAGATCAACACATTTTCTACGTTACTTGAGAAAGCAATCATTGCTGAGGGAGGAAGCGAAGCTTTGGCCAGGCACAACCAAGACCAGAAAAAGAAGAAAAGCCATGATGGTCATAAGGAAGGTAGCAGTGGGGGAAGTAACCCAAATAAGAGAAAATGGAACGACAGTCAGATGACAGGAAGCAAATCCGGAGGGGATGCAAAGAAGGGCAATAAATGCGAGAAATGTGGGAGGAATCACTTTGGAGAATGCATGAAAGGAAAATGAGTCTGTTTCAACTGTGGTCAACCGGGGCACTTTGCCCCACAATGCCCAAAGGCAAAGGCAGGAAATTGTTTCTCTTGTGGCGCTTCAGATCATCAGAAGAAGGATTGCCCAAAGAGGAAGAGTGATGCAGGCAGTGTTAACCAAGGGAACAACAGTAAGCTGACTATCGGAGGACCAACACAGCAGAACAGACCAGTAGCACGCACCTTCAACATGACAGTGCAGGATGCGATGGAATCAAATGATGCGGTGTCAGGTATTATTTCAATCAATAATATTAATGCATATGTATTATTTGATTCGGGAGCTACCTGTTCATTTGCGTCGGATGAATTTGCTAAACGGTTCAATTTACCTGGTGAGAAGTTAAAGAATCCAATGAATGTGGAAGTAGCTAATAAGGAAGTTATTCCTGTAGAACATATTCATAGAAATTGTTGTGCTGAGATAAACGGGTATAAACTGAGCGTAGATTTGATTCCGATACGACTAGGAGAATTTGATGTAATCCTTGGGATGGATTGGTTATCTAGTCACGGGGCTGTGATTGACTGCTAGAAGAAATGTATACACCTGAAGACTCCAGATAAGTCGAGGGTCATATTCTACGGTAGTAAATCGCCGAGACAATCTTGTTGTCTGACGATGATGCAAGTGAAGAAATTGCTAAGGAAAGGTTGTATAGGTTATCTGGCTCACGTGGTTGATACCCGAAGAGTAGAGGGTGAGCTGGGTCAGATACCTGTAGTAAGGGAATTTCCAGATGTTTTCCCAGATGAGATACCGGGATTGCCGCCAGATAGAGAAGTGGAATTTGTGATCGACTTAGTACCGGGAACCGCACCGATCTCAAAGGCACCGTATAGAATGGCACCAGTGGAAATGAAAGAACTGATGATTCAACTGCAGGAGTTACTAGATAAGGGGTATATTCGTCCAAGTGTATCTCCACGGGGGGCACCGGTACTATTTGTAAAAAAGAAAGACGGATCGCTTAGGCTTTGTATTGACTATCGGGAGTTGAACAAAGTCACGATTAAGAACAAGTACCCGTTGCCCAGAATTGATGATTTGTTCGATCAATTGAAGGGAGCAAAATACTTTTCGAAGATTGACTTGAGGATGGGATATCACCAACTGAAGGTGAGGCAGGAGGACATACCGAAGACAGCATTCAGAACTCGATATGGACACTTTGAGTTTTTGGTGATGTCGTTTGGGCTAACGAACGCGCCAGCAGTATTTATGGACATGATGAACAGAGTCTTCAAACAATACCTAGATAAATTTGTTGTCGTTTTCATAGATGACATTTTAGTCTACTCGAAGTCAGAGGAGGAAGACGTCGAACATTTGAGGATAGCCCTGGAAACGCTGAGAAGAGGGAAGCTATATGCAAAGTTTTCCAAGTGTGAATTTTGGCTATAAAGGGTGCAGTTCTTGGGACAAGAATGGTGTATCGGTGGATCCTACGAAGGTAGAAGCTGTAATAAACTGGGAACAGCCGAAGACGCCAACAGAAGTCTGAAGTTTCTTGGGATTAGCAGGTTACTATCGGAGGTTTATTCAGAACTTTTCAAAGATAGCGACACCATTGAGAAATTTGACAAGGAAGATTGTGAAGTTTGTATGGACGGATAAGTGCGAAGAGAGTTTCTTGGAGTTGAAGAAGAAACTTAGTGAAGCACCTGTGTTATCACTGCCAGATAATACAGGGGGATTTGTGGTGTACAGTGATGCGTCACACAAAGGTCTTGGGTGCGTATTGATGCAGCATGGGAAGGTGCGTACGCATCACGACAACTGAAGGACTATGAGAAGGGATATCCGACTCATGACCTGGAACTAGCGGCAGTAGTGTTTGCTCTAAAGATTTGGAGGCACTATCTGTATGGGGAGAAGTGTGAGATATACACAGACCACAAAAGACTGAAGTATATCTTCACCCAAAAGGAATTAAACATGAGACAGAGGCGATGGTTGGAGTTGATCAAGGACTATGATTGTGAAATTCTATACCATCCCGGTAAGGCCAATGTAGTAGCTGATGCTCTAAGTAGGAAGGGCAGAGATAAGTTGATGATGCTGACAATTCAAGAGGAACTGATCAAGGATATGGAAAGACTGGAGTTGGAAGTCAAGTATCCGACGAATGCAAATGAAAAACTGTTCACAGTGGAGGCGAGTCCGACTTCATTAGACAAGATAAAGGAGGCTCAAGAAAAGGATGATGAATGTATCGCCATAAAGAAGCGAATCTCAGAAGGAGAGGAATTAAAGTACAAAATTGATGGCACAGGACTGCTAAGGTTTGAAGGGAGGATCTGCATACCGATGGTTCCAGAGTTGAGAGAAGAGATTCTGCAAGAAGCTCATTCTACAAAGTATTCGATACACCCTGGTAGTACCAAGATGTATCAGGATTTGCGCCAACATTTCTGGTGGCCGAACATGAAGAGGGAGGTTGCGGAATATGTTGGATGATGTTTGACATGTCAAAGGGTAAAAGCAGAACATCAGAAACCGGGTGGACTGCTACAACCACTGGATATTCCGGAGTGGAAGTGGGAGCATATCACGATGGATTTTGTGACGGGGCTTCCACCAACTCAGAAGGGTTATGACGCGATCTGGGTGATCGTGGATCGTTTAACTAAATCTGCACATTTTCTACCGATCAAGATAAGATACAATCTGGAGCAGCTAGCAAAATTATATGTGAAAGAGATTGTGTCGCGACATGGGGTGCCGGTATCTATTGTGTCTGACAGAGATCCGCGTTTCACGTCGAATTTTTGGAAGAGCTTACAAGAAAGGTTGGGAACTCAGTCGAGGTTGAGCACAGCGTATCATTCTCAAACGGATGGGCAAAGCGAACGAACGATTCAAACGCTGGAGGACATGCTTAGAGCATGTGTGATGGATTTTAAAGGCAACTGGGATGATCACCTACCATTGGTGGAGTTTGCCTATAATAACAGTTATCATGCGAGTATTGGCATGCCGTCGTACGAAGCATTATACGGAAGGAAGTGTCGAACACCTCTGTGTTGGGACGAAGTCGGTGAACGGAGACTGTTGGGACCCGAATTGGTGCAGCAGACCGTGGATGTTGTCAAAGTGATAAGAGCTCGATTGGTAGCAGCTCAGGATAGGCAGAAGAAATACGCCGATTTGCATCGTCAGAAGCGAGACTTTGAAGTTGGCAGCTTTTTGTTTTTGAAGGTATCACCTTGGAAGGGGAAGATCAGATTTGGAAAGAAGGGTAAATTGAGTCCCAGGTTCGTAGGACCTTTTGAAGTTTTAAAGAGGGTAGGTGAAGTGGCGTACGAGGTAGCTTTACCTCCTGAACTGGAGCATATTCATAATGTGTTTCACGTTTCTGTGTTACGACCATATAAACCTGACTACAAGCACGTGATATCCTACGAACCAATTCAAGTTGAACGAGATTTGTCATATGAAGAGATTCCTGTCCAGATATTAGATAGGAAAGAGCAGACGTTAAGAAACAAGGTTATTCATTCGGTCAAAGTACTTTGGAGGAATCACGCAGCTGAAGAAGCTACATGGGAACTGGAAGAGAGGATGAGGAAGAATTATCCGCATCTTTTTGAGTGAACCCGTTAAGTTTTCCGTACCTAGACTGTAATTCTGGGGACAGAATTCTTATAAGGGGGGAGGATGTAACGACCGGAAATTCTGAAATTTCCTTGTAATTCGAATTTTTGAATATTAATGAATATTTTATATGTTATTAATATTATATTGTGTTACGTGTTTAAAGGTTGTGTGACAACTTGAATTATGTGAATGCATAAAATTTTACATGTTATAGTTTTGTTTAAGTAAATAATTGATTTCGCGAAAGTCACTAAATCACTATTCACGGGGCACGTTTCTCGAGGCACTATTCACGCCATAAAATTTTATGCCCTTTTCGATGTTGAGTAATTTAGTTAATGCGTATATGCATAGTAGGATTTTTCCAAGTGTTAGAAAATCTGAATATTGCAAGAGAGAGTAAGGAAGAAGGAGGAGAGCCATAGCAACCATGCACCATCTCCACCTTCATCTTCATTGCCCACATTCCATCCTCCCGTGACCCATTCTATTTCCAAGTTGCTGCAGAAAATAAGAAAGGAGAAGAGAAAGGTTTGGAGAAGAAGAAGAAAAGGAGAAGAGGAGAATCAAGTTTTCCTTCACAAACTCATCCATTGCATATTGAGAGAGGGATAGGTTCAGGTTTTGAGCAAGGAGGAAGAAGGAATAGCAAGCTAAGCATCTTCACCATCTTCACCATCTTCATCTTCAACCTTCAAAGCTTATAGACAGAGAAAGAAGTGGGTGTGAGCTAACTTGAAGTAAAGGCTTCGGGAGAACTCAAGGAGGTTAAGGAGAGTTTCTAACAAATCTCTAAAGGAGTTCTACCATCTAATAAGTAGCTACAAGAGGTAAAACTTTAACTCAATCCATTCCATTTGATTTGGTTGAGGTTTTTCAAAGTTTTCATGGGTTATAAGCTTTTGTGCTTGTGAGTTAGTTCTTGTGGCAATTCTTGTTGTCTTTGTTTGTGTTGGATGTTTATATATGTTGTTAAGAGGTTACATAAGCCATTAATAACATCAAAGTGAAACAAAAACACAATAAATCCGTACCTATGCTTAAGGAGGATGAAGAACATGAAGAACAATGAACTTTGGACATGAATATGGACTGTTGGACGAATTTAGAGGACTCTATAGCTATGTTTCCATGTGTGTTTAATTTAATTGTTGTTATGGTATTGTAGTTCCATGGGTTACCAAGCTAACCCAACTGGAATCGAGGAAAAAGATGTAAAAACAAAGATTTGGTGATGATTTTAGTGAAGAACACTTAGAACATGCAAAACAGAGCATGAGTTGATACTTTGGCCTAAGATTCGGCCATGTTAATCTTAATGGGTAACTCTGAATTTTTGATATGTTGTAGCTCTATGTATTAGGAGTCCATAGAGTCCGAAACGGACCAATTTTAAGGTCTAGAGAAGAAGTTATGAGGATTGGAGTGAAGGAGGGTCAAAATCGCGATGTCTGACATGGGCCACCAGGCCAGCCGCGCGCCCGCACCAAGGCCCCGCGCGCCCGCGCGCGCGCGCTGCCGCACGCCGTGCGCCTGGTGCCGCCCGCCCGCGTGTGCGCTGCCCGACTCAGCTTCGACGTCCGTTGGGAAAATGGCCATAACTTTCTCATACGGACTCGGATTTGGGCGATTCAAGATGATCCGGAAAGCTTAGAGATAGACCTACAACATCCATTAATTAGAATTGAAATTTATTACCTGGAACAATTTTGAAATTAACCGTTTTTAGGGCTATTGTGCAAACGGTAGGCGTCGGTCATGCGTGTGTGCATAGTATAATGCTCCCGACATTGTTAAATGATGTTCTAAGTTCTAAAACATGATTATTATGATTGATAATGATACTTAACATTAACCATTGGGTATTGAACAATTCGAATGGGCGTGTTAGGCGTACGCAATTGCGTGTCGCTTGGGCATTCGAATAGGCAAGTTTGGCGTATAGACGTACAAGCGTCGTAACGCCGTAACTAGTGGGTATAACCTTGTTTAATATTTTGTTTCTTATATGAATGAGATATTATAGAGTTGTATAAACAAATATTTGATATCCGGTATGTGACTAATTGTATGTGAATATGTACCTAATTGTGTAGGATATTAAGGAGCGTGTGTTGTAATATTGTAGCAGCGCTTCAGGCAAGTTTCCTAACGCTTGTCTAACCCTTGTGTTGGGCAAGTTTCCCTAACCTTACTCGAATTATATTTTGAGCAGGTTTCATATTTTATACAGGTGTTGTATATTGTTACAAGTTTCACGACTCAAATGGAGTTATTACCTTTGAATCATATTAGTGGATTAGTTATTATCAATTACTCCACCTCCAAGATAATTATTGATATTCACAGTTTATGCATTTGAATTTATTATCTATTGTTGGATTGTGAAAACGTTTAAGTTCTTCATTCATGAATTGTTTAAGGAAATAGTCTATGCCATTTGTTTCGGCTAGACATGTGCAGGTTATTATTTTAAAAGCTATCCAAACCAGTAGTTGGTACGGATTCTTGGACTGAGAGAGCAACCCTTATTAGGGGATTATAATGTGTCGGTTATTCGATGCAGTCAGAGTTAAATGTTATGCATATACATGGTGTACGAGAGGCTGATCCCCTCGAGTACAACTGACGGGGCCAGGTTTTTAAAAGAGTTAGTTGAATGATTGACTCTTTGGCCAAGTTCATGGTCGGTTGGACCACTCAGCAGTAAATAATTATTATTCATTGTTTCATTTAAACTTTGATTATGTCATTTCAGCTATTTCACCAATGATCATAAATTGTTGATCTATGCAGCTATCATTCTTACTCATTCATGATATATCTTCATTCTTGTATTTAAACTTGCTGAGCAAACTCGTTGCTCACCCTTGCTATATCATGAACCTATTGCAGTTAAGCCGGGGAGTTCCAAAGCGGACAAAGGCAAAGGAAAGCTTATGAAATAGTTATATGTACTATCCCATTATGTAATCGTGGAATAGTTTTGTATTATTAATGTATTCTGCGATGTATTTATTTAAGGTTATAGACCTTGGGACCGTAGTAAACCTTTTGTAATGAACAACATATGTTTATTTATTCTGCATTAGTTGATTTATGTTGTTTAGAGGTGTGTGGATGTAGTTTATCGTGAGCACCAGATTCGAGGTATTGGTACCTGAATTTGGGGGTGTCACATAAGGTTTCTAACCTATCAGCTTTGATACCAACTATAACGACCCAAAATTCATACAATTCAACTCTCAACATCGGTCGTTATCAATACATCGTCGTTCTAACTTTACAACAATATCCAATATTAAACTTAATAAAAATGCGGAATAATTTAAACTTTTCTATTACAAATCATTTTCGATCCCAAAATTCTCAACCTTTACGTCTAAATATCTTAGAATCATGTTAATTTCATGATTCACCTTGTTGAACTTACTATAAAAATATACACCTCAATATAAACTTTACAACTCAACATAAATACAACTTATACATCATCAAATACATTACTCAAAACCTTAATCATAGTTCAAAAATATAAATTTTAAGCTAAACATTTGTTCCTCATGCATTATGTCTGATTCACGTCATTTAGGTAGCACATAACTTTACCTTGAATCCTTAACCTGCAAAAATGGTTATTTGCAAGAATGAGCTCGACAGCTCAGCAAAATCTAACAGTTTGCATGCATCACGTAGCACATAATTATCATGCTTATCTAACATAATGTAAACATCTGGATAAATATAACTTACATGTTGTACGTCACATATCAAATAGAGATTGAATTCCATAATTCAATCAACATTCTTTACTCAATCAAGGAAGTCATATGTTGACTTTAACAATTCATACTCATAGTACATGTAACATGTCATGCTCTTACAGTATAAAATTTAAAGCAATTAATCATCGAGTTCACAAAACAACTAGGAACGAAAGACTTGCCTGGTTCGTAGATTATCATTTACTGTAACCAGCTTATGTTTATCTGCACTTCATGTATCCTACACGATATATATAATCATGTACATGATTTGTTAGCCACATATTAACACTTATAATTAATTCTACTTAACATTTCAAGATCCTTCACTTTATTCTCTTTACAATTCCTAAGTTAGGAATTAAGTTCCATTAGGGCTCCTTGTAAACCTTCATTTTATTGCGTCTCGCTTTAATCGACACTTAACCACTGGCTAAGTTTTAAACTTTGTTCTACATTAGATGTGTAATGGTTATAAGTAATTCTTGTTTAGGGTAACATATGATAACCAAAAAGAAAAGAATTAAAAAAATAGGAAAAATTTTCAATTTCTGCAATTCTCGCCGGGGCGAGAAAATTATAACATGAAACTCTCGTCGGGGCGAGAAATTCACTAACAAAAACCTCGCCGGGGCGAGACATCTGATTTCCAGATTCTGCAGTTCGCGAACTGCAGAATTTCAAAGCCAAAAATTCCCAATTCCTTCATCCAATAGGCAATTTACGCATACCCAGACTTCATACATAATGTAAAACTAAAACCTAACATGTGTACAGTGATTCTAACAACATAAATTGCTTAAATAACAAATTTTAAAGACCTAAAATCAAAGTTCATGCTAGTTTTTCATATTTGAACAAATTTAACGAATCAAACTCTCACGAATTCGTTTCTCCACCAATTTGATTGACTTAACTTGCAACGTTTTCGTTTCTCAGAATACTAACACAATCCATTATCAATTACAGACTTTATACATGAATTAACTATTAATTTTAGTCTCAAAATAGACTAAAATATACATATTACTACAAAACTCAATTTTCTTCTTCTAATTCATGTTTTCATGAATTTGATAACTCCAAAATTATATATAAACACCAAATAACGGATTAAGCATGCTTATAAACATATATTACCAATACTTCATCAAATCCTTCAACCAAAAATCCATTTTAAAGAAAACTCAATGAATATGAAATTAACAACTCAAAGCTAGATTATTACCTTTGATTCTTGCTTAGGTTATCTAGATGATGACAAGAATTGCTTGCTAAATCTTCTTCCTTCTCTTGATTTCTCAAGTGCCTTCTCAATTTCACAGAGAATCCTTTTTCTCTCACTTTCTCTCTTCCTCCCTTCTCTGTGTTCTCTCTTCTCCAGACTTAGGAGAATAACGTAAAAAAAAATAAAACCTCTCCTTTAGTCAGTTACAAAAACAAAGGGTCTCTAGGCCATGTTTGGCTAGAACCCAATTAAACCTCCTTTCTTTATTTTAATATTTTTTTTAATATGATAAACCATGTCACACTTAAATATAATTTTATTTAATAAAATAATTTTGTTTAATAAAATCATCCTTCACTTAATAAATAATTTTATTGAGTAAAATTATTCATCCTCTCATTTAATAAATTACCAACATTTATGCATAATAAAACACGCATCAAAAATATAAAAATATTTATCTTCACCTTACTTAATATTCTTATACAAATAAATTATCACACAATATTCTCATCAAATATTTATTTTATTAAATAATCATTCCAATTAAAACATTTATTCTTCTCAATAAATATTTTATCCATTTACGACATTCACAATCGTAATACACTAGCATGTAACATATTATTTTCTCGTTTTATCAAAACAAATATTAATTCACTATTTTAATTAAGTGAATTATTCACATTATTATGAAATACAATCCATAACAATTTCATTACTAACAAGGCATAATAATTAAAATATATTATTTCATAATATAATTTCAATTTAATAACATTCAGTTATTATCCTTTTGTAACAATTTCATTTACTATCATCAATGGTTTAATTTACCATTAAACCTCATTTTTTCCAATATAAGAATATATGTATTCCTCTTCTATATTCACACAAAATCACATATTTCACAGCATATAACACTTATAAAAAAATATATATTCGAACTCGACATATCTCATAATAAGAATTTTATTCGCTAAATTCTTATTTAATAATTCCTAAAAATTCGGGTTGTCACAACTCATTTGGTCTAGGGGTGAGCTCAATAGAGAGGAGTCGTAGGGGTGAGCTCATTTAGCTCAGGGAGAGCTCATTTGGCCTAAGGCGAGCTCATTTGGCCTAGGGCGAGCTCGACAAAGAGGAGCTCGTCGAGAGAGCTCATTTGGCGAGCTCTTTTGGTCTAGGGGGCGAGCTCGTCAGAGAGGAGCCCGCTGGGGCGAGCTCGTTGTGCTCCAATTTTGCGATTCTGACCTCCTTTAGTAAAATGCACCTAATTTTCTCATACAAACTCCAAATTGGATGATTCAAGATGATCCAGAAAGTTTAGAGATAGACCTACAACTTTCATTAATTAGAATTGAAATTTACTACCTGGAGTAATTTTGAAATTGACCGTTTTTAGTGCTGTTGTGCAAACGGAAGGCGTCGGTAATGTGCGTGTGCAACGTGTAATGCTTCCGACAATAAAAGACATCGTTCTTAGTCCTAAAACATGAATGTTATGAATGATAATGATACTTAGCATTATCCAATGAGTATTAGATAAGTCGAATGAGCGTACTAAGCATACACAAATTCATGTCGCTTAGGCGTTCGAGTAGACAAGTTTGGCGTATGGACGTGCAAACGTCGTAACGCCGTAGCAAGTGTGTATAACCTTGTATAATATTTTGTTTTTAATAATAATAAAACATGATAGAGTGTCATAACCTAATGTATGAGCATGCTAAGCACATACAAAAGAGGCGAATTAGGCGTGTGATGTGTAAACGTCGAAACGCCTTATAAAGTGTTAATGATCTTAATTAGTATTTCGATTTAAATAAATTGTGTAGGATATTTGAAGGATGAGCCATCATAATTTGGCAAGGAATGCTTAAGGTAAGTTCTTTCAGAAACTTGTTGACTTGTTTAAATGTATTGATATACATGACTTGATTACTAAATCTTTCACTATTATGTGGATTATATGCGAGGATGATTAAAGTGTGCACAATGTGCAATTATGTGACTATATTGTTCTATGTGGAACTTGAATTATTGTAAATATACAATGTGAAATGCATAAGGTATGCTATGAGATGCATGATGCATATATATAGATGAACTGCATAAGATTTATAATGTATGAGTAAGATGTATAGTATGAGAATCATGATGTATGGATAAAATGCAAACTTATGTGTTACATAAAGCATGAAATGCGAAAACTGTTAGTTCTTGCTGAGCCGTCGTGCTCATTCTTGCAAAAAAAAAACTTTTACAGATTTACGATACAATGCAATTATCTTGATATCGTGATGATAAGGATTAGAGGTGCGTGGAAACAGGAAGGTTGTTAATTGTCCCTTTATTGTAATTATCTGGCTGTGATGACGGTATATGATGTACGAGAATTTGACTATGTAAACCTTGAGTTAAAAATGAAGGTTATCCATTATAAAAGTTAAGACGTGATTATATTAGTTACTTGTTTTAGTAAACTACAAAGATGACGATGTTGTATAAAGGATATTTTTATAAGGAATGTATAGTTGTTAAATAACATTGTAAATATTCAGGGATTGAATAAAGTCAGAATCTGAACCTTGCGTTCACATGAGATATTGTAAAGGATCATGGTATTTATTCAACCTTGATCATAAGTGTATTATTTAAGGTCTTTGTGCCTGGGATTAGATGAGGATATGTTGTAATATTATTGTATTTATATATTTGTAGTAAGCCTATGTTGCATGGGTTGTACCGTGATGCACCGGACTCGAGTTCAAGGTAAGACCCGAGTTTCGGGGGTGTTACAGATACTGAGTGGCCACTAACGACCAAAAACTTCTACTAGAATTACCAGTATTACACTGATAACCCAAAAATAGGTACAATAAGTGATCAACCTAAAATACCCGGCGTTATGCATAACCCTCAAATTTGCTGTTCGCACGCGTGTCGGTGTAATAACCCAAGATTTTTGATATATTAAAAATAAGAAATTTTACGTATGAATTTTTTTTTATATAATAAAATTATTTTTATTATAAATTAAAGCAAGTGTGGGAATGCGTGCAAGAAAAGGAATTGTTGATTACTATAAATTATATTCTTATAATAAATTAATTTTGTAGTAAAAATATTTTATTATTTATTTTCCATGAAAATATGATTAATATATTATTTAAATAATATATGTATATTTTAAGAAATGATTCTTAGGATTATGGTAATAATTATTATTTTATTATTTTATCAAGATTAGTTAAGTTAATTATTTTAACTTGACTAAGAATGGTATATGATGTGAAGTGTGATTATAGATCAAAAACATAAATTTGATCTATGGACATGAATTTTAATGACTAATACAATTATTGTTATAATTGTATTTAAAAAGAAAGTATATTTGTATTATGGATAATAATAGTTTATTTTCTTAAGGTAATTCGAATATGAAATATAATTGGTAATTATATTTATATTCGAATGTATGTAAGGTATGGATATTAAATTTTAAATATAATTATTGTTATAATAATTATATACGTATTTTTGGATATTAAGAAATTGTTTTGGTAACTTAAATATGAAATATAGTTATTAATTATATTGTATGCATGTATGTACATTATGTGAATAATGTAAATTAAGTGAGAAACCCTAATTTACAAATTAGGAACCCAAGTATATATTTAAAACCCTAATTTTTTTGAAATTAGTTTATTCTAATTATAATTTTATTAATCCTAAGTCAATTTTCTTAAACCCAATAATTATTGGGTAAGCATTAAGGGTTCAAATCTATTGACTAAACCCTGGATTCAAGTACCATGGACAAGATTACCCTTAAATGTATTAATTAGTTTACTCAACTAACTATTTTCATTTGAATTTATTGTTCCACAATTAGAGAGCCCAATAATTTAAACCAAACTAGTGGCCTATAAATGATGGAAATTAAATATGATTTGAAGTGGCCCAAACTAGTAAATCATTAGCCCAAAAGAATTAATTAAAAGCCCAAAATTTTGACCCACTAAAAAAGGAACTTTCTAGTCATTTAATCAAGTAATCTAGCAAATAAATTAAACCAAAAATGGGATAATAATCCCTTGAGTAGCCGGCTAGGAGGAGAGAGTAAAGGAGAAATAATTATTTTTTTCTTTTCAAGTCTATCCATCTAGCAAGGTGTCAAGATATTAATTACCCACATACTGGAATTAAATTTTTTATTAACAACAAAAGATAAGGATAGGAAGAGAGAGAGAGATGTTGGGAAGAATAGATAGATATATATCTTATATCTATCAATTAAGCAAGTAAACTACAATTAGACATTTTAATTTCATTCGTTCTATTTTATTTCCTTTGTTCCAAAAAGAAAGCTAGGAGAAAAATAGAGAGATAGAGAGAGAGAGAGAGAGAAGGCCACGGTTGAAGAGAGGAGGAAGAAGAAGATAAACTTCAAGCATCCAAGGATCACATACTTTGAAAGATTAAGGAAAATAGCAACTAAGAAGAGGTATAAGAAATTTTTAAGCTTTAGTTATAAAGTTAGTAATAATATTGTGATCTATGAAGGTTTAATGTGTATTTAGTTTAAAACTTATAAAAAGTTGGATTGTGAGTTTATGTTGTGTATTGGGTTTATATATGTGAGAATATGTTGGAGGATGTGGAAAAGGAAAGAAAGAAAAGAAATTTCTTTTTGTTCATTCTAAAAAAAGACTTAGCCCCATGAAAATTTATTTTGAAAATCGAAGTATTGTTTGTGTCTTATTTTTGTTGGTTGTGATAGATGTCTAAGAAAGGAGCAAAATCCCTTTTGAATGTCAAAAGTTAGATCAAAAGCAAGAAAAGTAAAACTAGTTTTTTAAAGGGCTAGAAAACCCTAACTTTTGGTCACTTTGTAAGCTTATAACTTGAGATCCGTAAACTCTTTTTGCGATCCGTCAAAGAGTGGTGCTAGATATATAAGTTGCTACTAAATCCAAGTGGTAGAACTCAAAAATAATTAGTAAAAAAGTCGTAGGAACTATTTTCGTACAAACAGTTCACATTTTTCTCAAAACTGTTGTGACACTCATAAATTCAGGTACCAATACCTCGAATTTGGTGCTCACGATAAAATGCATCCATACACCTCTAAACAACATAAATCAACTAATGCGGAATAAAATAAACATATGTTGTTCATTACAAAAGGTTTACTACGGTCCCAAGGTCTACAACCTTAAATAAATACATCGCAGAATACATTAATAATACAAAACTATTACACGATTACACAACGTGATAGTATATATAACTATTCCTTAAGCTTTCCTTTGCCTTTGTCCGCTTTGGAACTCCCCGGCTTAACTGCAATAGGTTCATGATATAGCAAGGGTGAGCAACTACTTTGCTCAGCAAGTTTAAAAGCAAGAATGAAGATATATCATGAATGAATAAGAATAATAGCTGCATAGATCAATAATTTATGAACATTGATGAAATAGCTAAAATGACATAATCAAAGTCCAAATGAATCAATGAATAATGATTATTTACTGCTGAGTGGTCCAACCGACCATGAACTTTTGGCCAAAGAGTCAATCATTCGACTAACTCTTTTAAAACCTGGCCCCGTCAGTTGTACTCGAGGGGATCAGCCTCTCGTACACCATGTATATGCATAACATTTAACTCTGACTGCATCAAATAGCCGACACATTATAATCCCCTAATAAGGGTTGCTCTCTCAGTCCAAGAATCCGCACCAACAATCGGTTTGGATAGCTTTTAAAATAATAACCTGTACATGTCTAACCGAAACAAATGGCGTAGACTATCTCCTTAAACAGTTCATGAATGAAGAACTTATGTGACGCCCCCAAATTCGGGTCTCCAAATACCCGGACCTGGTCATCACGATCCAATACAAACATTCACCTTTAACAACATATGGTATCTAAAAGTGCGGAATATAATAAACATACGTTGTTCATTACAAGGTGCTACTAGTCCCAGAACACGATTAACCTTAAACATTTACACAATACATACCCTAAATAGCTATCAAGGTTTAAATTACATTAACATCAATTAACTAACACATAAATCTAAAGTCTGCTACGAGAAATTCTATCATTTCATCTTTTCTTTCCCTTTGTTCTTCCCTGACGTCTCGGGTTTAGCTGCAATGAAATCATGATATAGCAAGGATGAGCAACGAGTTTGCCCAACAAGTTTAAAGTGCAACAATAAAGATATATCATGATGAAGGGATATTAAAGGGATTTCAACAATAGAATAATCAGAAGCAAGAACATTAAATGCTTTTAGAACAATTGATAGTCAAATAGACTTTGAACGATAACTTCCAGAGGAGTCAATAGCTGGTTGACCCTCTGGTTACTGGCTACAGAATAACATACTTGAGGGGATCAGCCTCGCGTACCCGATGTATATGCATAACATTTAATTCTGCTATTTGTACCTTATATACGGTACGTGGGGTACTCCCCTATAGATAAAGGGGTGTTCATACAGTCTAAGAATCCTTACCATTGATTGGTTCAGATAGCTTTTATAAATTCTCACATATTTGTCTGACCGAACAAGGGTTCAGACCTAACCATGAATGGTTTATAAATTCTTGAATTTAAATATACGAATCTCAAATGCACGAGTGCGAATGTCAATAAATATACAGATGTGGAATAATTTTAAAAGTAATTAGACCACTTACAGCGTGCTCGGAAATAAGATTCAAGCTTAAAGAATAACTTGCAACAATATATACCTTTTTGCACGAATTAAAACAATGCATAAGGTTTAAAAGCTTGCTCAATGCAAAAATTGAGTGAGAAGAACTTGCAAAAATGAAAGAAGTTTAGGGTTAGGAACTTGCCTGTTCGCTCAGCTACAATTTAAATCTTAGCTTTAATTACTTGACCTTGGATAACCTATCAGTTGGTAGAGTTGGTTTATCCATTAGCGTTGCGTAATTATACCCACTTATGCTATTCATTTAGCAGATAAACAATTCACCGAATTTAATTACTACCTAGCCATCAGCTAACAAAATTTAATGGCCTCTAGTTATTATTTAAACAGATAATAATTAATCAGGGTCACTTATCATTTGAATACTCCAATTATTACCTTTATTTGTATCTAGGTATGGTTTAATAAATTTATTTTGGTTTAAAGATAACAGAAAACCGTTGATCAATTATTTAGTTGATCCACTCTTAATCACTATTTACCTTGGGGGTAAGTTAGTAATCATTAACCTTGTCTCTTATTCAACATTGATTTAATACTTGACACACTTAATATATTTAACTAATCATTAAGTGTTTATAATCACTATTTATTAAGGGTCAAGGCTAAATAATTAACTTATAAATCTTATACTTAATCATTATTTCATTAATGATTAAGTAATTAATTCCCTTCTTATTTAATAACTTTATTACTACTTAATTATCATTAAATATTAAATAATAATTAAATATTTATTATCGTTATTTATTATTTATTGGAAAAAATAATAAATAATTATTTTATTAACTTTATCCATATTTAATTATTATTATTAAATAATAATTAAATATTTATTATCTTTATTTATTATTTATTAACAAATAATAAATAATTATTCTATTAACTTTATTCATATTTAATTATTATTATTATTAAATAATAATTAAATATTTATTATCTTTATTTATTATTTATGGATAATAAATAGTTATTTTACAAATTTTATTCATTGGTAAATAATAATTATCTCGTTAACTTTACTATTATTTAATGTTAACTAAATAATAATTTAAGGACTTACTATCTTATTAATTATTAAATGGTAGATAATGAATAATTATCCCATTGACCCTTGTTATTATTTGCTATTAATAATTTAATGCTTATTATTCCTCTTATTATTTATTAAAAATAAATAAATAACCATCAATCTTGTTGTTACCCATTTGGCCCAACAAATCCCTACCCAAAGCTGGGTTTGATTCCCAGTCACCCAACATAAAATTTTTGCAGAGTTTTGCCTTCCTGTTTCAAAGCACACTAACACCCTCAATACCTACGTTTGGGACTCACAATACACGCTGCAATTAACACATCCAAGGAATAACAAGGTTTGATCTTATAGCTATTTTTGCCGGCATAACAGTTTAGCTAATGGAACTTAGTTTGGTCCTTCAGTACATATATTCCCAGCCAAAACAATAACCCAGCAAGAACAAAACCATACGGATTTCCCAGGTTTAAACCAAACAATAACAAACATAATCCAATATCAGAATCCTCAACCAGGATAACCCAACGCAACCCAAATAATTTCAAAGAGTCATTTAATTTAATACAGAGAAATCAATTGCCCCAATACCGAGGTACAAAATACTCCAATATAGTGGAGGATTTCAACTCAATACAATACCAAGAACAATATATTCAGCAGAAATTTATCAATTCCAAAACGAATAACCCAATACAATAGTCACAATTTGAAATCAAAGAAGAGAAACATTTAAGCCTAAAATCACAAAAGAAAGAGAAACTGTTATAGCAGCCTACTGCTATACCTTGGACTCGATCGAATGGCAGCCTTCCTTCTCCTTCCAAAGTACGAAATCAAGTTGGACATCCACCGCGAGCTAAAATCGAAATCCCCAATTGATTACCCTGTTTTCCCCTCTCTGATTAAACTCTGAATTCCCAAAAATTTCTCTCTGATTTGGGTCTCACCAAGCAAGGAGAATCGGCAGCTCTTCAAGGCTGGGGTCTCAATTTATAGGGCAGTGTTTGCCCAATTTGATTGGGTATTACCTAATTTGGTTGCTCAAAGACCATCGGTAGGAAGGGGGATGGCTGTCGTTTGCTTCGCATCAAACCCAGCTGGGTTCGGCCAATACCTCGAGTTGCGTGGCTTTACCGGTCACGTCGTCGGATTTTAGGGACCCTTGGTCCTTGCCGTGTTCGCTCGGTAGTCAACCACTTCCCTTTCTCAGACCGCTGGTTGCTCCCACCGTCGCCGGCGCACGCCTGGCGACTCTCCCGTCAGTCAATCGCGCACACCCCGTCCGTTTGATTGAAAAGCTAGGGTTTGCTTGATTTGAGGTGAGGGTTAGACGGCTGGTATGATTGAATTGAGGGTGTGGGTTTGATCGCTCGAGGGCTAGGGCTTAGGTTTTTCTTCCTCAGCTGATTTCCTTCCTCTTGACTGATTGATTTGGGGTTTCCCCAATTTGATTTCGACGGTATGAACGTTCCCCCAACTGTGTATGCCAGTTATCCAAACGGATACAACCCGTGGGTAGACTCAACCCGACCGAAATGGAAAGAAATGGAGTTGGGTCAGCTATTTCAAATACAAAGTGGCCCAATAACAAGGAAATTGGATTTGGCCCAATTAATATAGTTTGACAGCCCACTCGTTTGACCCAATCAGAACAATAAAAAGAAATTTGGCCCGATTAAATAAAAAAGAAAATGGGTACATTAAATTAACACCCTTATGTCCTAATATTTAAATTAAATAATTAATTCAATTAATTAATTATTTACATATTTGTTTTACCAATAATTCCTCAATCGAATTATTTATTCCGATAATGATAAAATTATTTATTAATCTCTTTTCCAAATTTTCTTGCAAATTAAATTCTTAGGGTTAACTCACTAATTTATTTAAGCTACCAGTGGGTCCCTTTAATGCACAGAAAATTATTGGATCACATATTTATACAATTAAATAATAATACCCACCTGGATCCAATTAAATTTATAAAATTATATGAATTTATTTATATAAAAAAAAATACACTTGATACAATGTTTAAAATTTTTCGGACATTACATCCTCTCCCCCTTATAAAAATTCCGTCCTCGGAATTTCAATCTAAGGTTACTCGAATAACTGAGGGTAACTTGCTCTCATCTTCTCTTCGAGCTCCCACGTGGCTTCTTCCACCGCGTGATTTCTCCAGAGAACTTTCACCGAGTGAATGATTTTATTCCTCAGCTTCTGCTCTTTCTTATCCAGTATTTGAACAGGAATCTCCTCGTACGATAAATCCCTTTCGACTTGAATTGGTTCATAGGAGATAACATGTTTGTAATCTGGCTTATACGGACGCAACACTGATACATGAAACACGTTGTGAATGTGTTCAAGCTCAGGAGGTAATGCTACCTCGTACGCCACTTCGCCGATCCGCCTCAAAATTTCTAACGGTCCTATGAATCTAGGGCTCAATTTACCCTTCTTCCCAAAACGAATTTTTCCTTTCCAGGGAGATACCTTCAGAAACACAAAACTTCCAACTTCAAAGTCTCGTTTCTGGCGATGTAAGTCGGCGTACTTCTTTTGGCGATCCTGGGCTGCTACTAACCGTTGTCTTATTACTTTAATGATTTCTACGGTTTGTTGTACCAACAATCTCCGTTCACCCACTTCATCCCAACACAACGGCGTTCGACACTTCCTTCCATATAGCGCTTCGTACGGTGGCATACCAATGCTAGCATGATAACTGTTGTTGTAAGCGAACTCTACTAGTGGTAAGTGATCGTCCCAGCTACCACTTAAATCCATCACGACTGCTCGAAGCATGTCTTCCAGGGTCTGAATTGTCCGCTCACTTTGACCATCAGTCTAGGGATGATATGCCGTACTCATTCTTAACTGTGTTCCTAGTCTCTCCTGTAGGCTTCTCCAAAAATTTGACGTGAAGCGCGGATCCCTATCAGACACAATAGATACCGGCACTCCATGTCGTGATACTATTTCCTTCACATAAAGTTTCGCCAACTGTTCTAATTTGTACCTGATCTTGATTGGTAGAAAGTGGGCAGACTTGGTCAACCGATCCACGATCACCCAAATGGCGTCTAGACCCTTTTGCGTTGTTGGAAGTCCCACCACAAAATCCATTGTGATATGCTCCCACTTCCATTCGGGAATCTCTAAGGGTTGCAACAATCCGCTCGGCCGTTGGTGCTCAGCCTTGATCCGTTGACAGGTTAAACACCGGCTAACGAACTCTGCAACTTCCCCTTTCAAATGCGGCCACCAATAATGTTGACGAAGATCTTGATACATCTTGGTGCTACCCGGATGTACCGAAAATCTCGTACTATGGGCCTCCTGTAAAATTTCTTCCCTTAAGTCTGGTACATAGGGTATCCAGATCTTTCCCTCGAATCTCAACAATCCTGTGCTGTCAACCTTATACTTTGAGGCTTTTCCCTCCGATAACTGTTTCTTAATGTCAATGCATTCCTCGTCAAATTCTTGAGCCTCCTGTATCTTATCCAGTAGAGTTGGACCTACCGTCACGGCGAAACACCTTTTCGTCCACCTCCATTGGATAACCTAACTTCCAGCTCCAGACGTTCAAAGTCCCGTATCAACTCCTCCTGGACTGTCAGCTGCATCAGTTTCACCTTGGCCTTTCCTACTTAAGGCATCAGCCACTACATTTGCTTTGCCCGGATGGTACAGAATTTCACAGTCGTAGTCCTTGATCAATTCTAACCATCGGCGTTGCCTCATGTTCAGCTCCTTTTGAGTGAAGATATATTTTAGACTTTTGTGATCTGTATATATCTCACACTTCTCCCCGTATAGGTAGTGCCTCCAAATCTTCAAGGCGAAAACTACCGCTGCTAACTCCAAGTCATGAGTTGGATAACCCTTCTCATAATCCTTCAGCTGACGTGATGCGTACGCCACGACCTTGCCGTGTTGCATCAGTACACAACCAAGACCCTTGTGCGATGCATCGCTATACACTACGAAACCCCCAGTGTTGTCTGGTAAGGTCAACACTGGTGCTTGGCTGAGTCTCTTCTTCAACTCCATGAAACTCTCCTCACACTTCTCCGACCAAACAAACTTGACTGTTTTCCTGGTGAGATTGGTCAACGGCGATGCTATCTTTGAAAAATCCTGGATGAATCTCCGATAGTATCCCGCTAATCCCAAGAAACTCCGGATCTCTGTCAGCGGTCTTCGGCTGTTCCCAGTTGATAACTGCTTCTACTTTTGCTGGGTCCACCGAAACACCATTCCTGTCTATGACATGACCCAGAAACTGTACCCTCTGCAACCAAAACTCACACTTAGAAAACTTTGCATACAATTTCTCCCTCCTGAGAGCTTCTAATACAATCCCTAAGTGTTCAGCATGCTCCTCCTCTGTTTTTGAATACACCAAGATGTCATCGATGAATACAACTACGAATTTATCCAGGTACTGCTTGAACACTCTGTTCATCATATCCATAAATGCTGCTGGTGCGTTCGTCAATCCAAATGACATTACCAGGAACTCGTAGTGCCCATAACGAGTCCTGAATGCAGTCTTCGGGATATCTTCCTGCCTCACCTTCAGCTGATGGTAGCCTGTTCTTAAGTCGATCTTTGAAAAGTACTTCGCTCCCTTGAGCTGATCAAACAGATCGTCAATTCTAGGAAGCGGATACCTATTCTTAATTGTAACTTTGTTCAACTCTCGGTAGTCGATACAAAGCCTCATTGAACCGTCTTTCTTCTTTACAAACAGAACTGGCGCTCCCCACGGGGACACGCTCGGTCTGATATAACCTTTATCTAACAGCTCTTGCAATTGCACCATCAACTCTTTCATTTCTACAGGTGCCATCCGATACGGCGGCTTTGATATTGGTGCGGTTCCCGGTGCCAAATCGATAACAAACTCGATTTCCCTGTCCGGCGGCAGTCCCGGAAGTTCATCGGGAAAGACATCGGTGAAATCTTTCACGACTGGTATTTGACTCATCTCATCCCTTACTTGACGGGTATCAACCACATGGGCCAAATAACATATGCAACCTTTCTTGAGTAATCTCCTTGTTTGCATCATAGTAAGACAACAAGATTGTCTTGGTGACTTACTGTCGTAAAATACTACCTTCGACTTATTAGGAGTCTTCAGGTGTACACACTTTTCCTTACAATCAATAACTGCTCCGTGGGTTGATAACCAATCCATTCCCAGGATTACATCAAACTCTCCCAGCCGAATGGGTATCAAATCCACGTTGAGCTTAAATCCTCGCAACTCAGCACAAAAATTCCTATGAATGTATTCTACGGGGACAATTTCTTTGTTTGCTACTTCTACGTTCATAGGGTGTTCTAACTTTTCACAAGGCACATTTAACTGACTAGCAAATTCTTCAGAAACAAAAGAACAAGTAGCACCCGAATCAAATAGCACATATGCATTTATATCATTGATTGGGATGATACCTGACACCACGTCCTTGGATTCCATGGCATCCTGCACCGTCATGTTGAACGTGCGGGCTGTTGGCCTGTTGGCTTGACTGGATGGTGGCCCGTAGTTCAACCGGTTGCTGTTTCCACTGTTGTTGTTTCGGTTGCCACTCCCTGCGTCGCCCTTCCTCTTCGGGCAATCCTTGATTTGGTGGTCGGGTGCTCCACATGAAAAACATCCTCCTTTTGGCTTATTCTGACATTGGGGTGCCATGTGCCCCGGCCCCCCATGGCTGTCCGCAATGGTAACACACACTCTTTCCCTTCATACATTCCACGGTGTGATTCTTGCCGCAATTATTGCACCTGCCCGGTTTCTTTACCTCCCCTCCAGACTGGTTTCCTCCAGGTTTATTGCTCCCGAAGGATTGGCTCTCACTCCATTTGCGCTTATTGGGGTTGCTGCCCCCGCTGCTCCCTGCCTTCGGGCCCTCATGTCCTTTCTTCTTTTCTTGGTTGTATTTGGCCAGGGCCTCACTGCCACCCTCTGCAATGATTGCCCTCTCCATTAATTCTGCGAATGTTCTGATTTTTAATACCGCCACAGAACGGTATAACCATGGCTTCAACCCCTGCTCAAACCTGCGAGCTTTCCTTTCCTCGGTGCTGACTTGGTGAGCTGCAAACCGTGCCAACTCATTAAACTTAGCTGCGTACTCAGCCACAGACATGTTCCCTTGTTTTAGTTCCAGGAACTTGATCTCCATCTCCTGCTTCATGCTCTCTGGAAAGTAATTTTCCAAGAACATTTCCTTAAAACGATCCCAAGCGACAGTGCCTTCTTCAACTCGGCCTCTGTTGGCCTTCCACCAATAGTTGGCTTCTCCTTTGAGCATGAAAGTGGCAAAACTTGTTTTCTGTTCCTCTGCCACCCTTGCTACTTCAAAGACCTTCTCTATCTCTTCTATCCAGGTCTGCGCCTCGATTGGGTTAAGAGTTCCCTTGAACTCAGGTGGTCCGACCAATTTGAAATCTTTAAAGTTTGCCAGATGATGCGTTGGCTCAGCTGCAGCTTGGGTTCTCTCAGGTGGTGGTCTGGATTGCATAGCCTCGGCCAGCATTTCCGCGAACATTCTCATTGGGTTGGTTTGGTCTCCAACCTCACTTTCTGACTCTTCGACTTGTCGGTTACGTGGCCTTCCCCTTGGCATGATTTAGAATAAGGAAACTGATAACTTTTACCTATAGATTCACATTTTACAACATATATTATTAAAATAGACAATTAAAGGTAAAATATTTATCAACACATTTGATTTAAGCGAAACATCTGCATTTATATTCATATACCACCGTTTTGTTACAATGACTAAACCTGTGGCATACTTCTATAAATGCGCCACTATCTGTCCTATCAACAAATCATCCCCTTAGACAAAAGTGGGGAATCCTAACCTTTCCTCCCTCAAGACCACAAAAGTTGGGGTTTAACTGCTACCCCAATCATAACAACAAACATAAAGTTTCACAAACAAACATGAATATGTCCCTAACATAAACAAAAGTGGGACTGACTGTACTAACAACTAAACAACCATCCTATCCCATCACTATACATCATGACGGATCCGAGCCTGCTGGCCAGAAGAGACTGCTCTGTCCCCGATCCTGCGGCGAACCGAGCGGCTGGACTCTCCTATCTCAGTCCGGGGTCTACGGTAGGCTGCATCCAAGGCATGCCCCAGGGTCTCTATCCTCACTGCCCTGGCCTCTAGCTGGTCCTCCAGCTGATCAACCCTCCTGGCCTCCCTGGCCCAGGCCTCCCTGACGTGCATCCTCGCAGCCACCTCCAGTCCGGCCTCAAACCTCATGGCCTCCTGTTTCGCCCTCAGGTGGGCGATCTGCAGATCCCGCTGCTCCAGTCTCTCCCTCAACTCAGCGTTTCGGGCCACTAGCTGATGTAGCAGTGGTCCGACCTGCTGTGCTGAGGACTCGTAGCCCTGCAGCTGTACCTTGGCCACCCCTAAATCATGCTCGAGCTGGTAGGCCAGGTCTCTGTACTGGTCCTCCATATACTGATGGGTCTGGTTTTGCTCCTCCAAATGAGCAATCCGAGCCTCCAGCTCCTCATTTCTGTCCGTCAACCCCTCGATGATATCATCAGCAGTGGACCCCATGCCATCAACAGCAGCAGATGGCTCCTCTCCCTCGGCCTCAGGATCCTCCTCCTCAGCATCAGGGTCCTCGCTACCGGACCTCATCACCCTACCTACCACTGGCTCTGGTAGCTCTCTATGGTAGTCCTCCTC
This sequence comes from Aralia elata, assembly GCA_034770075.1. Lineage (NCBI taxonomy): Eukaryota > Viridiplantae > Streptophyta > Magnoliopsida > Apiales > Araliaceae > Aralia > Aralia elata. The sequence goes on along the minus strand of CM068385.1, from coordinate 31,440,300 downwards.
CGGCTCGGACTCCTCCTGTAGCAATCCCGGGGCAATAGGAGCATAGCCCACCAGCTGCTCCGAAACTACTGGTATATCTGTATATGTCTCCTCCTCCTCACGGGCTCCACTAGTCTCCCCCACGGCAGCCATCCTACAAACACACAAAAACTAACATTAGTACAACAATAAAATATATTCATTGAAGAAATGAAGTTATATTTCATTGGGTACTACTCGACTCGATGAATTCCCCAATTCATCAAAACCACATATGATAAATCTCCTCGATTTATCTCCTAACACTCGATACGAGTTTACTATGAAGGTTATATCCTAGGTTTCACGATCCTAAAGTTTATAACCTACAGCTCTGATACCAACCTGTGACGCCCCCAAATTCGGGTCTCCAAATACCCGGACCTGGTCATCACGATCCAATACAAACATTCACCTTTAACAACATATGGTATCTAAAAGGTGCGGAATATAATAAACATACGTTGTTCATTACAAGGTGCTACTAGTTCCCAGAACACGATTAACCTTAAACATTTACACAAATACATACCCTAAATAGCTATCAAGGTTTAAATTACATTAACAGCAATTAACTAACACATAAATCTAAAGTCTGCTACGAGAAATTCTATCATTTCATCTTTTCTTTCCCTTTGTTCTTCCCTGACGTCTCGGGTTTAGCTGCAATGAAATCATGATATAGCAAGGATGAGCAACGAGTTTGCCCAGCAAGTTTAAAGTGCAACAATAAAGATATATCATGATGAAGGGATATTAAAGGGATTTCAACAATAGAATAATCAGAAGCAAGAACATTAAATGCTTTTAGAACAATTGATAGTCAAATAGTCTTTGAACGATAACTTCCAGAGGAGTCAATAGCTGGTTGACCCTCTGGTTACTGGCTACAGAATAACGTACTTGAGGGGATCAGCCTCGCGTACCCGATGTATATGCATAACATTTAATTCTGCTATTTGTACCTTATATACGGTACGTGGGGTACTCCCCTATAGATTAAAGGGGTGTTCATACAGTCTAAGAATCCTTACCATTGATTGGTTCAGATAGCTTTTTATAAATTCTCACATAATTTGTCTGACCGAACAAGGGTTCAGACCTAACCATGAATGGTTTATAAATTCTTGAATTTAAATATACGAATCTCAAATGCACGAGTGCGAATGTCAATAAATATACAGATGTGGAATAATTTTAAAAGTAATTAGACCACTTACAGCGTGCTCGGAAATAAGATTCAAGCTTAAAGAATAACTTGCAACAATATATACCTTTTTGCACGAATTAAAACAATGCATAAGGTTTAAAAGCTTGCTCAATGCAAAAATTGAGTGAGAAGAACTTGCAAAAATGAAAGAAGTTTAGGGTTAGGAACTTGCCTGTTCGCTCAGCTACAATTTAAATCTTATCTTTAATTACTTGACCTTGTATAACCTATCAGTTGGTAGAGTTGGTTTATCCATTAGCGTTGCGTAATTATACCCACTTATGCTATTCATTTAGCAGATAAACAATTCACCGAATTTAATTACTACCTAGCCATCAGCTAACAAAATTTAATGGCCTCTAGTTATTATTTAAACAGATAATAATTAATCAGGGTCACTTATCATTTGAATACTCCAATTATTACCTTTATTTGTATCTAGGTATGGTTTAATAAATTTATTTTGGTTTAAAGATAACAGAAAACCGTTGATCAATTATTTAGTTGATCCACTCTTAATCACTATTTACCTTGGGGGTAAGTTAGTAATCATTAACCTTGTCTCTTATTCAACATTGATTTAATACTTGACACACTTAATATATTTTAACTAATCATTAAGTGTTTATAATCACTATTTTATTAAGGGTCAAGGCTAAATAATTAACTTATAAATCTTATACTTAATCATTATTTCATTAATGATTAAGTAATTAATTCCCTTCTTATTTAATAACTTTATTACTACTTAATTATCATTAAATATTAAATAATAATTAAATATTTATTATCGTTATTTATTATTTATTGGAAAAATAATAAATAATTATTTTATTAACTTTATCCATATTTAATTATTATTATTAAATAATAATTAAATATTTATTATCTTTATTTATTATTTATTAACAAATAATAAATAATTATTCTATTAAACTTTATTCATATTTAATTATTATTATTATTAAATAATAATTAAATATTTATTATCTTTATTTATTATTTATGGATAATAAATAGTTATTTTACAAATTTTATTCATTGGTAAATAATAATTATCTCGTTAACTTTACTATTATTTAATGTTAACTAAATAATAATTTAAGGACTTACTATCTTATTAATTATTAAATGGTAGATAATGAATAATTATCCCATTGACCCTTGTTATTATTTGCTATTAATAATTTAATGCTTATTATTCCTCTTATTATTTATTGAAAATAAATAAATAACCATCAATCTTGTTGTTACCCATTTGGCCCAACAAATCCCTACCCAAAGCTGGGTTTGATTCCCAGTCCACCCAACATAAAATTTTTGCAGAGTTTTGCCTTCCTGTTTCAAAGCACACTAACACCCTCAATACCTACGTTTGGGACTCACAATACACGCTGCTGCAATTAACACATCCAAGGAATAACAAGGTTTGATCTTATAGCTATTTTGCCGGCATAACAGTTTAGCTAATGGAACTTAGTTTGGTCCTTCAGTACATATATTCCCAGCCAAAACAATAACCCAGCAAGAACAAAACCATACGGATTTCCCAGGTTTAAACCAAACAATAACAAACATAATCCAATATCAGAATCCTCAACCAGGATAACCCAACGCAACCCAAATAATTTCAAAGAGTCATTTAATTTAATACAGAGAAATCAATTGCCCCAATACCGAGGTACAAAATACTCCAATATAGTGGAGGATTTCAACTCAATACAATACCAAGAACAATATATTCAGCAGAAATTTATCAATTCCAAAACGAATAAACCCAATACAATAGTCACAATTTGAAATCAAAGAAGAGAAACATTTAAGCCTAAAATCACAAAAGAAAGAGAAACTGTTATAGCAGCCTACTGCTATACCTTGGACTCGATCGAATGGCAGCCTTCCTTCTCCTTCCAAAGTACGAAATCAAGTTGGACATCCACCGCGAGCTAAAATCGAAATCCCCAATTGATTACCCCTGTTTTCCCCTCTCTGATTAAACTCTGAATTCCCAAAAATTTCTCTCTGATTTGGGTCTCACCAAGCAAGGAGAATCGGCAGCTCTTCAAGGCTGGGGTCTCAATTTATAGGGCAGTGTTTGCCCAATTTGATTGGGTATTACCTAATTTGGTTGCTCAAAGACCATCGGTAGGAAGGGGGATGGCTGTCGTTTGCTTCGCATCAAACCCAGCTGGGTTCGGCTAATACCTCGAGTTGCGTGGCTTTACCGGTCACGTCGCCGGATTTTAGGGACCCTTGGTCCTTGCCGTGTTCGCTCGGTAGTCAACCACTTCCCTTTCTCAGACCGCTGGTTGCTCCCACCGTCGCCGGCGCACGCCTGGCGACTCTCCCGTCAGTCAATCGCGCACACCCCGTCCGTTTGATTGAAAAGCTAGGGTTTGCTTGATTTGAGGTGAGGGTTAGACGGCTGGTATGATTGAATTGAGGGTGTGGGTTTGATCGCTCGAGGGCTAGGGCTTAGGTTTTTCTTCCTCAGCTGATTTCCTTCCTCTTGACTGATTGATTTGGGGTTTCCCCAATTTGATTTCGACGGTATGAACGTTCCCCCAACTGTGTATGCCAGTTATCCAAACGGATACAACCCGTGGGTAGACTCAACCCGACCGAAATGGAAAGAAATGGAGTTGGGTCAGCTATTTCAAATACAAAGTGGCCCAATAACAAGGAAATTGGATTTGGCCCAATTAATATAGTTTGACAGCCCACTCGTTTGACCCAATCAGAACAATAAAAAGAAATTTGGCCCGATTAAATAAAAAAAAAATGGGTACATTAAATTAACACCCTTATGTCCTAATATTTAAATTAAATAATTAATTCAATTAATTAATTATTTACATATTTGTTTTACCAATAATTCCTCAATCGAATTATTTATTCCGATAATGATAAAATTATTTATTAATCTCTTTTCCAAATTTTCTTGCAAATTAAATTCTTAGGGTTAACTCACTAATTTATTTAAGCTACCAGTGGGTCCCTTTAATGCACAGAAAATTATTGGATCACATATTTATACAATTAAATAATAATACCCACCTGGATCCAATTAAATTTATAAAATTATATGAATTTATTTATATAAAAAAAAATACACTTGATACAATGTTTAAAATTTTCCGGACATTACAACTTAAACGTTTCACAATCCAACAATAGATAATGAATTCAAATGCATAATCTGCGAATATCAATAATTATCTTGGAGGTGAAGTAATTGACAATAATTAGTCCACTAATATGATTCAAAAGTAATAACTCAATTTGAGTCATGAAATTTGCAACAATATACAACCTGTATAAAATATGAAACCTGCTCAAAATATAATTCGAGTAAGGTTAAGGAAAACTTACCCAACACAAGGGTGAGACAAGCGTTAGGAAACTTGCCTGATGCGCTGCTACAATATTATAACACACGCTCCTTAATATCCTACACAATTAAGTACATATTTACATAACAATTAGTCACATACCAAATAATGGTTCAAAACGGACGCTGCATCATTAAAACACATTGATTGCCACTACGACTACCCAGTCGGGGGTCTCATATGCTTAGTTAACGTGTCTAATCATTTAATACAAGGAAAGATATAAGTGTTGGACCATGCTGAAGTGGGCTCATTAGGTCCGACCCGATCCGACCCGGTCTGACTAACCCGACCTGGACCGGACACGGAGCTGGCGCTGCAGCGCCAAGCTCAAGCACCGGACCTCACGCTACGGCGTGAGTCCCGTGTCTTCTCCATGACCGGGCTTCACGCTGCGGCGTGAGCCTTAAAGCTTGGGCCTCACGCTGCGGTGCGAGTCCCAGTTTTTCCCCACTTGCCCCTCGCTGCAGCGTGAGCTGCAGGGCATATGGGTGGCGCTGCGGCGCCATTCTGCAGTAGCCGGATTCTGGGTTTATTTCCAGAACGCGACTCCGACCTCCGGCCACTCCAACCTCCATATCTCCTTCAATACACAAGCAAATTGGTCCATTTCGGACTCTATGGACTCCTAACTCATGGGGCTACAACATATCAAAATTGCAGAGCTACCCATTAACATTAACATGGTCAAATCCTAAGCCAAAGTGTAAAGTTCATACTTTGTTCTTCGAGTTCTTGACATGTTTTACAAGAATCATTACTACGAACTCGTTTTAACTCCTTTTTACTCTATTCCAACTGGGTTAGCTTCATAACCCATGGAACTACAACACCATAGCAACAAATAAAGTTAACAAACACAAAATCATAGCTTCACAGTCCTCTAAAAAGTCCAAATGTCCAAGTTAATGTCCAAAGTCCATTGTTCTTGCTCCATTAAGCCAAGGTAAGGATTTCTTGTGTTTTTGTTCCGCTTTGATGTTATTAATGGCTTACATAGTCTCTTAACAATATTTACAAACAATCACAACAAACAAAAACACCAAGAATCGCCAAAAATCTGACCCACAAGCTTAAGAGCTTAAAACTAAGAAAAACTTGAAAACTTGGCAAGGAATCGAATGGAAAGGATTTGGTTGATTGTTTACCTCTGTAAATCCCTCCTAGATGTTAAGAAGCTCGGCTAGGCTTTGTTTTGGGGGTTCTCCTTGCTTGGTTCCTCCACCCGTACCTTCTTCTTCTTCCTCCTTTCTTTTCCGGCGAGTTTCTTCCTTTTTCCGGCGAGCTCCGGCGACTTCTTTCTCCTTCTCCTTTTTCTGGCGAGTTCTCCCTCACTCTCTCTCTCTCTCTCTCTCTCTCTCTATCAGCTGAGCAACTTGGAATGGAATGGAATGGGTTGAGAGTTGAATGAATGATTATTGGGGAAGTGGAGGAAATTAAGGAGAAGTGGGAGAAATGGGTGTAAGGCTCAAGGTGGCCAATTTTCAAAGGCTTGCCGGCAATGCTCTCCCCAAGCTCTCATTTGATTGGTTGAAAGTGGTTTGGTGGTTCCCACTTGAAGCAATAAGCCAAATTAAATACCAGAAAATACCAAAAATATATCCGAAAACTCCCACTTTTGTACCAAAACTGGTAAATAACTCTACCCAAAATTAAAATGGGTACTCCCATAATTATTGGGATGTATAAAAATAATTATTATGGGATTTTTCCATTTATTCGGAACACCCATATAACACATTTCGGATACGGATAAAATCACGTATCAGCTCAAATAAAATTTCTGACACTTGGAAAAATTATTCGTACGCATACACGTATTTATGAAATTTATTAACATCGAAAAAGACACAAAAATTTTATGACGTGAATAGTGCCTCGGGAAACGTGCCCCGTGAATAGTGATTCAGCAACGCTACGCGAAATCAATTATTCACTTAACAAAACTATAACACATAAAAATTCATACATTCACATGATCTAGATTGTCACACAACCTTTAAACACGTAACACAAATATAATATTAATAAATTATAAAATATTCATTAATATTCAAAAATTCGAATTACAAGGAAATTTCAGAATTCCCGGTCGTTACAACTGTAATGAAGTCCGTTGACTGTCCACATCCAGGGATAATTTCATCAATGTTTTGTGATTTAAAAATTTTCAAAAAATTTGGGGTGATAATATGGGAAGTTATGTGAGTCCTACAAAAATTTAAAGATTTTTGACCATATAGAATGAAAGTTATGAATTTTATCGTGAGGGACCACTGTCAAAAGTATACTTGAATAACTCTTTGTGGTTAACTCCAAATATTATAAAATAATTACTGGGAGTATATATATATATATATATAGCAGGAACAGGCTCTGTAAATTTCATATGTTTTGGATGCAATTTCGATTTATAAAAAATGTAGTAATATTTGGCTATTTTGGACTATTTAAATATAGTAAATGGATTTTAAAAATTCCGGGAAAAATATAATTTCATAAGGAAACTATATAGTCTATTTCCAGAAAAGAAATGATTTTGAAGTTGTTTTGCTATTTTTCGTGAAAATGATGAAGTTATGTATAAATGAATTTAATTAATTATGTGATGTTGAAAATTTGGGAAATGGGTTTTTATGACTTGAGAACCCTATATATGGTCTATACAGATTTTTGATATGGGTTTTGGTCATTTGTAAGGTGGTATAATATTTATGGCATTTTAGATCGATTAAATGAATTATTTAATAAAATAGAAAACTGTTTTAATCCAGCTTGCTGAATAATGTGATCCAGCTTGCTGAATTGAATAGTGTGTATCCAGGTTGCTGGATTATAAGGTAGTTCGAATCTAGTTTACTGGATTGTGTAATTAACCTACAGAATCATAAAGAAAGACTTATATAATGAAAGACTTAGTGTTAATTCATAAAGTAGTGGTACAGTCGTACTCTTTAATAGTCGAAGTATAGTATCTGGGCTAAACAATTCCTTCAGGGAGTGGAGGTATATACGAACTAGCAACTGATCTAACTCACTGTGAAAACAATGTAGACGAGACGGAAACTAGTTTGTTGGTTGTTTGTGGGAAACCACTCAGCATATTATATTGAACACTGTTAAAGACTCGATGTGTGCTAACTTTAAAATTGGATACGTATGGTATTAATATGTTATCTAATATTTGATTATGTGGTTGAATGTTAGATAATTTACTTATAAAGAAGTGATATTATAAGGTATAATATGATTGGCTGACTGAAAGATCAATCTTATAACTGATAGGTCTTTCGAAGAAGTTAAATTAAATTGCGTAGCAGTAGTTAACGACCAAGGCAAGTATCTCGATCCTATTCATTATTTTTATAATATGCAAGAGGAGCTTTGAGTTTGCAAGTATCTTAACTCAATCGTTTATTGTTCAAGTATCCGAACCTACGCATTTATTTTATGCAATAGGTGTATGCATGCAAGTATCCCAACCTTTGCATTTACTTTATGCAATGGATCCATATGTTATGCAAGTATTCTTAAACTTTATTCAAGCTATCTATTGATTTCAAATATCTGGATATTGTCTTATGTGATGTATTTATAATCAAAATTGTTCTATTCTTTGGGCAAGTGTCCTCACTTGTACAAATTGTTATAATTATTATAAATTCGAATTTACTTCGATTCGTTCATTGTTAAAAGTATCTTATTACTGAATTGCTATGACTCATATTAAAAATTTGCATTCTAAGTTTGGTTATGCAAGTGTCCCCACTTGTATGAACTATTGTAAATTATCAATTACCCTTGAATTCGAAATTCGTTGATAAGTTCTGATATATACTATTAAATTTCAGTATGTATACCTAGTTTAAAGATTGTCTAAGCTATTTGTCCCAGCTAGACACGATTTGAAAAGTATTTGTCGAATGTTATTGGTTATGATGAAGTCGTCTAACTTAATTGTTTTAGTTACGACTCCAAACTGAGTATGAACAACCCGAAATGGGGAAATTTTATACGCTAAAAGCGGTAATGAAAAATTTTATGCGCCAATGGCGGTGATGTATTATATAGTGTTGATCAACACAGAGCACAACGAGACTGATCATCCTCCGTGTCCGTAAGACCAAACAGTTTACAGATGAATTTCTGTTTAAACCTTTTCAAAAATGAAAAATAACAGTTCATGGTCTTTTGACCACTTAGTATTCAAAAGTCACTCAGTTGTTTCAAAAATCTTAAGATGATTTGATATGTTGTTAAGAATGGTTTCAAATGACTTCACCACTATTGATTCGTGGTAGAAGTAGTTCTCAAAGAAAACATTTACTTCTTCAGCGCATTATTATAATTATTATTGCTTGCTGAGTAATTGAATGCTCATTCTTGCTTTAACTTAAATGTTTTCAGCTAAGTGTGATCGACCAGAAGGCTCTGGCAAGGACAAGGGAAAGGGAAAGCTAAAGGAATAAGTTGTATGGTGTTATCTGTAATAATTAGTCTTTTGTATTGTGATCATATATATTATGTAACATGTAAGGAATGTAATTAAAGGTTATCACATCTGGGGAATAGACAACTCTGATATAAATATTAAGTTTGTAATATATTAAACAGCTCAGAGAAATAGTATCGTGATGCACCAAGTACGGGTTTCAAGTACCCGAATTTGGGGGCGCCACAGTGTGGTATCAGAGCTATAGGTTAGAAACCTTAGGTGGGGGATTACCTTAGGCTATAACCTTAATCTAGATAGAAGAATTGAAAAACGAATAACTCAAATAGAGTTTAAAGGAGATGAATTAAGGAAATTCATCGTAAAATGAAATAAAAACTAACTTATATAAATTTTGTTTGCTATGTGTATATATTATGTACTAATCAAAACAATTTGTGTATAGATGTCAGGTAAGAAAGGATTAGGAGACTCTCATGTCATGAATGAGGAGCAAATCACTCCGCCTGAGCCAATATCCAAATCAATAGCTGAAATGGAGGCTCATGTTTGAAAGCAACCCTGTTTAAGTGATCATTTTGGAAAATATTGTACTAGAACTAGAAACGGTGGTGTTGACAGGTAGTAATTCAGACACTGAAGTTGGAGCTGACCAACCATCAACAGAAGTGCAGAATCTAAGGGATAGGGTATTATGTCTGGAAACATTATTGGAAATGGAAAAGGTGTTAAATAGTCAAATGCGAAAGCATTAATGGAAATAATGGAAGAACAAGATAAGCTGAAGAGCCAAATTGATGTAATGGGAGCTAAATGCAGCAAATCGTCTGCAACTCCAAGCAAGAAAGGAAAAAGAAAGATAAATGACTGTGACATCAGAAATTCTGACCAAGGAAACTTTAAGAAAGTATTAAGGTGTGCAAATTGCAACAAGAAACATGAAGGTGTATGCATGAAAGGAAAGAATGTGTGTTATAATTGTGGACGTGAAGGACATGTCTCTTCTCATTGTCCCGAACCGAAGCAATGCATATGTTTTGTATGTGGAATAGTAGGTCACCAGGCAAAGGTTTGCCTAGGATCTAAGAACAGTGTAGGAAATAAATAGGATAAGTGTTTTTAGGATTATGTATGATATGATGTGTGTGTAATGTACTACTCCCGACTTTTGTTGTCATTAAGGGATAATAAATAATTATAACAGCATGTTGTGTAATGAAAAGTACTTGGTACTGTTTATAAGATTATGATTATGAATGAAATGGTATGGTTATATGTTTGTTTTGGTAAATAAACTTTAAGGATTTTGCTAATAAGTTGATCAACTGATAAATTATAATTCGGCAAGCTGAATTTGGGAATCCAGCAAGCTGAATTTGGGAATCCAGCAAGCTGAATTGGGTAATTCAACAAGCTGAATTCACGAATCCAACAAGCTGAAATAGACAATCTAGCAAGCTGGATTGGGTAATCCGGCAAGCTGAATTAGTCTAAGTTTTGAATTTTGTTTCATAATGTTATGATACTATATCGTATAAAGGAATATGAAGGATAAGATAATAATTTAAGGTTTTGGTATAACCAGATAATGCCGCCAAGACGTCAAACTCGAAGCCAAAGGGTAGAAGAATCTGTTAATAATGTAGAAGGTCAGGCAGACCCAATGCAGAATTTTGCGAATATGTTGGCACAAGCAATGCGGAATCAAGCACCAGCAGTAAGAAATTAGCCAAATAACTAGTTGGCGAACATCAAAGACTTCAAAGCAGTAGGACCGCCTGAATTTAAAGGAATGACTGACCCGATAGAAGCCCAAACTTGGGTAAGGGAAATAAAAAAAGCGTTTGTGATTGCTAGGGTAGTGAAGGAGCAAAAGACTGCATTTGCTACATATATGATGAAAGGGGAAGCGAACTTCTGGTGGGAGGCTAATCAAACAAGGGCCGGAACAGAAGTCGTCACCTGGACAAGGTTCAAAGAACTGTTCAACGAGAATTACTTATCGACTGATGTTGTCCGATTTAGATAACGACAATTACGTGCAAGTGTACACGATCAACAAGTAATAAAGTGATAAGAAAGAGTGTCGAACCCACAGGAATTATTACGATTTAAATCTCCACTATCAATCTAAACTATGTCTATTCTAGTAAGCAATCGCCAATTGGTTGTTTGATTTAAACTAATTTAAATAATACGAAAACTGATAAGTATCACAAAGGTTGAAATTCAGATTTAAAAGATTAAGACTACAATTTCCCCAATTATATATCATAAATCAATATGTCTACGTCATTCAGTTATTCACTTCATTAGAGTTGTTAACAGGAATTCAATTATATCTATAAGCCTTTTTTCAAGTGATCAAATAAATCTATCTAATCCAATTAACTCTACGATATTCATATGCAGAATAACAGGATTAAACTCATTAAGCATCAATTCCTAATTGTTACGTGCAATAACGAGATATTCCTATTCACTTTACAAATCCAATTATTCAACACTTGCAAATAATTTAGAATACACGCTATCTTATTCAGTTCTAACCCTAGATTGCATCTCCCAAATTCACCTAAGGTATTCCGCTAATTGTTGGCCAAACAATTTAAACATTAAGCTTGGAATATGATAGACAACTCAACTTGAATGAATAACTGAAATAAAATAGAAAATTAACTCATCAATATAACTGGTTCAATTGCAGCCTTAATGTAAAGGTTTAGTTCATACTGACAATAGAAACTAGAAATTCAAAATAAGTCATCATAAATAATTACAAATTAAAGATAAAAAAATTAAAAGAAAACTCAATATAATCCTTCGTCCTCCAATCTGAATTCTTCACGAAGCTTAGCTTGGTTCTCTATCTCCTTGCTCAGCTCTCAATCTTCAATCTTCGTGTGAGTAGATGTATGAATATCTATGTCAATCCATGTTATATTCTCCTATTTATATCCTCAATAACCTCCTCAAGACTCCTTATCAGAATAGCAATTGAATCCTTCCTAGCTTCAAACTTTTCTAAGTACCCGATTGCCAACTTCTATTTTTTTCCACCAGACGCAATCTCGCCCCGGCGAGGAAATCCTTCACAAAAGTCTCGCCCCGGCGAGGAAATTATACCTGGACTTTTCGCCCCGACGAGAATTCCCTGCACCCAGCCAGTTTTGCTTTCTTTGATCCTCAGCCATCCGTAACCGACAAAAGAAATATAACCACAAATAAAAAGGTACTAAAACACTGAAATACTGAAAAAAATCTCGCTAAAACGTATCTAACTCGTAGGTTAAAACCTACTCATCAACTGGGATGCAGGCTAGGATGGAAATTAAATTTCTAGAATTAAAACAGGAAAATATGACCGTCTCTGAATACGCGGCAAAGTTTAACGAATTGGCTAGGTTCGCTCCACACCAAGTGGATACTGAAGCAAGGAAAGCACGAAGGTTTGAACAAGGTTTGAAACCATGGATCTATAACAAGGTTGCAGTGTTGCAGATTAGTACGTTTGGATCGCTCTTAGAAAAGACTATCATAGTCGAAGAAGGAAGTGAGGCCATGAGCCTCTACAACAATGAAAAGAAGAATAAGGTCAAGGTTGAAAGAAGTAGTGGAAGTGGAAAAAGGAAATGGAATAATGCTGAAAATTCTGGTAATAAGCAGGAAGGAATAAAGAAGCAGGTTAAAAAATGTGAAAATTGTGGAAAGAATCACTCGGGTGAGTGTTTGAAAGGGAAATGTGGATGTTATAAGTGTGGGCAGGAGGGACACATCGCTTCAAATTATCCAAATTTAAGGAAGAACAATGGTTGTTTTATTTGTGGATCAACTGATCACATGGTAAGGGATTGCCCAAAAAGAAAGATCAATGGGGAAAGTGCGAACACATGAAAAAGCGGCGGAAAGCTGGTGATCACTTATCCAACTCCGACCAACAAACCAACCGCAAGGACCTTCAACATGACAGTTCAAGATACGGTAGCAGCCGGAGATGGAGTTCTAGGTATTATTCGAATAATAATTTATTCTTATACCATGGGGTACGTTTACGTTTAAAAACATCGGAACTATAGGAAAAGAACCTAGATTAATAAATAAATAATACATAATTTAATAATAAATCGTTTTATTAGCGTATCTTGAAGGAGGAATTTGAGTTCTATTAGAAATCAAATTCTATATAATCAGATAGACAAGTTTTGTGCTGAATAGTTAAAGATCGATTCGATTGAATCAAATCATGATCTACTTGTGATATGAATATGTATGATATTTACCCTCATGGGTGTAAGTGTTGAACGGTGATTCCGGGGACGGAATCCTTATAAGGGAGGGTGAATTAATAACCCAAGATTTTTGATATATTAAAAATAAGAAATTTTACGTATGAATTTTTTTTATATAATAAAATTATTTTTATTATATATTAAAGCAAGTGTGGGAATGCGTGCAAGGAAAGGAATTGTTGATTACTATAAATTATATTCTTATAATAAATTAATTTTGTAGTAAAAATATTTTATTATTTATTTTCCATGAAAATATGATTAATGTATTATTTAAATAATATATGTATATTTTAAGAAATGATTATTAGGATTATGGTAATAATTATTATTTTATTATTTTATCAAGATTAGTTAAGTTAATTATTTTAACTTGACTAAGAATAGTATATGATGTAAAGTGTGATTATAGATCAAAAACATAAATTTGATCTATGGATATGAATTTTAATGACTAATACAATTATTGATATAATTGTATTTAAAAAGAAAGTATATTTGTATTATGGATAATAATAATTTATTTTCTTAAGGTAATTCGAATATCAAATATATTTGGTAATTATATTTATATTCGAATGTATGTAAGGTATGGATATTAAAATTTAAATATAATTATTGTTATAATAATTATATACGTATTTTTTGATATTAAGAAATTATTTTGGTAACTTAAATATGAAATGTAGTTATTAATTATATTGTATGCATGTATGTACATTATGTGAATAATGTAAATTAAGTGAGAAACCCTAATTTACAAATTAGGAACCCAAGTATATATTTAAAACCCTATTTTTTTGAAATTAGTTTATTCTAATTATAATTTATTAATCCTAAGTCAATTTTCTTAAACCCAATAATTATTGGGTAAGCATTAAGGGTTCAAATCTATTGACTAAACCCTGGATTCAAGTACCATGGACAAGATTACCCTTAAATGTATTAATTAGTTTACTAAACTAACCATTTTCATTTGAATTTATTGTTCCATAATTAGAGAGCCCAATAATTTAAACCAAACTAGTGGCCTATAAATGGTGTAAATTAAATATGATTTAAAGTGGCCCAAACTAGTAAATCATTAGCCCAAAAGAATTAATTAAAAGCCCAAAAATTTTGACCCACTAAAGAGAACTTTCTAGTCATTTAATCAAGTAATCTAGCAAATAAATTAAACCAAAAATGGGATAATAATCCCTTGAGTAGCCGGCTAGGAGGAGAGAGTAAAGGAGAAATAATTATTTTTTTCTTTTCAAGTCTATCCATCTAGCAAGGTGTCGAGATATTAATTACCCACATGATGGAATTAAATTTTTTATTAACAACAAAAGATAAGGATAGGAAGAGAGAGAGAGAGAGATGTTGGGAAGAATAGATAGATATATATCTTATATCTATCAATTAAGCAAGTAAACTACAATTAGACATTTTAATTTCATTCGTTCTATTTTATTTCCTTTGTTCCAAAAAGAAAGATAGGAGAAAAATAGAGAGATAGAGAGAGAGAAAAGGCCACGGTTGAAGAGAGGAGGAAGAAAAAGATAAACTTCAAGCATCCAAGGATCACATAATTTGGAAGATCAAGGAAAATACCAACTAAGAAGAGGTATAAGAAATTTTTAAGCTTTAGTTATAAAGTTAGTAATAATATTGTGATCTATGAAGGTTTTATGTGTATTTAGTTTAAAACGTATGAAAAGTTGGATTGTGAGTTTATGTTGTGTATTGGGTTTATATATGTGAGAATATGTTGGAAGATGTGGAAAAGGAAAGAAAGAAAAGAAATTTCTTTTTGTTCGTTCTAAAAAAAAGCTTAGCCCCATGAAAATTTATTTTGAAAATCTAAGTATTATTTGTGTCTTATTTTTGTTGGTTTTGATAGATGTCTAAGAAAGGAGTAAAATCCCTTTTGAATGTCAAAAGTTGGATCAAAAGCAAGAAAAGTAAAACTAGTTTTTTAAAGGGCTAGAAAGCCCTAACTTTTGGTCACTTTGTAAGCTTATAACTTGAGATCCGTAAACTCTTTTTGCGATCTGTCAAAGAGTGGTGATAGATATATAAGTTAACTACTAAATTCAAGTGGTAGAACTCAAAAATAATTAGTAAAAAAGTCGTAGGAACTGTTTTGGTACAAACAGTCCACATTTTTCTTAAAACTGTAATGAAGCCCGCTGACTGTCCACATCCAGGGGTAATTTCGTCAACGTTTTGTGCTTTAAAAATTTTAGAAACCTTTGGGGTGATAATATGGGAAGTTATGTGAGTCTTGTAAAAATTTGAAGATTTTTGACCATGTAGAATGAAAGTTATGAATTTTATCGTGAGGGACCACTGTCAAAAGTATTCTTGAATAACTCTTTGTGGTTAACTCCAAATATTATGAAATAATTATTGGGAGTATATATATATATATATATATATATATATATATATATATATATATATATATATATATATATATATATATGTATATAGTATGAAGATACCCTATAAAGTTTAGAATTTTTGGATACAATTTCGATTTATGAAAAATGTAGAAATATTTGGCTATTTTGGACTATTTAAATATAATAAATGGATTTTAAAAATTCCGGAAAAAATATATTTTCATAAGGGGACTATATATAGTCTATTTCCAGAAAAGAAATGATGGTGTTATGTATAAATAAATTTAATTAATTATGTGATGTTGAAAATTTGAGAAATAGGTTTTTATGACTTGAGAACCCTATATATGGTCTATACAGATTTTTGATATGGGTTTTGGTCATTTGTAAGGTGGTATAATATTTATAGCATTTTAGATCGATTAAATGAATTATTTAATAAAATAGAAAACTATTTTAATCCAGCTTGCTGAATAGTGTGATCCAGCTTGCTGAATTGAATAGTGTGCATCCAGGTTGCTGGATTATAAGTTAGTTCGAATCTAGTTTGCTGGATTGTGTAATTAACCTACAGAATCATAAAGAAAGACTTATATAATGAAAGACTTAGTGTTAATTCATAAAGTAGTGGCACAGTCGTACTCTTTAATAGTCGAAGTATAGTATCTAGGCTAAACAATTCCTTCAGGGAGTGGAGGTATATACGAACTAGCAACTGATCTAACTCACTGTGAAAACAATATAGACGAGACGGAAACTAGTTTGTTGGTTGTTTGTGGGAAACCACTCAACATATTATATTGAACACTGTTAAAGACTCGATGTGTGCTAACTTTAGAATTGAATACGTATGGTATTAATGTGTTATCTAATATTTGATTATGTAGTTGAATGTTAGATAATTTACTTATAAAGAACTGATATTATAAGGTATAATATGATTGGCTGACTGAAAGATCAATCTTATAACTGATAGGTCTTTCGAAAGAAGTTAAATTAAATTGCGTAACAGTAGTCAACGACCAAGGCAAGTATCTCGATCCTATGCATTATTTTTATAATATGCAATAGGAGCTTTGATTTTGCAAGTATCTTAACTCAATCGTTTATTGTGCAAGTATCCGAACCTACGCATTTATTTTATGCAATAGGTGTATGTATGCAAGTATCCCATCCTTTGCATTTACTTTATGCAATGGATCTATATGTTATGCAAGTATTCTTAAACTTTATTCAAGCTATCTATTGATTTCAAATATCTCGATATTGTCTCATGTGATGTATTTATAATCAAAATTGTTCTATTCTTTGGGCAAGTGTCCTCACTTGTACAAATTGTTATAATTATTATAAATTCGAATTTACTTCGATTCATTCATTGTTAAAAGTATCTTATTACTGAATTGTTATGACTCATATTGAAAATTTGCATTCTAAGTTTGGTTATGCAAATGTCCCTGTAGACACCCAAATTTTGCGTTTCCTTCTACTAACCATGACAGGAGGGCGAAATCGTCAATTGAACCAGCTTGCAGGAGCAAAAGAGCGGGCACAAGGGCGAGCGCCCGGCACCACCGCAATGATTTGGGCAGCCCAAGTCGACGTGACAGCATGATCGTCCGAGGCAGGCATTTCCGAATGAGGTGGCACGTATCCCGGAAGTTCCCGGACTGCGAAATACGAGCCTGTCAGCGAAAACCGACGTTGCGGTACGAAAATCGAGGCGTGGCACGAAAATCGAGAAAGTCAAGCCCGCCAGCCGCGGATAGATCTGCGGCCAAGTGGGTGCGCCAGCACGAAAACCGGGAAATCAGCACTCAGCAGCTGAGTGCGATGGGAGGCGTGCCAGCTGGCCAGCCGCAGATCCATCTGCGGCCAGCCGCAGATAGATCTGCGGCTGGCTCTGGCCAGCCTATTTAAGCCAGCTTCGGCAGCATACAGGGGGTTCAGCAGTTTTGGAAAGAAGAAGAATTTCTTGCAGCAGCAAAAAAAACACGGAAATAGAGAGAAAATAGCTAGATTTTGCAACAAAATAGGGAGAAAGAAGAGGAAAAAAAGAGTGGAATTAATTCTTTTGAGTTTGGTTGTATCAAATACATCATTTATTCTATTCAAATACACAAGTTCACATCCATTTGAGATCAATTGCAAGGTGAAAATTTCTATTTGTTCTAGCAATTCATGTCCTATTGATTTGGGTAAATTAGATATAATTTTCATGTATCTTGTTGAACAATGAATTAGGGATTATGAGTGAAGTTTCCATCGGAATAAACTCCTCCTAATAACCCGATGATATTCGTTCATTAATTTCTTGGTTTGTTTTAAGGTGTTATATTCGGTATCAATTCCTTTAAATCGTTATTTTAAGATGTCTTGGTATTGTTTAGATTTATCCAGGTTGGTTTATTTTCTTGTAATATCCGATTGTTTGTGTGTGGATACTTGGTTGTGAGCCTAGGAAAGCGACCCCGGGGTCCCGATCCGATGATGGACATATCTTGATGTAAGAAGTAGAGATGACGTAGTTCTCATTGTAAATATGTAATCGTTGGGCCTTAAAACGACGCTAAGGCGAGAATCGTGCTTAAGGCCCCGAAATAGTGGAATTTGTGATTGTTGGCGTTCGGGGATATTTTGATGGCTTACATGCCCATGAATAGCCCGACGCGTGTTTATGCTCGATTTGAATTATGACACGAAATTGATTTCAAAGCTAAATGATAAGATTTTCATAAAATCAATCAAAGTAGGATATTAGAGTCACGAGGTTAAAATTTGAGAAACGTTAATGAAATGTCGATTCATATCTAACGAGAAAGCTAAAGAAAAATCGTTTTCCAAAACAACCCACGAAATGATTTTATAAATAATTGACGTTTTATTAAATCTTTGTGCATAGGGTGAAAGAGATCCTAGAAATTGCCCATCATTTTATGAAAGCAACGTATAGATCTCGATTCCTATTTTGACGAAGGTTTAAAACTCTTGTTTTATTAAAACGACACTTAACGAAAATCTCATAGTTTTGATAATTAAAATCAAACCTTTTCTCATAAAGCTTTCTCGTGTATGCCGAAAAGACATTCCGAAGCATTCTCAAAGTAAAACACGATTTTCCCTAAAATCCAAATGATTCTTTCATACAAACTCACCACAACATTCACATAGACACACACCCACACACAAGCGCGCGCACACACACATTTCATGAATTAAAGGATAGGAAAGCATCAAGATTGCGGTAACCGTGTTTCACGGAAGTCGAGGGGTGCCTAACACCTTCCCCTCACTTAAACAAGCCCCCGAACTCTATGAATCTCGATTCGCAGACCAATTAATTCGGAGTCACATATGAGCCAGCGATTTATAAAACACGAAAATTCGGATGAGTTGGTACATCCATTTCAAATATACCAACTGGCGACTCTGGTTAATTGGCTCATCATAAAAAACGATCTTTCAAAACCCCGTCGACATCAATGCCGACCTTTTCCAAACGTCATCTAAATCAAAAGGCTAAAATTGGAAAAGACCAAAAGAGAAGCGAAAAACCCGGCGTCGACAGCTGGCGACTCTGCTGGGGAGATTAGAGGGCTTAAGCCGCATTAAATCTTGATGCTATTCTATCCTTTAAAAATTTATAAATGTGTATGTGCGTGCGACATTTTGACTTCTTTTTATTGTTGTGTGAATGTGTGTTGTTGTCCAATGAATGAATGATTGAATGGGTTTGCTTTACTTCAAAGTAATCATTTGCATACGGTGAGGACGATGAATGTGAATGTATGTTGAGAGAGTACCTCCTCCTGAGGCGAACCTGTCGGTTGCTTATTACTGGACTCGATGGGGCTGCTCCCCGGAGATGGCTCAGGAAACGCACCACTCAAATCCGCTCCAATCGAAAGGGCTCAAACGAGTAGATTGCGAAGATTTGGGAACCTTCATGCCGAAAAGCCCGCGAGAGTAACCCTAGGATAGGTCAGCCTCAGATTAACCCGACGCAGGATAAGTCTCTTCATGCCCTTTTACGGTTCTGCGTATAAATGCCATAATTCCATTGCAACATATTCATATATACGTCCCCTTTATGTCAAAAGAAAATACTAACCTCTGTGTTTTGCAGGGAACGACACGGGAAGCATAAATCATATCTAGCATGTATTATTTCAATAAAGAACCGCTAACGAGTTGTTTTGCAGAAAAAGATTAAAAAACCCAAAAAAAAAAAAAAAAAACATACAAAAAATTTTACAGTTTTAGCATGCATCCATGTTTTCATTTCCCCGGGACTAAACTTCGAACCGTTGTCTCTGTAGGATTGCTCCTCAAACTCGTTCGCAGTCTAAGAAAGCCCAGGTCTCTACATCTGAAATGGCTGATCTTCCTAACCATAATTCCATATCTCGGGAGGAGTTTGATGATTTTAAAAGACAGATGATGGAAATGGCCACAATGTTAAAGGAACAGTTCTTAATCAGACAGGATCCGGTAAACCAGGGATCGCATAATATTCCACCACCGGGGGGTGACCAGAATCCTCCTAAAAATATTGCAAACCTGGGTAAGGATGACCAACCCCAACTCAAGGACGAGCCAGTCATTACAAGGGCCGTTCCCATACCTAGCAGGACAGTGATTACTATCCCAGAAGAAGGGGATAATGACGACCTTCGGAGAAAAATGAAACACATGGAGGAGACCATCCAATCTCTAAGGGGCATAGGCTCCCTGGGTAGGGTTAATTATTCGGATCTATGTGTTTTCCCCGGAGCCAGATATCCAGAAAAGTTCAAAGTTCCCGAGTTTGAAAAGTACAATGGAAAGGGAGACCCCTATACACACTTGAAAATATACATTGGAGAACTCGGGGCTTATGCCGAAGACGAGGGGTTAAGAATGCAGCTATTTCAGAAAAGCTTAACAGGGGAGGCAAGAATATGGTATGCCCGCCTCGACAACGCCCGAATCCACAACTGGGAGGAATTGGCCCATACTTTCTTAACCCAATACAGCTTTCAGGCCCAGATGGCTCTTGACAGGTACCAAATGACAAAGGTTAAAAAACAGCCTAGGGAATCCTTTAGGGAATATGCGCAAAGATGGAGGGGCATGGCTGCCCAGGTAACTCCCCCGATGAGCGAATCAGAGATGGTAATGACCTTTGTAGACATTCAGGAGGCACCGTATTATGAGAGGGTCATCTCTGGGATTGGAAGACCTTTTGCGGAAATGATTAAACATGGAGAGATGGTTGACCTGGGTTTGAAATCGGGTAAAATCCGGGATCTTACTGCTTTAGAAACTGCTGCCGAGCAAATACAGAATGGAAACTATGGTAGCACTTCCCGGAGAGTCCAAAAGAGGAAGGAGGAGGATGTCTCCCTCATCCTACAAGGGTCGTCCAGTAAAGCAGAAAGCCATCTTCCGGTACAGGCACAGAGGGGAGGGCCACCCCGACAGCCAAATTTCTCAGATCAGAGAGCAGAGGGGCGAAGAAGATATGAGGCCTCGCAAAACCGAGTATTCACCCCGCTCGGGGAGCCGCTTGAACGAGTATTAGCGGTATTAGTAGCCCAAAAGAAGATTGTCGGTTTGGCACCCCCGAGTGACCCAAAGGGTAGAAGGTTTGACCCGAGCAAGCGGTGTGCATACCACTCCAGTTCCCCTGGCCATGATACACAGGATTGCTGGACGTTAAAGCATCGAATCCAAAACCTGATTGACAGTGGAGAGATTGTGGTGGAACAGCCGGACTCCCCGAATGTTAAGGCAAATCCCCTGCCAAGACATGATGGAGGGGGAGTCAATGCGACGGAGGCAAGTGGGGCGGGGGAGCCGCCAAGGTTGAACTATGTGCAGAAAGTTGAGGAGATGATAAATGTGATACATGACCATGGGAGTGCGAGGGTAACGCCCATCAGGTTGATAGGGGTAAGTACGAGTAACATAGAGGGACCTGTCAAGCTGACAGCCCCGAGGCCCATCATCCTTGCAGCAAGGCCGCAACTCCCTATCAGTAGTCTGAAGACTGTACCCTGGAATTATGGGGGAATGCCAGAGGAAGCGGTCAGTTGTGCTTCCGTGACGACCAAGGGGAACCCCTTATATCTGCCCGGGCGAGTCCTTGAGAGCCAAAAGAGAAAAAATGAAGAGGTTTCTGAGGAAAGGGCCATAGAGTTTTTGAAAAGGATGGATCACCCAGAAATGAGGGGGATCCAGATTTTAAATGAGGAATCAACCCTAACATCAGTCATGGACTTGGTGTTGTCATCCAGTGAGCATTGCAAAACCCTGATGAAGGTTCTGGAGGAAGCATTTGTGCCCAAAGAAATTAGTGAGGGGGGTTTCGGCCAGCTGGTAGGCCACTTATTAGAAACCGATGCAATATCCTTTACAGATGAGGACATTCCCAAAGAGGGAAGGGGGCACCGAAAACCGCTACACATCGCGGTAATCTCCTCAGGATATGTCATGAATGGGGTACTGATCGACGGGGGATCGGCATTGAATATATGTCCTCTCAGTACGCTGAAGAAAATGAACATCAGTCCCAAGCGCCTGCGGGCCAGTCATGTGGTGGTTCGGGCTTTTGACGGATCCCGGAGGGACACCATCGGAGAGATAGAATTGCCAGTGGAGATAGGACCCTGTACTTTTGATATCTCCTTCCAAGTCCTAGATATCACGGCAAGCTACAACCTACTGTTAGGGAGGCCGTGGATACACATGGCCGGGGCAGTTCCTTCCACGCTCCACCAACAAATCAAGTTGATCATCGATGGGAATCTGGTAACAATCTCGGCCGAATGTGATGACCCTTCTCCTCCCAGGAGTGGCCTACCAGTAATAAATGTGGATGAGTCGGCGGCGCCTGCCAGCTTTCAAGCACTAGAGATTAGCACTCCCCATTATAGATGCCTGGGAGCTCCAGCTGTGAAACCAAGGGTCTCTCCGGAACTCACCTTTGTGGCAAAGGAAATGATTAAAATGAACTTCCAACCTGGACAGGGACTAGGGAAAAGCAGTCAGGGAATCACCGAGCCCATCCACCTACCACAGCAGATAGGCAAAGCAGGATTGGGATACCATGTGGGCGCAGTACGGGGACACCGTCAGGGTGCGACTCCGATTCGACTAGTTGGCAGTCCAGTGACCAAAGTCGACAATGGGCAGGGGATCAGCAGGCCTGTGATTGGGGCAGGGAATGAAGAGTTAACCCCCACACATAGTGAGTCGGCCCGGAGGGAAAGTTTCCTGCAGGAGGTCGCAAAAGAGTTTGAAACCAAATGCTACATCCCCGGACAATCAACAAGCAGTAAGGAGGGGACGAATATTATCATACCACCGGGAGCCCAACAAGTTGTGCCTGTCATCGATTGGGCAGGACTGATTATTCCTGGAGAGGGTATGGAGGATTCAGGCGACGTATCCGTAATCATCGGGGAGGTGTCCGATGTGAGGCCCTCCTTTATCCAGCGCATTCCAGCTGACCTGACCATCGACAATTGGACCCAGAAACCCGTGATATCCAAACAGGGGTAAAACTCGACGTCAGGGTGATTGACCCCAGATGATGGGGGAATGAAGAAGTTTATGTTTGTTGTTGTTTTAATTCTGCATCATTATGTCGTTTCTTCTTGTTATTTGAAAATGCGATCATCGTGAAAAATCGATTTATATATGACAAGTATTTTTGTTTCATGTCAGGTGTACCAATTTGAGTAATCCTTGCCTAACAAATGGTCTTTCAAATTTGAATGATGATTATGATTTTGACATTGAGCTGGATTTCGATTTAATGGGCATTGAACAAGATGAGACAGATTACGACGACGCACCTGACGAGATCAAGGGATGGGTCGAGGATCCAAAAGAACTCAAGATAGGGACAGACCTTAACCCCAGCCAAAAAGCAGAAGTAATTGAGTTACTAAGACAATATGAGGATGTCTTTGCCTGGTCGCACGAGGATATGATCGGATTGTCCACCGACATTGTGGTGCACCGGTTACCCATCAAGGAGGGTTTCAGGCCTGTCAAGCAGAAACTAAGAAAGTTGAAACCTGAGTGGAGTTTAAAGGTGAAGGAAGAGATCATCAAACAGTTCAGGGCGGGAATCATTATGGTGTCCACTTACCCGGAATGGCTATCCAATGTGGTCCCAGTGGCTAAACCTGGAGGAAAGGTGAGGGTATGCGTAGACTACAGAGATCTAAACAAGGCCAGTCTCAAAGATAACTTCCCGGTGCCTTTCATACACATCCTGGTGGATAACACAGCCCAGTATGAAATGTACTCTTTTGTGGATTGCTTCGCGGGATATCATCAGATAATGGTGGCGGAGGAAGATCGGGAAAAGACCGCATTCATCACCCCCTGGGGCACTTTCTGCTATAGACGACTGGCTTTTGGCCTCACAAACGCGGGGGCTACTTATCAGAGAGCCATGATGGCCTTGTTCCACGATATGATGCATAAGGAGATAGAGGTCTACGTGGACGACATTATTGTGAAATCGAAGGTAGAGTCCGATCATATAACTCATCTCAAAAAGCTATTCGATCGGCTCAGAAAGTATAATTTGAAACTCAATCCAGCCAAGTGTGCTTTCGGAGTGCAGTCAGGTAAGCTCTTGGGATTCCTGGTTAGTGATCGGGGCATTGAGTTGGATCCAGCAAAGATTAAGGCCATTGTGGATATGCCAGCACCTCGCACAGAGAAGGAGATAAGAGGATTCCTGGGGAGAATAAACTTCATCAGCCGTTTTATATCTCACTTGACGACTACATGTGAGCCGATTTTTAAATTGTTAAGAAAGGGTGCTTCCCAAGAATGGAATGAGCAGTGTCAGAGGGCTTTTCAGATCATTAAGAAACAACTGACGGAGGCACCAGTGCTGGTACCCTCGAAGGATGGGATCCCTTTATTTATGTATATATCGGTAAATGCCATCGCGATGGGATGTATGTTGGGACAGAAAAATGAGGCGGGAAAAGAGCAGGCCATCTATTACCTCAGCAAAAGATTTAGCCAATGTGAGCAGAATTACACTCCCATTGAGAAGACCTGTTGTGCTCTGGCCTGGGCTGCAGGGAGATTACAGCACTACCTCCATGGGCATACAACGTACCTGATATCAAGAATGGATCCCCTGAAATATATTTTTGAAAGGCCCATGCTGAATTGTCGATTATCCAGATGGCAGTTAATCTTACAACAGTTTGACATGGTGTACGTGACCCAGAAGGCCATGAAAGGGCAGGGAATTGCAGATCAGTTGGCAGAAACCCCGTCAGGAGGGACGGAGCCTTTAGAAACTCCTCTTCCGGGCGAGGATATATTTTGGGTATCGCACGAAAAATGTGATGACGAGGGACAATTTTGGAAGCTGTATTTCGATGGTGCCATGAATGCCGGGGGGGCAGGAGCCGGAGCGGTCCTAGTCTCTATCACCGGAGAACAATACCCCGTGGCCATTAAACTTTGTTTCAGCAATTCGAATAACACCGCTGAATACGAGGGGTGTATCTTGGGACTCCGATTGGCCCGTGGCATGGGAGTAAAAAGACTAGCGGTGTTCGGGGATTCAGAATTGGTAATCAGACAAGCAATCGGGGTATACAACACTAAGGAGCTTCGGTTACTTCCATACCATCGTTGTGTCACCCAGCTTATGCAAGAATTCGAAGATATCGCCTTCCGCCATATTCCTCGGGGACGAAATGATTTTGCCGATGCATTGGCGACTTTGGCTTCCTTAATCCACGTGATCAAGAGTAGGGACAGTCCACAGATTGAGATCACTGTACAGAATGCCCCGGCATATGGGGAAAATGTGGCAGTGTTATCAAACGAGGTGGTGTTGACGAGGCAGCCCTGGTATCACGACATAAGGGAATATCTGAGAGACAGATCCCTTCCCGATCAGGCAAATCGGACTGAAAGGATGAGAATTCAAAAGATGGCGATGAAGTTTTACCTGAGTGGCGATTCACTTTACAAAAGGGATGCTGGGTTGGGACTGTTGCAGTGCGTAGATGAAACACAGGCCCGAAAGATTATGAATGAAATACATGGTGGAGTGTGTGGGCCCCATATGAGTGGACCGATGCTTGCCAAAAAGATTTTGAGGACAGGGCATTATTGGTTGACGCTGAGGGCCGATTGCGAGGATCATGTCAAACGGTGTTATCAATGTCAGGCGCACGGTAATGTGATCCATACGCCTCCCCATGAACTGCACTGTATGACCTCCCCATGGCCATTTTCAATGTGGGGAATGGATGTAATCGGACCAATAGAGCCCAAAGCAAGCAACGGGCACCGGTTCATTTTCGTCATGATCGATTATTTCACCAAATGGGTAGAGGCAGCTTCTTTCCCTAAAGTAACTCAGGAGGTCATCGTCAGCTTCATCAGGAATAATGTCATTTGCCGATATGGGCAACCTGAGGTTGTGGTCTCCGACAATGCCAAGAATTTAAACAACGCCCTCATGAAGGGACTGTGTGACCAGTTCAAGATTAAGCACCTCAATTCCGTCATTTACCGTCCCAAAATGAATGGGGCAGTGGAGGCGGCCAATAAGAACATCAAGAAGATCATGGCGAAAATGTCTGCTAATCATCGGGGATGGCCGGATCTGTTACCCCTCACCCTGCTGGCATACCGAACATCCACGCGTACTTCTACGGGAGCAACCCCTTACGCCTTGGTATATGGAATGGAGGCTGTCCTGCCAGTTGAAGTTGAGATGGCGTCCCTCAGAATAGTGATCGATGCTCAGATAAGCGAGGAGGATTGGATGCAAAGTCGATACGACCAATTGGCCCTAATTGATGAAAGGAGGGTGGCTGCCATTTGGCATGGTCAGCTATATCAACAGAGGATCTCCCGATCATATGACAAAAGGATAAGACTTCGGAAGTTCAAGGAAAACGATTTGGTATTGAAAAGAATCATGCCTTGTCAAGACGAGGCCAAGGGGAAGTTTGCCCCGAACTGGGAAGGGCCATTTGTGATCAAGAAAGTACTATCCGGAGGGGCCCTCATGTTGCAAGAAATGGATGGTGAGGTATTTCCACAACCCCTCAATTCTGACTCGGTGAAGCGGTTCTACGCTTAAATCATCAGTTCCTTTTTCCCCTGACAGCGAACTACGTAGGACCTGATCTCCCAACATGTGGGGGTACGTAGGCAGCCATCATGGCGCGGTCCGATCCTTTAAAAATAATCCTTTCCCCAACCAAAACCAATTTTCGATAGCCAGATAAAACCTTCCTACACCCTCAAAACCTTTCCGGAACCAATTGCCTAACCAGTTTCATCCCAGAATATATACCCTGATCCAACCCAAACAGTTATCCAAAATCTGAGATTCAATCCGACGAAATCAAAGGTGCGCGGCAATATCTGTCAAATCTCCATCAAGTCTTGAGGAAAGAAAGAAGGCGAAATGTCAAAATCATGGTCAGTTGGATAAAATGATGATCCAATGGAGGGCAATGATACGACAAAAGGGGAAAATGACTAAATTTAAATGCATGTCTATATATATATAAGTCGTTTTATTACAAGATTTATCTTTCAATAACTGATGAAACCAACATAGTCTATGCAGGAAATAAAATAATCTACAAATCTGAAACTAGCCGAAGCAGGATGGACAGGGTGGTGGATAGATCTGAAGCATCAGCATCTCCTGCAATCTGCTGCCCCATCATATCAATACGATCCAGTAAAGCAGTAGCTCGGCTGACAGTCCCAAAATGAGCATCTACCACTGCCCTGGTCTGAAATACAATGGCCTCTCTATCAGCAATGGCAGCATCTCTAGCCCGAAGGGCCTCATCTCTCTCGGCGAGGGCGGCATCCCTCTCGGCTTCGGTCGTAATCAGGGCCAGGCGGAGTCGGGAATCCTCAGCGACCCGACTCGGGGCAGGATCGGCTGAAATGGAATGGTCTGTGATATCTTCTGTGAAAATCACTCCAAAGTCATCAAAGGCCCCAGTCCGACTCAAACTAGCCGAATCCAGGTCTCCACGCAACCACTGTACGTAGGCAAATGTCTGGATGTGACAGCTCGCACTATATTCGGCAAAGATCCTGCGATCCCAAAGCTCGTATACCTGCAATAGATCCCTCTCTGTACAGAATGATATAAGGAATCGGTATGCGGCTGTACCCGCGAAGGGGTGTAAATCCTGTGTCTGATCAAACTGCCCCATAACCGCCAGGGGATGATAGGTCGTCACGCCCCTTAACCCAGCAATGGGAATGAAAT
This sequence comes from Aralia elata, assembly GCA_034770075.1. Classification (NCBI taxonomy): domain Eukaryota; kingdom Viridiplantae; phylum Streptophyta; class Magnoliopsida; order Apiales; family Araliaceae; genus Aralia; species Aralia elata. The sequence goes on along the minus strand of CM068385.1, from coordinate 31,412,262 downwards.
CCATGCCAGGCACATGAGTCAAGAAGCTCATGAAGGAGCAATAGCCCGAATAAACCAATAGATGAAAGGGGTCCTCAATGATAGACAAAAATGATGTCCAGGAGGCCACATCAGTACAACTCACGGGACGAAACGAAAACTGCGCGGCTATGTCATGGCTGAAGCAAAACCCTTGGCGACGGAAATGGCCGATGGGACTAAGATGACTCATGAACCACATGTACAATAAGGTCGAACTCCCTCTGAAGAATCTCCCTCGGAAGGACTGGCAATATGTGGCCGACATATAGGTATCCGCCAATATCATGGGGAGAATGGTGTGATCCTCCTGAAGGGCCCGAACGGCCGCAACAATCCGCATGTCCAAATGATCGGATCCTGCAGGCAAATACAAAACTGAGATGACACAGGCCATCAGAACGCCCACTCTCAAGGCATCCCAGCGCTCCTCGGACACGGAAAAATCACCGAGGAAAAGACGGAAACTGTCAGGTGAGCCGAATCGGTCAATCAAGAATTGAAGAGGAACCATATGGTCTGATGTGGTTACCGGTAATAAGACAGCCCTCCGCAAACCGGTGAAAGTCAAGAATTGACGGCGCATGGAACCAACAGTAACCCTAGCACAGGGACCATCCAAGGGCAAGCCGGTGAAGCGAGCATACTCCTCAAGGGTGGGGGTCAGCTCTACTGTCCCAAACCTAAACACCTGACGGGCAGGGGCCCAATGGCTCAGAAGACCATCCACAAAGCCCGCTGGCACCTGGGAGGTTAATAAGGACCAAGAATGTCCCAAAAGACCATCTGCGATAATCCTGTCTGCCGGCAGTAAATTGTCCAACCAGCGGAAGAGGCTGCCGACCAACCCTGTGGGAGGAATGGAATCCAAACGAGTCACGACATCCGAGGACGACATCTGAAAAAAATAGTATCAAAAAGACTGTACAGGGGTCATTCTCTATCCATAAATAAAAGCATGCATCATACAGTTAATATGAAACAGGTGAATTCCATAGAGATGAAAAAGAACTGTGCGTAAATAAATAAATGAGTTCAGTACATAGTGCATGAATGAAAAAGAAATCTAAGCAGGTGCAGATACAAAAGCCCCTATCCTATCCTGGTCTAAATAAAATCAGTATCATCTATGAAAGCAGGATCCTCGAACTGATCCCCTGGAGTCGTCGAGCTCGGAGGACCAAAGTTCATATCAGGGATGTAGGGATGCGCTGTGGCATCAGATGAACTCGGGCCTGCATCATAACCGGCACCGTCAGGATCGTAGGTGTAAGCCTCCTCCGGGGCCCGGCCCAATCCTCGAATAAACAGCGACAACTGATCTACCTGACGGGTCAATGAGGCGATCTGATCAGCGTGGGTAGGGGTCCGAACACAGGCAGCCCAATCGGTCATCGTCACCGAGCCTGGAACCATGTCTCCAAGGAAGAAAGTGGCCCGAGTCTGAGGACCGATGGTACGGGGCACCCACCATGTACGGAATGCATCACTCGTAGTGGGACCTGTGGAAAGCATCCGACCATCCTCCCCGGCAAGCATGATCTCTGAAGGCTGAGAATCCAGCGGCCAGAAAGTAGTGAAAGAAAGGGAGTGCGGGATGCGGATCTCTCCAGTGACGCATCTGAATGCGCGCTCTCCCAGATACATCACCCAGCCTCCAACACTCTGCAAAGTGAGGCGACGGGTGGAAAGCTCGAACTCCGGGCCGGAAGGATGCCCGTCAGCAAACCCCACAGTCAGATGATCGGAGAGGTAGGGAATCCAGGCGACGTCGGCAGCCGTGATCAACTCCAGCTGAATACGACAATGTGCAAAGCTGCCCGACACGGGGACCTCCTCCAGAGTACTGTGATGCCATCGCCGACCCCGAGGATAAGTGTCCGGGCCCAGAGTAGTGATAGGCCTCAGACATGGCAGCCGCTCGTAAGCCCAGAACTGTGAATAGAAACAAGACAGGGCATGAGTCACTATCAAATACAGAAAAGAGGTGAAAGGAAAAGAAATACAGTAAGAGAGAGGAGGAGGGGACTCACCAACAGAAAATGGTAGAAGCCGAGCCAGGCATCAGTCTGTCCCTCTGAGCGTAGACGCATGCCGTGGAGGAAATACGCAAAGGTGAATGACCCCCAGTCATAATCACCGATGCGGTCCACATCTCTGACCGCTCCTACGACGCTGAAATGAATGGTGGAGGAGTTGTTCCCCAGAAAACAACCCCTCATGATGGTCAGGAACAGGCGTCGTAGCAGAATGTCCCTGGTGCCCTGATCTGCTGGAATAGGCAGCGCATAGAGACCCCCGACTGCATCGACTGCCAAGGCACCAGATCGGATACTGCGGGCCTTAAAGACCCGGTCCTCAGCAGCGAAGCCCAGCAAAGCTCGAACCTCCACAGGAGTGATATCAAGATCCAAGGGGACGCGGGACCCGGTAAACTCAATGCCAGTAATGTACCTCCAGTCCCATGGGGTCAACACGACCTCGCAGTCGAGAAGATGAAGAGACTGCGTCTGGTGGAACCATCGCTCGGATAAAGCCCTCATGTAACCCCAGGGGCACTGGCGGGGGATGATAGTGAAGAAATGTCGGAAGCCCCAAGAGTCCACCATCGCCCGATAATCACTATGCAGGGCCGCGTAAAGGGAATAGATGTTGAACCAGTTACCCCTCGGCTGGGTAAACTCGGGTACCTGGGGCAATCACCAAGGGGTCAATCCGGGTAAAAGGAGAATGGAGAAATTGAGAATGAAATCAGAATAGAGCTGAAATATACCTCGTTAGCCACGAGAGATGCCGAGGGGTGACGACTGAGATCCCGACCCAAAAGATCGGGTATCTGCACAGAGGCGCCAGAAGGAGCCTGATGAGTGGATGGAGCCGGAGTGCTGGAGGATGGCCCCTCTGCCGCAACCTCCGGAGGGACAGCCTCCTCAACGTCCGGATGACCCGGACGAATAACAGCCTCCGTCAAACGACGAGCCTGACGGGTCCGAGGAGGAACAGGAGTGGGCGCAGCCCTACGACGGCGAACACCCGAAGTCCGAGAGGCGGAGGAGCTACTGGGCGCATCACGATCCATAGCTGGAATAGAATGGGCGAGAAAGAAGGTAAGTTCCTTTTAAAATTATGTAATGAACATTTCTAAATTTCTAGCCTCATCGTATGATTAATGCAACATGATGCATGCTCAAAAAAAAAAAAAAAAAAAAAAAAAAAAAAAAAAAAAAAAAAAAAAAAAAAAAAAAAAAAAAAAAAAAAAAAAAAAAAAAAAAAAAATCGGCAGAGTTCCGTTTGTAAATTGAACATCCCAGGCATAAGCCAAGCGTGTTTTCCATCAATCAAAGCCTCAAACAGATTTAAATTGCATTCATGTATGTAATTACAGCATGTAATGCGTGATTTTATTGCAGAAAAGGAATAACAATATGTGGGACCGCCTCATAAACATAAAATAGGACTCACATAGTTGATACATAGCATGTATACATGATGGTACATTACATAGCATTGTAAAGCATACATTTTATCTCTAAACATGCAAATAGTCAAATGTATAGCAAAACATTGACGAAATTGAAAAGTGACCGGCCAAAGTGTTACCTGTAGCGTGTAGATCAATCCTACCGGAACAGTTTTTGCAGGAAAGTTGAAAAATCGACAAAAAGCCCTTGCGAACAAGCAAAAATCGCGAGGAATATGTGTAAATTGAAAGTTGAAAGTGACAGATCTGGAAGCGGGACGCGGCATATAAGCCCGATCTTGGCCGCAGATGTATCTGCGGCTGGCCGCAGATCCATCTGCGGCTGGCCGCAGATCCATCTGCGGCTGGCCGCAGATCCATCTGCGGCTGGCCCTAGTGGGTCCCGCCTTGCTCCCTTGCAACCATTTGACGTGTTGAAGTGAAAAGTTTACGAGATGGGTGACCGGCGACGATACCCGGCCCCGACATGACGATCGACCGGCGACGATAACCGGCGATCACGAGATGGATGACCGGCGACGATAACCGGCTCCGACAAGATAACCGACCGGCGACGATAACCGGAGGTTACGAGATGGGTGACCGGCGACGATACCCGGCCCCGACAAGACGATCGACCGGCGACGATAACCGGCGATCACGAGATGGATGTCCGGCGACGATAACCGGCTCCGACAAGATAACCGACCGGCGACGATAACCGGAGGTTGCGAGATGGGTGACCGGCGACGATACCCGGCCCCGACGAGACGATCGACCGGCGACGATAACCGGCGATCACGAGATGGATGTCCGGCGACGATAACCGGCTCCGACAAGATAACCGACCGGCGACGATAACCGGAGGTTGCGAGATGGGTGACCGGCGACGATACCCGGCCCCGACATGACGATCGACCGGCGACGATAACCGGCGATCACGAGATGGATGTCCGGCGACGATAACCGGCTCCGATAGATAACCAACCGGCGACGATAACCGGGGGTTACGAGATGGGTGACCGGCGACGATACCCGGCCCCGACGAGACGATCGACCGGCGACGATAACCGGCGATCACGAGATGGATGTCCGGCGACGATAACCGGCTCCGACAAGACAACCAACCGGCGACGATAACCGGGGGTTACGCGATGGGTGACCGGCGACGATACCCGGCCCCGACATGACGATCGACCGGCGACGATAACCGGCGATCACGAGAAGGATGACCGGCGACGATAACCGGCTCCGACAAGATAACCAACCGGCGACGATAACCGGGGGTTACGCGATGGGTGACCGGCGACGATACCCGGCCCCGAACGAGACGATAGATTGAAAGAGTGAACCCAACGACTAACAAACACGGTCAAGGGGTTGATACATTGACACTCTTACGAATGTCTCGCATGCATTGCATCTTATGTTGCATCATAAGCTATATGTGTGAGACATCATGTATGCACTGTCATTCTTACACACTGTCATTCATGCATCGAGTGTCTATTCTTTATCCTGTTCATTTCATTTATCATTTCATAAACATGATAAAGAGGGGCAGCTGTAGACACCCAAATTTTGCGTTTCCTTCTACTAACCATGACAGGAGGGCGAAATCGTCAATTGAACCAGCTTGCAGGAGCAAAAGAGCGGGCACAAGGGCGAGCGCCCGGCACCACCGCAATGATTTGGGCAGCCCAAGTCGACGTGACAGCATGATCGTCCGAGGCAGGCATTTCCGAATGAGGTGGCACGTATCCCGGAAGTTCCCGGACTGCGAAATACGAGCCTGTCAGCGAAAACCGACGTTGCGGTACGAAAATCGAGGCGTGGCACGAAAATCGAGAAAGTCAAGCCCGCCAGCCGCGGATAGATCTGCGGCCAAGTGGGTGCGCCAGCACGAAAACCGGGAAATCAGCACTCAGCAGCTGAGTGCGATGGGAGGCGTGCCAGCTGGCCAGCCGCAGATCCATCTGCGGCCAGCCGCAGATAGATCTGCGGCTGGCTCTGGCCAGCCTATTTAAGCCAGCTTCGGCAGCATACAGGGGGTTCAGCAGTTTTGGAAGAAGAAGAATTTCTGCAGCAGCAAAAAAACACGGAAATAGAGAGAAAATAGCTAGATTTTGCAACAAAATAGGGAGAAAGAAGAGGAAAAAAAGAGTGGAATTAATTCTTTTGAGTTTGGTTGTATCAAATACATCATTTATTCTATTCAAATACACAAGTTCACATCCATTTGAGATCAATTGCAAGGTGAAAATTTCTATTTGTTCTAGCAATTCATGTCCTATTGATTTGGGTAAATTAGATATAATTTTCATGTATCTTGTTGAACAATGAATTAGGGATTATGAGTGAAGTTTCCATCGGAATAAAACTCCTCCTAATAACCCGATGATATTCGTTCATTAATTTCTTGGTTTGTTTTAAGGTGTTATATTCGGTATCAATTCCTTTAAATCGTTATTTTAAGATGTCTTGGTATTGTTAGATTTATCCAGGTTGGTTTATTTTCTTGTAATATCCGATTGTTTGTGTGTGGATACTTGGTTGTGAGCCTAGGAAAGCGACCCCGGGGTCCCGATCCGATGATGGACATATCTTGATGTAAGAAGTAGAGATGACGTAGTTCTCATTGTAAATATGTAATCGTTGGGCCTTAAAACGACGCTAAGGCGAGAATCGTGCTTAAGGCCCCGAAATAGTGGAATTTGTGATTGTTGGCGTTCGGGGATATTTTGATGGCTTACATGCCCATGAATAGCCCGACGCGTGTTTATGCTCGATTTGAATTATGACACGAAATTGATTTCAAAGCTAAATGATAAGATTTTCATAAAATCAATCAAAGTAGGATATTAGAGTCACGAGGTTAAAATTTGAGAAACGTTAATGAAATGTCGATTCATATCTAACGAGAAAGCTAAAGAAAAATCGTTTTCCAAAACAACCCACGAAATGATTTTATAAATAATTGACGTTTTATTAAATCTTTGTGCATAGGGTGAAAGAGATCCTAGAAATTGCCCATCATTTTATGAAAGCAACGTATAGATCTCGATTCCTATTTTGACGAAGGTTTAAAACTCTTGTTTTATTAAAACGACACTTAACGAAAATCTCATAGTTTTGATAATTAAAATCAAACCTTTTCTCATAAAGCTTTCTCGTGTATGCCGAAAAGACATTCCGAAGCATTCTCAAAGTAAAACACGATTTTCCCTAAAATCCAAATGATTCTTTCATACAAACTCACCACAACATTCACATAGACACACACCCACACACAAGCGCGCGCACACACACATTTCATGAATTAAAGGATAGGAAAGCATCAAGATTGCGGTAACCGTGTTTCACGGAAGTCGAGGGGTGCCTAACACCTTCCCCTCACTTAAACAAGCCCCCGAACTCTATGAATCTCGATTCGCAGACCAATTAATTCGGAGTCACATATGAGCCAGCGATTTATAAAACACGAAAATTCGGATGAGTTGGTACATCCATTTCAAATATACCAACTGGCGACTCTGGTTAATTGGCTCATCATAAAAAACGATCTTTCAAAACCCCGTCGACATCAATGCCGACCTTTTCCAAACGTCATCTAAATCAAAAGGCTAAAATTGGAAAAGACCAAAAGAGAAGCGAAAAACCCGGCGTCGACAGTCCCCACTTGTATGAACTATTGTACATTATCAATTACCCTTGAATTCGAAATTCGTTGATAAGTTCTGATACATACTATTAAATTTCAGTATGTATACCTAGTTTAAAGATTGTCTAAGCTATTTGTCCCAGCTAGACACGATTTGAAAAGTATTTGTCGAATGTTATTGGTTATGATGAAGTCGTCCAACTTAATTGTTTTAGTTAAGTAGTTCTCAAAGAAAACATTTACTTCTTCAGCGCATTATTATAATTATTATTACTTGCTGAGCAATTGAATACTCATTCTTGATTTGACTTAATTATTTTCAGCTAAGTGTGATCGACCAGAAGGCTCTGGCAAGGACAATGGAAAGGGAAAGCTAAAGGAATAAGTTGTATGGTGTTATCTGTAATAATTAGTCTTTTGTATTGTGATCATATATATTATGTAACATGTAAGGAATGTAATTAAAGGTTATCATACCTGGGGAATAGACAACTCTGATATAAATATTAAGTTTGTAATATATTAAACAGCTCAAAAAAATGGTATCGTGATGCACCAAGTACGGGTTTCAAGTACCCGAATATGGGGGCGCCACAGTGTGGTATCAGAACAACATATAATTCCCCTTCTATGAGGGTTGTTCATCTCAGTAGATATAAAAGATCGCACCACGGAAATTGGTTTGGATCGCTTTCTAAATCATGAATATTGGTCTAGCCGAATCAAATGGCATCGATACTCTTTATTAACAGTTCATGCATAATTTGAACTCAAAAGCTTTAACAGTTTAGGTCACAGCATATCTTGAATACTCGTACAAATATTAAAAGATTTATATAAGTATGGAAACTTTCAATAGAATAGAGTACTTGCTTGATAAATAAATTGAGTTAAGTTAAAGAAAACTTGCATAATCATAGGAAACTCACAATATATAAAGGTTGTACGGGTTAGGAAACTTGCAAAATATAGAAATCTTGTCCAATATCAAATTAAATAAGAGTTAGAACTTGCTCAATAATTAAATGGAGTAGGGTAAGAAACTTGCCTCTTTCGTTGATTAGGCTTAACATAAATTGTTCTTCAAATATCCTACACAATGTAGTACATATTCATATATCAATTAATCACATAAGGGATACCAAATATTACTACTCTATAATATTTCACTATTATTAGAAACAAAATATTAAACAAGGTTATACACACTAGTTACGGCGTTATGACGCTTGCACGTCCGTATGCCAAGCTTGTCTACTCGAACGCCCAAGCGACACGCATTTGTGTACGCCTAGCACGCCCATTCGATTTATCTAATACCCATTAATTAATGGTGAGTATTATTATAATTCATAATATTCATATTTTAGAACTTAGAACAACATCGTACATTATCGGGAGCCTTACATGTGTTTACGCGCATGCCCGACACCCTCTGATTGCCCCCAATTACACATCAGTCCTACAAATGACCAATTTGGGAATTGATCTCGCCCTCATTTGTTAAAACTTATTAAAAGAAAGTTGTAGGTCTACTCTTTCTATTTCCGAATCATCTTGAATCATCCGAATTGGAGTTTGTATGAAGAAGTTATGCTCATTTTACTAAAGGACGTCAAAGCTGATTTGTACCATCTCTTGACCAGTGCCTAGGCGCCCAAGAATAGCCTTTGGGCAGCGCCTAGGCGCTCTCTCACAGTAGCTCGGCTCTTGGCCAGTGCCTAACCAGTGCCTAGGCACTCGGCCTAAGCCTCCCAACCCGATTTCTTCCCGGAATGCTCTGTTTTTTGGTGTTCTAGACCTATCTTGCTTCCAACCACCATAACTCCTTCTCTAGACATCAAAATTGGTCCATTTTGGACTCTATGGAATCCTAAGATATAGAGCTACAACATATCAAAATTTTAGAGCTACCCATTAAAACTAACATAGCCAAATCTTAGGCCAAAATATCAACTCGTGCTCTGTTTTAGGTGTTCTAAGTGTTATTCACCAAAATCATCATAACTCCCTCATCTGTGAACGAAATGAGATGATTTCAAAGCCCATGGCTTCGTGACTCAATATACTACAACTATATACAAGAATCAGAATTTAACAAATAACATAACAATACCAGAAATCGACACAATGACCACTATTCAATCGTTCTTCATTTTCTAGACACATTTTACCAAAACTCTTACTATAAATTCATTTTAACACCTTTTTAATCCATTCCAACTGGGTTATCCTTATAACCCATCGAAGTATAATAACATAGCCTTAACTAAAATTATCAGACATGAAAAATAACTACAAAGGTCCTCTAAATTCATCCATAACAGTCCATAGTCCATTTTGTCCATTTTTTCCTCCTTTATGCATAGGTACGGGTTTATATCATGTTTGTTCCACTTTGATGTTATTAAGAAAGTTTTTAAGGTCCTAAGAACATCCTTAGTCATCCATGAACAACCAGCAACAACTATAACAACCACAAATCCAACCAACAAGCAATCAAGCAAGAAAATATGGAAAACTTGGAAACTTAGAAGAAATGAGTTTGGATATACTATTTACCTTATGGATTCTCCTTCTAGTTTGCTAAATGGTTGTTAGAGCTTTGTCAACAACCTTTCTTCTTCCTTCTTGGGTCTTTCCATAGCCTCCCTTCAAGATTAGCTCACACCTACTTCTTTCTCTCTCTAGGAGCTTTGAAGGTTGAAGATGAAGATGGTGAAGATGGTGTTGATGCTTAGCTTGCTATTCCCTCTTCCTCCTTGCTCAATACCCGAACCTCTCCCTCTCTCAATATGCACTCTAGCTTACTTTGTGAATGTATGAGTTTGTGAAGAAAAACTTGGTTCTCCTCTTCTCTCTTGGTTCCTCCCGCAGCTCTTACTCTTCCTTTCTTTCTTACTCTCTCTTGCAATAATCAGATTTTCTAACTTAGCAAAATGAGATGGGAATGCTGATAAGAAGGATGGATAAGAGACCATTTGGGTCTTCAATGTGTCTTGGATGGAGATTGTAGGAACATTTGGAAACTCTAGGAGAATGTCTAGCTTGGGGAGGTGGAATGTTTGGTTTGGCGAAAAGAATTTCCAACATCTTGTCTCTCCCTCTCAACTCCCACCATGCACTCTTCCCTTACCAATCCCATGTCCAGATTTTCTATGCCCATTTCCCTTATGGGTCATGGGTTGGGTCATGGGTCAAGGGTTAGGATCTTGGGTTGAAGCTTGGGCTTTCTATTTGGACTATTACTACTAACCTTTTGGGCTTCTAATTTAATCACCATTGGGCTCAAATAAAAATTCCAACACTTGAAAAAATTATTACTATGCATACACGCTTTGACGAAATTAATAGAAATCGAAAAAGACATTAAAAAATATTTGACGTGAATAGTAACTTAGTGATATTGTGTGAAATTAGTATATTCACTTATAAGAAGCTACAACACATAAAATTCATGCATTCATTTAACCTAGGTTGTCACACAACCTTTAACCACAAAGCACATAATAATATTAATAAAAAATTATTATAATCAAAAATATTCATATGCTCGAATTACAAGGCTATCCAGAATTCACGATCGTTACAGTTCCATCTTTAGATATTATTCCAGATCAGTCTCTAGATCTACCATCAGTTCATTTCTTATAATCTATTTGTTATCTCTTCCTCCTAATCACCAAAACAATCTAAATTGCCTCAATTTTCACTTCAAAAATTTGCATATAAAACCTTTCATCTTAATACTCTCAAATATTACCTAACAACTCTTTATAAGTCCATTACATATGTCTCGCCTGACATTCTACAATAAAGCTTAATAACTTAACTAACACCTAAAAATAACGATATATTCAATATTATCTATCGAATCAATCACTCTCTTTTTGCAAACCTTAACCCAACTAATTCTAAGATCTCCTCTTATCATCACAAAGAAACTTTATATAACATCACTTCAATATTCTAAAAAAAAATAGCCACAACACTGATCATTAGCCTCAAATGATTAATCTAATTACCTCGAATATCAATAACTCAAGTTTATAATAGATCATCTATACTTAATAATTTTCACTTTATCATATTATCCCATCAATACACATACCTCAAATTATCCACAAGCTTAACAACATCAAGTATAATCCAAATCCTCAATTCTAAGATCATAATAAATTACTACCTAAAAATAACTTTATATGAGTTTTATCACCTCTTATTCTCTATACACTTCCTAAGGTTATAGCCTAAAGACCTCTCTCTAAAGGTTTATAACCTAAGGCTTTGATACCAACCTGTGACGCCCCCAAATTCGGGTCACCTGAACCGTGGACCTGGTTCATCACTATCTATTACATGCATCATACTATTGATAACTTATAGCGAAAATAAAGGAATATTTACATTGATATAACATAAATAATCTTGTCCCAAGTCTTGAAACCAAGACTACTACAAAACATAACTTAATATATAAGGGTAATTAAGTCTTAGTACATCACAAGAGACAACGAGTCTTAATACATAATCAAAATGGCAGTCCTATCAATACAAAGCTAATCAGTAGCTTTGCCTTTGCCTTATCCTTCCTTGAGCTTTCACCATGAGTTGCACTAACTGAAATGTTTTAAGAAAAGCAAGGGTGAGCAACAAATTTGCTCCGCAAGTATAATAACAATAATCGTGAATCATCACATGAGTACTTTATAGCTTACAAGAATCAAGAGAATAATAGATAGCTCAAGAACTTGCATAAATTCTACGAATGATCTCCTCAACACAATTGTAGGGCCTCTATGGACTGAATAATTTCAATGTTCCCTAATGAAGGAAATATTCCATACTAAGTAGTCATCATGACACTGAACTCTTACTAGAATCACCAGAAATTCATCTGATAACCCAACATACTAATACAATAGGTGATCAGCCTAATGTACCCGGTGTTATGCATAACCCCTTTCCATACTACTCGCGCGCGTGTCGGTTCCCCGACATATATCGTTTCCCCTGCTATGAGGGTTGTTCATCTCAGCTTTACAGAGGAATCCAAATCAAACAATTTGGTCGGATAACTTTACTCAACAACAATGATGATTAAACATGCGTCTAGCCAAAACAATTGGCTTTGACATATATCTTATGCAGTTCATGGATTATAGAACTTGAAAGCTTTAATAACCTGCGTTGAAGCATATCTAGATAACTTGAATGATTATCAGTTCATTTTAAGAGTACTTGCAATACGACAATGATTGAAGTAAATGAACCTGTCCAGAATATCTTGAATAAGATAGGAAACTCGCTTAATGGAGCAATACTTGCAAACAATACATAACTGAATGCATTAAGAGAATTTGCAGTAATATATAATACTTATTCAATACCAAATTAAACAAGAATTTGAAACTTGCCCAATAGATAAAATACTTGTTCAAATATAACTTGAGTAGGGTAAGGAACTTGCGTAACGTAACTTGGTAAAGTTAGAAAACTTACTCAAATATAAATATTGAGTTAAGTTAGAAAACTTGCTTTCAATATATAGAAAGAATGAAGTTAGGGAACTTGCCTCGAGCGTCTACTACAAAATTATAGTACACGCTCTTCAATTATCCTACACATATAAGTACATATTCACATAACAATTAGTCACATATTGGATATCAAATAATGGTATATACTACTCTATAATGTTTCACACTTATTAGAAACAACATATTAAACAAGGTTATACACACTAGTTATGGCGTTTCGACGCATGCACGTCCGTATGCCAAACTTGCCTATTCGAACACTTAAGTGACACGCATTTGTGTATACTTAGCACGCCCATTCAATTTATCTAATACTTATTGGTTAATGTTAAACATCATTATTAATCATAATAATCATGTTGTAAAACTTAGAATATCATTTTACATTGTCGGGACCATTACATGTGCTTACGCGCATGCCCGACACACTCCGAATGTTCTCAATTACACATCAGTCTTACAAATGGCCAATTTAGGAATTGATCCCGACCTCAAATGTTAAAACGTATTAAAAGAAAGTTGTAGGTATACTCCTCCTCTTTCCGAATCATCTTAAATCGCCTCAATCCGAGTTCGAATGAGAAAGTTATGCCTATTTTAGTAAGGAACGTCAAAACTGACTTTCACCACTTGAGGCCTAGCGCCCCGGTGCTGAAACCAAGCCTAATACCAGTGCCCCGACACTGGCATCCAGGAAACTATAGTACTTGCTTACCCAGCTTCGTGATTTTTGCTATTCATGACCTATCTTGCTCCCAACCACCATAATTCCTTCTCTAGACGTCCAAATGAGTCCATTTCGGACTCTATGGACTCCTAAGACATAGAGCTACAACATATCAAAAATTCAGAGCTACCCATTAATATTAACATGGCCAAATCTTAGGCCAAAATATCAACTAATGCTCTATTTTAGGTGTTCTAAGTGTTCTTCACTAAAATCATCACCAAATCTTTGTTTTTACACCTTTTTACTTCATCCAATTGGGTTAACTTCTTAACCCATGGAACTACAATATAATAACAACAAACAAATTAATCCAACATGAAATCATAGCTACAAAGTCCTTTAAACTGTCCAAAAGTCCATGTTCTTGTTCAACAGTTCATTATTCTTGCTTCTTAAGCATAGGTACAGATTTCTTCCATTTTTGTTCCACTTAGATGTTATTAATGGCTTATATAACTTCTTAACAACATTAATAGCCGTTCATAACAAACAATAACAACAAGAATCGCAACAAAGCCAACCCACAAGCTTAAGAGCTCAAAAACCATGAAAACTTGGAAACCTTAACCAAAAATCAAATGGAATGGATGAAGTTAATGATTTACCTCTATAAATCCCTTCTAGATGATAAGAAGGGATAACAACAAGAATCACAACAAAGCCAACCCACAAGCTTAAGAGCTCAAAAACCATGAAAACTTGGAAACCTTAACCGAAAATCAAATGGAATGGATGAAGTTAATGATTTACCTCTGTAAATCCCTTATAGATGATAAGAAGGCTAGCTAGGCTTAGTTGGCTTGAGTCCTTCTTCTTTCTTCTTCCTCACCCGTGCTCCTTCTTCCTTCTTCTTCTCCTTCTTCCCGAACTCTCCTTCTGTTAGGTTTGTATATAACGCAAGCATACAATCAAATTACATAAATAAAGCGGAAGCGTGATAAATCGAATTTTAAAATTTTCATACAAACCATCACCATGATCTTTCCTCGTGTTCAATTATAAATTAACGAAAGAAATAGAGATTAAGAAATTATACTCTCGTAGAACCGTGCTTCCTTAGGTACAAGTTCACCTCCAATTCCTTCGCGTTCTCCTTGAATTCCACCGATGAGATTCCTCCCTTTAATCAACGTTAGCCACCCAAGCGTTTGGCCTCTAGAGGTGATCCACCAAGTAAGAATAGGTATTCAAGAAGTTGGGTGTAGACAAAACCTAGTTTCTATCTCTATAGAAATTGTTAGTACTCTCCACAATCTAATGCAAGAGTGTGTAACCCTAATCTATGATAAGACTCCTCTTATTTATAGATGTAGGAATAACCCCTTCCCTAAACTATTTAGGATTAGGGTTTCTATTATAATTAAACTCCTTTAATTAATTATGCTCCTAATCCAATTAGGAATTCATGGGAGAGTACTTCTATTAATTAATTCCCAATCCCTGTTAGGAATTAAATAAATAGTAATAGTAATAATAATAATAATAATAAGACTCCTCTTATTAATTTATATTTAATATTTCTAAAATATTAAATAATAAATATTAAGTTATTTAATTTATTCTATCTCCATAGACTAAATTAAATACACTTAACTTATTATTATAATTATGCCATTTACTTCTTAAATAAATATTTTTCTTTTGCGGTGTGACCCTTTAGGTTCTCCATATTAAGCCGGTTGTGAATAAATCAATTAGAACAATTCTAATTATATTTAAATAAATAAATTAAACTATTTAATTCATTTAAATAAATAATATTTATTCTACAATAAGGGTAAGCCCCCTTAGCAATCAACGACTTTTCAGATAATATAGATTTCAACATTAATCACAAAATAACCTTTCAGTGAATAGTTACCGTACAATTCAATCCTTCTACCATACAATGTCCCAATTAAATATAAGACATGGATTTACTGTCAAGTCTTATTTTATTTAATTATATGTATTTCGATTCACAAATGCACAACTCTAAATAATACAAATTAGAAACTCCTTTCTAATTTTATTCTGCCTTGGCCAAGGACTACTGAGTTGTCATTTTTCGAATCACATAGGACATTCACATCTTTTACTAGACGTGGTAGATTCTTTGTTGATCATTCACTTATCTCCATGCACAACTTATTATACCCAATCATACCCTTTGATATACCCCAAAGGTCTTAAGGGACATGTCAAAGTATAACTCATCATACACAAGATACTAAGATGATCTCAAGTCCAAGGATTACTTATACTACTATCACTAGAGGAATTCCTATTGACAGGAGAGTAAAACTCCATTAGGTATTCCTTAGCGAGCCACGTTCAGTGTACTTATTCTCCAATAAGCACCTACATACTTGCTTTAGTGTCTCCACACAAATGCTTATGAGACCAATCATCCTCTTCCTAAGAGCAAGCAACATATGTACTAATCTATCTGGATTCACTAATCCCCTTTTTTAGTAATCCAACGATTAGGAACGATTTTAGTTTGTGAGCTATCTAGAATTTAGATCTCATTAGCATGATCACCATCACGATTTTAAAAGCATTGCTCAAAACTATGGGTTTATCACATTTAATATAACAGCACTATGTAGATAATGTAAAATGCCTTGTAAGAAAATCAATTCTTTTATTAATAAATGAATAAGATTACAAAGTATACGCTACATCATATCAAATATGTTTGGCTTGTGTGCATACTACTTTCAATCTCCCACTTGCACTAAAGCCAATCGCCATGGTATCTAATACTCTCTAAGTGACGATCAAACTGTTGTTGTGTTAAAACTTTAGTAAATAGATCTGCAATGTTGTCTTGAGAGTCCACACACTCCAGGGTGACATCTCCTCTTTTAATGATCTTTCTAATCAAATGAAACCGCCGCAACACGTGTTTGGATTTTTGATGAGACCTGGGTTCCTTAGCCTATGCAACAGCTCCGATGTTGTCACAGAATAAAGGTACGGCTCCTCTAATGCTAGGAACCACTCCAAGTTCAATTATGAACTTCTTCATCCAAACAGCTTCCTTTGCAGCTTCACTTGCAGCTATGTACTCTGCCTCTATCACTGAATCAGCAACTGTTTGCTGCTTGAAACTCTTCCAATTCACTGCGCCACCATTTAAGGTAAACACGTACCCTGAAATAGATTTACTGTCATCTTGGTCCGTTTGAAAACTTGAGTCTCCCTCTAGTTTCAATTCAGACCCACCGTAGACAAGAAATAAATCCTTAGTTCTTCTCAAGTACTTTAGGACGTTTCTCACTGCCTTCCAGTGCTCTTCTCCTGGATTCGATTGATATCTGCTTGTTATATTAAGTGCATGAGCGACATCTGGTCTAGTACATGTCATACCGTACATGATAGATCCTATTGCTAAAGCATAAGAAATTTTACTCATACGGTGTCTCTCCTCAGGAGTCTTTGGGGCATGTTTCTTGGAGAGATGTATTCCATGGCTCATCGGCATGAGATCTCTCTTAGAATCTTCCATGCTAAAACTCTTTAGCATCGAGTCAATGTACTTTGCTTGGGTCAAGCCAAGTATCCTTTTAGATCTATCTCTATAGATCTTTATCCCCAAAATATAGGATGCCTCACCCAAGTCCTTCATGGAGAAGTGTTTAGATAACCAAATTTTGATCGACTATAGCATAGAAACATCATTCCCTATCAGTAATATATCATCAACATATAATATAAGGAATGAAACAACGCTCCCACTAACCTTCTTGTACACACAAGGTTCATCCTTATTTTTGATAAAATCAAACCTTTTGATTATCTCATCAAAATGGATGTTCCATCTTTGAGAAGCTTGCTTCATAAATGGATTGTTGTAGCTTACAGACTTGGTTTGTTCCAACCGTTGAAACAAAATCCTTTGGTTGTATCATATATACATTTTCCTCAAGCTCTCTATTGAGGAAGGCCGTTTTCACGTCCATTTGCCAGATCTCGTAGTCATAATAAGCTGTAATTGCAAGTAAAATCCGAATGGACTTGAGCATAGCTACTGGTGAGAAGGTTTCATCATAGTCAACTCCTTGTCTTTGTTTGAAACCTTTTGCAATCAGTCGGGCCTTATAGGTCTCTACCTTGCCATCTGCTCCAGTCTTTCTCTTAAAGACCCATTTACACCCAATAGGCTTAATGCCCTCAGGTGGTGAAACCAAAGTCCATACTTGGTTTTCATACATGGAGTCCATCTCAGATTTCATGGCTTCTAGCCATTTCTCTGAGTCTTCACTACTCATAACCTTTTCGTAAGTCAATGGATCATCATCATCTATGATGCGTACCTCATCATCATCCTCTATGATGAATCCATACCTATTAGGTATCTTCGGTACTCTTCCAGATTTACGAATAGGTAGTGGTACAGTAGGTTCTTCTACTTGGTCAGGTACCTGCCTTTGATCCATAGTATTTTGTGGTTCTTGAACTTCTTCAAGATATATCTTACTCCCATTGTCCTCTTCAAGGATAAACTCCTTTTCCAAGAAGGTAGCGTGTTTCGCAACAAACACCTTTTGATCAATAGGATGATAGAAATAATATCCCAAACTTTTTTTAGGATATCCCACAAATCTACACTTGTCGGATCTAGTCTTCAGCTTATCATGCTCAAACCTTTTGACATAAGCTGGACAACCCCAAGTCTTAACATGCTTAAGACTAGGTTTCCTCCCTGTCCATATCTCATATAAGGTCTTTGGGACGGATTTGGTAGGTACCTTGTTAAGTAGGTATGCAGCTGTTTCTAGGGCATAACCCCAAAAGGATACTGGAAGGTCGGTATAACTCATCATGGAACGAACCATGTCCAACAATGTTCGATTTCTCCTTTCAGATACACCATTCAACTGTGGCGTCCCTGGTGGAGTCCATTGTGAGATTATACCATTTTCTTTGAGATAACTTAGAAACTCATTGGTCAAGTATTCACCTCCTCGATCCGATTGAAGAATCTTAATACTCTTACCAGTTTGCTTCTCTACTTCACTTCTGAATTCTTTGAACAATTCAAATGATTCAGATTTGTATTTCATTAAATACACATATCCAAATCTAGAATGATCATCAGTGAAAGTAATAAAATAAGAATACCCTCCTCGTGCATTCGTTGTCATAGGTCTACATACGTCTGTGTGTACCAACGCTAACAACTTTGTAACTCTTTCCACTAAAAGGAGATTTAGTCATCTTACCCATGAGACAAGATTCACAAGTTGGATATGATTCGTAATCAGATAGCTATAAAAGCCCATCTTTATGCAACTTGGTTAATCTTGTTTCATTGATATGACCGAGTCTACAGTGCCACATAAAGGCATAATTAACATCATCTCTTTTTCTTTTCTTAGTTTGTTCAATTTGAAGTATATTTTCATGCAAGTCAAGTATGTAAAGTCCATTCAGTAGATTGCCAACACCATATAAAACATTTTTATTATAAATAGAACAACTGTTGTTCTTTATTATAATATCAAAACCATCCATATCCAATACAGAAATTGAAATAATGTTTCTAATGAGTGTTGGAACATAATAACAATTATTTAAACTAATGAACTTGCCCGAAGGTAGTGCTAAACAATAAGTTCCTACAGCTAATGTAGCAACCTTTGCTCCATTCCCAACTCGTAGGACGACTTCATCCTTGTTCAGCTTTCTACTTCTTCTTAGTCCATGTATATTATTACTGTAACGAATGTGATTTTTGTGAATGAATAAAATATTTATTGAGTTTATATAAATATTTTTATTAATTTATTTATTGAATAAAAATAAATAATTTATAAAGTTATCGTGGAATAATTCATGTTAAGTGTAATTATGTGAAATGTTATTTGAATGTGATTTGATGTGATTATTCTAATTTAATTTAATAATTAAATTAGATGATTAAATAATTTATTTGAATAAAGGATTTATTTGAATAAGATAATTTATTTGGTGTTATTGTTATTGGTCAAATAGAAATTATTCATTAAATTAGTAAGGTTTAATTGGATTTATTTAATAATAGATTTAATTAAATTAGAAGTGTGACAATTAAACTATATAATATAATGAGTTATTAAAATAAATGAGAAAGAGTTTCATTTTAGATTATACCAAACAAGGCCTTGTGACCCTTGGTTGGTAAAAATGGATTATTCTACATTTGAGTTGGCCAAACATGGCCTAACTCTTGGTTTCTACAACTAATAAATCAAGTTATGTTAAAGGTTGGTTTGAAGAGAGTTTATCAGTTCATTTTTAAAAAAAAGAGAGAAAAGCTTAACAGAGAAGAAAAAAAATTGAAAGAGAGAGTAAGAGAGTTCTGTTAATTGAGAGGAGAAGGAAGAGAATTGCTAAGCTAAAGAAATCATCTTGTTAAGCTTAAAGGTATAATTTTTTTAAAAGTTCTTCACTGTATATCTTTTTACTTTACTGTATATGGAATTATTTGCTCAATATATAAATTACTTGGTTGTAATTGTTAATATGCATATACTAGTGATTATATTACGTTTGTAAATCAATTTGAAGGAATTAATCCATGAAAGCATGCTTTAGATTAGAGTTTTTGGTTTTGCAGAGCTTCACTTTCATGTATAGCTTAAATGTATAAAATTTGATGTTCAATTTGGATATTAATCTGTAAATTGATTGTTGATTGTGTTAATATGATAAGAAACGAGAATAATGTAATTTAAACGGATCAAAATGGTTTAGAAACAAGTTTACAGTGTTTGATTTCACTAAGTGTGTCAAAGTATAGAAAAAGAGCATGAACAGTGAATTTTTGGGTTTTTAATTGGTTGATTGTCGACGCGGGGAGGAATCGCTTATGTTGCGGTTGTTTCGTCCTTTCCAATTTTTAGCCTTTTTATTAGATGATGTTTGGAAAAGGTCGGCATGAGTGTCGACGGGGTTTTGAAAGATCGTTTTTTATGATGAGCCAATTAACCAGAGTCGCCAGTTGGTATATTCGAAATGGATGTACCAACTCATCCGAGTTTCGTTTTCGTAAATCGCTGGCTCATGTGTGACTCCGAATTAATTGATCTGCGAACCGAGATTCATAGAGTTCGGGGCTTGCTTAAGCGAGGGGAAGGTGTTAGGCACCCCCCGACTTCCTTGAAACACGGTTACCACGATCTTGATGCTTTCCTATCCTTTAATTCTTGAATGTGTGTATATGTGCGCGTGTGTGTGTGTGTGCCTATGTGAATGTCGTGGTGAGTTTGTATGAAGAAACCATTTGAGTTTTGATGAAAAGTCGTGCTTTCTTTTGAGAATGCTTTAGAATGTCCCATGGTTTATACGAGAAAGCTTTATGAGAAAGGTTTAATTGTCAAAACTATGAGATTTTCATTAGGTGTCGTTTTGGCAAAACAAGAGTTTTTTAAACCTTCGTCAAAATAGGAATCGAGATCTATACGTTGCTTTCGTAAATAGCATGATGGGCAACTTCTAGGATCTCTTTAACCCTATGCACAAAGATTTAATAAAACGTTACTTATTTTTATAAAATCATTTTTTGTGACGTTTGAAAACGATTTTTTGTCTTTAGCCTTCTCGTTAAATAGGAATCGACATTCATTAGCATTTCCAAATTTTAGCCTCGTGATGCTAATAACCTAGTTTGATTGATTTTATGAAAATCTTATCGTTTAGCTTTGAAATCAATTTCATGTCATAAATCAAATCAAGCATTAAAATGCGTTGGGGCTACTCATGGGCATGTAAGCCATCAAAATAACCCCGAACGCCCACAATCGCATACTTTCACTATGATGGGGCCTTAAACCCGATTCTCGCCTTGGCGTCGTTTTAAGGCCCGACGATTACATACTTACAATGAAGACTACATCGTTCCTACTACATATATCAAAAGATGTCCATCATCGGATTTGGACCACGGGGTCGCGTTCCTAGGCTCACATCCAAAATTGCCACACACCCACAATATCCTAAAATAGCAATCTAAACAATCTATGCACGATACATCATTATAATGAGCTAAATATTACATCAAACGGATATCATCGGGCCATTAGGGGGAATTTCGTTCCGATGAGACCCTCACTAATAGTCCCTAATCCATGGCTCCACAATAACATGTAAGAAAAACTACATTTAAGGTAATTCGGATGACAAAAAGCTTAACAAAAATGGTATAACATAATGCTATAACAAAGGGTTTTTCACCTTGCAAATGATCCTCACAATATGTATGAACTTGTATATTGAGTAGAGTAGATAATATATGATATATAATCTCACAAAATGGATACAATTCCTCACTATTTTCTCTCTTTTCTCTCTTGATTTCCTCTTCTTTTCTGCTGTTTTCTTCTTCTTTTTTCGAGCTGCTGCTGCCTCCTCTCCTCCTTCTGTTTCTGGATGAAAACTGACCTGATAAGGGGTTGCCCTAGGCAGCCGCAGATTGATCTGCGGCTGGCCTTGGTTTTCCCCCGCTCGAGTCCCGTGTCGTCTCGAGTTCCGTCCTTGGCCGCGGATTGATCTGCGGTTGGCTGTGCTGATTTTCTCGTTTTCCATACCTCACTTCGATTCTCGTGTCGTACCGTTGGTTTCCGTTGAAAGGCTTGCATTTTGTAGTCCGGGAACTACTGGGAAAAGTGCCACATCATTCATGGGTGCTTGCTTCGCCCGTTGTCGTGTCAGCCTTGATCGCCAGTCGTCGTGGTGGCTTTGAGTGTTCGCACTTATGTCCACCTTCCGTCTCGTAGGCTGGGTTTAATTGACGATTTTGCCCTCCTGTCAAGGTTAGTATAGGAAACGCAAAATTTGGGTGTCTACAGCTGCCCCTCTTTATCATGTTTATGAAATGTTAAATGAAATGAACAGGAAAAAGAAATAGACACCCGATGCATGAATGACAATGCACAAGAATGACAATACATATATGATGCAACACATACAACTTCTGATGCGACGCCAGAGATAAAGCATGCAAAACATTTATAAAGGTATTAATGCATCAATCCCTGACCGCATTTGTTAGTCGTCGGCGGTTGGTTGTCTTGTCGGGGCCGGGTATCGTCGCCGGTCACCCATCTCGTAATCGCCGGGTATCGTCGCCGGTCGATTGTCTTGTCGAGGCTGGGTATCGTCGCCGGTCACCCACCTCGTAACCACCGGGTATCGTTGCCGGTCGATTGTCTTGTTGGGGCCGAGTATCGTCGCCGGTCACCCATCTCGTAACCGCCGGGTATCATCGCCGGTCGATTGTCTTGTCGGGGCCGGGTATCGTCGCCGGTCACCCATCTCGTAACTGCCGGGTATCGTCGCCGGTCGATTGTCTTGTCGGGGCCGGGTATCGTCGCCGGTCACCCATCTCGTAACCGTCGGGTATCGTCGCCGGTTGGTTGTCTTGTTGGGGCCGGGTATCGTCGCCGGTCACCCATCTCGTAACCGCCGGGTATCGTCGCCGGTTGGTTGTCTTGTCGGGGCCGGGTATCGTCGCCGGTCACCCATCTCGTAACCGCCGGGTATCGTCGCTGGTCGGTTGTCTTGTCGGGGCCGGGTATCGTCGCCGGTCACCCATCTCGTAACCCCCGGGTATCGTCGCCGGTCGGTTGTCTTGTTGGGGCCGAGTATCGTCGCCGGTCACCCATCTCGTAACCGCCGGGTATCGTCGCCGGTCGGTTGTCTTGTCGGGGCCGGGTATCGTCGCCGGTCACCCATCTCGTAACCGCCGGGTATCGTCGCCGGTCGGTTGTCTTGTTGGGGCCGGGTATCGTCGCCGGTCACCCATCTCATAACCGCCGGGTATCGTCGCCGGTTGGTTGGCTTGTCAGGGCTGAGTATCGTCGCCGGTCACCCATCTCGTAACCGCCGGGTATCGTCGCCGGTCGATTGTCTTGTCGGGGCCGGGTATCGTCGTCGGTCACCCATCTCGTAACCGCCGGGTATCGTCGCCGGTCGATTGTCTTGTTGGGGCCGGGTATCGTCGTCGGTCACCCATCTCGTAACCGCCGGGTATTGTCGCCGGTCGATTGTCTTGTCGGGGCCGGGTATCGTCGCCGGTCGATTGTCTTGTCCGGGCCGGGTATCGTCGCCGGTCACCCATCTCGTAACCACCGGGTATCGTCGCCGGTTGGTTGTCTTGTCGGGGCCGGGTATCGTCGCCGGTCACCCATCTCGTAACCGCCGGGTATCGTCGCCGGTCGATTGTCTTGGATCTCAGCCCTTCCCAGGGTGGTTAGTTGTTTAGATCTCAGCCCTTCCCAGGGTGTTAGTTGTTTGGATCTCAGCCCTTCCCAGGGTGTTAGTGTTTGGATCTCAGCCCTTCCCAGAGTGTTAGTGTTTGGATCTCAGCCCTTCCGAGGGTGTTAGTGTTTGGATCTCAGCCCTTCCCAGGGTGTTAGTTGTTTGGATCTCAGCCCTTCCTAGGGTGCTCACCATCTTGTTGTGGTTTTCTTGGATGCCTTCCCAGGTTTGCTCACCACCTTGTTGTGGTTTGCTTGGATACCTTCCCAGGTTCACTCACCACCTTGTTGTGGTTTGCTTGGATGCCTTCCCAGGTTCACTCACCACCTTGTTATGGTTTGCTTGGATGCCTTCCCAGGTTCACTCATTGTTTGAATACCAGCCCTTCCCAGGGTCATTGATTGTTTGGATACCAGCCCTTCCTAGGGGTCATTGATTGGTTGGATACCAGCCCTTCCAAGGGGTCATTGATTGGTTGGATACCAGCCCTTCCCAGGGGTCGTTCATTGGTTGCATACCAGCCCTTCCCAGGGGTCGTTCATTGGTTGGATACCAGCCCTTCCCAGGGGTCGTTGCTTTGATTTGAGTGATTTTTTTTTTGAAGTGGGATGTGTGATCGGCTTTTGTCCTGGATCTCCCACCAACATCGTCCACGTACCATGCCGCAAAAGCCATCACAGTCTGATCATTTGTGAGGTCGAAAGCGACGTGCTTGTACTTTCCTGAAGATTTTCATTTTGATCGTACCTGCATGCATTTAAAAGATGTTAAGCATGATCTGGCAGATATGTTATGGATAGATGCATGTGCACAACATATGTTTTAGATAGAAATGACCCCTGTTCAGTCAAATGATACAATTCGACAGTCGTCGTTGTTTGCCAACATTTGATTGGATCACGCCTCGTCGTGAAGTGTAGTTTCTAGACTTCAACATTGGTTTGGTACTCTGCCTGTTCTTGGTCGTCTTCATTTCATCGAGTTGAGGCAGTCTGTTTCGCTCTCTTATGATGATCGACAGCTATGTTGGGCTCCTTGGCCTTTTGATCATTTCTGATGGTCGATATGCTGTTGTCCCGCATTATATCACCCTTATATATGCTCATGCACGTGGATCATTTGGATGTTAAGGCAATGATAGTCAGGATTGGGGAGAGGCCCAATGATGAGAAGCTCTGTGCAGCCTCAGCTTCCTTCCATTTCACGATTCTTAACTGCCCCTGCCTTGGCGCGTGTCGCTACCAAGAATTTCTATCGAAAACTCGCGATGTTGACCGTGCTGAGTTATCCACAGCTCTGCAAGATCCTGCATATCAGATGACTAACAAATGCCAAAACTTGAAGGCTCGGGGTGTTAGTGTTAGTTCAACACAAAGATATTATAATCTCGACAAAAGAGTAAATGCAGTTAAAGCACATGAAATTGAATATTTGTTGATCACACAATCTAGCGAGTTGTGACCCGTGAATGTACTTAGATTGGAAGTTATTTTCCATCCCTCGTGAGTTGATGATTTTCTATTTAACGAGTTATGAAATCGTAAGAACACCTTCAAGCATTCATGGTCATTGTACGTGAGTAAGGTTGGATTCAAAAGAACTACCTTCCCTCGTCAAAAGTATTCCGTCTCCATTCTCGACAACGTTCTCAGCAGGATTGACGTCATATGACAAATGCACTGTGCGACGCAGCATTCAGTAGGGGTTTCTCTTTCATGACTTCTTGTTTAAGGCCGAGAGTTTTTTTCGTATTATCTTTTCTCTTTATTAGCCCACTTCACTTGTCTCGTTTTCTTAGGCTACTCAAAGTTACTCATTTAACGAGTTTTGGACCAATGACTCCCAAACCAGACGGTTTTGGGGCATTAGGTGTACAGACACCCCTTTCGGATTTATTTACTCGAGTAACAAAGGCCACGGTTCGAGATAAGCTGGTGGTCTGCACCATTCATTCTTTGCTTGACCTTGCGCAAGATTCGTTTTCTTAGGCTTGAGTTACCCATGTAGCGAGTGTTAGGTCGGTGACTCCCAAACCAGACGGCTTTAGGGCACCCGATGCAGAGACACCCCTTAGGCTTAATTACTCGAGTAGCCCATGCCACGATTCGAATCTGCTCGGGCCTCCTCTACTGTAATGCTCGTTTTCTTAGGCTCTGAGTTACCCATGTAACGAGTGTTGGGCCAGCGACTCCCAAACCAGATGGCTTTAGGGCACCAGGTGTAGAGACACCCCTCGGGCTTAATTACTCGAATAACCCAGGCCACGATTCGAGACATTAGCTTGATAGTCATTTATTGTCTGACTTCTTGATATTAGCTTGATAATTATTGACTGTTTGACTACGTGTTAATTGCCATCAACGTCGTCATAGTTTTATACCCCACAACTGAAAGTTCGTGCAAATGCAAAGTGAAGACTGTCACATAAGGTCGATTCTGTCGCAAACGTTGCTTTGAATTAAGGCTTTGTACCCGATCAGAAGGTTGAATAGCCTTCTTCGTCTAATCATACTTACGATCGTGCTCCACGGTTGCTTGTCAGAATTAATCCGATTCCTATCAAGCCAAATAAAATCCCCTTTCATGCGGATCATCGTATCCCGGGAAAACTATGCTTGACAAATGCCAGATGATCGTACCGTTGAAGATTGAATTTACATGAGGTAGCATTTGATGATGATGGTGCATGTTGATGGGATTGTTGCATGGGTGCCAATTTGCACGTCATCATTTCCTGGGTAGTGACAAATGCCCCAGTGTTAAGTTGCTTTTCTTGTGATCTCCCTCGTACTGGTTGCATCGGTATCTCGCTGGGCTGACAAAAGATCCGGTCCTTTGACTTGTTGAAAGGTTTGGGGGATTTTTGAATTTTTTTTCGTGACGACTCCTTTTAATTTAGAGCGAAATTCCCCATAGCTTCGTCTTAGCAGGGCGCGATCCTTTTGAGGACTAAATCGTTTATTTTGAATTTTCGGGATCGCACCCTCTTCTCGTATGCACGGGAGATGCGTAAGGGGCTACCCTTCCAAATGTGCGAACTGAGGTTCGATAGGCAAACAGGGTGAGCGACAATAAATCCGGCCATCCCTGATGATTGGCGGACACTCTTCCCATGATCGTCTTTGTGTTTTATTTGCAGCCCCCACTGCCCCATTCATTTTGGGCCGGTAAATGACTGAATCAAAATGTTTGATCTTGAATTTGCCATATATCTCCTCCTTGAGGGCATCGTTCAGATTTCTATAGTCGATGCGGCCCCTTACTTCTCCTCCAGGCTGTGGTACTAGGATTCTGTCGGAAAGCCATTCAGGGTAAATAGACACCGTGATGATTCCTTCTTTAAACCGCTTGATAATCTCGTCCTTTACTTTCAACCTCCATTCAGGCTTCAACGTTCTCGACTTTTGCTTAATTGGTCGAAAACCTTCCTTGATGGGCAGTCGATGTCCTACAATGTCTGTGGTCAATCCAATCATGTCACCACGGGACCAAGCGAACATATCTCCATACAGGTTCAACAACTCGGCTTATTTTTTTTATTTTATTTTATTTTATTTTTTTGTGGTCGAATTTGCCCCTTTTCCGGGTTCTTTGTGATCGTTAGGGGTTCTGATGGTTGATGGCGATGGCTTGGTCTAAGTCGGGTTTGGGTTTATCTTCGACCCATCCTTTGATATCGTCAGGCGTATTGTTACGTGGTAAACCTTGGTACGTGGTATGGATAGTATTTAGAAGTTTTAGAAAACCTTGGTACGTGGTATGGATTGCCTTCCTGCAAAACCAGGTCAGTATTCTCTTTATATGTGCAGGTGATGTAATCACATGATACATGACACATTTATTACGATGATGACGGTATGACAGTTGTATGCCATTTACATGACATTTATTTATTTGACTGAACGATAAAAGGGCATGAAGAAGCTTCCCTTTCGTTAGGTTTATCAGAGGCTGACCTACCCTAGGGTTACTCTCGCGGGCTTTTCGGCATGAAGGTCCCCAAATCTTCGCAATCTACTCGTCTGAATCCTTTCGATTGGAGCGAATTTGGGTGGTGTGTTTCTTGAGCCATCTTCGGGGAGCAGCCCCTTCGAGTCCAGTAATAAGCAACTGACAGGTTCGCCTCAGGAGGAGGTACACTCTTAACATACATTCACATTCATCGTCCTCACCGTATGCATATGATTACTTTGAAGTAAAGCAATTCCATTCAACCATTCATTCATTGGTAAAACACATTCACACAACAACAGTAAAAAATTAAAAAATCGCATGCACACACATATTTATGAATTTTTTGAAGGATAGGATAGCATCAAGATTTGAACGCGGCTTAAGCCCTCTAAGATCCCCAGCAGAGTCGTCAGCTGTCAACGCCGGGAGGAATCGCTTATGTTGCGATTGTTTCGTCCTTTCCAATTTTTAGCCTTTTTATTAGATGATGTTTGGAAAAGGTCAGCATGAGTGTCGACGGGGTTTTGAAAGATCGTTTTTTATGATGAGCCAATTAACCAGAGTCGTCAGTTGGTATATTTGAAATAGATGTACCAACTCATCCGAGTTTCGTTTTCGTAAATCGCTGGCTCATGTGTGACTCCGAATTAATTGATCTGCGAACCGAGATTCATAGAGTTTGGCGGCTTGCTTAAGCGAGGGGAAGGTGTTAGGCACCCCCCGACTTCCATGAAACACGGTTACCGCGATCTTGATGCTTTTCTATCCTTTAATTCTTGAATGTGTGTATATATGTGCGCGTGTGTATGTGTGTGCCTATGTGAATGTCGTGGTGAGTTTGTATGAAGAAACCATTTGGGTTTTGATGAAAAGTCGTGCTTTCTTTTGAGAATGCTTTAGAATGTCCCTTGGTTTATACGAGAAAGCTTTATGAGAAAGGTTTAATTGTCAAAACTATGAGATTTTCATTAGGTGTCGTTTTGGCAAAACAAGAGTTTTTTAAACCTTCGTCAAAATAGGAATCGAGATCTATACGTTGCGTTCGTAAATAGCATGATGGGCAACTTCTAGGATCTCTTTAACCCTATGCACAAAGATTTAATAAAACGTTACTTATTTTTATAAAATCATTTTTTGTGACGTTTGAAAACGATTTTTTGTCTTTAGCCTTCTCGTTAAATAGGAATCGACATTCATTAGCATTTCCAAATTTTAGCCTCGTGATGCTAATAACCTAGTTTGATTGATTTTATGAAAATCTTATCGTTTAGCTTTGAAATCAATTTCATGTCATAAATCAAATCAAGCATTAAAATGCGTTGGGGCTACTCATGGGCATGTAAGCCATCAAAATAACCCCGAACGCCCACAATCGCATACTTTCACTATGATGGGGCCTTAAACCCGATTCTCGCCTTGGCGTCGTTTTAAGGCCCGACGATTACATACTTACAATGAAGACTACATTGTTCCTACTACATATATCAAAAGATGTCCATCATCGGATTTGGACCACGGGGTCGCGTTCCTAGGCTCACATCCAAAATTGCCACACACCCACAATATCCTAAAATAACAATCTAAACAATCTATGCACGATACATCATTATAATGAGCTAAAGATTACATCAAACGGATATCATCGGGCCATTAGGGGGAATTTCGTTCCGATGAGACCCTCACTAATAGTCCCTAATCCATGGCTCCACAATAACATGTAAGAAAAACTACATTTAAGGTAGTTCGGATGACAAAAAGCTTAACAAAAATGGTATAACATAATGCTATAACAAAGGGATTTTCACCTTGCAAATGATCCTCGCAATATGTATGAACTTATATATTGAGTAGAGTAGATAATATATGATATATAATCTCACAAAATGGATACAATTCCTCACTATTTTCTCTCTTTTCTCTCTTGATTTCCTCTTCTTTTCTGCTGTTTTCTTCTTCTTTTTTCGAGCTGCTGCCGCCTCCTCTCCTCCTTGTGTTTCTGGATGAAAACTGACCTGATAAGGGGTTGCCCTAGGCAGCCGCAGATTGATCTGTGGCTGGCCGCAGATTGATCTGTGGCTGGCCGCAGATTGATCTACGGCTGGCCTTGGTTTTCCCCCGCTCGAGTCCCATGTCGTCTCGAGTTCCGTCCTTGGCCGCGGATTGATCTGCGGTTGGCTGTGCTGATTTTCTCGTTTTCCATACCTCACTTCGATTCTCGTGTCGTACCGTTGGTTTCCGCTGAAAGGCTTGCATTTTGCAGTCCGGGAACCGCTGGGAAAAGTGCCACATCATTCATGGGTGCTTGCTTCGCCCGTTGTCGTGTCAGCCTTGATCGCAAGTCGTCGTGGTGGCTTTGAGTGTTCGCACTTATGTCCACCTTCCGTCTCGTAGGCTGGGTTTAATTGACGATTTTGCCCTCCTGTCAAGGTTAGTATTGGAAACGCAAAATTTGGGTGTCTACATTGATTATGTGTTTATAATGGTTAAAATTGTTAAAAACATGTTGGGTAATTGTTTTACATCATGTTTAACGTCTGGGTATGTTTATTTTATGTATTGGATGGTAGAATTTGAAAAATTTGGTCTGAAGTTGCACTGGTTCGCGAATTGTAGAAGGTGTCAGTCGAGTCTACCGCCCCGGCGGTAGTAATGAACTGGGAGTCTCGCCCCGGCGGTCTTGTCGCCCCGACAGCATACTTGAACTAGAGTCCTCGAACCGGCGGTGGCTTTACCCTAGCGACGGTTTTGTATAGAAATCCACCGCCCCGGCGGTGGAACAGTAACTGAAAATTTTATATTTATTTTGTGATTTTGTTATTTTGTTATGTACATGTTTAAAACTTATATTATGGTATTAAACAATTAATGAGATACCACGATGGTTGTTAGTAAATATTTGTTGAATAACGAATGACAATCGATATGTTGCAATAAAATAAGATAAGAACGAGACTTAAAATGTATATGATTCTGTAACTAATTATTGTTACCGTTTTATAATCAAAATGTATAGGGTGGTTAAGGAACGTGAATTATTTAAATCTGTAATCTACGCACGAGGCAAGTTTTTCCTTCCTTAATCTTATCATTCCATTTAAAGCAAGTTTATTTCCATAGAGCAAGCTTATAAACCTTAGCTTATTATTATTCAAGCAAGGTTGTTATCATGTCAATTGCTTATGTTTTATTTCAATCATTTGTTATTCGATCATTAACCGTTATTCAAATTTTGATTATAAATCCTATTGTACAATTTGTATTGTTGATCAAATGCTTTAGTGACTAGCAAACCTTTATTGATTCAGCTAGTCCATAGTTGATGAGCGTTTCAAAGACTTAGAATACCTTGAAGTTTTTCCGAACCAAGTTTCTTTTGGTTTGGTTCTGATTCTAAACTGAGATGAACGACACTAATTTAGGGGATTAATTACGCAACAACGTTTAAATGTTTGTGCACAATACATTGTACAAAGGGCTGATACCCCGGAGTACGAGATGGATAGTCCATAGTCTACATGACTGTTAAAGGTTATGGTAGAAATACTTGTTAACCTAGGACATAGTTCGAGGTCTTATGACCCTCAGATACACTTTTAATCTTGAATCTATATTCAGTTTTTGAGCTAAGCTATCTATTGAGCTTTCAGATCTTCGATTTGTTGTTGATTAATTTCAGAAAGATTATTACTCCTCAGCTAAGATCTATTCTGTTAATTATATAAATGTTATTGTTATGATACTTGTGGGCAATTATTTGCTCATACTTGCATAAAACATTGCAGCTAAACCTGAAAAGTCGGATGAGCCGTCCACTAGTAAGGGCAAGGGCAAGATGAGCAAATGAAGATGTTTAGTCTATTTATTTTAGTTCTTTGTAATAAGACTTGTTTAATTTTTATGTTTTAATTCCGCAACGATGTAATAAAGGTAGATGACCTGGGATTTGTTTATTTAAGAGATTATAAGTTGTAATCACTATTTTGGGAAGATATTTCATTCAGCTTAATTTAATTGTCCTTTATTATGGGTAGTTAGTCATGAATGAATGATATAGTGAACACCAAATCTGAGGAATTGAAGCACCTGGATTTGGGGGTGTCACAGGTTAGTATCAGAGTTGTAGGTTAAGAACCTTAGGTGGGGAACCTTAGTAGTTAGCCTTGTTAAGAAACGAAAATCTAGTGGTGTTAAAACTCTTGTCGAGTTCTAAGGAATGAATTAAGGAAATTCATTGAAGGTTAATAATAAAAGACTTTATGTGCTATAACTTATGTGTTATAACTTACGTGCTCGCGAGTAGTATCGGGTAGTAATTAAATTTAAAATTTTGGTGGCAGGATGTCTGATATAGGAGGATCCAGTCAGGCTAGGGAGGAGAAGCCCCGAGATGTTCATGTAGTCCGGGAGCAGCTAGTGCGAAGGGAGTCATCCCCATTGATCATAGTTGAAGGTCCTGAGTACGAGCATGAGACTGATCCTGAGGAGATTAAGGAGGAGGAAGAAGACCCTGAGGAGATACCATTATCTTCCTTAGGTGTTCAGATATATGAGCAAGTGTGTGATCGCAATATAGAGTTGCAGGATAGGGTGGAGGAGTTAGAGGCGTAGGTGGCAGATCGTTAAACCACCATAGAGCAGAAGAATAACGAGATAGAGGAGCTTGACATACGTCTGGGAGACGTGGAATGGAAGCTGGTTCAGGCAGAGAGCCGGAAAGAGGAGTTATCAGCTGAGATAGAGAAACTGAAGCGTGCTAGAGCCGAGGATGCATGGATGAAAGCTGCTAATCATGTAGACCATGTTGAGGATAAGATGCAGTCAAAGAGAGCTAAGATGGATAAGATGGAGCGTGTTTTCCACACAGCAATGGATAGGGCACAGGATCGAGTTTTTCATTACCCAACTCAGTTCGAGGAATTATCGTGGTACGTGATGGATCGCAGAACGATGATCCGAATCATGAAGCAAGAGCATGAAGAAGCCGTGCGACGTGAAATGTCTTTATAGGTCGCGAGTAGCAGTAATAATAAGTTGTTTACTAAGAACGTTAATATGATGTAAATCTCAAATGAGATAAATAAAGGATTGATTATGATGTGGTCTTGAAACTTTATGATTTCAGGGCAGATGATGTAAATAACTATGATGCTATCTATGTTATATTTTGAAGCAGTAAATGAATAAAATATGGAAGTTTATCAAATGTGTTATGTGTTAAATGTTATTTATAAATGTTTAAGTTAGAACTTAAATGTTTAAGTAATTGAACAGTAATCTAATGGCGCAAATTCTTAACAGTAAGATGCCGCCAAGAAGAAGACCAACACGTCAACAGACTCCTGAGGGATCTACAAACAACAATGACGAAACTAACGTTAATCCAATGCAACAATCGGTGGATTTGTTAACGGGAGCATTTGCAAACCAACCCCAAGCTCAGGCCATGACTTTCAAAGACTTCAAGGCTGTTGGACCCCCAGAATTTCAAGGGTCTATGAATCCGATTGAAGCCCAAACATGGGTCATGGAGATGGAAAAAGTTTTTAACGTCGCTAGGGTCAGCGAGGACCAGAAGATTGCGTTTGTAATATTTATGCTGAAATCAGAAGCTAGCTATTGTTGGCAAGCTAACAAAACTCGAGGTGGTCAAGGGGTAATTCCGTGGGATAGATTTAAGGAGATGTTTTTCGAAACATATTTTTCGGCGAGTGCACGGAATCAGATGGAGGTGCAATTTCTGGAGTTAAAGCAAGGTACAATGACGGTGCCTGAATATGCTGCAAGATTTAACGAATTGGTGAGGTTTGCGCCATATCAAGTCAATACGGATGAGAGGAAGGCTAGAAGGTTTGGTCAGGGACTGAAGCCCTGGTTGTTTAGTCGAGTTTCGATGTTCTAATTGAATTCGTTTGTGGTAGTGCTAGAGAAGGCGATTATCACCGAAGGATGTAGTGATGCTCTATCTAAGTACAATCAGGAGCAAAGGAAGAAGAAGAATGAAGAAGAATGAAAACGAGAATAAGGCAAGTGGTAGCCATGGTGGCAGCGGACAGAAGAGAAAGTGGAATGATAACATTTATGCGGGAAGTCAGCAGGGAAATCAGAAGAAGAAGGTGGAGGCGTACAGCAACTGTGGGAAAAATCACGTGGGTGTTTGCTTGAAGGGCAGGAAGGTATGCTTTAATTGTGGTCACGAAGGTCACATTGCGCCAAATTGCCCCAGTCCGAAAAAGGGTGCATGCTTTACTTGTGGATCGAAGGATCACCTTGCTCGTGATTGTCCTAAGAAAACTTCAGGAGGAGTAAGCGGAGGAAAGGGAAACAATAGTGGAGGCAACTTAACTATCTCTGGACCGACGCCATCCAATCGACCTACCGCCCGAAGATTTAACATGACGGTGCAGGATGCTGTGCAGTCCAGGGATGTGGTGTCAGGTATCATTCCAGTCAATAATGTAGATGCTTACGTATTATTTGATTCGGGTGCTACGTGTTCCTTTATATCCAATGATTTTGCTAGGACATTAGAGTTACCACAGGAAGAGCTAGATTACCCTATGAACATAGAAATTGTGAATAGGGAAGTGATTCCTGTTAAGTTTGTATACAAAAACTGTCAGTTAGATATTAAGGGTCATGTGATGACGGTAAACCTAATCCCAATTCGACTTGGAGAGTTTGACGTTATTCTAGGAATGGATTGGTTATTCAATCATGGAGCAACTATTGATTGCCAAAGGAAGTGTGTG
The DNA here is from genome assembly GCA_034770075.1 of Aralia elata. Classification (NCBI taxonomy): domain Eukaryota; kingdom Viridiplantae; phylum Streptophyta; class Magnoliopsida; order Apiales; family Araliaceae; genus Aralia; species Aralia elata. Next base: position 31,377,923 of record CM068385.1, on the reverse strand, counting down.
AACCTTATGACTCCGTCAAAGGTAGTGTTTTATGGCAGCAAATCGCCTAGACAAGCGAGTTGTCTGACGATGATGCAGGCCAGGAAGATGTTGAGGCAAGGATGTGTAGGATATCTAGCCTACATAGTTGATACACGAAAGGTGGGTGCAAAGCTGGAGGAGATACCGGTAGTTAGGGATTTTACGGACGTATTCCCTGATGATTTGTCGGGACTACCACCAGATAGGGAAATTGAGTTTGTGATTAATCTAGCACCGGGAACAGCCCCTATATCAAAAGCCCCGTATCGAATGGCTCCGGTAGAGTTAAAGGAGTTGATGGTGCAACTACAAGAGCTGCTAGACAAGAAGTATATCCAACCGAGCGTTTTGCTGTGGGGAGCGCTGGTATTATTTGTTAAGAAGAAAGACGGATCAATGTGTCTTTGCATTGATTATAGAGAGTTGAACAAGGTCACGATTAAAAATAAGTATCTGTTGCCAAGGATTGATGACCTGTTCGATCAGCTGAAGGGAGTGAGATATTTTTCAAAGATAGATCTGCGAAGTGGGTACCATTAGTTGAAAGTGAGAAAGGAAGACATACCAAAGACAGCATTCCGAAATAGATATGGTCACTATGAGTTTTTAGTTATGTCATTTGGTTTAACAAACGCACCTGCAGCGTTTATGGATTTAATGAATAGAATGTTTAAACTATTTTTGGATAAATTCGTAGTGGTATTCATAGATGATATTCTGGTATATTCCAAAACTCAGGAAGAGCATATGGAACACTTGAAGGTGACTTTGGAAGTGTTAAGGAGGGAGAAATTGTATGCGAAATTCTCCAAATGTGAATTTTGGTTGGAGCGTGTCCAATTCCTTGGGCATGTTATTGATAGAGACGGGATTTCGGTGGATCCGGCGAAAGTGGAAGCTATAATGAACTGGGATCAGCTGAAAACACCGTCAGAAGTAAGGAGTTTCTTGGGATCGGCGGGTTATATAGGCGTTTTATTCAGGATTTCTCCAGGATCGCCTCTCCGTTGACAAATTTGACAAGGAAATCGGTGAAGTTCGTTTGGATGGAGAAATGCGAAGAAAGTTTTCAGGAGTTGAAGAGACGTTTGATTTCAGCACCTATGTTGTCTTTACCAGATAATACAGGGAATTTTGTGGTTTACAGTGACGCATTGCACAAGGGGTTAGGCTGCGTTCTTATGCAGAATGGTAAGGTTATCGCGTATGCTTCGCGCCAATTAAAAGATTATGAAAGGGGGCTTACCCTTATTGTAGAATAAATATTATTTATTTAAATGAATTAAATAGTTTAATTTATTTATTTAAATAAGATTAGAATTATTCTAATTGATTTATTCGCAACCGATTTAATATGGAGAACCTAAAGAGTCACACTGCAAAAGAAAAATATTTATTTAAGAAGTAAATGGCATAATTGTAATAATAAGTTATGTGTATTTAATTTAGTCTATGGAGATAGAATAAATTAAATAGCTTAATATTTATTATTTAATATTTTGAAAATATTAAATATAAATTAAGAAGAGGAGTGTTATTTATTATTAATACTATTACTATTATTTAATTCCTAATATGGATTGGGAATTAAATAATAGAAGTACTCTCTCATGAATTCCTAATTGGATTAGGAGCAGAATTAATTAAAGGAGTTTAATTATAATAGAAACCCTAATCCTAAATAGTTTAGGGAAAGGTTTTCCTACATCTATAAATAAGAGAAGTTTTATCATAGATTATGGTTACATACTCTTGCATAAGAATTGTGGAGAGTACTTACAATTTATATAGAGATAGAAACTAGGGTTTTGCCAACACCCATCTTCTTGAATAGATATTATTCTTTGGTGGATCACCTCTAGAGGCCAAACACTTGGGTGGCTAACGTTGATCAAAGGAAGGAATTTAATTGGTGGAATTTAAGGAGAACGCGAAGGAATTGGAGGTGAACTTGTACCTGAGGAAGCTAGAATTCTACAAGGGTATAATTCTTATTTTCCATCTCTTTCGTTTAATTAATAATTGTGCATAAAGAAAGATCATGCTGATCGTTTGTATAAAATTTTTAAAATCTGATTTTATCGCGCTTCCGCTTTATTTATGTAATTTGATTACATGTTCGCGTTATACAAACCTAACAGTATAATATATAATATATATGCACATATAGAATACTATATTCTACCCCGATTGATTATGGACTTTTATTCTAGTTTGGTTCACTAGAGCCACCAAGTGAACCAAAAGGTCAAACCTAGGGTGCAAGAATTAAATTTAAATATAACTATTACATTTAAACCGGGGCTCCAATACAAACGGGTCTTCAAGCGCTCATTGTTCCTTTGTCTCCAATTCTTCAAAATTAATTCTAACTAGTCTTATTACAAAAATTATTTACAATAAATAGAAACCTTGATCAGCAGTCAAGGGGAAGTACGTGAGAGGGAGATAGAATTACATTAAGAAAAATTAGAGAAGACGAGGTACATAGACCCTATTCATAAAAACCCATACATTCAAGCATCCTCTAAAATAATTCCAATCACACATTGGTCAATAGTCCATAATCAATCCCTATTTATTATCATACATATCTCTATATGTATCAATAAATAACATTCATCTCATGAATAATAAAACCATTCTATATATGTATTGATATCAATTAATGGGCAAAAGTTTTGCTAATATTTAGTTTTGAAACAAAATAAACTCTTTTATTTTAATCGAAAACCAAATCCAAATTAAACTCCTTTAATTTTAGCAATCTGAAATCCTATTCCAGATAAAATAAACATCTTTATTTTAAACTTTTATCAATTAAATAAACCATATATGTTAATTGAGAAAAAAAAATTTTTCAAACTCTGCATACCTGCGCGGCCGCGCTCCAAATTGAATTAGGAGTGGTGCAGTCGCGCTGCACCCCAGAAATGTTTTCTAGGTTCAGGCGCGGCCGCGCTCCAGAATGAACTGGAAGCGGCGCGGCCGCGCAACGACGCTGAATCAGAAAATTTTTTCAGCCCAAAATCCGATCGTATCGCATATCAATTCATACATGGAATAATCACAATCAATAATTAACACAAGGATTAAGCTCTGATACCACTGTTAAGTTTGTATATAACGCAAGCATGCAATCAAATTACATAAATAAAGCGGAAGCGTGATAAATCGGATTTTAAAATTTTCATACAAACCATCACCATGATCTTTCCTTGTGTTCAATTATCAATTAACAAAAGAGATAGAGATTAAGAAATTATACCCTCGTAGAACCGTGCTTTCTCGGGTACAAGTTCACCTCCAATTTCTTCGCGTTCTCCTTGAATTCCACCGATGAGATTCCTCCCTTTGATCAACGTTAGCCACCCAAGCGTTTGGCTTCTAGAGGTGATCCACCAAGGAAGAATAAGTATTCAAGAAGTTGGGTGTAGGCAAAATCCTAGTTTCTATCTCTATAGAAATTGCTAGTACAGTGTGTAACCCTAATCTATGATAAGACTCCTTTTATTTATAGATGTAGGAATAACCCCTTCCCTAAACTATTTAAGATTAGGGTTTCTATTATAATTACACTCCTTTAATTAATTATGCTCCTAATCCAATTAGGAATTCATTGGAGAGTACTTCTATTAATTAATTTTCAATCCCTATTAGGAATTAAATAAATAGTAATAGTAATAATAATAATAATAAGACTCCTCTTATTAATTTATATTTAATATTTCCAAAATATTAAATAATAAATATTAAGTTATTTAGTTTATTCTATCTCCATAGACTAAATTAAATACACTTAACTTATTATTACAATTATGCCATTTACTTCTTAAATAAATATTTTCCTTTTTGCGGTGTGACCCTTTAGGTTCTCCATATTAAACCGGTTGTGAATAAATCAATTAGAACAATTCTAATTATATTTAAATAAATAAATTCAACTATTTAATTCATTTAAATAAATAATATTTATTCTACAATAAGGGTAAGCCCCCTTAGCGATCAACGACTTTCCAGATAATATAGATTTCAACATTAATCACAAAAGAACCTTTCAGTGAATAGTTACCGTACAATTCAATCCTTCTATCATACAATGTCCCAATTAAATATAAGACATGGATTTACGGTCAAATCTTATTTTATTTAATTATATATATTTCGATTCCCAAATGCACAACTCTAAATAATGCAAATTAGAAACTCATTTCTAATTTCATTCTGCCTTGGCCAAGGACCACTGAGCTGTTATTTATCGAATCACATAGGACATTCACATATTTTACTAGACATGGTAGATTCTTTGTTGATTATTCACCTATCTCCATGCACAACTTATTATACACAATCATACCCTTTGATATACCCCAAAGATCTTAAGAGACATGTCAAAGTATAACTCATCATACACAAGATACTATGATGATCTCAAGTCCAAGGATCACTTGTACTACTATCACTAGAGGAATTCCTATTGACAGACGAGTAAAACTCCATTAGGTATTCCTTAGCAAGCCACATTCAGTGTACTTATTCTCCAATAAGCACCTACATACTTGCTTTAGTATCTCCACACAAATGATTATGAGACCAATCATTCTCTTCCTAAGAGCAAGCAACATATGTACTAATCTATCCGGATTCATTAATCCCCTTTTTTAGTAATCCAACGATTAGGAACGATTTTAGTTTTTGAGCTATCTAGAATTTAGATCTCATTAGCATGATCACCATCATGATTCTAAAAGCATTGCTCAAAACTATGGGTTTATCATATTTAATATAACAACACTATGTAGATAATATAAAATGCATTTTAAGAAAATCAATTCTTTTATTAATAAATGAATAAGATTAATAAGTATATGCTACATCATATCAAATATGATTGGCTTGTGTGCATACTACTTTCACCTTATTCTTTCTTCTTTTCTACAGTTTTCTCTCTTCCCTCTTCTTTGTTCTTCCTCCAGTTAGCTCTCTCTTTCTCTCTCTATTCTCTTCTCTTAGCAAACTGAAGCAACTTGGAAATGGAAGAGGAGAAATGGCTGGAATGGGATGGATTGAGCAAGGGAAACTGTTGAATGGCTTTGGAGGAGATGAAATAGGTGGCTTCAGAAGAAATGAATGGGGTGGAGCATTTGAGAGAAATGTTTGATGAGCATGTCTCCATTGGAGACTTGCATTTGCTTGGCTCAAGGCCATTTGGCCGACACCCTCTCCCTTGCTAAGCTCCCATTGGCTCACATGTTTTCTTCTTGATTCCTATTGGCTTAGAATGTTTACTTGTTTCCTATTTGAACAACACACCAAATTTAATGCTCCAATTTGGGTTATCTCTCCTTTACTACCCGTATACTCATTCCTTCTAATACCAATATGCTAATTTTTATACCTATTTCCCACATGGGTCAAGTCTTGGGTGATGGGTCAGGTCATTAATAATAAATCTTGGGTTGGGCAATATATATAGGTCGCCCATAAATAAACATTTGAGCTACTAATTAAATCATCATTGAGCTCAAAATAAAAAATTCTAACACTTAGAAAAATTAACTAATCGCATACACGCCTTAACGAAGTACTACAAATCGAAAGAAAAGACGTAAAAATAGTATGGCATGAATAGTGCATCGGGAAACATGCCCCGTGAATAACGATTTTTGCAATTTTGTGCGAAACCAATTTATTCACTCCAATGATACAACAACACATAAAATTTAACACATATACATATTCTAGGTTGTAACACCACCTTTAAGCACATAACACAGAATAATGTAAAATAAAAATAAAAATTCATTTTATTCACACATAAACTCGGGTTACAAGAAAATCAAAATTCCCGATCGTTACATTATTAACCTTAGGTAGGGGTACCTTAGGCTATAACTGCAGGGATGAGGATAAGGAATAAACTCAAATAGAGTTAAGTGCTAAAAGATGAATTTTTGAAAATTCATTATTAAGTAAAGAAAAAGATAGATAAGATTCAAAGAAGAATCTTGAAAAATTATAAAGATAAAAATCTGGAGTTACCTGACTCCAGTAGTAAAGAAGGAAAGTTTAAATAAAATCATAAAATATGATTAAAGTGAAAAATAAAAAGATCGTAAAACAAAACGATCCTAAGATAGGAAAGAATCGTAATATAACACGATTATAAGAAAAGCTCACAACGTGATCTGATGAGGTCATAAGAGGACAGGGGATCAATCTATTGATTGAAAATTTTATAACATCATTGTTGTACGAAAGTTGTACTATGTAAAATCATGAAAGAGTGATTAATGTGTAGACACCCAAATTTTACACTTCGTATACTAATCCTGACAAGAGGGCAAAATCGCAATTAACCCAGCCTACGAGAACGGGAGGTGGACATAAGTACGAACACTCAGAGCCACCGCAACGACGTGCGATCAAAGCCGACACAACAACGATCAAAGCGGAATGATGTGGCACGTTTCCCAACGGTTTTCGGACTGCAAAATATGAGCCTCTCAGCGAAACTAACAGTACGACACGAGAATCGAGGTGCGGTACGAAAATCGATAAAATCAGCCCACTCAGTCGCGGATTGATCTGGCCAAGGATTAAAATAAACTGAAGTGCGCGGCAGGCTGAAGTGCGTGGCGGGAGCGGAGAAACCAAGGCCAGCCGCAGATCAATCTGCGGCCAGCCGCGGATCAATCTGCGGCCAGCCGCGGATCTATCTGCGGCCAGCCGCGGATCTATCTGCGGCCAGCCGCGGATCTATCTGCGGCTGCCCCTGGTCGCCGTTTATCAGCGCATTTCTTCATTTGGCATCAAAAAGGTCACACAACAGCGGAAGAAATTCTGAAGGAGGAATAAAATAGCAGCAGGCAACATCAAATTAGGGAGAGAAAAGAGAAAAATAGTGAGGATTTGTACCTCTTTTGTGAGATTGTATCACATATATTTTCTACTCTAATTAATATACGAGTTTATACGCATCGTGGTGTCATTTGCAAGGTGAAAAAGCCCTCTTTTATAGCATTTTTATTATATCATTTTGTTAAGCTTTTGGTCATTTGGGTTGCATTAAATGTAGTTTTTTGTATATTATTGAGAATACACAGATTAGGGATTATGAGTGAGGGTTCCAACGGAACGAAATTCCTCCTAATGTCCCGATGATATCCATTTGGTGATTTTTAGCTTGTTTAATCGTTGTAATATTCATTTTGTGAGTGTGTAGAAATTATGGATGTGAGCCTAGGAACGCGACCCCGTGGTCCAAATCCGATGATGGACAATTTTGGTGTATGTAATAGGATCGATTATCCTTGATTGTAAACATGTAATCATCGGGCCTTAAAACGATACCAAGTTGAAAATCGGGTTTAAGGCCCCGTAATAGTGAAATACGTGATTGTGGGCGTTTGGGGTTATTTTGATGGCTTACATGCCCATGAATAGCCCCAACGCATTTTAATGCTTGATTTGACTTATGACACAAAATTGATTTCAAAGCTAAACGATGAAGACTTTCATAAAATCAATCAAGTTAGGTTATTAGCACCACGAGGATAAGAAATTGGAAGTGCTAACGAATGTCGATTCCTATTTAATGAGAAGGCAAAGAAAAAAATCGTTTTCAAACATCACATAAAATGATAGCGTTTTATTAAATCTTTGTGCATAGGGTTAAAGGAATCCTAGAGGTTGTCCGTCATTATTTATGAAAGCAACATATAGGTCCCGATTCCTATTTTGACGAAGGTTAAAAAACTCTTGTTTTGCCAAATGACACCTAATGAAAATACCACGGCTTTTGACAAATCAAATCAAATCTTTCTCGTGTAAGCCGAAGGACATTCTAAAGCACTCTCAAAACACGACTTTCCATAAAAAAACCCAAATGATTCTTTCATACAAACTCACCACAACATTCACATAGGCACACACTCGCGCACATATACGCATTTTAAGAATTAAAAGGATAGGAAAAGCATCAAGATTGCGGTAACCGTGTTTCACGGAAGTTAGGGGGTGCCTAACACCTTCCCCTCACTTAAGTAAGCCCCCGAACTCTATGAATCTCGGTTTGCAGACCAATTAATTCGGAGTCACACATGAGCCAGCGATTTACGAAAACGAAAGTCGGATGAGTTGGTACATCCATTTCAAATATACCAACTGGCGACTCTGGTCAATTGGCTCATCATAAAAAACGATCTTTCAAAACCCCGTCGACATTAATGCCGACCTTTTCCAAAAAATCATCTAATAAAAAGGCTAAAATTGGAAAGGGTAATAACCACCACGGAAGCGATCCCTCCCGGCATCGACAACTGGCGACTCCGCTGGGGATATTAGAGGGCTTAAGCCGCGTTCAAATCTTGATGCTGTCCTATCCTTTAAAATTTATGAATGTGTATGTGCGTGCGACATTTTGACCTGTTTTACTTGTTGTTGTGTGAATGTGTGTTTTTGTCCAATGAATGAATGATTGAATGGAATTGCTTTACTTCAAAGTAATCATATGCATATGGTGAGGACGATGAATGTGAATGTATGTTGAGAGTGTACCTCCTCTTGTGGCGAACCCATCGGTTGCTTATTACTGGACTCGAAGGGGCTGCTCCCCGGAGATGGCTCAGGAAACGCACCACCCAGTTCCGCTCCAATCGAAAGGATTCAGACGAGTTGATTGCAAAGATTTGGGGACCTTCATGCCGAAAAGCCCGCGAGAGTAACCCTAGGGTAGCTCAGCCTCTGATAAACCTAACGAAAGGGAAGCTTCTTCATGCCCTTTTATCGTTCAGTCAAATAAATAAATGTCATGTAAATGGCATACAACTGTCATACCGTCATCATCGTAATAAATATGTCCTGTATCATGTGATTACATCACCTGCACATATAAAGAGAATACTGACATGGTTTTGCAGGAAGGCAATCCATACCACGTACCAAGGTTTTCTAAAACTTCTAAATACTATCCTGTCATCAAACACTGACCTTGTTTTGCAGGATAAGATTAGAGAACCTAAAATGATAATAATAATAATAATCATGCATCAATGTTGACATGCATCTGCCAACTTGTAACTGGCACAGTACTAAACTACGGCCCTTGTTTGTTTTGCGAGATTGCCCCTAGGACCCAACTAAGAGGCCGTAAAGTCCATACTCCATCCATCCAAATGGCAAAAGCCGGTAGCCATGATATTACAGTTCTGCCACTCCAACAATACGGCCGAATACGAGGGATGCATCCTAGGACAGAGATTAGCCCTGGGAATGGGAATCAAAAGGATGATAGTAGTTGGAGACTCCGAATTGGTCATCCGGCAGGCCATGGGAATATACAACACCAAAGGGCTTCGGTTATTGCCCTACCATCGCCTCATCATCAAACTTGCCAAATAATTCGAAGATATTGCCTTTCGGCGCGTTCCCAAAAATCAAAATGACTTCGCGGATACTCTAGCCACACTGGCTTCCCTGATTCACACATCACGGTACGAGACGAGCTTTAAGGGGGAAATTACGGTACAGACTTGTCCGACCTATGAGGATCAGATCGGAGAGATCTCCCATAGTGACGCCCCTCCTAAATGGGCTTGGTATCAAAACATTAAAGAGTTCCTTCAAGACAGCTCCTCTCCCGAAAATGCAGATCTGACCGAGGAAAGAGAATCCAAAGATGGGCAGTGAAATTCTTCCTAAGCGGAGACGATTTGCATAAATAGGACCTAGTTACGGGACTGCTGAGATATCTGGAAGTCGAAGAAGCCCACAGATTAATGAATGAAGTACATGACGATGTGTGTGGAGCCCATATGAGCAAAATATTTTTGGCAAAGAAAATCATGTGAACGGGTCACTACTGGCTAACCATGAAAACTGACAGAGAATCCAAAGATGGGCAGTGATATTCTTCCTAAGCGGAGACGATTTGCATAAATGGGACCTAGCTACGGGACTGCTGAGATATCTGGAAGCCGAAGAAGCCCACAGATTAATGAACGAAGTACATGGCGATGTGTGCGGAGCCCATATGAGCAGAACATTTTTGGCAAAGAAAATCATGTGAACGGGTCACTACTGGCTAACCATAAAAACTGACTGCGATACTCATGTCAGGAAATGCCATCAATGCCAGATCCATGCCAATGCGATCCATGCACCTCCTAATGAGCTCCATTGCTTGACCTCACCGTGGCCAGTTGGACCGTGCAGCAGGTGATATCCAGGAAGGGGTAAATCCAGGAGTATGGTAGTGAATCCCGGCCAGTAGAAGATCAATGGGTTTTAAAATTCTGAGTTTTATTTCAAATCCCTGCACGCTCATGTCATTTTGTCATGTTATCCAAAAAGAAGATCATGTGCTGAAATGTTTTATATATATGACAAGCATTTTTGTTTTATGTCAGGTACCCCGATTTGAGGCATTCTAACCTGACAAGCAATAGGCCAAATTTGAAGGAGGATCATAATTTTGGTATAGAGCTAGATTTCGATCTGATGGGGATTGAGCAGGACGAGACAGATATCGACAATACGCCTGACAAGATCAAAGGATGGGTCGAAGATAAACCCAAACCCGACTTAAACCAAACCATCGCCATCAAACATCAGAACCCCTAACGATCACAAAGAACCCGGAGTAGGGGAAAATTCGACCACAAAAAAAAAATAGCCGAGTTGTTGAGCCTGTATGAAGATATGTTCGCTTGGTCCCGTGGCGACGTGATTGGATTGTCCACAGACGTTGTAGGACATCGACTGCCCATCAAGGAGGGTTTCCGACCAGTTAAGCAAAAGTTGAGAACGTTGAAGCCTGAATGGAGGTTGAAAGTAAAGGACGAGATTATCAAGCGGTTTAAAGCAGGAATCATCACGGTGTCTATTTACCCTGAATGGCTTTCTGACAGAATCCTAGTACCACAGCCTGGAGGAGAAGTAAGGGGCCGCATCGACTATAGAAATCTGAACAATGCCCTCAAGGAGGAGATATACGACAAATTCAAGATCAAACATTTTGATTCAGTCATTTACCGGCCCAAGATGAACGGGGCAGTGGGGGCTGCAAATAAAATACAAAGACGATCATGGGAAGAATGTCCGCCAATCATCGGGGATGGCCGGATTTATTGTCGCTCACCCTGTTTGCCTATCGAACCTCAGTTCGCACATTTGCAGGGGCAACCCCTTACGCATCTCCCGGGCATACGACAAGAGGGTACGATCCCGAAAATTCAAAGTAAACGATTTAGTCCTCAAAAGGATCGCGCCCTGCCAAGACGAAGCTAAGGGGAATTTCGCTCTAAATTAAAAGGAGTCGTCACGATAAAAAAGTCCTCTCTGGGGAGCCCTCATCTTACAAGGAATGGACGGGAAGGCGTTCCCCAGCCCGTTAATTCTGACTCTATGAAACAACTCTGTGATCTAAAAAAATAAAAATAATAAAATAATAATAATAATAATAAAAAATCTCAAAAATCAAAAATCTCCCAAACCTTTCAACAAGTCAAAGGACCGGATCTTTTGTCAGCCCAGCGAGATACCGATGCAACCAGTACGAGGGAGATCACAAGAAAAGCAACTTAACACTGGGGCATTTATCAACTACCCAGGAAATGATGACGTGCAAATTGGCACCCATGCAACAATCCCATCAACATGCACCATCATCGTCAAATGCTACCTCATGTCAATTCAATATTCAACGATACGATCATCTGGCATTTGTCAAGCATAGTTTTCCTGGGATACGATGACCCGCGTGAAAGAGGATTTTATTTGACTTGATAGGAATCAGATTAATTCTGACAAGCAACCGTGGAGCACGATCGTGAGTATGATTAGACGAAGAAAGCTATTCAACCTTTTGATCGGGAACAAAGCCTTAATTCAAAGCAACGTTTGCGACAGAATCGACCTCATGTGCCAGTCTTCACTTTGCATTTGCACGAACTTTCAGTTATGGGGTATAAAACTATGACGACGTTGATGGCAATTAACACGTAGTTAGACAGTCAATAATTATCAATATCAAGAAGTCAGACGGTAAATGATTATCAAGTTAATGTCTCGAATCGTGGCCTGGGTTATTCGAGTAATTAAGCCTGAGGGGTGTCTCTACACCTGGTGCCCTAAAGCCATCTGGTTTGGGAGTCGCTGGCCCAACACTCATTACATGGGTAACTCAGAGCCTAAGAAAACGAGCATTATAGTAGAGGAGGCCGAGCAGATTCGAATCGTGGCATGGGCTACTCGAGTAATTAAGCCTAAGGGGTGTCTCTGCATCTGGTGCCCCAAAGCCGTCTGGTTTGGGAGTCACCGCCTAACACTCGCTACATGGGTAACTCAAGCCTAAGAAAACGAATCTTGCGCAAGATCAAACAAAGAATGAATGGTGCAGACCACCAGCTTGTCTCGAACCGTGGCCTTTGTTACTCGAGTAAATAAACCCGAAGGGGTGTATGTACACCTAATGCCCCAAAACTGTCTGGTTTGGGAGTCATTGGTCCAAAACTCGTTAAATGGGTAACGTTGAATAGCCTAAGAAAACGAGACAAGTGAAGTGGGCTAATAAAGAGAAAAGATAATACGAAAAACTCTCGGCCTTAAACAAGAAGTCATGGAAGAGAAACCCCTACTGAATGCTGCATCGCACAGTGCATTTGTCATATGACGTCAATCCTGCTAAGAATGTTGTCGAGAATGGAGACAAAATACCTTTGACGAGGGAAGGTAGTTCTTTTGAATTCGACCTTACTCACGTACAATGACCATGAATGCTTGAAGGTGTTATTACGATTTCATAACTCGTTAAATAGAAAATCATTAACTCACGAGGGATTGAAAATAACTTCCAATCTAGTACATTCACGGTTCACAACTCGCTAGATTGTGCGATCAACAGATATTCAATTTCATGTGCTTTAACTGCATTTACTCTTTTGTCGAGATTATAATATCTTTGTGTTGAACTAACACTAACGACCCGAGCCTTTAAGTTTTGGCATTTGTTAGTCGTCTGATATGCAGGATCTTGCAGAGCTGTGGATAACTCAGCACGGTCAACATCGTGAGTTTTCGATAGAAATTCTTGGTAACAACACGCGCCAAGGCAGGGGCAGTTAAGAATCGTGAAATGGAAGGAAGCTGAGGCGCACAGAACTTCTTGTCATTGGGCCTCTCCCCAATCCTGACAATCACCGCCTCGACATCCAAATGATCCACATGCATGAGCATATACAAGGATGATATAATGCGGGACAACAACATATCGGCCAGCAGAAATGATCAAAAGGCCAAGGAGCCCAACATAGCTGTCGATCATCACAGAGAGCGAAACAGACTGCCTCAACTCGATGAAATAAAGACGACCAAGAACAGGCAGAGTACCAAACCAATGTTGAAGTCTAGAAACTGCACTTCACGATGAGGCGTGATCCAATCAAATGTTGGCAAACAACGACGACTGTCAAATCGTATCATTTGACTGAACATGGGTCATTTCTATCTAAACATATGTTGTGCACATGCATCTGTCCATAACATATCTGCCAGATCATGCATAACATCTTTTGCATGCATACATGTAGGATCAAAATGAAAATCTTCAGGGGAAAGTACAAGCACATCGCTTTCAACCTCACAAATGATCAGACCGTGATGGCTTTTGCGGCATGGTACGTGGAAGATGTTGATGGGAGATCCAGGACAGAAGCCGATCACACATTCCACTTCAATCAAATCGAGCGACCCCTGGGAAGGGCTGGTATACAAGCAATCAATGACCCTGGGAAGGGCTGGTATCCAAACAAGAAGTGAACCTGGGAAGGCATCCAAGTAAATCACAACAAGGTGGTGAGCACCCTGGGAAGGCATCAAAGCAAATCACAACAAGGTGGTGAGCACCCTGGGAAGGCATCCAAGCAAACCACAACAGGGTAGTGAGTGAACCTGGGAAGACATCCAAGCAAATCACAATAAGGTGGTATGAGAACCTGGGAAGGCATCCAAGTGAACCACAACAAGGTGGTGAACAACCCTGGGAAGGGCCGATATCCAAAAAAGTGAGCGATCCCTGGGAAGGGCTGAGATCCAAAGCAAACCACGACAAATGTTGACATCTGTAGAACAGTATCAAAAGACTGTACAGGGGTCATTTTTCATCAATTTACATTTTAAATGTTGTGTCACATGCATGAATAGATGACAATTCTGTATGTGATCCATGAAATGAAAAAAATAATAAATCGAGCAGGTTAGGTGTCAAGGTCCTAGCCTATCAGAGTCAAAAACGATGGCTGCCAAGAACGATGTACGAGGACGAACTCCAAAGATGCCTTTCAAGCTAGTCAGGAGAATAACTTCCTTTGATGACAATGTGATGGAATAAGGTGATTACGAGACGAGCGACCAGATACGAGACCCGGCGCAGACAAGACGATCATCCGGATACGAGACCCGGTGATTACGAGACGAGCGACCGGATACGAGACCCGGCGCAGACAGGACAATCAACCGGATACGAGACCCGGCACAGACAAGACGAGCATCCGGATACGAGACCCGGTGATTACGAGACGAGCGACCGGATACGAGACCCGGCGCAGACAAGACGATCATCCGGATACGAGACCCGGTGATTACGAGACGAGCGACCGGATACGAGACCGGTGTAGACAGGACGATCAACCAGATGCGAGACCCGGTGATTACGAGATGAGCGACCGGATACGAGGCCCGGCGCAGACCAGACGATCATCTGGATACGAGACCCGGTGATCACGAGACGAGCGACCGGATACGAGACCCGACGCAGACAAGACGATCATCCGGATACGAGACTAATGTGATCATAAGATGAGCGACCGGATACGAGACTCGGCGCAGACAAGACAATCAACCGGATACGAGACCCGGTGATTACGAGACGAGTGACCGGATACGAGACCCGGCGCAGACAAGACGATTATCCGGATACGAGACCCGGTGATCACGAGATGAGCGACAGGATACGAGACCCGGCGCAGACCAAACGATCATCCGGATACGAGACCCGGTGATCAAGAAACGAGCGACCGGATACGAGACCCGGCGCAGATAAGACGATCATCCGGATACGAGACCCGGTGATCACGAGACGAGCGACCGGATACGAGACCCGGCGCAGACAAGACAATCATCCGGATACGGGACCCGGTGAATACAAACCAAGCAACCGGATACGAGATCTGGTGCTAACGAGACGACTGATCGGATACGAGACCCGACGGTTGTGAGACGACGACGATTATAGCAGCGATTGAGTCAAAATGTTGAGATCAATGCTCACGATAAATTTACGGTTGTATGATGTATTGACACCTCTACAAATGTTTTGCATGCCTTACATCTTGTGTTGCATCATAAGTTATATGTGTTGCATCATGTATGTACTGTCATTCTTATACACTGTCATTCATACATCGGGTGGCTATTTCTTTATCATGTTCATTTCATTTAACATTTCATAAACATGATAAAGAGGGGCAACTATAGACACCCAAATTTTACACTTCGTATACATAAGTACGAAAACTCAGAGCCACCACAACGACGTGCGATCAAAGCCGACACGACAACGATCAAAGCGGAATGATGTGGTACGTTTCCCAGCGGTTTCCGGACTGCAAAATATGAGCCTCTCAGCGAAAACCAACAGTACGACACGAGAATCAAGGTGCGGTACGAAAATTGAGAAAATCAGCCCACCCAGCCGCGGATTGATCTGCGGCCAAGGATTAAAATAAACTGAAGTGCGCGGCGGGCTGAAGTGCGCGGCGGGCGCGGAGAAACCAAGGCCAGCCGCAGATCAATCTGCGGCCAGCCGCGGATCTATCTGCGGCTGCACCTGGTCGCCCTTTATCAGCGCATTTCTTCATTTGGCATCAAAAAGGTCACACAGCAGCGGAAGAAATTCTGAAGGAGGAAGAAAATAGCAGCAGGCAGCAACAAATTAGGGAGAGAAAAGAGAAAAATAGTGAGGATTTGTACCTCTTTTGTGAGATTGTATCACATATATTTTCTACTCTAATTAATATACGAGTTTATACGCATCGTGGTGTCATTTGCAAGGTGAAAAAGACCTCTTTTATAGCATTTTTGTTATATCATTTTGTTAAGCTTTTGGTCATTTGGGTTGCATTAAATGTAGTTTTTTTGTATATTATTGAGAATACACGGATTAAGGATTATTAGTGAGGGTTCCAACGGAACGAAATTCTTCCTAATGTCCTGATGATATCCATTTGGTGATTTTTAGCTTGTTTAATCATTGTAATATTCATTTTGTGGGTGTGTATAAATTGTGGATGTGAGCCTAGGAACGCGACCTCGTGGTCCAAATCCGATGATGGATAATTTTGGTGTATGTAATAGGATCGATTATCCTTGATTATAAACATGTAATCGTCGGGCCTTAAAACGATACCAAGTTGAAAATCGGGTTTAAGGCCCCGTAATAGTGAAATACGTGATTGTGGGCGTTTGGGGTTATTTTGATGGCTTACATGCCCATGAATAGCCCCAACGCATTTTAATGCTTGATTTGACTTATGACACAAAATTGATTTCAAAGCTAAATGATGAAGACTTTCATAAAATCAATCAAGTTAGGTTATTAGCACCACGAGGATAAGAAATTGGAAGTGCTAACGAATGTCGATTCCTATTTAACGAGAAGGCAAAGAAAAAAATCGTTTTCAAACATCACATAAAATGATAGCATTTTTTTAAATCTTTGTGCATAGGGTTAAAGGAATCCTAGAGGTTGCCCGTCATTATTTATGAAAGCAACGTATAGGTCCCGATTCCTATTTTGACAAAGGTTAAAAAACTCTTGTTTTGTCAAATGACACCTAATGAAAATACCACGACTTTTGACAAATAAAATCAAATCTTTCTCGTGTAAGCCGAAGGACATTCTAAAGCACTCTCAAAACACGACTTTCCATAAAAAATCCTAAACGATTCTTTCATACAAACTCACCACAACATTCACATAGGCACACACTCGCGCACATATACACATTTTAAGAATTAAAAGGATAGGAAAAGCATCAAGATTGTGGTAACCGTGTTTCACGGAAGTTGGGGGGTGCCTAACACCTTCCCCTCACTTAAGCAAGCCCCCGAACTCTATGAATCTTGGTTTGCAGACCAATTAATTCGGAGTCACACATGAGCCAGCGATTTACGAAAACGAAACTCGGATGAGTTGGTACATCCATTTCAAATATACCAACTGGCGACTCTGGTCAATTGGCTCATCATAAAAAACGATCTTTCAAAACCCCGTCGACATTAATGCCGACCTTTTCCATAAAATCATCTAATAAAAAGGCTAAAATTGGAAAGGGCAATAACCACCACGGAAGCGATCCCTCCCGGCGTCGACATAATGTTGATATACGAATTTAATGAAATTCATATTGAGTAAAGGGAAAGTTAGAATTATGTGGGATTTCAATGGAGGACTCATGTTAGTGGCTGAGTTGTACAATTCCTTGTATGGGCGGAGAATTTGTGCTTGGTATACGTATGATGAGAAGGTGATTCTTTTCTCATATTTATATTTGATAGTTAGAGCATATTAAGATTAGGTGCGAGTTCTTTAAACTCATACGTATGGTAAGTTCGTGACTCATAATCGTATGGTGGAACCCCTCAGCGAATGGACGATTTTGGTTTGACTAGGATAAGTTCCTAAACCCATATGATTATGGTAAGTTCCTAAACTCATAATGTGTGGTATGTTTGATGAAATATACTGGAGTATAGAAAGGTTTGTGGGTGAAGAATTGAGGGTTTTTAGTATAATAAGCTTTAAGGATGATAGAAATAGATAGAATAATTAAGCAATGGATCATTGGAGAAATTGAAGCTGATAGTGGAAGCATAGGTATTCCAAATCTTCTAGCTATGCTAGACTTTGAAAATTTTTGATATCAAGCCAAATTCGCACTGATGTGCCTTTAAAAAGAAAAATAAAATTTTTGTTATCCTCAAAACAAGGTGACAAAGGTGTGTAGATGGACTTCGAGCCATTATCACATCGTTACCTGTTGCGGCATGATAACACCAAAAATGATTTTTTCAATGGTTTTGAACTGTTTAAAGAAGAGTCTACGCTATTTATTTCGGCTAGACAAAAATGATTTAAAATATCAAAATGTATTTTTAAATAGCCATCAATGCATCATGGAACCTGGTGTAGAATGACAGATGATGGAGTCATCAATGCAGATTAACCCAGTGTGGGATGTGATCTAAGGATCGTCAGCCCACTATGGTATGATGTAGTATGACAAAGTCACAAAATGACGGAATCCTCAAACGGGTTGTATATACAGTGCGGTATTATGACGTCATAAAATAATTTTCAGAACTTTAAAAATAATGTATTGCCAATTGAATTTGGCCAGACACATGTTTCGACTGATATTCGAATTATTGGTATATATCTAAGCTATTTGACTCGGCTAGACAAATGTTGTAATGATTTATTAAATCGATATAGTGGATGTCAGAATAATAAAATAGACACTAGTGTTGTGTCATAAATTATTAGACACTGGTGTTATGTCATAAAAAGCCAGACACTGGTGATGTGTCATAACAAAACAGACACTGGTGTTGTGTCATAATAAAATAGACACTGGTGCTGTGTCATAGAAAGATAGACACTGGTGATGTGTCATAATGGAACAGACACTGGTGATATGTCATAATGGAACAGATACTGGTGTTGTGTCATAGACATTAGTGATATGTCATAAAAAGCCAAACACTGGTGATATGTCATAATAAAATGAAACAGACACCGGTGATGTGTCATAATAAAATGAACATTGTGTTGGTCGATTTAACAATCGATAAACACACACGTGCAAGTATACACAGTCTATAAGTAATATATTGATAAGATATGAGTCGAACCCACAGGGAATTGTGACGAATAAAAACCAAGTACCAATCGTATATTAATTTGATCTAGTTTAAACGATGAAGATTTGAATTTTGTTGATTGATTGAGTTCATAAAACAAGTAATGTATAAAACACGGTAAAATATCAAAATATAAAGATCTAAGATTACATTTTTCCCCAACACGTTATTTGAATCTCCTAACTCTCTCTTTTCAATTAGTTATATCATACGAATTGACAACCGAGAAATCAAAACTTCATAAGAGCCTCTGTCGATGGTCAATCACGAATCTTCCTAAGAGATGCATAGGTATATGTCTATCCTATACACTATCAAGAGACCAATTTCAGAAATGATTAATAAGACACGTGTCACTAAATATCATTAACCGTCCCCTCAATTACCAACTTTCACATCGGAAGTCATTAAGACTAGATTCTCAATTAGTTGCATGCGGTAGTTAGGTATATGTCTATCCCAACAACTATCAAGATACATATTATTGCAGATAATTAATAAGACACACGTCACTTAATCCGATTAATAACCCACAATAATCTATACTCTCGCATGTTATGATAACTAGGTCTTAACCTATAATCCGTTCGTCAAGTTCATATAGGTCCTCAAGGTAATTACGGGCCAAACAATTAATTCTAGAAAGCAAGGGTTATGATAATCAATTCATAATTGAATAACTAAAATCAATAGAGAGAGAATTCAATTCAATTTAAGTGTTGGGTTCCATTGCAATCTTAGAATAGAAGGTTAGTTCATGATAGCTACAATCAACATCAATTTCAATTTATACATTATCAAATTCGAATTACAAAGGAGATGAAAATCTAGAAATGAAACCACTTTTGAAGTTGTTCAACTACTGTTCCTTAGGTTGCTGTTGGTTTCTAGCTCTCCTCCTTAGTTTTGCAATTCTTGTTGACTGAGTTCCTTGGCTTGTGGCTTAATTCAGCAAGATTTATAGCCTTTAGCACTGTTGTTATATGTATTTTGTAGCCTCTCTATCTCTAGATATCTGATATGAAGCTCCAAAGAGAATATATATAGCCTCCATCAAGAAACCCTAGCCAAAGTCGGACAAAATGCACCTCAGATTGCACTGAAAGTATGTCAGATCGCACTCAAGATGGCGTTGGCGCGCCCGCACGGTGCCTAGCGCGCGCGCCCCCAGCCTGGTTGGCACATGCTGGCTGCCGCACGCCCGCATGCTAACTGCCGACATCTGCGCCCCGCGCTCGCGCGCGCGCCCGCGCCTACGCCCTGGCCGCCCGCCTGCCGCACGCCTGCACAGCGCCCAGCGCTAGCGCCCGCTCGTGCTTGGCCGACACACGCCTCCCAACGCCGTGCACGCATTCCAATGCCGTGCACGCTCAACTTCCAAGTTTCATCAATTTTAACATCGAGCGTCGTCGAACACTAAATTCCACTGTGTTACCATTCGGGCACGGATATCCAAGCACGGGCTTGCTGCTTGTGGCTTGGCCAATGCCGCACGTCGTGCACGCTTTCTAACGCCGTGCACACGCTCAACTTCCAAATGTCATCAAATTAAACACCGAGCGTCGCCAAACACTGATTTCCACCGTATTACCATTCGGGCACGGACGTCCACGCACGGACATTGAGTCATTACGAATAACGATCTGAGTGGTCTTTATTTTAATTCCTACAAAGATAATGAAAATGCATCAAAGAAAAATAAAACATGTAAAAATAACTAAAAATTAATTTATCTAGAAATACGATAAAAATAGCTAAAAACCATATAAAATTCCCAAAAGCTAACAAAATACCAAGGTCAAAGGTGGCCAATTTGTGTGTATAAAACACACTCATCAAATACTGATGAGGACATGCTTAGCTTGGACAAGGGTGGAACCTATGTAGCGGATCCGGTGCAAGTTCCAATTGGACCAGTGACAAGAGCACGAGCGAAATGTTTTAGGGAATGACTTAATGGGTTTATACAAGAAGCTTGGAATGATAAGGATGCAAGTTCAAAGGCGTTGGAGTTGGAACCTAAGTTCGTGAATGTGCTACTAGTGAGGGATCCAAGTCAAGAAACAAAATAAGCAAAAATTCAAAAACTGAATTTGGGTTCGAGCGCTTAGGCATTCCTTTGTATTTCAAGCGCCTAGGCGCTTGCCAAACGTGGGAGCTACTGCAACTCAGCACCTAGGCACTCCAGACAGTGCAATTCCAAGTGCCTAGGCGCTTGGGCCTGAGCACGGATTCCAATGACGCGTTTTGATCAGATTTCTTTCCTTAATTTTAGGGATTTCAGTATATTTTCATAATTCTATTGTAATTAGGATATTTTAAGATAGGATTTTGATTCCAAATCAATTGTTATTTCCTTTATGGATTCTAGGGTTTTATAGCTAGTATAAATAAGTTTTATGCTTGTAATTTAAACACAATTCAATCATTATTCCGAGTTTATTTATACTTGAGAGCTATTCTCTACTTTTGGTTCTTTGAAGAATTTCTAAGCTAATTTCTTAGTTTTTCTTTTGAGATTCATATTTAACTTATCATACAACAAACCATAGTTATGTGTGGCGTTATTCTACCGCATCATGCAATCATACGGAGATTATCGTTTTCCATCTAAACGAGGGTCTAAGTGTTGTTGGTGTTCCATCCTACGTGAATTCAATTGCTTGATCGACTTTATCAAGATTTTCGTCTGTAAATAGACGTTGGGTTAAGATATCGAGAGAGTTCCATTAAAGTTGCTTACTAGAAACGATCCGGGCGACGACCACCTCACGCAAGCGTGCCGTGGAGTCTATCATTTGGTATCAAAGCTACGTTTTCTAGCTAAGTTTTTATCTTTATTGTATCGTTGAATTTGTGTTTAAAAAAAATTGTTATTACAGCCATTTCAATTTGTTCGTAGAATTCGTTTTCAATTCCGTAATCGAGATTGTTGCTACTTCTATTCATGCTGACTATATTATTTGTGATAAGTTATTTTGAATTGATTAGTAAAACTAAGAATTTTGCTAGGTAAATTCTAAAAGAACCTATTAGAGAGAATAATTAGAGATAAAGGCTTAGTGGTGAGATGAATTGAGGGAAAAAGCCTATTGAGTGATACACGAGTGAAACATCAATCGAGCGAAACACGTAAGGGAGTGGTGAGGAAAATATTTTGCTACTAACCTCTGTTTTACAGGAATTATGTCTAACTTAAAGGATAAGGGAACTTTTGTAGAACCTTCATTGTCAACTGATATGAAGTTGATGATTGAAGCCATGAATAAGGAATGAGGTAGACGGTTGGATATGGCAATGGAACAGGTACATGAGCGCTTGGACCAACTAAGCGTTACTCGAGGGGAATTATCCCAAAACCGTCAAGGAACTCATCAATAAGGAGTAGTTCAGCAGAAAGGAGCTAGGGTGGAAGAAACTACTTTCCATGATAGAGGATTTAGTTAGGAGGATGATCGAGAGTCCGACTTCTTACATCGGAGGCAACGAGGAGCTAGGGATAGAGGAGTTCGGGATAAAGAGGATAACAACTTGGATAGTATAAAAATGAAAATTCCAACTTTCCAAGGAAGAAGTGATCTGGAGGCATATCTAGAGTGGGAAAAGAAGATGCATTGGATATTTGAATGTCATAACTACTCAGGGATAAAGAAAGTAAAACTTGCCGCCACAGAATTCTCAGCTTATGATGTTACCTCGTGGGATCAGTTGACGATCAGCCGGAGGAGGTGTGGAGAACGTCCAATTAAAACTTGGGAAGACATAAAGGCAGTGATGAAAAAGAGGTTCGTTCCATATTACTATCACCGAGAGATAGTTAAGAGTTTACAAAGCTTGAAACAAGGTGGTAGAAGTGTAGAGGATTATTACAAGGATATGGAGATGTTGATGGCTAGGGCAAACATTATTGAAGATGGCGAATCAACAATGGCCAGATTTTTGGTGGGATTAAATTGGGAGATTGCGGACTTGGTGGAACGACAACATTACTTAGTATTGGAGGATATGGTACACATGGCTATCTAGATTGAGAAATAGCTTAAGAGCAGAGGTAGTCAACGATCGATGCCTAATTCGGGATCATCATGAAAAGCTAATACGGGTAGGCGAGAGGAGAAACCAGTTTTGGTTAAACCCAAGGTGGAGTTTAAACGAGACACGACTAACCGTGGAACGCAAGGTAAAACTGAACTACCTTCTTTTAGTCGTAATCATGATATTAAATGTTTTAAGTGTCAAGGCAAGGGCCATTTTGCGAGTCAATGTCCAAATCAACGAACAATATTGTTACTTGATAATGGTGAAATAGAGATCGAGGAGGAGGACAGTGATACTGATTCTATGTCACCATTAGAGGAGGTAGAAGACAAGGAAGTTATAATATTTGGGGAAGTTTTGGTGACGAGAAGGGTGCTTAGTGCACAAGTGAAGGAGGAAAGCGGCGAGCAGCGTGAAAATTTATTTCATACTAGGTGCCTTGTGAATGGGAAAATTTGTTGTATCGTGATAGATG
Organism: Aralia elata; assembly: GCA_034770075.1. Taxonomy (NCBI): domain Eukaryota; kingdom Viridiplantae; phylum Streptophyta; class Magnoliopsida; order Apiales; family Araliaceae; genus Aralia; species Aralia elata. Next base: position 31,354,408 of record CM068385.1, on the reverse strand, counting down.
GGGGTAGTTGCACGAATGTGGCAAGTAAGGTTATGGTAGAGAAATTGTGGCTTTCCACAACCAAACATCCTCAACCGTATCGATTGCAATGGCTCAACGATAGTAATGAGATTAAAGTGACTAAACAGGTGTTGGTGCCATTTACCATTGGGAAGTATGTGAATGAAATTTTGTGCGACGTGGTTCCAATGCAAGTGGGTCACATATTGTTTGGTCGACCAAGGCAATTTGATAGACGTGTGAAGCATGTTGGCTTTACAAATGAATATTCTTTTGTTAACAATAAAAGGAAAGTTACTTTGTGTCCTATGTCACCATAACAGGTGCATGAGGATCAAATTCATATGTAGAGAGATGATGAAAAAAGAAAAGAGAGTGAAGAAAAGAAAAGTAATGAGGAAAAAAATAAAGAGGACAAAAACAATGAGGGGAAAAATAAGAGAGAAAAAGAAAAAGAGAAAAGAAAAGATGGGGAGCGAAAAACAAATATCTATGCAAAAAAGAGCGATGTGAGGCGAGCTTTAGATGCTAAACAACCGATGATTATACTTCAGTATAAGGAGGCGCTTTTGAATTCTAACGCTAACGATTCTTCTTTGCCTAGTATTGTTTCATCTCTTTTGCAGGATTATAAGGATGTGTTTTCCGAGGAACTTCCACAAGGATTACCATCTATTCGGGGAATTGAGCATCAAATTGACTTTGTACCCGGTGCAACCATTCCAAACCGTCTAACTTATCGGAGCAATCCCGAGGAGACGAAGGAGTTGCAAAAGAAAGTTAGCGAACTTATGGAGAAGGGGTTCATAAGAGAAAGCATGAGTCCATGTGCAGTTTCGGTGATCTTAGTGCCTAAAAAGGATGGGAAATGGCGCATGTGCATTGACTGTCGAGCAGTAAACAATATTACGGTAAAGTATCGACATCCCATCTCACGTTTAGATGACATGTTAGATGAATTGCATGGTTCTTGTGTATTTTCAAAAATTGATTTTAAAAGTGGATATCATCAAATTCGCATGCATGAGGGTGATGAATGGAAAACAGCTTTCAAAACAAAATATGGGTTGTATGAGTGGTTAATGTTACCTTTTGGTTTAACTAAAGCTCCTAGTACTTTAATGAGATTGATGAATTATGTTTTGCATTCATTCATTGGTAAATTTGTTGTTGTGTATTTTGATGATATTTTGATATATAGCAAAAACTTGGGAGAGCATGCATTGCATTTAAAATCTATTTTAGATGTTCTTAGAAAGGAAAAGTTATTTGCTAACATGGATAAGTGCACGTTTTGTACGGATAGAATTGTTTTTCTTGGATTTGTTGTGAGTTCACAAGGAGTTCAAGTGGATGAGGAGAAAGTACGTGCAATCCGAGAATGGTCGAGTCCATCAAATATGAGTCAAGTTCGTAGTTTCCATGGACTGGCAAGTTTCTACCGACATTTTGTGAAGAACTTCAGCGACATCACAGCACCATTGACAGAAGTAATTAAAAAGAGTGTGGGTTTTAAGTGGGGTGAAGAACAGAAAAAGGCGTTTAAATTGATTAAAGATAAATTGACTAACGCTCCTTTGCTTGTTTTACCTAACTTTGCTAAGACTTTTGAAATTGAGTGTGATGCTTCAGGTTTAGGGATTAGAGTTGTGTTGATGCAGGAGGAGAAACCAGTGGCGTACTTTAGCGAGAAGTTAAGTGGGGCAGCTCTAAACTATCCTACTTATGACAAGGAGATGTATGCATTGGTTCGAGCGTTGGAAACGTGGCAGCACTACCTTTGGCCTAAAGAGTTCGTGATTCACACAGATCATGAATCGCTGAAATACTTGAAGGGACAGCATAAGTTGAATAAATGACACACAAGGTGGATGGAGTTCATTGAGACATTTCCGTATGTCATCTGATACAAGCAGGGTAAGGAGAATGTTGTTGCTGATGCTCTTTCGAGAAGGTACGTGTTATTAAATACTCTTGATACAAAATTGCTTGGTTTTGAACGAATCAAAGAATTATATGTTAGTGACCTTGATTTTTGTGAAGAGTTTAAATCATGTGAGAAGAATGTTGTAGGTAAATACTTTAAAATTGATAGTTTTCTGTTTCGAGAAAATAAGTTATGTATACCTGCATGTTCTTTACGTGAGTTGTTGATTAAGGAGTAACACGGGGAAGGTCTGATGGGTCATTTTGGCGTTGAAAAGACTTTATCTGTTTTAAAAGAGCATTTTTATTGGCCTCATGTGAAACGAGATGTGGAGAGAATTTGTGATAGATGCATTACGTGTAAACAGGCTAAGTCTCGTGTTCAACCTCATGGATTGTATACGCCATTGCTTATATCTAGTGAACCTTGGATTGATTTGTCTATGGATTTTGTATTGGGTTTACCTAGGTCTAAGCGTGGTCATAATTCTATATTTGTGGTCGTGGATAGATTTTCTAAGATGGCACATTTTATTCCATGTCACAAAACTGATGATGCATCCCATATTGCTGATTTGTTCTTTAGAGAAATTGTGCGTTTGCATGGCATGCCTAGAACAATTGTTTCAGATAGAGATTCTAAATTTTTGAGTTATTTTTGAAAGACATTGTGGTGTAAGTTAGGGATTAAATTGTTATTTTCAGCTACTTGTCATCCATAAACTGATGGTCAAACTGAAGTTGTAAATAGAACTTTATCTGTATTGTTAAGGGCAATCATTAAGAAGAATATTAAGCATTGAGAGGAATGTTTACCACATGTTGAGTTTGCTTACAATCGATCTGTTCATTCTGCTACTAATTTTTCACCATTTGAGATTGTATATGGTTTTAATTCTTTAACACCGTTAGATTTATCACCATTACCTGTTTCTGAGTATACTAACTTGGATGGAAAGCAAAAGGCTGAGTTTGTTAAGCAGATACATGAGAAAACACGACTCAACATTGAGAGGAGGATGGAGCAATACGCCAAACAGGCCAATAAGGGTTGACGTCAAGTTATTTTTGAACCGGGAGATTGGGTGTGGTTGCACCTACGGAAAGAAAAATTTCCGGCTCAACGACGATCAAAATTGCTTCCTAAAGGAGATGGACCATTTCAAGTTCTCGAGCGCATTAATGACAATTCCTACAAACTAGATTTACCGGGTGAGTATAATGTTAGTGCATCATTTAATGTTTCTGACCTTAGTCCGTTTGATGTAGATGATGATTTGAGGACAAATTATTTTTAAGAGGAGAGGAATGATGAGGACATGCTTAGCTTGGACAAGGGTGGAACCTATGTAGCGGATCCGGTGCAAGTTCCAGTTGGACCAGTGACAAGAGCACGAGCGAAACGTTTTAGGGAAGGACCTAATGGGTTTATACAAGAAGCTTGGAATGATAAGGATGCGAGTTCAAAGGCGTTGGAGTTGGAACCTAAGTTCGTGAATGTGCTACAAGTGAGGGATCCAAGTCAAGAAGCAAAAGAAGCAAAAATTCAAAAACTGAATTTGGGTTCGAGCGCGTAGGCGCTCCATTCCTTTGTATTTCAAGCGCATAGGTGCTTGCCAAACATGGGAGCTACTGCAACTCAGTGCCTAGGCGCTCCAGACAGTGCAATTCCAAGCGCCTAGGCGCTTGGGCCTGAGCACGGATTCCAATGACGCATTTTGATCAGATTTCTTTCCTTAATTTTAGGGATTTCAGTATATTTTCGTAATTCTATTGTAATTAGGATATTTTAAGATAGGATTTTGATTCCAAATCAATTGTTATTTCCTTTATGGATTCTAGGGTTTCATAGCTAGTATAAATAAGTTTTATGCTTGTAATTTAACACAATTCAATTATTATTCAGAGTTTATTCATACTTGAGAGCTATTCTCTACTTTTGGTTCTTTGAAGAATTTCTAAGCTAATTTCTTAGTTTTTCTTTTGAGATTCATATTTAACTTATCATACAACAAACCATAGTTGTGTGTGGCGTTATTCTACCGCATCATACAATCATACGGAGATTATCGTTTTCCATCTAAACGAGGGTCTAAATGTTGTTGGTGTTCCATCCTGTGTGAATTCAAATGTTTGATCAACTTTATCAAGATTCTCGTCTCCAAATAGATGTTGGGTTAAGATATCGAGAGAGTTCCATCAAAGTTGCTTACTAGAAATGATCCGGACGACGACCACCTCACGCAAGCGTACTGTGGAGTCTATCAAATACCCCCAAACTTAAATCTTTGCTTGTCCTCAAGCAAAACAAACCTAAACTAAACAATTCAAAAACTTATAATACAACCTAACTTGAGCAATGAATTAATAAGCCGACAATGGTCTCAAAGGCATCAACACATGGAACTCAAGAGAATAAACAAAGCGTTGCAAGTCTAAAATTTCAATTAGCTAGTCATACTTTGCTTAAGGCCCCCCTTCCGGGTGTGTGTGAGTACCCAATAGCACTAAATCACCTGCAGCTCGGATGAACTTATGCAACCACGTTACCTTATGAAAGAAATCAAAATAAACTTCAAAAACCACATGCTTGACACATCACTCATCGCAAATGTATACAAATCATAAATTTCCAAAAGTTTTGAGATCAAAGGACTTTGGGTGAGTGCATTTTATGCTCCATCTTACCCTAAGCCCGCTCTTATGGGCGAGTGCATTTTACGCTCCATATCAACCCACCGCAAGATTTGCAATATACAATTTTCTTTCTTTATTCACAATTATAAGAGATTGCGTTTTACACTCTATCTCCCCTACGCATGTGTACATGAGTGAGTGCGTTTTATGCTCTATCTCAACTCACCACATGACCATCAATTCAAACACAACCAATTTGGACACCTTACTTCGAGTGATGTTTAAATGAGTTCTAGAGTTTATAGAAATCTATCACAAGCATTCGGTAATAATAGCCATCCAAAGCATACAACTAGCTTAATACTTATGGTTAAGTGTATAAAAGTGAAAGGACGCATAAGCAAAATAATAACCAATAAACGATAAGCACAAAGACTAAGCAACAATTATCTACGTCTCATGAGTTAGATTCTCTTCAAACAAGCCATTATCATAGACCATGGATTATGGTTCAAAACAAATTAAAACAATGCTCAAGGGACACATCCTAAAAATAAATAATTTTTTTTTGAATAAAAAGAAAAACATACTTAAATCATACAAAAACTAAATTAAAAACACATAAATACGCGAATACGAAGTACTACCCCCAAACTTAAACGTGACATTATCCTCAATGTCTGATATAGGAAAAATTAAAATAGAAGACTCCCCTGAAAATGTGTCAAGCGCCATTGATATCATCTTTCAATACCTCTAAGTTGGGAGCGTACCTAAAAGCAAATGACTAAAGAAATTAAAATGCAATTAAACCACTAAAATGCAATCAAACAAAAATAAAAACAAAACAGTAAACTTGGGTTGCCTCCCAAGATGTGACACCCCCAAATTCAGGTTACCAAACCTCGAATTCGGTGCTCACGATAATTCGACGACAAACATATTATCTAACTAAATGCGGAATAATAAACATACATTGTTTATCGAATGGAAACAAAGTCTTACAATTCTGGTCCCAAGGTTCTTTAACCTTAACATAAAACGTACTCTTAATACAAAATAGAGGCTCACTTAATCAAACCACATTCAGAAATAGCTAGTCCATAGGCACTAACTGGCATCTACTCTTGCACCTTCCCTTTTCCTTTGTCTCCTCTAGACGTTTCTCTGCCTTAGCTGAAATAAAGATCATGATATAGCAAGGGTAAGCAACTAATTTGCTTAACAAGTATATACACAAAGAGATATATCATGATGGAAGGAAGTTTTCGCTTTCAATGTTCAAACAACAGTATAAGAGTGTGAAGGAACATGAATTAGTAAACAACAGTGGAATATTCGAATAATTGAGTAACAATTACTGAGTGGTTTGAAATAACCAAGGACGTTTTCCAAGGTTCTCAGCATTTAAACTGGACCTCTTAAAAGTTTTTGTAATCGAGGGGATCAGCCTCTCATACCCCGTGATTTATGCATAAACACTTAATAACCGACATTGATATCATGCCTTAAACAAGTTTATCCTTTTCTCAGCCAAGAGTTCTTACCATAGCAATTTAATAAGAACAGCTTTTAAAAATACCTTTGATTTAACAAATTAGACATGCTTGATCTAGCTGATACAATTAGCATAGATCTATCTCATAAACAATTCCTGCTTGAAAGAACTTTAACCAAATTCACAATTTAATAATAATAGAATAGGAATTTCAATTGCACAAGGTGCGAATCTCAATGACTAGTATAGATGTGAATAATCAACAATAATTATTCACTAACATGCTTCGAAAATAATAACTCGAGTTTGAGTTAGGGAACTTGCCTGTTTGCTCAGCTACAAATAATTCTAGCTTTAACTATTTGGCCTTGAAGAACCTAATCATAGATAATGTCGGTCTAACAATTAGTACTGCGTAGTGGTACGTCGATACGCTTACTTATGCTATTTATTTAACAATTAAGAAATTCACATAGCATACAGTAGATAAACTATAGCAAACTTTATAAGGCACTTAATTGACTTTTAGGTTGATGGTTTAAATAAATCAACCGTGTATCCCTTAAGTAAATAAACACTTATTAATCCCTTAAACAATTAGTTATAATTGTTTAATTAATTAACATTACTTTTTCTTTAATTAATATTTATTAAACCCTTAAACAATTAATTATAGCTGTTTAATTAATGAGCTATTCAAACTCTCTCTATTTTATTAACTCTATCTTCATTTAATAGTAATTCATTAATTATCTTTAGTTATCAATAATAGTAATTAATAACTAATTATATTTACTTATTATTCAATTATTAATTGAATAATAATCGAATTATAACTTTTAATTGTTTTTAATTATTATTTAAGAATAAATAATAATTGCTTAGGTTTGTTTATTATTTAAAGTTAATCATAGAAATAAATAATTAATTAGTAAATATGAATTATCTTTAGTTATTATTTAATGATAAATAATAACTAATTAGATTTATTTATTAATTAACAAGTATGAATTACCTTTAGTTATTATTTAATAATAACTAATTAGGTTTATTTATTATTTAATGTTAATCAAATGAGTAATAATTATCTTTAGTTATTATTTAATAATAACTAATTATATTTATTATTTAAAGTTAATTAAATAATAAAAATTAATTCGTGTGGAAGAGTTACCTTTGGTTATTATCTAATAGTAAATAGTAACCAATTAGGTTTATTCATCAACTAAAGTTAATCACATAATTATTAATGAACTTATCTTTAGTTATTATTTAGTAATAACTAATTAGGTCTACTTATTATTTAAAGTTAAAAATAAAATAAATAAATAAATAAAGAATTTACTACACATAGAAAAATAATAAATAATTATTTGATTAATTTTATTCATGCATAATTATTATTTAATAATAATTAAATATTTACTATATTTATTTATTATTTATTGCTAAATAATAAATAATTAATTTACTAATTTATTTATATTTAATTAGTATCAAATAATGATTAAATGTTTATTATCTTTACTTATTATTTACTGATAAATAATAAATAATTACTTTGTTAATTTTATTTATTTGTTATAGTGACTAGTTAGTTTACAAGTGTGATATTAGCTCAATTTAATAGCCAACAATTTAGCCAAATGCTACTACCACTTGTCAGTTATTTGTTTGAACAACTCAAATGAATTACACAACCATTCTTTAATTTGCATCAATCAGTTAACAATAGTGTACCAAGCTCCTGTAATTATTTTCAATCTAACAGAATTTATTAACCAACATAATAGGCAGCAATTTCCTCACATATTCACATGATATACTAAATTTATCTAAGTATTATCATATACAGGAACCCAAAGTTTGACTCTTAACACTTTATACTACCAACCGAACCCTTTATACCCCAAAATAAAAAAATGTCTGTTTCAAGCATTATAACAACATATGGTATACCTTCTATAACATAGCACTAGCTTAATTGCAATTGAAAAGAACCAATTTACCAGAACCTGTGATTTCTCAGTATACACAAATTCCCAATTCACAGTGCTATACAATACAGTTTTAACAATATAACCCAACACAAATGACTGCTTAGAACCTTTAAGGTTATTCAACATCAGTTTCTCCAATAAAGGCCTAACACAGTACAAGCAACAACTCAACAAGGAATTTTCACAAACCAACTTCAATGTATACACAATTTAATCCAATACAAAGAAACAAAATACCCCAAAACAGAGTTTATGCTATCCGAACCATAAGGTTCTGCAATTTCCAGAATTCCCAACTAGACTTAACACAGCACAATCCGAGTACAGATGAAAGGAATTACGAAAATCTACATAACATCCTAACCAGAAAAATCATCACAGATACTGGACTATTATATACCTTGGATTCGATTGAACCACTGTTCTCCTTCTCTCGGTGGCTGCTCTCCTTCTAATACAAATTGCAAGGAAAGAAAAACAAAACAAAAATCCTAGCAGCTTAATTTAGGGTTTTGGGGCTCAATTTATAGGAAATTGATTACCCACTTAATTGGGTATTACCTAAATTAATCCCCAAAATCCAGCGGTAGGAGGGAGTGGACTGTCTAAATCAAACCCCATCTAGCCGACTGCGAAAATCGCCGGCAAGCCTCGAGCCGCGCGCTTCCATCCGTCAGTCGCCGGTCACCTCGAGTCCTCCGGTCCGTTTGGTTATGGCTCGGTCACCCGTGATGACATCCGTTTAGCCGCTGGTCAACCCCTTGTAGTCGCCGGTCCTTCATCGTGCTGACACCAGTTCGCTTCGAGCTGTCGCCGGCGCACGCCTGGCGACACCTCCTTTCCGTCTCGTCCGGTCGATTGATTGAGGGGTCTAGGGTTTGGGTTCTCCTTTTTCGCAGCTGTAATTTCCCCCAACTTGATTTGCTCGGTTGCATCTGATGTGAGGGTTGAGTTTGGTTTTTTTGTTGGGTTCGGTTTTCCCCCAAATCAGTTGGACCAACCCAGAGCAATGGACTAACCCGGCTGGAAGGAAAAAGGATGGGCTCAACAAATAGTTGGGCCGGCTGAAAATAATTAAAACAAAGTGGCTCAAAAGGAAAATAACAAGGGATTTGGGCTTAGTCCAATTAAAAGAAAAACAAAATGGTCCAATTATATTAACCACCTTGTACCTCTAATATAAAATAACTAAACCCATTAATTATTTAAAATATTTACTTTACCCATAATTCTTTATTCGAATTATTTAATCCGATAGTGAAATGAAATTATTTATTTAATTTCCTAATTTTCTTACCAATTGAATGTTAGGGTTAACTCATTAATTATTCAACTTTTAATGAGTCCCTTTAATGCGAGAAAAATTATTGGACCATATATTTAGATAATTAATTAATAATACCTACATGGATCCAATTAAATTCATAAAATTATATAAGATAAATTTTATTTATCAAAATAAATTTGGTACAATGTTTGAAAATTCTCGGACATTACATCCTCTCCCCCTTATAAAAATTCCGTCCTCGGAATTTCAATCTAAGGTTACTCGAATAACTGAGGGTAATTTGCTCTCATCTTCTCTTCGAGTTCCCACGTGGCTTCTTCCATCGCGTGATTCCTCCAGAGTACTTCAACCGAATAAATGGTTTTATTCCTTAGCGTTTACTCCTTTCTATCGAGTATTTGGACAGGAACCTCCTCGTACGATAAGTCCTTTTCGACTTGAATTGGCTCATAAGAAATGACATGCTTGTAATCTGGCTTATACGGACGCAACACTGATACATGAAACACGTTGTGAATGTGCTCAAGTTCAGGAGGTAGTGCTACCTCGTACGCCACTTCGCCTATTCTCCTTAATATTTCAAAAGGTCCTATGAACCTAGGGCTCAACTTGCCCTTCTTCCCAAAACGGATCTTCCCTTTCCAGGGAGATACCTTCAGAAACACATAACTACCAACTTCAAAGTCTCTTTTCTGACGATGTAAGTCGGCGTACTTCTTCTGACGATCCTGGGCCGCTACTAACCGTTGTCTTATTACTTTAATGATTTCCACGGTTTGTTGTACCAATTCTGGTCCCAACAATCTCCGTTCACCAACTTCATCCCAACACAACGGCGTTCGACACTTTCTTCCATATAACGCTTCGTACGGTGGCATACCGATGCTAGCGTGATAACTATTGTTGTAAGCGAACTCTACCAAGGGCAAATGATCGTCCCAGCTGCCACTTAAGTCCATCACAACTGCCCGGAGCATATCCTCTAAAGTTTGAATTGTTCGCTCACTCTGACCATCAGTCTGAGGATGATACGCCGTACTCATTCTCAACTGTGTTCCCATTCTTTCCTGCAGACTTCTCCAAAAATTTGACGTGAAGCGCGGATCTCTGTCGGATACAATAGACACCGGTACTCCATGTCGCGATACTATCTCCTTCACATAAAGTTTCGCCAACTGTTCCAATTTGTACCTGATCTTGATCGGTAGAAAATGGGCAGACTTGGTCAAACGATCTACGATCACCCAGATGGCGTCTAGACCCTTTTGTGTTGTCGGGAGTCCTACCACAAAATCCATAGTGATGTGCTCCCACTTCCACTCGGGAATCTCTAAGGGTTGCAACAATCCGCTCGGCCGTTGGTGCTCTGCCTTGACCCTCTGACAAGTTAAACACCTGCTGACGAATTCTGCAACTTCCCCTTTCAAATGCGGCCACCAATAATGTTGACGAAGATCTTGATACATCTTGGTGCTACCCGGATGTACCGAAAATCTCGTATTATGGGCCTCTTGCAATATTTCCTCCCTTAAGTCTGGTACATAGGGTATCCAGATCCTTCCCTCGAACCTCAGCAGACCTGTGCTGTCAACTTTGAACTTCAACGTTTTTCCTTCCGATAATTGTTTCTTAATGCCAATGCATTCTTCATCAAATTCTTGAGCCTCCTTTATCTTATCCAGTAGCGTCGGACCCACTGTCACGGTGAACAATTTTTCACCCATCTCTATCGGATACTTAACCTCCAGTTCCAGGCGTCCAAAGTCCTTTATCAGCTCTGCCTGAGTTGTAAGCCTCATCAATTTCTCTCTGCCTTTCCTACTCAGGGCATCCGCTACTACATTTGCTTTGCCTGGATGGTACAGAATCTCACAATCGTAATCCTTGATTAATTCTAACCATCGGCGCTGCCTCATATTCAGCTCCTTCTGAGTGAAGATATATTTCAGACTTTTGTGATCTGTATATATCTCGCACTTCTCTCCATATAAGTAGTGCCTCCAAATCTTCAAGGCGAACACTACTGCTGCTAACTCCAGATCATGAGTCGAGTATCCCTTCTCATAGTCCTTCAGCTGGCGTGAAGCGTACGCAATGACCCTGCCGTGCTGCATTAGTACACAACCAAGGCCCTTGTGTGACGCATCACTGTATACTACAAAACCCCCAGTGTCGTCCGGTAACGCCAACACTGGTGCTTGGCTAAGTCTCTTTTTCAGCTCCAAGAATCTCTCCTCGCACTTCTCTGTCCAAACGAACTTTACCGTCTTTCTAGTTAGATTGGTCAACGGTGATGCTATCTTTGAGAAATCCTGGATGAATCTCCGATAGTATCCCGCTAACCCCAGGAAACTTCTGATCTCCGTTGGTGTCTTTGGCTGCTCCCAGTTGATAATGGCTTCCACCTTTGCTGGGTCTACCGAAACACCATTACTGTCAATGACGTGTCCTAGAAACTGCACCCTCTGCATCCAAAACTCACACTTTGAAAACTTCGCGTACAGTTTCTCCCTTCTCAATGCCTCCAGGGCAATCCTTAGATGTTCAGCATGTTCTTCCTCTGACACTGAATACACCAAGATATCATCGATGAATACTACCACGAACTTGTCCAAATACTGCTTGAACACTCTGTTCATCATATCCATGAATGCCGCTGGTGCATTTGTCAGGCCAAATGACATAACCAGAAACTCGAAATGTCCATAACGAGTTCTGAATGCCGTCTTCGAGATATCCTCCTGTCTCACACTTAGTTGATGATAGCCCGTCCTTAAATCGATCTTCGAAAAGTATTTCGCTCCCTTGAGTTGATCAAACAGATCGTCTATCCTGGGCAGCGGATACCTATTCTTAATCGTAACTTTGTTCAACTCACGGTAGTCGATACAAAGCCTCATCGAGCCATCCTTCTTCTTTACGAACAGAACTGGCGCTCCCCATGGTGACACGCTCGGTCTGATATAGCCCTTGTCTAACAATTCCTGCAATTGAACCATCAGTTCTTTCATCTCTACTGGTGCCATTCGGTAAGGCGCCTTAGATATCGGTGCCGTCCCGGGTACCAAGTCGATTGCAAATTCTACCTCCCTAACCGGTGGCAGTCCCGGAAGTTCATCTGGGAAGACATCAGCGAATTCCCTTACAACGGGTATCTGACTCAGTTCACCCTCGACCCGTCGAGTATCTACCACGTGAGCCAAATAACCTATACAACCCTTCTTAAGCAATCTCTTCGCTTGCATCATCGTCAGACAACAAGATTGTCTCGGCGATTTACTACCATAGTACACCACCTTCGACTTGCCCGGAGTCTGTAGGTGTATGCACTTTTTTTTACAGTCAATGACCGCCCCGTGGCTTGCTAACCAGTCCATCCCAAGGATTACATCGAACTCTCCAAGACGAATCGGCAACAGGTCCACGTTAAGCTTAAACCCTCTCACATCAGCACAACAATTCTTATAAATGTAGTTTACGGGTATAATCTCTTTGTTCGCTACTTCTACATTCATCGGGTGTTCTAACAGTTCACTAGGTAAATTAAGTCTTTGAGCAAATTCATCAGAAACAAAAGAACATGAAGCTCCCGAATCAAATAACACATAGGCATCTATGTTGTTGATTGGAATAATACCTGACACCACATCTCTGGATGCCACCGCATCTTGTACTGTCATGTTGAAGGTCCTCGCTGTTGGCTTATTTGGCTGGGCTGGTCCTCCACTGGTTGTCCTCGAGTGGTTGCCCCTATTGCCGTTTCCGCCATCCATATTCCTCTTTCGGGGACATTCTTTGCTCCGATGTCCTAACTCTCCACAATTGAAGCAACCTCCCTTCTTTGCCTTAGGACAATTGGGCGAGATATGCCCTTCTTGTCCACAGGTATAACAGACCATCTTCCCCTTCATACACTCTCCCGAGTGACCCTTTCCGCAATTCCCACATACTGGCCTTTTCTGCTGCGTGCTCCCTTGCTGTATTTCAGAATTGCTACCCCCACTGCTCCACTGACGCTTCCTGCTGTTGCTGCCCACCACTGCTAACATTCATATTTCCTCCTTCTACCTTCTTCTTGTTCCTTTCCCGATTATATCTTGAAACCGCTTCACTTCCACCTTCAGCAATGAGAGCTTTCTCCAGCAAGGTTGAGAATGATGTAATTTGCAAAACCGCTACCTTGCTGTAGATCCACGGCTTTAATCCATTCTCAAATCTTCTGGCCTTCCTCACCTCCGTGTCCACCTGATGTGGGGCGAATCTAGCCAATTCATTGAATTTTGCAGCGTACTCCGACACTGACAAATTTTCTTGTTTCAATTCCAAAAACTTGATTTCCATTTTCGCCTGCGTACTCTCAGGAAAGTAATTCTCGAAAAACAACGTCTTGAAAGCTTCCCACGCCACGACTCCAGTTCCAGCTTTGTTCTGATTGGCTTCCCACCAGAAGTTAGCCTCACCTTTCATTAAGTAAGTAGCAAAAACTGTCTTTTGCTCCTCAGCGACTCTAGCGATGACAAAGGCCTTTTCAATCTCCTTTATCCACGACTGGGCCTCTATCGGGTTCGCTGTTCCTCTAAACTCCGGAGGCCCTACTGCCTTGAAGTCTTTAAAATTGGCTAAGTGGTTGCCTGCATGGTTTTCCTGTAGTAGTGGTTTGATTCCGCAAGGCTTCTGCCATCATGTTCACAAAATCTTGCATTGGGTTTGGTGGAGTTCCCTCTACATTGTTAACTGACTCTTCAATCCCTTGGTTTCGTAGGATTCGTCTGGGCGGCATTATCTGTTTAAGCAAACCCTAACACGTTACTCGGGCTTACTTAAAACATAAGTATTTAGCATGTAATACAATAATCACATGACTCTTGGGTGGGAGTTTTAGATTACTCAACCTCGGAAATTCTGCGTTCCCGATTAGTGATTTAAGTTACTAAGATACCGATTCAGTCTCACTGAATTAACATAATCATTGCATAAATGGTATATCAAGTAAAATTCTCAAGCACATACCATAATAATGCACTTATATTCATATACCAACTTTAATGTTTTACAGATTCATCACAAGTATATTGCTATAAACGCTACCATCCCCATAATCTGGAGGGTGTGGTTCTGCGCCTCTAGTTGTTCAGCCCTAACCTCTAGCTCTATGGGTTCCTGGTTCACTGAACAGCATCTCGACTCTCGTCCGACATCCTACCAACACCACACAATTAAATCAACATCAGTACCACAATAAAATACATTCATTGATAAAATGGAATGATATTCTATTCGGTACAACTAGAACTCGATGAATCTCCTCAACCCCTTACCTACATACTCTACATGAGTTTTCTACTAAGGTTATATCCTAGGTTTCTCATTCCTAACGTTTATAACCTACAGCTCTGATACCAACCTGTGACACCCCCAAATTCAGGTTACCAAACCTCGAATTCGGTGCTCACGATAATTCGACGACAAACATATTATCTAACTAAATGCGGAATAATAAACATACATTGTTTATCGAATGGAAACAAAGTCTTACAATTCTGGTCCCAAGGTTCTTTAACCTTAACATAAAACGTACTCTTAATACAAAATAGAGGCTCACTTAATCAAACCACATTCAGAAATAGCTAGTCCATAGGCACTAACTGGCATCTACTCTTGCACCTTCCCTTTTCCTTTGTCTCCTCTAGACGTTTCTGCCTTAGCTGAAATAAAGATCATGATATAGCAAGGGTAAGCAACTAATTTGCTTAACAAGTATATACACAAAGAGATATATCATGATGGAAGGAAGTTTTCGCTTTCAATGTTCAACAACAGTATAAGAGTGTGAAGGAACATGAATTAGTAAACAACAGTGGAATATTCGAATAATTGAGTAACAATTACTGAGTGGTTTGAAATAACCAAGGACGTTTTCCAAGGTTCTCAGCATTTAAACTGGACCTCTTAAAAGTTTTTGTAATCGAGGGGATCAGCCTCTCATACCCCGTGATTTATGCATAAACACTTAATAACCGACATTGATATCATGCCTTAAACAAGTTTATCCTTTTCTCAGCCAAGAGTTCTTACCATAGCAATTTAATAAGAACAGCTTTTAAAATACCTTTGATTTAACAAATTAGACATGCTTGATCTAGCTGATACAATTAGCATAGATCTATCTCATAAACAATTCCTGCTTGAAAGAACTTTAACCAAATTCACAATTTAATAATAATAGAATAGGAATTTCAATTGCACAAGGTGCGAATCTCAATGACTAGTATAGATGTGAATAATCAACAATAATTATTCACTAACATGCTTCGAAAATAATAACTCGAGTTTGAGTTAGGGAACTTGCCTGTTTGCTCAGCTACAAATAATTCTAGCTTTAACTATTTGGCCTTGAAGAACCTAATCATAGATAATGTCGGTCTAACAATTAGTACTGCGTAGTGGTACGTCGATACGCTTACTTATGCTATTTATTTAACAATTAAGAAATTCACATAGCATACAGTAGATAAACTATAGCAAACTTTATAAGGCACTTAATTGACTTTTAGGTTGATGGTTTAAATAAATCAACCGTGTATCCCTTAAGTAATAAACACTTATTAATCCCTTAAACAATTAGTTATAATTGTTTAATTAATTAACATTACTTTTTCTTTAATTAATATTTATTAAACCCTTAAACAATTAATTATAATTGTTTAATTAATGAGCTATTCAAACTCTCTCTATTTTATTAACTCTATCTTCATTTAATAGTAATTCATTAATTATCTTTAGTTATTAATAATAGTAATTAATAACTAATTATATTCACTTATTATTCAATTATTAATTGAATAATAATCGAATTATAACTTTTAATTGTTTTTAATTATTATTTAAGAATAAATAATAATTGCTTAGGTTTGTTTATTATTTAAAGTTAATCATAGAAATAAATAATTAATTAGTAAATATGAATTATCTTTAGTTATTATTTAATGATAAATAATAACTAATTAGATTTATTTATTAATTAACAAGTATGAATTACCTTTAGTTATTATTTAATAATAACTAATTAGGTTTATTTATTATTTAATGTTAATCAAATGAGTAATAATTATCTTTAGTTATTATTTAATAATAACTAATTATATTTATTATTTAAAGTTAATTAAATAATAAAAATTAATTCGTGTGGAAGAGTTACCTTTGGTTATTATCTAATAGTAAATAGTAACCAATTAGGTTTATTCATCAACTAAAGTTAATCACATAATTATTAATGAACTTATCTTTAGTTATTATTTAGTAATAACTAATTAGGTCTACTTATTATTTAAAGTTAAAAATAAAATAAATAAATAAATAAAGAATTTACTACACATAGAAAAATAATAAATAATTATTTGATTAATTTTATTCATGCATAATTATTATTTAATAATAATTAAATATTTACTATATTTATTTATTATTTATTGCTAAATAATAAATAATTAATTTACTAATTTATTTATATTTAATTAGTATCAAATCATGATTAAATGTTTATTATCTTTACTTATTATTTACTGATAAATAATAAATAATTACTTTGTTAATTTTATTTATTTGTTATAGTGACTAGTTAGTTTACAAGTGTGATATTAGCTCAATTTAATAGCCAACAATTTAGCCAAATGCTACTACCACTTGTCAGTTATTTGTTTGAACAACTCAAATGAATTACACAACCATTCTTTAATTTGCATCAATCAGTTAACAATAGTGTACCAAGCTCCTGTAATTATTTTCAATCTAACAGAATTTATTAACCAACATAATAGGCAGCAATTTCCTCACATATTCACATGATATACTAAATTTATCTAAGTATTATCATATACAGGAACCCAAAGTTTGACTCTTAACACTTTATACTACCAACCGAACCCTTTATACCCCAAAATGAAAAATGTCTGTTTCAAGCATTATAACAACATATGGTATACCTTCTATAACATAGCACTAGCTTAATTGCAATTGAAAAGAACCAATTTACCAGAACCTGTGATTTCTCAGTATACACAAATTCCCAATTCACAGTGCTATACAATACAGTTTTAACAATATAACCCAACACAAATGACTGCTTAGAACCTTTAAGGTTATTCAACATCAGTTTCTCCAATAAAGGCCTAACACAGTACAAGCAACAACTCAACAAGGAATTTTCACAAACCAACTTCAATGTATACACAATTTAATCCAATACAAAGAAACAAAATACCCCAAAACAGAGTTTATGCTATCCGAACCATAAGGTTCTGCAATTTCCAGAATTCCCAACTAGACTTAACACAGCACAATCCGAGTACAGATGAAAGGAATTACGAAAATCTACATAACATCCTAACCAGAAAAATCATCACAGATACTGGACTATTATATACCTTGGATTCGATTGAACCACTGTTCTCCTTCTCTCGGTGGCTGCTCTCCTTCTAATACAAATTGCAAGGAAAGAAAAACAAAACAAAAATCCTAGCAGCTTAATTTAGGGTTTTGGGGCTCAATTTATAGGAAATTGATTACCCACTTAATTGGGTATTACCTAAATTAATCCCCAAAATCCAGCGGTAGGAGGGAGTGGACTGTCTAAATCAAACCCCATCTAGCCGACTGCGAAAATCGCCGGCAAGCCTCGAGCCGCGCGCTTCCATCCGTCAGTCGCCGGTCACCTCGAGTCCTCCGGTCCGTTTGGTTATGGCTCGGTCACCCGTGATGACATCCGTTTAGCCGCTGGTCAACCCCTTGTAGTCGCCGGTCCTTCATCGTGCTGACACCAGTTCGCTTCGAGCTGTCGCCGGCGCACGCCTGGCGACACCTCCTTTCCGTCTCGTCCGGTCGATTGATTGAGGGGTCTAGGGTTTGGGTTCTCCTTTTTCGCAGCTGTAATTTCCCCCAACTTGATTTGCTCGGTTGCATCTGATGTGAGGGTTGAGTTTGGTTTTTTTGTTGGGTTCGGTTTTCCCCCAAATCAGTTGGACCAACCCAGAGCAATGGACTAACCCGGCTGGAAGGAAAAAGGATGGGCTCAACAAATAGTTGGGCCGGCTGAAAATAATTAAAACAAAGTGGCTCAAAAGGAAAATAACAAGGGATTTGGGCTTAGTCCAATTAAAAGAAAAACAAAATGGTCCAATTATATTAACCACCTTGTACCTCTAATATAAAATAACTAAACCCATTAATTATTTAAAATATTTACTTTACCCATAATTCTTTATTCGAATTATTTAATCCGATAGTGAAATGAAATTATTTATTTAATTTCCTAATTTTCTTACCAATTGAATGTTAGGGTTAACTCATTAATTATTCAACTTTTAATGAGTCCCTTTAATGCGAGAAAAATTATTGGACCATATATTTAGATAATTAATTAATAATACCTACATGGATCCAATTAAATTCATAAAATTATATAAGATAAATTTTATTTATCAAAATAAATTTGGTACAATGTTTGAAAATTCTCGGACATTACACAAGAAGCGCTTGGTTTAAAGTCGTTAGCCCGACTCCTTTATTTCTTTTCAATCCGGCTCAATCGCAAAATTGACCATTACATGCCGCCTCGCTGTTCTTTCTTTGATTTGCATGATATGCATGTCCGATTGGCAACCCTCAAACTTAGCTTCAACCGGTAGTAAAAAGAAGCTTTTATCATCCACATTATCTATTATTGCACTAATATCGAGATTAACATGAAGACATTCTTCATGAACCAATGGGTGCTCGGTGGCTTTGAAAACCTCGAATGTGATTTCTTGATCTTCAATTACTTCTTCATAATCCCCTTTCATGCTCCTTTTCTCATCAACCTCAGAATCAACATCCACAATAGGATGTACACTCTCAAAATATTTTTTAATAGCTTCGTGCATCTCTTCGCCACTTCCATGTTCATCCACCATGCACTGCTCTTCACCCTCCTCCATAGGGTCAATCTCTGTATCGCTAGGCAAGGTGCCTTACGGGTGAAAAAGCATAGTCTCGACAAGTTGGGCCATTTGGTTCTCGAGATTTTGTATTGAATCTTGTTGCTCTAACTGTATGGAAAGAATCTCCTCCAAATAAGATGTATCATTTTCTTGCGGTGGAGGATGGTGCACAAATTCTGAATGGTATGAGAGATTTGGATCATAGCATTGATCTTGATTGTTGTCCCATGAAAAGCTTGGATGATCTTGCCAACCCGGTTGATAGTAGTTTGGGTAGTAGTCAGCTTGATTCTGACTGTAGGCATTTTGAGTGGATTGGCCTTCAAGAGTGTCAACAGACCTTGAAAGCGTTGCAACATGTTTTTGCAATTACTCAAGAAGTTTTGACGAACTTGGTTGTGTCATCCCCTCATAATCCCATTGATAGTTGTGCTCATCCATTAACTGAAAACAAAATCAAAACAAAACAAAATACTAATAAGCAAATTATTTACAAGTCTAAATTAAGACCAATTCGATTGTAATTAATATTGGAAAAACACTAGAAGAACAATTCCCCGGCAACGGCGCCAAAAACTTGTTGGTCGATTTAGCAATCGATAAACACACACGTGCAAGTATACACGATCCACAAGTAATATATTGATAAGATATGAGTCGAACCCACAAGGAATTGTGACGAATAAAAACCAAGTACCAATCGTATATCAATTTGATCTAGTTTAAACGATGAAGATTTGAATTTTGTTGATTGGTTGAGTTCATAAGACAAGTAATGTATAAAACACGGTAAAATATCAAGATATAAAGATCTAAGATTACATTTTCCCCCAACATGTCATTTGAATCTCCTAACTCTCTCTTTTCAATTAGTTATATCATACGAATTGACAACCGAGAAATCAAAACTTCATAAGAGCCTCTGTCGATGGTCAATCACGAATCTTCCTAAGCGGTGCATAGGTATATGTCTATCCTATACACTATCAAGAGACCAATTTCAGGAATGATTAATAAGACACGTGTTACTAAATCTCATTAACCGTCCCCTCAATTACCAACTTTCACATCGAAAGTCATTAAGACTAGATTCTCAATTGGTTGCATGCGGTAGCTAGGTATATGTCTATCCCAACTACTATCAAGATACCTATTATTGCAGATAATTAATAAGACACACATCATTTAATCCGATTAATAACCCACAACAATCTATACTCTCGCATGTTATGATAACTAGGTATTAACCTATAATCCGTTCGTCAAGTTCATATAGGTTCCCAAGGTAATTACGGGCCAAGCAATTAATTCTAGAAAGCAAGGGTTATGATAATCAATTCACAATTGAATAACTAAAATCAATAAAGAGAGAATTCAATTCAATTTAAGTGTTGGGTTCCATTGCAATCTTAAAATAGAAGGTTACTTCATGATAGCTACAATAAACATCAATTTCAATTTATACATTGTCAAATTCGAATTACAAAGGAGATGAAAATCTAGAAATGAAATCACTTTTGAAGCTGTTCAGCTGTTGTTCCTTGGGTTGCTGTTGGTTTTTAGCTCTCCTCCTTAGTTTTGCAATTCTTGTTGACTGAGTTCCTTGGCTTGTGGCTTGATTCAGCTTGATTTGCAGCCTTTAGCACTGTTGTTTGATGTATTTTATAGCCTTTCTATCTCTAGATATCTGATAAAAAGCTCCAAAGAGAATATATATAGCCTCCATCAAGAAACCCTAGCCAAAGTTTGACAAAATGCAGCTCAGATCGCATTGAAAGTATGTCTGTGACAACCCGGATTTTCGAGAATAATTATAATAAGAATTTAATATAGAATAATTCTTATTATGATTCGAGTTTGAATATATATGTGTTATATATATCTATGTGATTTTTGGTGAGCTTAATATGTATATATATAAATGTGAAATATATACATAGATTCGGAATGAATGAGTTAATAGTTAATTATTGTAACGATCGCGAGTCATGGGTAGCTTGATAATTCGAGCTTATGAATATTATTGAATAAAATAGACTTTTATTGATAATATTATATGGTAAGTGTTTAAAGGTTATATTATAACCTAGATTATGTGTAGACGATGATTAGTAAGTATGAAAGTTTTCGTATAAGCTAATTTGGCGGATTCGAGAAATATCACTAGAGTACTATTTATTGGATTAAATAAATAGTTGAAGGATAATATTATTGGACGAGTTATTTATTGTAAAGACGCTAACCCAAAATATGGGTGAGATATATGTACGTTGATTTATATGATTATGGGGAGTTAATCGGGAAGAGTAGCGATCGCGAATCGTGAATACCCTTGTAATTTGGGTTTATTAATATTATTAATGGATTAAATATTATTTTTATGCGACGTATTTTAAGGTTATTTTATAACCTAGATGAGGTCAATGTATGAATTTTTATCACTATTCACCGGGCACGTTTCCCGAGGCACTATTCACGCCATAATATTTTTGAGTCTTTTTCGATTTTAATAAATTTCATAAATACGTGTAGGCATACGAATAATTTTTCCAAGCGTCGAAAATTTTATTTGAGTTGATACGTGATTTTATCCGTATCTGAAATGTATTAAATGGGTGTTCCGAATATTTGGACAAATCCCATAATAATTATTTTTACCCAACTCAATATTTATGGTAATACCCATTTTAATTTTGGGTGGAGTTATTTACCAGTTTTGGTACAAAAGTGGGAGTTTTCGGATATATTTTTGTGTATTTGAGTATTTATTTTGGCTTGTTATCCCAAGTGGGAACCACCCAAACCACTTTGGACCAATCAAATTGCTAGGAAATGAGAAAGTGGAGAGCTTTGCCGGCAAGCTTGAATTATTTGGACAAAGCTCATTGAGCCATTAACCCATTACTCCCATTTTCTCCCAAAATTCCTCCACTTCTCCTAACCCATTCCTTCTCTCCCATCTCCCATATCATCAGAGTTTAGAGAGAGAGAGAGCTGCCAAGAGCTAGAAGAAAGAAGGAGAAAGTCGCCGGAAAAGTCGTCGGAAAAGAAGAAGAGTCGCCAGAAAAAGAAGAAGAAGAAGAAAGGAAGAGAAGAAGAGGTTCGGATGAACCAAAAAGGAAGAAGGAGACTCAAGCCAAGCCCTAGCAAAGCTTCATATCATCTAGGAGGGATTTACTGACGTAAATCATTAACTTGAAACCATTTTCATTTGATTTGGTTAAGGTTTTCAAGCTTTTCATGGTTTTAGAGCTTTTATGCTCATGGGTTGGTTTTCTTGCGATTTTTGTTGGTTTTGTTTGTGTTGGATGTTTGTAAATGTTGTTAAGAGGTTATATAAGCCATTAATAACATCAAAGTGGAACAAAAACGCAATAAATCAGTACCTATGCTTAAGGAGGATGAAGAACAATGAACTTTGGACATGAACTTGGACATTTAGACGATTTATAGGACTTTGTAGCTATGATTTCGTGTTTGTTTAATTTATTTGTTGTTATGATGTTGTACTTCCATGGGTTATGAAGTTAACCTAGTTGGAACGGAGTAAAAAGAAGTTAAAACAAAGATTTGGTGAAGATTTTTGTGAAGAACACGAAGAACACCAAGAACACGAAAATATAGCATGAGTTGATACTTTGGCCTAAGATTTGGCCATGTTAATATTAATGGATAGCTCTGAATTTTTGATATGTTGTAGCCTTATGTCTTAGGAGTCCATAGAGTCCAGAACTGACCAATTTGAACGTGTATTGAGGGAGTTATGGTGGTTGGAAGCAAGATAGGCCTAGAACACCAAAACAGAGCATTTCAGAAAGCAAAACGGGTTGGGGACTCAGGCCGAGCGCCTACGGCGCTGGGTAGGCGCTGGCCACGAGTCCAGCTACTGCAATAGAGCGCTTTAGGCACTGGTTATAGGCCATTTTGAGCGCCTACGGCGCTGGATAAGAGACTGTGCAAACAGCTTCGATGGCCTTTAGTAAAATGGGCATAACTTTCTCATACGAACTTGGATTTAGGTGATTCAAGATGATTCGGAAAGGGAACGAGTAGACCTACAACTTTTGTTCTTTAAGTTTTTCGATTTGAGGTCGGGATCAATTCCTAAATTGACCATTTGTATGACTGATGTGTTTTTGGAGGTAATCGGAGGGTGTCGGGCAAGCGCGTAAGCACAAGTAATGCTCCCGACAATATAAAATGTTGTTCTAAGTTCTAAAACATGAATGTTATGATTTATAATTATACTTAACATTAACCAATGAGTATTAGATAAATTGAATGGACATGTTAGGCGTACGCAAATGCATGTCGCCTGGGCGTTCGAATAATCAAGTTTGGCGTATAGACGTGCAAGTGTCGTAACGCCGTAACTAGTGTGTATAATCTTGTTTAATATTGTGTTTCTAATAATAATGAAACATGATAGTGTGTTATAAACCAATGTATGAGCATGCTAAGCACATGCAAAGGAGGCAAATTAGGTGTGTGACGTGTAAACGTCGAAACGCCGCGTAAAGTGTTAAAGAACTTAAATAGTGTTTCGCTTTAAACAAAACGAACATTATAAGATATGAAGTGGGTTTATAATATAAACCATTATATGAAGCCTTTTTAGTGGCTAATTGGTATTTTATTGTTAAATAAATTGTGTAGGATATTTGAAGGGCGAGCCATCATAATTTGGCAAGGAACGCTTAAGGCAAGTTCTTTCAGTAACTTGTTAACTTGTTTAAATGTCTTGATGTGCATGACTTGATTACTAAATCTTTCACTATTATGTGAATTATATGAGAGCATGATTAAAGGGTGCATAATGTGCAATTATGTGACTATATTGTCCTATGTGGAACTTGAATTATCGTAAATATACAATGTGAGATGCATAAAGTATGCTATGAGATACATGATGCATATATATGGATGAATTGCATAAGATTTATAATGCATGAGTAAGATGCATAGTATGAGAATCATGGTGCATGGATAAAATGCAAACTTATGTGTTACGTGAAGCATGAAATGTGAAAACTGTCAGTTCTTGCTGAGCCGTCGTGCTCATTCTTGCAAAAATAAAACTTTTGCAGATTTACGATGCAATGCAATTATCTTGATATCGTGATGATAAGGATTAGAGGCGCATGAAAACAGGAAGGTTCCTAAATGTCCCTTTACTGTAATTATTTAGCTATGATGACGGTATATGATGTACGTAAATTTGACTATGTAAACCCTGAGTTAGAAATGAAGGTTATCCATTATAGTATTTATGATGTGATTATGTTAGTTACTTGTTATAGTAAACTACAAGGATGTCGATGTTGTATAAAGGACATTTTTATAACGAATGTATTGGTTATTGAATAACCTTGCGAATATTCAGGGATTGGATAAAGTCAGAATCTGAACCTTGCGTTCACACATGAGATATTGTAAAGGATCATGGTATGTATTCAACCTTGGTCATAAGTGTTTTATTTAAGGTCTTCGTGCATGGGATTAGATGAGGATATGTTGTTATATTATTATAATTACATATTTTTAGTAAGCCTATGTTGTATGGGTAGTACCGTGACGTGCTGGAATCGGGTTCAAGGTAAGACCCGAATTTCGGGGGCGTTACAATGTCAGATCGCACTTAAGACGACGTTGATTTAATATTTACTCATTCTTTCATATAAAGTGACTATGGATTGAATTGTTTATTATATCTCGTGTTTATTGCTATAATTTCCTGATCAACAATTATTAGATAGATTTAGATGAAATTAGCCAATAGATTCTAAATTCAGATCTAGATATAATAACTTGTGATTAATAATTCATCTCAGGATTAATTGCTAATTTGTAGTCGGGATAGGAATATACGTAAATATCGCAAGCAACGTATTGAGAATAATGCTTAATGAATTTATTATTGTTGTTTCTCATAGGAGTATAGTGAAATTAATGATAGTAAATATGCTATATTGTCATTTGAAAAATGAGTTTATAAACTATTAATAATTCTTTGTTGATAATTTCAAATAGTCAATTTAATGAAAGAAGGATAGTGTTAATTAAATGATTTATCGGGGGAAATTGATTCCTTAATATTGTAACGCCCCTGAACTCCGGGTCTACCTTCAAACTCGGGTCCGGTGTGTCACGGTACTACTCATTCAATACATTCACCCATAAAATCTTAAGATATAACTATAATCTCATTTCAATATAAAGATAATTAAAAATCCTTACAATACATCCCTGGTTCTAATACCTTTAGATCTTCAAAACATATTAATAATGAATATTACATCATTTAACTAATACATTCACACTCCTGTGACTTTTATCCGCTACAACAGATACATATAGACTAACATATAACCTACTAATCATCTATTTGATTCTTCTTTAAAATCTTCACCAGTTTCTTCGGTCCGCATCGTCTTAGCTAAAAATGTTTTATTTAAAGCAAGAGTGAGCATTCGATTGCTCAGCAAGTAAAACAGTTGAATAACAATCAATAACATGAGGAATATCAACATATTCTCTAAAAACTTCAACAACTGAATAATAGTTGTGAAGAAGCTTCGAATAAACAGGAATAATAACTTTCCTCTCATTTAAAACGTTTTTGAAACGACATACTGAGCGACCATAAGATCTTAAACTTTTTCTCTTCTCTCCCTCACCAAAAGGCTTAACAGTATTTCTACCGTAAACTGATAGACTATTTATAACCATAAAGACTGTAAATAATCTTCGCAAGTACTGTAATATTCCGAACCCTAATAAGATTTGTATATGTAAATTATGTGTTTAATAAATGAAATTTCTTGTTCCGACTCTGTGTTATGTGATGATCTACTCTAATGAATGACTGTTCAGGGAGTCATTGAAAACCTAATACGATTCAAAAACGCTATTGTATACGTTTAGAATTAGAGTATACAACGTAAAACTAGGTATCAAGAAGTTTAAAACCTTAAGCCCTAATGAGATTCGAATTTTGTGCTTAATAAAGATCGAAATGATATTTCGAAGCAGGTGTTTTGCGATTATATAGTGTAAACGATGAATTAGGTCAAATAAATTTTTTTTTTCAAGCTGCTTAGTCGTGCTTACATTGACAAAATGATTTGTCGTGCTTTCCACGATTTCACCAAGAAGTATTCCGGCAAATTATTTTTAGTAAGCTGCTTTGTCGTGCTTAAACTGATATAGTGTTTTGTCGTGCTTACGGTAACAAGCTGCATTGTCGAGCTTGTAAGATATTTTCATTGAGGAGCTTAGAAGATAGGTTCAATTGCAAGCTGCATTGTCGAGCTTAGAAGATATTTTCATTGAGGAGCTTAGATTGCAAGCTGCATTGTCGAGCTTGGAAGATATTTTCATTGAGGAGCTTAGAAGATAGGTTCAACTGCAAGCTGCATTGTCGAGCTTGGAAGATATTTTCATTGAGGAGCTTAGATTGCAAGCTGCATTGTCGAGCTTAGAAAATATTTTCATTGAGGAGCTTAGAAAAATATTCTTAGAATATGCTAGGTTACGAAGTGTAATAAGCCGAGCCCCTAACGTGCAATTAGTGAAACTTAGTTTTTCTATAAATAGTAAGCTCAGTTTATTCATTCCTTACTATTTTTGAAGAGTAGTTCAAGAGCAAAAACACTCTATATTTATATTCTGAGAGATATTGTGAGATAAAAATTACTTTCTAAGCATTGAAGCGCTGCGCGATTGGAAGTAAAGCTAGCAACTACAAGAGGTATTACTCTAGTGGTTATTATTTTCATTCTTCTTTATATATTTAGTAAAAATATACTTTTATAAGCAGTTATAATGCCCAAATTATTTTAAGTATATAGTACAAAAGTCTTATTTACAAGCAGTTATAATGCCCAAATTATTTTAAGTATATAGTACAA
This sequence comes from Aralia elata, assembly GCA_034770075.1. Taxonomy (NCBI): domain Eukaryota; kingdom Viridiplantae; phylum Streptophyta; class Magnoliopsida; order Apiales; family Araliaceae; genus Aralia; species Aralia elata. The sequence goes on along the minus strand of CM068385.1, from coordinate 31,327,172 downwards.
AAGTCCTATTTACAAGCAGTTATAATGTCCGATTTATTTCTCTTATATATTAGAAAATATACTTTTATAAGCAGTTATCATGTCCGATTTTCTTCAAGTATTTAGTAAGAATATTCATTTTATAAGCAGTTATAATGCTAAATTTTTTTCAAATATAATAGCCGAATATTCATTTTATAAGCAGTTGTAATGCTCAAGCAAAAACCTAACTCGTCTAAAAACTACTTTAATGCAACGGACAAGGGAAAGAGACCGTGTTAATTAGTTTTATCTTACTGTTTTGAATAAATTCAAGTCTTATAAGACTTTATTGTAATAAGAACATAGTACTGAGAATGTTGTAATCAACCTTAAGCTTATGTATATATATCATCTTTTGTTATATCTCTTGCGTTGTATTTACATTCTTAGTTAAGTTAGAAAGTAGCATTTGATCTAGTACAGTATCCTTATGAACTATACATCTGAATGAGGGTATTTAAATGATATTGGGAGTTCTGTAAGCGCTGAGGTTACACTTAATGAGCGCCGGTAAGGTGCCACCTTTACCGGAATGCGCCCCTCAGTTCCAAGAACAATCTTATCATTAATACTGTGAATGTCAGATAGATAGGGAATATTGATATGGAAGAGATATTCATAAAATATGAATCTATACATCCAAGTGAGGGTATCCAAACACAGTGAACGTTCTGGCCAGAACTATTATCTGTTATGGGATACGGTGAACCTTGGATAGATAGAAGTTATATATTATGGATATATATAGTTAAATAGTATCACGTGAGCACCAAATCTGCTACAGAGAGTGTAGAGAATTTGGGGGCGTCACAAGTTGGTATCAGAGCTGTAGATTATAGCTCTAAGGTAGTTAGGAAATACCTTAGGATATAGTCTTTGAGTCCGTAAAATACTTAATTTTACAAAAAATAATCTTAAAAACTTTATATTATGTGTAAATTTGCTTCCCTATAATACTAAACAAGTAAAATTCTTTTGTAGGATGTCCGAACTGATAAGGGATGTCAGGATTCATTCGTCGACTTAGAGCGTCGAGTACTTAGATATCCAGTAGAGGAGGATAAGGTGGACTATATGATAGATCGATCAGTGGTATGCCACATGGTCCAGGATGCCTATAAAGAGGCGTGTGGTCATTAAGTCTAGTATAGTACTTAGTTTTATTTTTCGCAGTTTGTATTAAAAAGATTTTGGTTGAAAAATAGAGAATCCTTTGTACTAACTAGTGGTAGTATGAACCACTAGTCGAATATGTAACCTTCTAGTATGTGATATACAAGTTATGTTTGTACAAATTGAATTGTTAACTATGTGCACAGTACAAACTTGTATTTATATTTATCTTTTCTTTATTTATAGAATCATGGCACTAGAAAGAAGAACCTGAACAAGAAACGAGAATAATGAACCAAACCCCACCCAACAACTAGTAAATATACTAATAGGAGCTTTACAGGGTCATCCACCAAACCAGCCCAACACAAATAATCCACATAGATTAGCGTTTAAGGACTTTAAAACGGTTGGTCCACCGGAGTTCAAGGGAACTGTAGATCCAGTTGAGGCCCAAACTTGGGTAACTGAGATGGAGAAATTCTTCATCGTAATAAACGTAAATGAGGAACAAAAGACAACCTTTGCTACCTTTTTCCTAAAAGGTGAGGCAAACTTCTGGTGAGAAACCACAAAAACCAGGGCCGGTGAAGGGGTAATCCTTTGGGAAATATACAAAGAACTATTCTTTGAAAACTACTTTCCATAAACCATGCAAGACCGCATGGAAGTCAAAATCCTAGAACTAAAATAAGGGGAACTGACTGTATCTTAGTATACAGCCAAGTTTAACGAGTTATCTCGATTTGCCCCACATCAAGTAGACTCCGAGACAAGAAAGACTAAGAGATTTGAGGAAGGGTTGAAACCTCAAATAAGAAGTAGAATATCCATATTCCAAATAAAGAAGTTTTCTGAAATACTTGAGAATTCTATTATAGCATAGACTGAGAATGAAAATCTTCTCAAATTCCATAGAGATAAGAGAAGTCAAAATAAAGGGGGAAAGTTTAAGGGAGAAGTCAGTATATGGGGTGTTAATAATAACAAGAGAAAGTGGGATGCCACTTTTAATAATAAGTTTGGGATAAGGGAAAATACTTACAATAATACTAACAACAACAACAACAACAGCAGAAACAACAATAACAGGAATGACCTTTGTGTTATATGTGAGAAGAATCATAGAGGAGTGTGTCTCAAAAGGAAGGTGACTTGTTACAAATGTGGTCAGGAGGGACATTGTGCACCTGAGTGCCCTAAACCCAATAGAGGTTGGTGTTTCAATTGTGGATTAATGGATCACCTAGCTAGAAATTGCCCAAGGACTAGGAATCAAAATGGAGGGGGAAACCAAACAACCAACAATAGCTTCAAACCAACAGTAGTAGGAGCTGGGTTTCAGAGTCGTCCAACCGCCAGAACATTTAATATGACGATAAGGGATGCTATTGCTTCACAGGACGTGGTAACAGGTATCATCCCTATCGACACTTTAAATGCATATATGTTATTCGACTCTGGTGCTACCTGTTCATTCGTGTCTAATAGATTTGCTAAAAACGTGAATATGCCATGTGAAGACTTAGACATACCTTTCAATGTAGAAATTACAAATCAAGAGATAATTCCCGTTAAAACCATCTATAGAGACTGTAACATAGAGATTAAGGGACACAAGTTTCTTATGAACCTCATTCCTATACAGCTAGGGGAATTCGATATAATCTTAGGCATGAATTGGTTGGTTAATCATGATGCAATGATTGACTGCCATCGAAAGCGTGTAAACCTATTGACGGCGTCGAAGTCAAAGGTAGTGTTTAACAGTGGTTGTTCACCTAAGCGGTCTCAATATCTGACAGTAATGCAAGCAGAGAGATTGCTTAGGAAGGGTTGTACAGGTTATTTGGCGTATATAGTAGATACTCGAAAGGAAGGAGTAAAGCTAGATCAAATACCTGTAGTTAGGGAATTTCAAGATGTGTTTCCCAATGACTTACCAGGTCTTCCTCCGGATAGGGAGATTGAGTTTGTCATTGACCTTGCACCTGGTACGATGCCAGTTTCGAAGGCACCATATAGGATGGCACCAGTAAAGTTGAAGGAGTTACTTGTGCAATTACAGGAACTCTTAGAAAAGAAGTACATACAACCCAGCGTTTCACCTTGGGGAGCATCGGTATTGTTTGTTAAGAAGAAGGATGGAACTTTAAGGTTATGTGTTGACTATAAAAAATTAAATAAGTTAACCATAAAGAACAAATATCCTTTACCAAGAATTGATGATCTATTTGACCAGTTGAAAGGGGTCGAACACTTTTCGAAGATCGACCTACGATCAGGTTATCATCAATTAAAGGTAAGAAAAGAAGATGTGCCGAAGACAGCGTTTAGGACACGCTATGGACATTATGAGTTTCTTGTGATGTCCTTTGGATTGACGAATGCACCGGCAGCATTCATGGACTTAATGAACCGAATGTTAAACCATGCTTAGACAAATTTGTTGTAGTGTTCACCGATGATATTTTAGTATACTCGAGAACAAAGGAGGAACATGCTGAACACTTAAGAAGCGTATTGGAGATATTACGAAAGGAACAACTTTATGCAAAGTTTTCCAAGTGTGAATTCTGGTTAGAACGAGTCCAATTCTGGGGTCATATGATTGACAAGAATGGAATCGCAGTGGATCCAGCGAAGATAGAGACGGTTGTAAATTGGGAACAACCAACAACTCCAACAGAAGTAAGAAGTTTTCTCGGTTTAGTAGGGTACTATCGGCGTTTTATACAAGATTTTTTAAAAATAGCAACCCCGCTAACCAATTTAACTCGAAAGACGGTAATGAAAGTAGTATGCACACAAGCCAATCATATTTGATATGATGTAGCATATACTTTGTAATCTTATTCATTTATTAATAAAAAAATGATTTTCTTAAAAGGCATTTTACATTATCTACATAATGTTATTATATTAAATGTGATAAACCCATAGTTTTGAGCAATGCTTTTCGAATCATGATGGTGATCATGCTAATGAGATCTAAATTTTAGATAGCTCACAAACTAAAATCGTTCCTAATCGTTGGATTGCTAAAAGGGAATTAGTGAATCTAGATAGATTAGTACATACGTTGCTTGCTCTTAGGAAGAGGATGGTTGATCTCATAATCATTTGTGTGGAGACACTAAAGCAAGTATGTAGGTGCTTATTGGAGAATAAGTTCACTGAACGTAGCTCGCTAAGGAATACCTAATGGAGTTTTACTGGCCTGTCAATAGGAATTTCCCTAGTGATAGTAGTACAAGTGATCCTTGGACTTGAGATCATCATAGTATCTTATGTATGATGAGTTATACTTTGACATGTCCCTTAAGACCTTTGGGATATACCAAAGGGTATGATTGGGTATAATAAGTTGTGTATGGAGATAGGTGAATGATCAACAAAGAATCTACCACGTCTAGTAAAAGATGTGAATGTCCTATGTGATTCGATAAATGACAACTCAGTAGTCCTTGGCCAAGGCATAATGAAATTAGAAAGGAGTTTCTAATTTGCATTAGTTAGAGTTGTGCATTTGGAAATCGAAATACATATAATGAAATAAAATAAGACTTGACAGTAAATCCATGTCTTATATTTAATTGGGACATTGTATGGTAGAAGAATTGAATTGTACGGTAACTATGCACTGAAAGTTTCTTTTGTGATTAATGTTAAAATCTATATTATCTGGAAAGTCTTTGATCGCTAAGGGGGCTTACCCTTATTGTAGAATAAATATTATTTATTTAAATGAATTAAATAGTTTAATTTATTTATTTAAATAAGATTAGAATTATTCTCATTGATTTATTCACAACTAGTTTAATATGGAGAAGTTAAAGGGTCACACCGCAAAAGGAAAATATTTATTTAAGAAGTAAATAGCATAATTGTAATAATAAGTTAAGTGTATTTAATTTAGTCTATGGAGATAGAATAAATTAAATAGCTTAATATTTATTATTTAATATTTTAAAAATATTAAATATAAATTAATAAGAGGAGTCTTATTATTATTATTACTATTACTATTATTTAATTCCTAATAGGGATTGAGAATTAATTAATAGAAGTACTCTCACATGAATTCCTAATTGGATTAGGAGCATAATTAATTAAAGGAGTTTAATTATAATAGAAACCCTAATCCTAAATAGTTTAGGGAAGGGTTATTACTACATCTATAAATAAGAGGAGTCTTATCATAGATTAGGGTTACACACTCTTGCATTAGATTGTGGAGAGTACTTCTAATTTCTATAGAGATAGAAAATAGGGTTTTGCCAACACCCAACTTCTTGAATACTTATTCTTCCTTGGTGGATCACCTCTAGAGGCCAAACACTTGGATGGCTAACGTTGATCAAAGGAAGCAATCTCATCGGTGGAACTCGAGGAGAACACGAAGGACTAGGAGTTAAACTTGTACCCGAGGAAGCTTTAATCTACGAGGGTATAATTCTTATTCTCTTTCTCTTTCGTTTAATTGATAATTGAACACAAGGATAGATCATGGTGATGGTTTGTATTAAAATTTTAAAATCCATTTTATTACGCTTCCACTTTATTTATGTAATTTGATTACATGCTTGCGTTATATACAAACCTAAAAGTGGTATCAGAGCCTAATCCTTGTGTTAATTATTGATTGTGATGATTTCATGTAAGAATTGATATGCGATACGATCGGATTTTTGGGCTGGAAAATTTTTTTGAATCTGCATTGCGGCGCGGCCGCGCCGCTTCCAGTTCATTCTGGAGCGCGGCCGCGCCCTAACCCAAAAAACGTTTCTGGGGTGCAGCGCGGCCGCGCCGCTCCTAGTTCAATTTGGAGCGAGGCCGTGCAGGTATGCAGAGTTTGAAAATTTATTGTTTTTCTCAATTAACATAAATGGTTTATTTAATTGATAAATGTTTAAAATAAAGATGTTTATTTTATCTCGAATAGGATTTCAGATTGCTAAAATTAAAGGAGTTTAATTTGGATTTGGTTTTTGATTAAAATAAAAGAGTTTATTTTGTTTCAAAACTAAATACTAGCAAAACGTTTGCCCATTAATTGCTATCAATGTATATATGGAATGGTTTTATTATTCATGAGATGAATGTTATTTATTGATATATATAGAGATATGTATGATAATAAATAGGGATTGATTATGGACTATTGACCAATGTGTGATTGGAGTTATTTTAGAGGATGCTTGAATGTATGAGTTTTTATAAATGGGGTCTGCGTACCTCGTCTTCTCTAATTTTTCTTAATGTAAATTCTATCTCCCTCCTATGTACTTCCCCTTGACTGCTGATCAAGGTTTCTATTTATTGTAAATAGTTTTTGTAATAGGACTAGTTAGAATTAATTTTGAAGAATTGGAGACAAAGGAGCAAGGAGCGCTTGAAGACCCGTTTGTATTGGAGCCCGGGTTTAAATGTAATAGTTATATTTAAATTTAATTCTTGCACCCTAGGTTTGACCTTTTGGTTCACTTGGTGGCTCTAGTGAACCAAACTAGAATAAAAGTCCATAATCAATCCGGGTAGAATATAGTATTCTATATGTGCATGTTTACTATATATATATATATATATATATTATATTATCCAACATGCTTCGCATGTTAAATAATATGACGCGTATTTTATATATATATGTGCATGCGTGCTAAACAAGATGAGACTAATAATAATAAACCCCTCAAAGAAATCATATTAAGTCCTAAGCGTACAAAGATATTTAGAATATCTAACGTCGCCTTCTAGCATGGTAAAGCAATAGAGTATTAAATGTTTAATATAAGTTTGTTGTATCACCACAAGGCAAGTATTAAATATTTAAGATGTTGCTTTATCACATTTGATGCTTATTAAGGAATTAAACATTACTATTTTGTTGTGTCACCACAAGGACGGTATTTTTCTTTTCACATTTATGGAAGTGCTAGGTTGGACTTAACTTGGATAATTTTGATTTGGATGTGTCACACTTGATCAAAATAATCGAAGAGGCAAAATACAAGGAGTTACATAGTGATGTAATTGACAATAGTTGTCTACCTATTTATTTATATATAGTTTATTGTGTCACACAAGGCTATATACATTTGAAATGAGATCCTTATTCTCATTAGCAAATATTTAATTAGATTTGTCGTTCTATATATTGAGCGTAATATAGTTTGATGGAAAAGTGAGAGATACCAATTTAAATAAAGACCTAATTTATTTTGATGATTAATAAAATGAATGTATGCTAAAATGTTGTCTATTTCACATGCAGAATTTAAAAATGTCAAACTCACTATCACTGTGTAGCATACTTGATGCTAACAAACTGACCGGACCAAATTACACGGACTGGTTAAGGAATCTGAGAATTGTTCTCACTGCTGAAAAGATTTCTTATGTCCTAACTTCGCCAGTCCCTGTAAATGTTGCAGAAACAGCCTCTGACGAAGAGATTGCTACTTTCAGAAAGTGGCGAGATGATGCAATCATTACTCAATGCATCATGCTCGCATTCATGAGTAACAAGTTCAGCGTCAGCATGAAACTATGGATGGTTCTACTATATTGCTGCACCTCAAAGAGTTGTATGGTGAGCAAAGTAGGACTGCAAGATATCAGATATCTAAGGAGCTCTTCCGATCTCGTATGACCGAGGGCACTGCTGTTGAGACTCATGTCCTCAAGATGATCAATTTTATTGAACAACTTGGACAACTTGGGTTCGTGATGGATGGGGAGTTAAGTCAAGATTTGATTTTGCAGTCACTTCCGGACACCTGCTCACAATTTGTTGTGAATTTTCACATGAATAAGTTAGATGTCAGCTTGCCTGAGTTACTTAACATGCTGAAAACTGCTGAAGGTTACTTCTCATCCAACAAGAATCAAGTCTTACTAGTGGATGATTCTTCCAAGAAAAGAAAGAGGCCAAAGGTATCTTCTAAAGAGAAGAAAAACAAGAAGGCTAAGGGCAAGGCGAAAAGAAAGAATAAAAAGAAACCTGATCCAGATAGCAAAGGAATTTGCTACCATTGCAATAAGCCGGGACACTGGAAGAGGAACTGCAAGGAGTATCTTGCGGACTAAAAGAAGCTTGGAGAAGTTTCGACTTCCGATCTAGGTTTGTTCATGATTGAAATTAATTTTTCTGAAAGTCAAAATTCAACTTGGGTATTGGATACCGGCTGTAGTTCTCACATATATAATAATATGCAGGGACTAAGCAGAAGTAGAAAGCTGAACAACGATGAAGTCGTCCTACGGATGGGAAATGGAGCAAAGGTTGCTGCATTAGCTGTAGGGACTTATTGTTTAGCACTACCTTCGGGCAAGTTCATTAGTTTAAATAATTGTTATTATGTTCCGACACTCATTAGAAACATTATTTCAATTTCTGTATTAGATATGGATGGTTTTAATATTATAATAAAGAACAACAGATGTTCTATTTAAAATAAAAATGTTTTATATGGTGTTGGGAACCTACTGAATGGACTTTACATACTTGACTTGCATGAAAATATACTTCAAATTGAACAAACTTAGAAAAGAAAAAGAGATGATGTTAATTATACCTTTATGTGGCACTGTAGACTCGGTCATATCAATGCAACAAGATTAACCAAGTTGCATCAAGATGGGCTTTTAGAGCTATCTGATTACGAATCATATCCAACTTGTGAATCTTGTCTCATGGGTAAGATGACTAAATCTCCTTTTAGTGGAAAAGGAGAAAGAGTTACAGAGTTGTTAGCGTTGGTACACACAGACGTATGTGGACCTATAATAACGAATGCACGAGGAGGGTATTCTTATTTTATTACTTTCACTGATGATCATTCTAGATTTGGATATGAGTATTTAATGAAATACAAATCTGAATCGTTTGAAAAGTTCAAGGAATTCAAAAGTGAAGTAGAGAAGCAAACTGGTAAGAGTATTAAGATTCTTCGATCGGATCGAGGAGGGGAATACTTAACCAATGAGTTTCTCAATTGTCTCAAAGAAACTGGTATAATCTCACAATGGACTCCACCAAGGATGCCACAGTTGAATGGTGTATCTGAAAGGAGAAATCGAACATTGTTGGACATGGTTCGTTCCATGATGAGTTTTACCGACCTTCCAGTATCCTTCTGGGGTTATGCCCTAGAATCGGCTGCATACCTACTTAACAAGGTACCTACCAAATCCGTCCCAAAGACCCCATATGAGATATGGACAGGGAGGAAACCAAATCTTAAGCATGTTAAGACTTGGGGTTGTCTAGCTTATGTCAAAAGGTTTGAGCATGATAAGCTGAAGACTAGATCCGACAAATGTAGATTCGTGGGATACCCTAAAGAAACATCAGGGTATTATTTCTATCCTCTTACTGATCAAAAGGTGTTTATTGTGAAACACGCTGCCTTCTTGAAAAAGGAGTTTATCCTTGAAGGGGTCAGTAGGAGTAAGATATATCTTGAAGAAGTTCAAGAACAACAAAATACTACGGATCAAAGTCAGGTACCTAACCAAGTAGAAGAACCTACTGTACCACTACCTATTCGTAAATCTGGAAGAGTACCGAAGATACCTAAAAGGTATGGATTCATCATAGAGGATGATGATGAGGTACGTATCATAGATGATGATGATCCATTGACTTACGAAGAGGCTGTGAGTAGTGAAAACTCAAAGAAATGGCTAGAAGCCATGAAATTCGAGATGGACTCTATGTATAAAAACCAAGTATAGACTTTGGTTTAACCACCTGAGGGCATTAAGCCTATTGGGTGTAAATGGGCCTTTAAGAGAAAGACTGGAGCGGACGGTAAGGTAGAGACCTATAAGGCCCGATTGGTTACAAAAGGTTTCAAACAAAGACAAGGAGTTGGCTATGATGAAACCTTCTCACCAGTAGCTATGCTCAAGTCCATTCGGATTTTTCTTGCAATTGCAGCTTATTATGACTACGAAATCTCGCAAATGGACGTGAAAACGGCCTTCCTCAATAGAGAGCTTGAGGAAAATGTATATATGATATAGCCAGAGGGTTTTGTTTCAACGGTTGGAACAAACCAAGTCTGTAAGCTACAACGATCCATTTATGGATCGAAACAAGCTTCTCGAAGATGGAACATCCGTTTTGATGAGATAATCAAAAGGTTTAATTTTATTAAAAATGAGGATGAACCTTGTGTGTAAAAGAAGGTTAGTGGGAGCGCTGTTTCATTCCTTGTATTATATGTTGATGACATATTACTAATAGGGAATGATGTTCCTATGTTAAAGTCGATCAAGATTTGGTTATCTAAACATTTCTCCATGAAGGACTTGGGTGAGGCATCCTATATTTTGGGGGTAAAGATCTATAGAGATAGATCTAAAAGGATGCTTGGCTTGACCCAAGAAAAGTACATTGACTCGATGCTTAAAAGTTTTAGCATGGAAGATTCCAAGAGAGGTCTCATGCCGATGAGCTATGAAATACATCTCTCCAAGAAACAGGCCCCAAAGACACCTGAGGAGAGAGACCGTATGAGTAAGATTCCTTATGCTTCAGCAATAGGATCTATCAAGTACGGTATGATATGTACTAGACCAAATGTAGCTCATGCACTTAGTGTAACAAGCAGATATCAGTTGAGTCCAGGAGAAGAGCACTAGAAGGCAGTGAAAAACATCCTAAAGTACTTGAGCAGAACTAAGGATGTATTTCTTGTCTACGATGGGTCTGAATTAAAACTAGAGGGCTATACAGACTCAAGTTTTCAAACGGACCAAGATGATAGAAAATTTATTTCAGGGTATGTGTTTACCTTAAATGGTGGCGCAGTGAGTTGGAAGAGTTCCAAGCAGCAAACAGTTGTTGATTCAGTGACAGAGGCAGAGTACATAGCTGGAAGTGAAGCTGCAAAGGAAGTTGTTTGGATGAAGAAGTTCATAACTGAACTTGGAGTGGTTCCTAGCATTAGAGGAGTCGTACCTTTATTCTGTGACAACACCGGAGCTGTTACGCAGGCTAAGGAACCCAGGTCTCAGCAGAAATCCAAACACGTGTTGCAGAGGTTTCATTTGATTAGAGAGATCATTAAAAGAGGAGATGTCACCATGGAGCGTGTGGACTCTCAAGACAACATTGCAGATCCATTTATTAAAGATTTATCGTCACTTAGAGAAGATGGGTATTAGAAACCATGGCGATTGGCTTTAGTACAAGTGGGAGATTGAAAGTAGTATGCACACAAGTCAATCATATTTGATATGATGTAGCATATACTTTGTAATCTTATTCATTTATTAATAAAAGAATTGATTTTCTTAAAAAGTATTTTACATTATCTACATAGTGTTGTTATATTAAATGTGATAAAACCATAGTTTTGAGCAATGCTTTTAGAATCATGATGGTGATCATGCTAATGAGATCTAAATTCTAGATAGCTCACAAACTAAAATCGTTCCTGATCGTTGGATTGCTAAAAGGGGATTAGTGAATCCAGATAGATTAGTACATACGTTGCTTGCTCTTAGGAAGAGGATGGTTGATCTCATAATCATATGTGCGGAGACACTAAAGCAAGTATGCAGGTACTTATTGGAGAATAAGTTCACCGAACGTGGCTCGCTAAGGAATACCTAATGGAGTTTTACTCGCCTGTCAATAGGGTTTCCTCTAGTGATAGTAGTACAAGTGATCCTTGGACTTGAGCTCATCATAGTATCTTATGTATGATGAGTTATACTTTGACATATCCCTTAAGACCTTTAGGCTATATCAAAGGGAATGATTGGGTATAATAAGTTGTGCATGGAGATAGGTGAATGATCAACAAAGAATCTACCACGTCTAGTAAAAGATGTGAATGTCCTATGTGATTCGATAAATGACAACTCAGTAGTCCTTAGCCAAGGCAGAATGAAATTAGAAAGGAGCTTCTAATTTGCATTATTTAGAGTTGTACATTTAGGAATCGAAATACATATAATTAAATAAAATAAGACTTGATAGTAAATCCATGTCTTATATTTAATTGGGACATTGTATGGTAGAAGGATTGAATTGTACGGTAACTATACACTGAAAGGTTCTTTTGTGATTAATGTTGTAATCTATATTATCTGGAAAGTCGTTGATCGCTAAGGGGGCTTACCCTTATTGTAGAATAAATATTATTTATTTAAATGAATTAAATAGTTTAATTTATTTATTTAAATAAGATTAGAATTGTTCTAATTGATTTATTCACAACTAGTTTAATATGGAGAACCTAAAGGGTCACACCGTAAAAGAAAAATATTTATTTAAGAAGTAAATGACATAATTGTAATAATAATTTAAGTGTATTTAATTTAGTCTATGGAGATAGAATAAATTAAATAGCTTAATATTTATTATTTAGTATTTTGAAAATATTAAATATAAATTAATAAGAGGAGTCTTATTATTATTATTATTATTATTACTATTACTATTATTTAATTCCTAATAGGGATTGGGAATTAATTAATTAATAGAAGTACTCTCACATGAATTCCTAATTGGATTAGGAGCATAATTAATTAAAGAAGTTTAATTATAATAGAAACCCTAATCCTAAATAGTTTAGGGAAGGGTTATTCCTACATCCATAAATAAGAGGAGTCTTATCATAGATTAGGGTTATACTCTTGTATTAGATTGTGGAGAGTACTTGCAATTTCTATAGAGATAGAAACTAGGGTTTTGTCAACACCCAACTTCTTGAATACCTATTCTTCCTTGGTGGATCACCTCTAGAGGCCAAACACTTAGGTGGCTAACGTTGATCAAAGGAAGGAATCTCATCGGTGGAATTCGAGGAGAACACGAAGGATTAGGAGTTGAACTTGTACCCGAGGAAGCTTTGATCTACGAGGGTATAATTCTTATTCTCTTTCTCTTTCGTTTAATTGATAATTGAACACAAGGATAGATCATGGTGATGGTTTGTATTAAAATTTTAAAATTCGTTTTATCATGCTTCCATTCTATTTATGTAATTTGATTGCATGCTTGCGTTATATACAAACTTAACAGATAAAGAGTGTCAGAAGTGTAAAATCGAAATAACTCAGAAAAAGAATATCAAATTCAGAATAGACAAGGATGGGGGTACTGAGGTACGAGGATAGGATTTGGGTACACTCAGTACAAGAACTAAAAGGTGAAATACTAAATGAAGCCCATAGTTCTAAGTTCGCCGTGCATCCAGGTAGTACAAAAATGTACAAAGACTTAAGTCGACACTTTTTGGTGGTCGAACATGAAAAGAGAAATAACGGAATGGGTAAGTAAATATTTAACGTGTTAAAGGGTTAAAGCTGAACACCAAAAGCCGAGTGGACTACTACAGCCCTTAGAAATTCCCGAGTGGAAGTGGGAACATATTACCATGCATTTCGTAGTAGGTCTTTCAATTACACTGAAAGGTCACAATGCCATTTGGGTGATTGTAGATCGTCTTACCAAGTCAGTTAATTTTTTACCCATAAAAGTTAACTTCAGTCTTGACCAGTTAGCCAAACTTTACATCAATGAAGTTATTTCTAGACATGGAGTCCCTGTTTCTATAGTGTCAGATAGAGATCCCCGATTTACTTCGAACTTTTGGATAAGTCTCTAGAAATACTTAGGAACCCAGTTAAGATTAAGCACAGCTTATCACCCACAAATAGACGGTCAGAGTGAGAGGACCATTCAAACATTGGAGGACATGTTGCGAAGTTGCATCATGGACTTCAAGGGAAGTTGGGAAGATCAGTTACCTTTGGTAGAGTTTTCCTACAACAATAGTTACCATGCCAACATAGGAATGCCACCATTTAAAGCTTTATATGGAAGGAAATGTAGGACGCCATTATGTTGGGACGAGGTCGGTGAGCGACAAATGTTAGGACCAGAAATAGTTCAACAAACCACTGAGGTAGTTCAAATTATACGAGGAAGATTGCAAGCGTCTCAAGATCGACAGAAGAAGTGTGCATATCAACACAGGAAGCTACAAGATTTTGATGTCAGTAGTCACGTGTTTTTAAAAGTATTTCCGTGGAAAGGCAAAATTCGTTTCGGCAAGAAAGGAAAATTTAGTCCGAGATTCATTAGACCATTCCAGATATTAAGGAGGATAGGTGAGGTAGCTTATGAGGTAGCCCTACCTCTTGAGTTCGAACATATTCATGACGTGTTTCATGTGTCCGTATTACGACCATACAAACCCGATTATAAACACGTTATAGATTACGAGCCAATTTAGTTCGAGAAAGATTTAACATATGAAGAAGTTCCTATTGAAATCATAGATAGGAAAGAACAAAATCTACAGAATAAAGTGATACCTTCAGTCAAGGTTATTTAGAGAAATCAAAACATAGAGGAAGCTACGTGGGAGCTTGAGAGTAAAGTACTAGACAACTATCCACATTTATTTTTGTAATCTGTACTGTAATTTCGAGGACGAAATTCTTATAGTGGGGGTGAATGTAATATTCCGAACCCTAATAAGATTTGTATATGTAAATTATGTGTATAATAAATGAAATTTCTTATTCCGACTCTGTGTTATATGATGATATACTCTAATGAATGAGTATTCAGGGAGTCATTGAAAACCTAATACGATTCGAAAACGCTATTGTATACGTTTAGAATTAGAGCATATAACCTAAAACTAGGTATCAAGAAGTTTAAAACCTTAAGCCCTAATGAGATTCAAATTTTGTGCTTAATAAAGATCGAAATGATATTTCGAAGTAGGTGTTTTGCGATTATGTAGTGTAAACGATGAATTAGGTCAAATAAAATTTTTTTTGTCAAGCTGCTTAGTCGTGCTTACATTGACAAAATGATTTGTCATGCTTTCCACGATTTCACCAAGAAGTATTCCAGCAAATTATTTTTAGTAAGCTGCTTTGTCGTGCTTAAACTGATATAGTGCTTTGTCGTGCTTACGGTAACAAGCTGCATTGTCGAGCTTGTAAGATATTTTCATTGAGGAGCTTAGAAGATAGGTTCAATTGCAAGCTGCATTGTCGAGCTTAGAAGATATTTTCATTGAGGAGCTTAGATTGCAAGCTGCATTGTCGAGCTTGGAAGATATTTTCATTGAGGAGCTTAGAAGATAAGTTCAACTGCAAGCTGCATTGTCGAGCTTGGAAGATATTTTCATTGAGGAGCTTAGATTGCAAGCTGCATTGTCGAGCTTAGAAGATATTTTCATTGAGGAGCTTAGAAGAATATTCTTAGAATATGCTAGGGTACGAAGTGTAATAAGCCGAGCCCCTAACGTGCAATTAGTGAAACTTAGTTTTTTTATAAATAGCAAGCTCAGTTCATTCATTCCTTACTATTTTTCAAGAGCAGTTCAAGAGCAAAAACACTCTATATTTATATTCTGAGAGATATTGTGAGATAAAAATTACTTTCTAAGCATCGACGCGCTGCGCGATTGGAAGTAAAGCTAGCAACTACAAGAGGTATTACTCTAGTGGTTATTATTTTCATTCTTCTTTATATATTTAGTAAAAATATACTTTTATAAGCAGTTATAATGCCCAAATTATTTTAAGTATATAGTACAAAAGTCTTATTTACAAGCAGTTATAATGCCCAAATTATTTTAAGTATATAGTACAAAAGTCCTATTTACAAACAGTTATAATGTCCGATTTATTTCTCTTATATATTAGAAAATATACTTTTATAAGTAGTTACTATGTCCGATTTTCTTCAAGTATTTAGTAAGAATATTCATTTTATAAGCAGTTGTAGACACCCAAATTTTGCGTTTCCTTCTACTAACCATGACAGGAGGGCGAAATCGTCAATTGAACCGGCTTGCGGAAGCAAACGAGCGGGCACAAGGGCAAGCGCCCGGCACCGCCGCAATGATTTGGGCAGCCCAAGTCGACGTGACAGCAGAGCCGTCCGAAGCAGGCACTTCCGAATGAGGTGGCACGTCTCCCGGAAATTCCCGGACTGCAGAACACGAGCATGTCAGCGAAAACCGACGTTGCGGCACGGAAATCGAGGCGTGGCACGAAAATCGAGAAAGTCAAGCCCGCCAGCCGCGGATAGATCTGCGGCCAAGTGGGTGCGCCAGCACGGAAACCAGGAAATCAGCACTACCAGCTGAGTGCGATGGGAGGCGTGCCAGCTGGCCAGCCGCAGATCCATCTGCGGCCAGCCGCAGATAGATCTGCGGCTGGCTCTGGCCAGCCTATTTAAGCCCAGCTTCGGGCAGCATACAGGAGGTTGAAGAAATTTGGTGAAGAAGAAGGATTCTGCAGCAGCACCAAGCACGGAAATAGAGAGAAAATAGTGAGATTTTGCTACAAAAATAGGAGAGAAAGTGAGAAAAAAGAGAGGAATATTATTCTTGTGATTTGATTGTATCACATAATACTTTTTCTTCTATTCAAGTACACAAATTTAGATCCATTTTGACCTCATTTGCAAGGTGAAAAATCTCTTCCATTTTGCAATTTCTATCACATCTTTTGGTCAAATCAAATGAAGTTTTCATATGATTATGGAATGATAAATTAGGGAGTATTAGCGAGGGTTCCATTTGGAACAAAATTCTTCCTAATAACCCGATGATATTTATTTATTGATTCCTTGTTTGTTTTTTGTGTTATATTGACATAGATTCTTTTAGATCTCTATTTTGGGATGTCTTGATATTGGTAGATTGTCCGTATTGGTTAATTCTTGTAATATCCGATTGTGGGTGTGTGTAAATTTGGTTGTGAGCCTAGGAAAGCGACCCCGTGGTCCCGATCCGATGATGGACATATCTTGATGTAAGAAGTAGAAATGACGTAGTTTTCATTGTAAACATGTAATCGTCGGGCCTTAAAACGACGCTAAGGCGAGAATCGGATTTAAGGCCCCGAAATAGTGAAATTTGTGATTGTTGGCGTTCGGGGACATTTTGATGGCTTACATGCCCATGAATAGCCCCGACGCGTGTTTATGCTTGATTTGATTTATGACACGAAATTGATTTCAAGGCTAAATGATAAGATTTTCATAAAATCAATCAAAGTAGGATATTAGAATCACGAGGTTAAAATTTGAGAAATGTTAATGAATGTCGATTCCTATCTAACGAGAAAGCTAAAGAAAGATCGTTTTCCAAAAACATCACACAAAATGATTTTATAAATAAAATGACGTCTTATTAAACCATTGTATATAGGGTTAAAGAGATTCTAGAAATTGCCCATCATTTTATGAAAGCAACGTATAGATCTCGATTCCTATTTAGACGAAGGTTTAAAACTCTTGTTTTGCCAAAACGACACTTAATGAAAATCTCATAGTTTTGGACAATTAAAATCAAACCTTTCTCATAAAGAATAAAGCTTTCTCGTGTATACCGAAAAGATATTCCGAAGCGTTCTCAAATTAAAACACGATTTTCCCTAAAATCCAAATGACTCTTTCATACAAATTCCCCACAACATTCACATAGGCACACACACACACACACACACACACACATACACATTCATGAATTATAGGATAGGAAAGCATCAAGATTGCGGTAACCGTGTTTCACGGAAGTCGGGGGGTGCCTAACACCTTCCCCTCACTTAAGCAAGCCCCCGAACTCTATGAATCTCGATTCGCAGACCAATGAATTCGGAGTCACACATGAGCCAGCGATTTATAAAAAACGAAAACTCGGATGAGTTGGTACATCCATTTCAAATATACCAACTGGCGACTCTGGTTAATTGGCTCATCATAAAAAAAAACAATCTTTCAAAACCCCGTCGACATCAATGCCTACCTTTTCCAAACATCATCTAAATCAAAAGGCAAAAAATTGGAAAAGACTAAAGAGACGAGAAAGCGAAAACCCGGCGTCGACAGCTGGCGACTCTGCTGGGGAACATTAGAGGGCTTAAGCCGCGTCAAGTCTTGATGCTATCCTATCCTTTAAAATTTATAAATGTGTATGTGTATGCGACATTTTGACTTCTTTTTATTGTTGTGTGAATGTGTGTTGTTGTCCAATGAATGAATGATTGAATGGATTTGTTTTACTTTAAAGTAATCATTTGCATACGGTGAGGACGATGAATGTGAATGTATGTTGAGAGAGTACCTCCTCCTGAGGCGAACCCGTCGGTTGCTTATTACTGGACTCGATGGGGCTGCTCCCCGGAGATGGCTCAGGAAACGCACCACTCAAATCCGCTCCAATCGAAAGGGTTCAAACGAGTAGATTGCGAAGATTTGGGAACCTTCATGCCGAAAAGCCCGCGAGAGTAACCCTAGGGTAGGTCAGCATCAGATTAACCCAACGCAGGAAAAGTCTCTTCATGCTTTTTATATACGTTTATATGTCTAAATGTCATGATCTCATCCAATATTCATACATCCCTTTTCTGTGTCGAAAGAGATTACTAACCGCTGTGAATTGCAGGGAATAGTTGGGGGAGCATAATAAAGCATGTTTAGCATTGGTTATGGCACTAAAGGACTACTAACTTTCTCTTTTGCAGGGAAAGATTAAAAAACCCCCAAAAAAAAAAAACAAAAATTTACAGTTTTAGCATGCATCCATTTTACGTTTCCCCAAGACTAAACTTCGAATCATTATCTCTGTAGGATTGCTCCTCAAACCCGTTCGCAGTCTATGAAAGCCCAGGTCTCTACCTCTGAAATGGCTGATCTTCCCAATCATAGTTCCATATCTCGGGAGGAGTTTGATGATTTTAAAAAAAAAGACAGATGATGGAAATGGCCACAATGTTAAAGGAACAGTTCTTAATCAGACAGGATCCGGTAAACCAAGGATCGCATAATACTCCACCACCAGGGGATGACCAGAATCCTCCTAAAAATGGTACAAACTTGCTTAGAGAGGACCAACCCCGACTCAAGGACGAGCCAGTCATCCCAAAGGCCGTTCCCATACCTAGCAGGACAGTGATTACTATCCCAGAAGAAGGGGACAATGACGACCTTCGGAGAAAAATGAAATACATGGAGGAAACCATCCAATCCCTAAAGGGCATAGGCTCCCTGGGCAGGGTTAATTACTCGGATCTATGTGTTTTCCCCGGAGCCAGATATCCAGAAAAGTTCAAAGTTCCCGAGTTCGAAAAGTACAATGGAAAGGGAGACCCCTATACACACTTGAAAATATACATTGGAGAACTCGGGGCTTATGCCGAAGATGAGGGGTTAAGAATGCAACTATTCCAGAAAAGCTTAACAGGGGAGGCAAGAATCTGGTATGCCCGCCTCGACAACGCCCGAATCCACAACTGGGAGGAATTGGCCCATACCTTCTTAACCCAATACAGCTTTCAGGCCCAGATGGCTCCTGACAGGTACCAAATGACAAAGGTTAAGAAACAGCCTAGGGAATCCTTCAGGGAATATGCACAACGGGTGGAGGGGCATGGCCGCACAGGTAACCCCCCCGATGAGCGAATCAGAGATGGTAATGACCTTTGTAGACATTCAGGAGGCGCCATATTATGAGCGGGTCATCTCGGGGATTGGAAGACCCTTTGCTGAAATGATTAAACATGGAGAGATGGTAGACATGGGGTTGAAGTCGGGTAAAATCCGGGATCTTACTGCTTTAGAAACTGCTGCCGAGCAAATACAGAATGGAAACTATGGCAGCACTTCCCGGAGGGTCCAAAAGAAGAAGGAAGAGGATGTCTCCCTCATCCTACAAGGGTCATCCAGAAAAGCAGAAAGCCATCTTCCGGTACAGGCACAAAGGGGAGGGCCATCCCGACCGCCCAATTTCACAGATCAAAGAGCAGAGGGGCGAAGAAGATATGAGGCCTCGCAAAACCGAGTATTCACCCCGCTCGGGGAGCCGCTTGACCGGATATTAGCGGTATTAGTAGCCCAAAAGAAAGATAATCAATTTGGCTCCCCCAAGTGACCCGAAGGGAAGGAGATTTGATCCAAGCAAACGGTGCGCCTATCACTCGGGTTCCCCGGGTCATGATACACAAGATTGTTGGACATTGAAACATATAATTCAGAACATGATCGACAACGGGGAAATTGTGGTGGAGCAACCGGACTCCCCGAATGTTAAGGCAAATCCCCTGCCAAGACATGATGGGGGGGGAGTCAATGTGACGGAGGCAAGTGAGGCTGGGGGGCCGCCAAGGTTGAACTATGTGCAGAAAATTGAGGAGATGATCAACGTGATACATGATCATGGGGATGCACGGGTAGCGCCCATCAGGTTGATAGGGGTAAGTACGAATAACATAGAGGGACCTGTCAAGCTGACAGCCCCGAGGCCCATCATCCTTGCAGCAAGGCCGCAGCTCCCTATCAGTAGTCTGAAGACTGTACCCTGGAATTACGGGGGAATACCAGAGGAAGCGGCCAGTTGTGCTTCCTTGACGACCAAGGGGAACCCCTTATATCTTCCCCGGGCGGGTCCTTGAGAGCCAAAAGAGAAAAAATGAAGAGGTTTCCGAGGAAAGGGCCATAGAGTTTTTGAAAAGGATGGATCACCCAGAAATGAGGGGGATCCAGATTTTAAATGAGGGAATCAACCCTAACATCAGTCATGGACTTGGTGTTGTCATCCAGTGAGCATTGCAAAACCCTGATGAAGGTTCTGGAGGAGGCATTTGTGCCCAAAGAAATTAGTGAGGAGGGTTTTCGGCCGACTGGTAGGCCACTTATTGGAAACCGATGCAATATCCTTTACGGATGAAGACATTCCCAAAGAGGGAAGGGGTCACCGAAAACCGCTACACATCGCGGTAATCTCCTCAGGATATGTCATGAATGGGGTGCTGATCGACGGGGGATCGGCATTGAATATATGTCCTCTCAGCACGCTGAAGAAAATGAACATCAGTCCCAAGCGCCTACGGGCCAGTCATGTGGTGGTTCGGGCTTTTGACGGATCCCGGAGGGACACCATCGGAGAGATAGAATTGCCGGTGGAGATAGGGCCCTGTACTTTTTGATATCTCCTTCCAAGTCCTTAGATATCACGGCAAGCTACAACCTGCTGTTAGGGAGGCCGTGGATACACATGGCCGGGGCAGTTCCTTCCACGCTCCATCAACAAATCAAGTTGATCATCGATGGGAATCTGGTAACAATCTCGGCCGAATGTGATGACCCTTCTCCTCCCAGGAGTGGCCTACCAGTAATCAATGTGGATGAGTCAGCGGCGCCTGCCAGCTTTCAAGCACTAGAGATTAGCACTCCCCATTATAAATGCCTGGGAGCTCCAGCTGTGAAACCAAGGGTCTCTCCGGAACTCACACTTTGTGGCAAGGGAAATGATTAAAATGAATTTCCAACCTGGACAGGGACTAGGGAAAAGCAGTCAGGGAATCACCAAGCCCATCCACCTACCACAGCAGATAGGCAAGGCAGGATTGGGATACCATGTGGGCGCAGTACGGGGACACCGTCAGGGTGCGACTCCGATTCGACTAGTTGGCAGCCCAGGGACCAAAGTCGGCAATGAGCAGGGGATCAGCGGACCTGTGATTGGGGCAGGGAATGAAGAGTTAACCCCCACACGTAATGAGTCGGCCCGGAGGGAAAGTTTCCTGCAGGAAGTCGCAAAAGAGTTTGAAACCAAATGCTATATCCCCGGACAATCGACAAGCATTAAGGAGGGGACGAATGTTATCACACCACCGGGAGCCCAACGAGTTGTGCCTGTCATCGATTGGGCGGGGCTGATTATTCCTGGAGAAGATATAAAGAAGGATTCAGGCGACGTATCCGTAATCATCGGGGAGGTGTCCGATGTGAGGCCCTCCTTTATCCAGCGCATTTCATCTGACCTGACCATCGATAATTGGACCCAGAAACCAGTGATATCCAAACAAGGGTAAAGCTCGACGTCAGGGTGGTTAACCCTAGAGGATGGGGGAATGAAGAAGTTTTATTTTGTTGTATTTTATTTCTGCATAATTGTGTCGTTTCTTCGTGTTATTTGAAATTGCGATCGTCGTGAAAAATGATTTATATATGACAAGTACTTTGTTTTATGTCAGGTGTACCAATTTGAGTATTCCTTGCCTAACAAACGATCTTTCAAATTTGAATGGTGATTATGATTTTGACATTGAGCTGGATTTCGATTTGATGGGCATTGAGCAAGACGAGACAGATTACGACGACGCACCTGATGAGATCAAAGGATGGGTCGAAGATAAACCCAAACCCAATTTGGACCAAACCATCACTATAGATATCGGAACCCCTGACAATCCAAAAGAACTCAAGATAGGGACAGACCTTACCCCCAGCCAAAAAGCAGAAATAATTGAGTTACTAAGCCAATATGAGGATGTCTTTGCCTGGTTGCACGAGGATATGATCGGATTGTCCACCGACATTGTGGTGCACCGGTTACCCATCAAGGAGGGTTTCAGGCCTGTCAAGCAGAAATTAAGAAAGTTGAAACCTGAGTGGAGCTTAAAAGTGAAGGAAGAGATCATCAAACAGTTCAGGGCGGGAATCATTATGGTGTCCACTTACCCGGAATGGCTATCCAATGTGGTCCCAGTGGCTAAACCTGGAGGAAAGGTGAGGGTATGCGTGGACTACAGAGATCTAAACAAGGCCAGTCTCAAGGATAACTTCCCGGTGCCTTTCATACACATCCTGGTAGATAACACAGCCCAGTACGAAATGTATTCTTTTGTGGATTGCTTTGCGGGATATCATCAGATATTGGTGGCGGAAGAAGACCGGGAAAAGACCGCATTCATCACCCCCTGGGGCACTTTCTGCTATAGACGACTGGCTTTCGGTCTCACAAATGCAGGGGCTACTTATCAGAGAGCCATGATGGCCTTGTTCCACGATATGATGCACAAGGAGATAGAGGTCTACGTGGACGACATTATTGTGAAATCGAAGGTAGAGTCCGATCATATAACTCATCTCAAAAAGCTATTCGATCGGCTCAGAAAGTATAATCTGAAACTCAATCCAGCCAAATGTGCTTTCGGAGTACAATCGGGCAAGCTCTTGGGTTTCCTGGTTAGTGATCGGGGCATCGAGTTGGACCCAGCAAAAATTAAGGCCATTGTGGATATGCCGGCACCCCACACAGAGAAGGAGATAAGAGGATTCCTGGGGAGAATAAACTTCATCAGCCGTTTTATATCCCACTTGACGACTACATGTGAGCCGATTTTTAAACTGTTAAGAAAAGGGGTGTCCCAAGAATGGAATGAGCAATGTCAGAGGGCGTTTCAGACCATTAAGAAACAATTGACGGAGGCACCAGTGCTGGTACCCAACCCCCCGAAGGATGGGATCCCTCTGTTTATGTATATATCGGTAAATGCCATCGCGATGGGATGTATGTTGGGACAGAAAAATGAGGCGGGTAAAGAGCAGGCCATCTATTACCTCAGCAAAAGATTTAGCCAATGTGAGCAGAATTACACTCCCATTGAGAAGACCTGTTGTGCTCTGGCCTGGGCTGCAGGGAGATTACAGCACTACCTCCATGGGCATACAACATACCTGATATCAAGAATGGATCCCCTGAAATATATTTTCGAAAGGCCCATGCTGAATTGTCGACTATCAAGATGGCAGTTAATTTTACAACAGTTTGACATGGTGTACGTGACCCAGAAGGCCATGAAAGGGCAGGGAATTGCAGATCAGTTGGCAGAAGCCCCGGCAGGAGGGATGGAGCCGTTAGAAACTCCTCTCCCGGGCGAGGATATATTTTGGGTATCGCGCGAAAAATGTGATGACGAGGGACAATTTTGGAAGCTGTATTTTGATGGTGCCATGAATGCCGAGGGGGCAGGAGCCGGAGCGGTCCTAGTCTCTATCACCGGAGAACAATACCCCGTGGCCACTAAACTTCGTTTCAGCAATTCGAACAACACCGCTGAATACGAGGGGTGTATCTTGGGACTCCGATTGGCCCGTGACATGGGAGTAAAAAGACTAGCGGTGTTCGGGGATTCAGAATTGGTAATCAGACAAGCAATCGGGGTATACAACACTAAGGAGCTTCGGTTACTTCCATACCATCGTTGTGTCACCCAGCTTACGCAAGAGTTCGAAGATATCGCCTTCCGCCATATTCCTCGGGGACGAAATGATTTTGCCGATGCATTGGCGACTTTGGCTTCCTTAATCCACGTGATCAAGAGCAGGGACAGTCCACAGATTGAGATCACCGTACAGAATGCCCCGGCATATGAGGAAGATGTGGCAGTGTTATCAAACGAGGTGGTGTTGACAAGGCAGCCCTGGTATCACGACATCAGGGAATATCTGAGAGACAGATCCCTTCCCGATCAGGCAAATCGGACTGAAAGGATGAGAATTCAAAAGATGGCGATGAAGTTTTTACCTGAGTGGCGATTCACTTTACAAAAGGGATGCCGGGTTAGGACTGTTGCAATGCGTAGACGAAACGCAATCCCAAAGGATTATGAATGAAATCCATGGCGGGGTGTGTGGGCCACATATGAGTGGACCGATGTTGGCCAAAAAGATTTTGAGGACAGGGCATTATTGGTTGACGCTGAGGGCCGATTGCGAAGATCATGTCAAACGGTGTTATCAATGTCAGGCGCACGGTAATGTGATCCATACGCCTCCCAATGAACTGCACTGTATGACCTCCCCGTGGCCATTTTCGATGTGGGGAATGGATGTAATCGGACCAATAGAACCCAAAGCAAGCAACGGGCACCGATTCATTTTCGTCATGATCGATTATTTCACCAAATGGGTAGAGGCAGCTTCTTTCCCTAAAGTAACTCAGGAGGTCATCGTCAGCTTCATCAAGAATAATGTCATTTGCCGATATGGGCAACCTGAGGTTGTGGTCTCCGACAATGCCAAGAATTTAAACAACGCCCTCATGAAGGAACTGTGTGACCAGTTCAAGATTAAGCATCTCAATTCCGTCATTTACCGTCCTAAGATGAATGGGGCAGTGGAGGCTGCAAATAAAAACATCAAGAAGATCATGGCGAAAATGTCTGCTAATCATCGGGGATGGCCGGATCTGTTACCCCTCACCCTGCTGGCATACCGAACATCAAACGCGTACTTCTACAGGGGCAACCCCTTACGCTTTGGTGTATGGAATGGAGGCTGTCCTGCCCGTTGAAGTTGAGATGGCGTCCCTCAGAATAGTGATCGATGCTCAGATAAGCGAGGAGGATTGGATGCAAAGTCGATACGACCAATTGGCCCTAATTGATGAAAGGAGGGTGGCTGCTGTTTGGCACGGCCAGCTGTATCAACAGAGGATCTCTCGATCGTACGATAAAAAGATAAGACTTCGGAAGTTCAAGGAAAATGATTTGGTGTTGAAAAGAGTCATGCCTTGTCAAGACGAAGCCAAAGGGAAGTTTGCCCCGAACTGGGAAGGACCATTCGTGATTAAGAAAGTGCTATCCGGAGGAGCCCTCATATTGCAAGAAATGGATGGTGAGGTATTTCCCCAACCCCTCAATTCTGACTCGGTTGTGAAGCGGTTCTACGCTTGAATCATCAGGTCCTTTTTCCTTGAGAGCGAACTACTACGTAGGACCTGATCTCCCAACTTGTGGGGGTACGTAGGCAAGCCATCATGGCGCGGTCCGAATCCTTCAAAAGAAATAATCCTTTCCCTAACCAAAACCAATTTTAGATAGCCAGATAAAACCTTCCTACACCCTCAAAACCTTCCCGAAACCAACTGCCTAACCAGTTTCGTCCCAGAATACATACCCTGATCCAACCCAAACAGTTATCCAAAAATCTGAGATTCAATCCGACGAAATCAAAAGGGTGTGCGGCAATATCTGTCAAATCTCTATCAAGTCTTGAGGAAAGAAAGAAGGCGAAATGTCAAAATCATGGTCAGATGGATAAAATTGATGATCCAATGGATGGCAAACGATACGACAAAAAGGGGAAAATGACTAAATTCAAATGCATGTCTATATATATAAGTCGTTTTATTATAAGATTTCTCTTTCAATAACTGATGAAACCAACATAGTCTATGCAGGAAATAAAATAATCTACAAATCTGACACTAGCCGAAGCAGGATGGACAGGGTGGTGGATAGATCTAAAGCATCATCATCTCCTGCAATCTGCTGCCCCAGCATATCAATACGATCCAGTAAAGCAGTAGCTCGGCTGACAGTCCCAAAATGAGCATCTACCACTGCCCTGGTCTGAAATACAATGGCCTCTCTATCAGCAATGGCAGCATCTCTCGCCCGAATGGCCTCATCTCTCTCGGCAAGGGCGGCATCCCTCTCGGCTTCAGTAGTAATCAGGGCCAGGCGGAGTCGAGAATCCTCAGCGACCCGACTCGGGGCAGAATCGGCTGAAATGGAATGGTCTGTGGTATCTGCTGTGAAAATCACTCCAGAGACATCAAAGGCCCCAGTCCGACTCAAACTAGCCGAATCCAGGTCTCCACGCAACCACTGTACGTAGGCAAATGTCTGGATGTGACAGCTCGCACTATATTCGGCAAGGATCCTGCAATCCCAAAGCTCGTATACCTGCAATAGATCCCTCTCTGTACAGGATGATATAAGGAATCGGTATGCGGCTGCACCCGCGAAGGGGTGTAGATCCTGTGTCTGATCAAACTGCCCCATAGCCGCCAGGGGATGATAGGTCGTCACACCCCTCAGACCAGCAATGGGGATGAAATCCAGGTTAGGCACATGAGTCAAGAAGCTCCTGAAGGAGCAATAGCCTGAGTAGACCAATAGATGAAAAGGGTCCTCAATGACAGACAAAAAGGATATCCAGGAGGTCACATCAGTACAGCTCACGGGACGAAACGAAAACTGTGCGGCTATGTTGTGACTGAAGCAAAACCCTTGGCGGCGGAAGTAGCCGATGGGGCTGAGATGGCTCATGAACCACACATACAATAAGGTCGAACTCCCTCTGAAGAATCTCCCTCGGAAGGACTGGCAATATGTGGCCGACATATAGGTATCCGCCAATATCATGGGGAGAATGGTGTGATCCTCCTGAAGGGCCCTAACGGCCGCAACAATCCGCATGTCCAAATGATCGGACCCTGCAGGCAAGTACAGAACTGAGATGACACAGGCCATCAGAACGTCCACTCTCAAGGCGTCCCAGCGCTCCTCGGACACGGAAAAAATCACCGAGGAAAAGACGGAAACTGTCAGGCGAACCAAATCGGTCAATCAAGAACTGAAGGGGAACCATATGGTTTGATGTGATCACCGGCAACAGGACAGCCCTTCGCAAACCAGTGAAAGTCAAGAATTGACGGCGCATGGAACCAACTGTGACCCTAGCACAAGGGTCTATCCAGGGGCAAGCCGGTGAAGCGAGCATACTCCTCAAGGGTGGGGGTCAGCTCTACTGTCCCTAACCTAAACACCTGACGGGCAGGGGCCCAATAGCTCAGAAGACCATCCACAAAGCTTGCTGGCACCTGAAAGGTCAATAAGGACCAAGAATGTCCCAAAAGACCATCTGCGGTAATCCTACCTGCCGGCAGTAAACTATCCAACCAGCGGAGGAGGCTGCCCACCAACCCTGTGGGAGGAATGGAATCCAAACGAACCACGGCATCTGAGGACGACATCTGTGGAAAAAATAGTATCAAAAAAGACTGTACAGGGGTCATTCTCTACCCATAAATAAAAAAGCATGCATCATACAGTTAATAATAAAGCAGATGAATCCCATAAAGATGAAAAGAAACTGTGCATAAATAAATAAATGAGTTCAGTACATAGTGCATAAATGAAAAAGAAATCTAAGCAGGTGCTGATACAAAAGACCCTATCCTATCCTGGTCTAAATAAAATCAGTATCATCTATGAAAGCAGGATCCTCGAACTGATCCCCCGGAGTCGTCGAGCTCGGAGGACCAAAGTTCATATCAGGGATGTAGGGATGCGCTGTGGCATCAGATGAACTCGGGCCTGCATCATAACCTGCACCATCAGGATCGTAGGTGTAAGCCTCCTCCGGGGTCCGGCCCAACCCCCGAATAAACAGCGACAACTGATCTAACCTGGCGGGTCAATGAGGCGATCTGCTCAGCGTGGGTAGGGGTCCGAACACAGGCAGCCCAATCGGTCATCGTCACCCAGAGCCTGGAACCATATCTCCAAGAAAGAAAGTGGCCCGAGTCTGAGGACCGATGGTACGGGGCACCCACCATGTTACGGAACGCATCACTCGTAGTGGGACCTGTGGAAAGCATCCGACCGTCCTCCCCCGGCGAGCATGATCCTCCGAGGGCTGAGAATCCAGCGGCCAGAAAGTAGTGAAAGAAAGGGAGTGCGGGATGCGGATCTCTCCAGTGACGCATCTGAATGCGCGCTCTCTCCCAGATACATCACCCAGCCTCCAACACTCTGCAAAGTGAAGGCGACGGGTGGAAAGCTCGAACTCCCGGGCCGGAAGGATGCCCGTCAGCAAACCCCACAGTTCAGATGCTCGGAGAGGTAGGGAATCCAGACGACGTCGGCAGCCGTGATCAACTCCAGCTGAATACGACAATGTGCAAAGCTGCCCGACACGGGGACCTCCTCCAGAGTGCTGTGATGCCATCGCCGACCCCGAGGATAAGTGTCCGGGCCCAGAGTAGTGAGAGGCCTCAGGACATGGCAGCCGCTCGTAAGCCCAGAACTGTGAATAGAAAACAAGGCAAGGCATGAGTCACTATCAAATACAGAAAAGAGATGAAAGGAAAAGAAATACAGTAAGAGAGAGGAGGAAGGGACTCACCAGCAGAAAGTGGTAGAAACCGAGCCAGGCATCAGTCTGTTCCCTCCGAGCGTAGGCGCATGCCGTGGAGGAAATAGGCAAAGGTGAATGACCCCCAGTCATAGTCACTGATGCGATCCACGTCTCTAACCGCTCCCACGACGCTGAAATGAATGGTGGAGGAGTTGTTTCCTAGGAAACAACCCCTCATGATCGTCAGGAAACAAGCGGCGGAGTAGAGAATGTCGCGGGTACCCCCGATCCGCTGGAATGGGCATCGCATAGAGACCCCCGACTGCATCAACAGCCAAGGCACCAGATCGGATACTGCGGGCCTTAAAGACCCGGTCCTCAGCAGCGAAGCCCCAGCAAAGCTCGAACCTCCACAGGAGTGATATCAAGATCCAAGGGGACGCGGGACCCGGTAAACTCAATGCCAGTAATGTTACCTCCAGTCCCATGGGGTCAACACGACCTCGCAGTCGAGGAGATGAAGAGACTGCGTCTGGTGGAACCATCGCTCGGATAAAGCCCTCATGTAACCCCAGGGGCACTGGCGGGGGATGATAGTGAAGAAATGTCGGAAAGCCCCAAGAGTCCTACCATCGCCCGATAATCACTGTGCAGGGCCGCGTAAAGGGAGTAGATGTTGAACCAGTTTACCCCTCGGCTGGGTAAACTCGGGTACCTGGGGCAATCACCAAGGGGTCAATCCAGATAAAAGGAGAATGGAGAAATTGAGAGTGAAATCAGAAAAGAGCTGAAATATACCTCGTTAGCCACGAGAGATGCTGAAGGGTGACGACTGAGATCCCGACCCAAAAGATCGGGTATCTGCACAGAGGCGCCAGAAGGAGCCTGATGAGTAGATGGAGCCGGTGTGCTGGAGGATGGCCCCTCTGCCGCGACCTCCGGCAGGAACAGCCTCCTCAACGTCCGGATGACCAGGACGAATAACCGGCTCCGACAAGATAACCAACCGGCGACGATAACCGGTGGTATTCGAGATGGGCGACCGGCGACGATACCCGGCCTCCCGAAAAAAAAAAAAGGTGAGACGATCGTCCGTACGCCGATAACCCGGCGATCACGAGATGGATATCCGGCGACGATAACCCGCTCCGACAGATAACCGACCGGAACGACGATAACCGAGGGGGTTACGAGATGGGTGACCGGACTACGATAAAACCCCCACCTGCCCCGACATGACGATCGACCGGCGACGATAACCGGCTCTCACGAGATGGGAGACCGGCGACGATAACACGGCTTCCGACAAGAAAACCAACCGGCGACGATAACCGGTGTGTGTTTACGATATGGGCGACCGGGCGATGGGGGGATTGGGGGATACCCCGGCCCCGAGATGACGCTCGAACCGGCGACGATAACCCCGGACGATCACGGAGATGGATATCCGGACGAACGATAAACCGCTTTCCGACAATATAACCAACCGGCGACGATAACCGGGGTTACGAGATGGGTGACCGGTCATGACGATACCCCGGACCACCAGACGAGACGATCGAACCGGCGACGATAATCCGGCGATCACGCGATTGGATACGGCGACGTATAATCGGAAGGTACGAGATGGGTGACCGGCGACGATACCCGGCCCCGACATGACGATTCGACCGGACACGATAACCGGCGGATCACGAGAATGGATGTCGGCGGCGACGAATAAAACCGGCCTCACGTACAAGATAACCACACCAAACCGAAAACCAACCGTGCGACGATAACCGAGGGGGTTAACCGAGATGGGTGACCTCGGCCGACGATTAACTCCGGATTACCGGCCACCAACCGACAAGATTACGAATCGACCGGCGACGATAAGCCCGGACGATCACGAGATGGATGACCGGCGACGATAAACCGGCATTTCCGACAAGATAACCAACCCGCGACGATAACCGGGGGTTACGCGATGGGTGACCGGCGACGATACCCCGAACCCCGCGGCCACCACCTCCCGACATGACGATCGATCCCGGCTGACGAATAACCGGCGATCACGAGAATGGATGTCCGGACGACGATAACCGGGCTCCGACAGATACACCAACACGACCGACGATAACCGGCGGGTTTACGAGATGGGTGATCCGGTACGACGAATACCCCGGCCCCGAACGAAAGAAAACAAAAAAATCGATAGATTGAAAAGAGTGAACCCAAAAGACTAACAAACCATCGGTCAAAGGGGTTGATCACATTTGACACTTCACGTTACGAATGTCTTGCATGCATTACATCTATGATTTGCCATCATAAGCCTATATGTGTAGGCATCATGTATGTAACTGTCATTCTTACGCACTGTCATTCATAGCATTCGAGTGACTATCCCCCCCACCCCCCTTTTTTTTAAAATTTTTTGCCCCCCCCCCCCCCTTTTATCCTGTTCATTTCATTTTATCCATTTCAATAAAATCAATGATAAAGAGGGTGCAGCTAGTAGGACCAACCCAAATTTTGCGGTTTTCCTTCTACTAAAATCCTTGACAGGAGGGCGAAATCGTCAATTGCAACCAGCTTGCGGAAGTCAAAGGGAGCGGGCACAAGGGCAAGCGCCCCGGCCACCTGCCGCAATGTGTTTTGGGCAGCCCAAGTCGACGTGACAGCATGGACCGTCCGAAGCAGGCAGTTGTTCCCGAATGAGGTAGAGGCACGTCTTTCCCCCGGAAGTTCCCCGGACTGCGGAATGACGAGCCTGTCAGCGAAAACGCTGACGTTTGCGTGTAACGAAAATTCGAGGCGTGGCACGAAAAATCGAGAAAGTCAAGAAGCCCCGCCAGCCGCGGATAGATCTGCGGCCAAGTGGGTGCGCACAGCAGACGAAACCAGGAAATCAAGCACTACCAGCTGAGTGCGATGGGAGGCGTTGCAGCTAGGCCAAGCCGCAGATCCATCTGCGGGCCAGCCGCAGATAGATCTGCGGCAGGCTTTGGGCCAGCCTATTTAAGCCCAGCTTCGGGCAGTCATAACAGGAGGTTTCAACAACAATTTTGGAAGAAGAAGAATTTCTGCAGCAAAGCAAATCTCCAAGCACGGAAATAGAGAGAAAATAGTGAAAATTTAGCTCCAAAAAACATAGGAGAGAAAGTGAGAAAAAAAGAGAGGAATATTATTCTTGTGATTTGATTGTATCACATAATACTTTTTCTTCTATTCAAATACACAAATTTAGATCCATTTTTGACCTCAATTGTCAAAGTGAAAAATCTCTTTCAATTTTGCAAATTCTATCACATCTTGTGGTCAAATCAAATGAAGTGTTCAATATGATTATGGAATGATAAATTAGGTGGTAATTAGCGAGGGTTTCCATTTGGAACAAATACCCTTCCTAATAACCCGATGATATTTATTTGTTGAGTCCTTGTTTGGTTTTTTTGTGTTATATTGACATAGATTCCTTTTGGATCTCTATTTTGGGATGTCTGGATATCGGTAGATTATCCGTATTGGTTAATTCTTGTAATATTCGATTGTGTGTGTGTGTATATTTGGTTGTGAGCCTAGGAAAGCGACCCCGTAGGTCCAAATCCTATGATGGACATGTCTTGATGTACTAGCTGGTAGGATGTAGCCTCTTTGTAAATATTTAATCGTTGGGCCTTAAAACGACGCTCAAGGGCGAAAAACGTGTTTAAGGCCCCGAAATTAGTGAAATTGGTAAGATTGTTGGCGTTCGGGGATATTAATGATGGCTTACATGCCCCATGAATAGCCCCGACGCGTGTTTATGCTCGATTTGATTTTATAACACGAAATTGATTTCAAAGCTAAATGATCAGATTTTCATAAAAAATCCAATCAACACTAGGATATTAGAATCACGAGGTTAAAACATGATAAATGCAAATGACTGTCGATTCCTAATTTGACGAGAAGGCAAAGGAAAAGGATCGTTTTCCAAAACATCACAAAAAATGATTTTATAAATAAATGGGCGTTTTTATTAAACCGATGCGCATAGGGATTAAGAGAATCTAGAAATAGCCCAATAAATCATTTTATGAAAGCAACGTATAGATCTCGATTCCTAATTTTAGAACGAAGGTTATAAAACTCTTGTTTTTTGCCAGAACGACACTTAATGTAAAATCTCATAGTTTTTGACAATTAAAATCAAACCTTTCTCTTAAAGAAATAAAGCCTTCTCGTTAATATCGAAAAGACATTCCGAAGCGTTCACAAATTAAAAACAGCCACGGTATATTATTTTTTCCCTAAAAAAATCCAAATGATTCCTTTCATACAAATTTCCCACAACGACCATTCACATAGGCACAACACACACACAACATGCACGCACGCAACCATACCACACACATATTCATGAATTAAAGGATAGGAAAGTAACAAGATTGCGGTAA
The DNA here is from genome assembly GCA_034770075.1 of Aralia elata. Taxonomy (NCBI): domain Eukaryota; kingdom Viridiplantae; phylum Streptophyta; class Magnoliopsida; order Apiales; family Araliaceae; genus Aralia; species Aralia elata. The sequence goes on along the minus strand of CM068385.1, from coordinate 31,293,902 downwards.
CCGTGTTTCACGGAAGTCGAGGGGTGCCTAACACCTTCCCCCTCACTTAAGCAAGCCCCCGACCACTATGAATCTTATTCGCAGACCAATTAAATCGTGAGTACCACAACATGAGCCAAAAGCGATTATAAAAAAAAAAAAAAAACGAAAATTCGGATGAGTTGGTACATCCATTTCAAAATATACCAACCTGGCGACTCTGGTTAAATTGGCTTCATCATAAAAAACGATCTTTCAAAACCCCCCGTCGACCCTCAAGCCGACCTTTTTTCCCATAGAATCATCTAAACGCAAAAGGCTAAAATTGGAAAAGACTAGAACGAGAGGTAACCGAGCAATTAAAACCTTCCTTTTAAGCAAGCCCCGAATCAAATATATTTCATACCAAGACTTCGGAATCCGTTGAGATCATTCAATATAGGTACGAAAATTCCTGATTGCGACAATTTCATATCACATTTGGTTAATTGGCTCATCATAAAAAACGATCTTTCAAAACCCGTCGACATTTAATGCCGATCTTTTCCAAAGAATCATAAATCAAAAGGCTAAATTTAGACCTTCACTCACTAACAACCCGGACGTCGACATTACCCATCTATAATAGCTTTATTTCCAATAAATTGTCCCTACAATTTATTTACATATAATAAATTTATAATAATAATAATTTATTTACATGTAAATATTCATTGTTGTACATGTTTAATCTCATTCCCTTTTAAACGACCACCGAGTCCAAGTCCTTGAACTTAACCTTTATTTATAATTCATTGATGACTCGTTTAAAGTAATTTTTAATATCAAGATATCACAATACATGTGCAATAGACATCAATAATATAAGTTCGTACATATTTATAGTGTCTACTGTCTAATTATTGCGCTTTCCGAGGCGTCTTAAGATTATTGATCCCATGAAGTGAGCAGAATAAATTTATATTTTATATTATACTTGGAAATAAATATTAACTTTAATTATATGTTATGAACTAGTATGCTACGTACCTAACATTAGATATACTTACACAGTAAATAATTATAAGATTTTATCTTCTTGTTTAATTAGGTTAATTAATATTTTACTTTGTCATTAAGTATTTAGTTTTTTAATTCCTTCATAAACAATTGTATTCCATCATGATGATATAAATCCCCTTCACCTTCGGCCACAGATCAAGGATTGAATGATTGAATTGTTGATTTTAGCTTTTGCATGTGGCTTTTAGCCTAATCATTATTTTTTAATCTCATCTATTCCTTCTTCCATATTTGTCCTACATCATAATGACCAAAACCAAAAACCACATTACCTATTTAACAAACCACAAACCACATTACCTATTAAAAAAATGATCATCTAGAAACAAAGCAAAACCTGATGATTGAAACTCTCTTCATTCCTACCCAATTTTCTTGTTTTCATTGTTTGTTGAAATTCGCTAGAGAATTTCACAACATCTGTTTGTCGAAGTTTCATACAGAATGGAGAACAAGACCATCACTCTTCCTAACAAGTTTTGTTACCTCCCTCCACATCATCTACCCAAACACATCACTTACAATCAGCGCATTGTTCTAAAACCACATCCGAAACAGCCCTCTACTCAAAAAAAATAAATAAAAATGCTACTTATAAAGTAAGGGCCGCCTTCAACAGTGTCGGACGCTGCTGCAGTATTGCAACCAGAGGCGGAACGAGGAGGGGCGGGGGGGGGGGGGGGTGGGTCGACTGACCCTGTTAATTCTGGACGAAAGATGGGTGGGGGGAAGCAAGGGGGGGCAGGGTCGGGGGGTTCGGCTGACCCCTGGTAATGCTGGCCGCGGGCCGCCTGCTTTTTCGACTGCTTTCGAAAGCTTCAGTGTTGCACGCCCGGAAAAGCACATTGAAGTAGATAACTGGTCCTGTAACTTCTGTTTTTTTTTTTTTTAAACTTCCTAAATGAAACGAACATGGTCGTTTCATTTAGGGAAGTTTTAAAAAAAGAAAAAAAAAAAAGGCAAAGCAAGAACAAACAAACCTACAAGGAAACTAAGAAAGACAGAAGCAGCCTAAAGCAATTAAAGCTAGGCAAATTCTCACAGTATCAGCCGGCGCAGCTGAAGGCCTTGAAGCATTAAGCACAGAGGCTGAAGCATTAAGTCAGACACCACAGCAGCCAGCAGCCAGCAGCCAGCAGCCACAGCCGGCAGCCAGCCAGACAGCAACCAGCAGCCAGCAGCCACACCAGCAGCCAGCAATTCGTTGCCTGGCGGGCGCAGCCCCACCCTCCCCACCCGCCTCGCAGGACCGCCGACAAAAACATTAAGTAATTATGCTTTGTATGATTTTGTAACTGTAAGCTTTCTTTAGAAGTTTCTAATTTCCAATTTCTTGATATAGGGGTTTGTCTTAATTATTTGTAATATTTCTTTTTGGGGATTTAGATTTTTCCCTCAATTTTTTCTCCCACATGGGCTGAGATTTTTTTCCTTTTCTTTCTTTTTTTTTTCTTCCTGTTTGGTAACTAAATTGGATATTTTTTAAATTTTACATTAGTGATTTTAGTTTTCACAACATCAACGGGTTTTTCTATAAACATTACTATTGGTATTTTATAATTTATGGGGGTGATTTACTGATTTAGTGTTTTCACACACAGTAACTAATTGGTCTTTATCTATTGAATAAAGTAAAATTTGAAAACAGAATAAATTTTTGATAAACGTTTTCAAGCTATGGCAGAGTTCGTAGAATAAACAGTTTTGCCTTCCATCCTCAGTCGTATAGAGAGGACCTAAAGAATCAGTTTCAAAGGCGTCAAAAAAATAATATTTTGTTTTTACCCAGAAAAAATTTTTTGACGCCCCCTGAATTCTGGGTTTCTTGGTCCTTCCAGCCTTCCCGCCACTGATTGCTAACAAAACAAAACACACGTAACTTTCTAAGTATTGGTGTCATATATCATGCCTCTTTGTTAGCATCCATTTTTTTTTATTATTATTTTTTTTTTCTAGATTCTGGTGTTGCAAAACCATGGAAAAAGATGTAGAACAAAAAAAAATAAGCCTGGTTAGGATCTTTATGTTTCTGCTTCAGAAGTAAAATAGAGGGGAAGGTAACAAGTGTTTTTAATCATATTTTTTGGCCGAATAACAGTCAAGGTGGCCCTAGTTTCAAAAACCTTAACTATTTAGGTACCTCGATTTATTTTATCCTTATTTAAAATCAGCCCCAGAACTTTGAAACGATTACCAAACTGCCAATCTTTTCTAATTTTGGAAAAAGAGACCCTGAGTTTTTGTTTTTTATTTTGACATTTTAATCCACTGTTTCCCATCTTTTTTCAGTTCAGTAATCCTATAGAAACAACACAAAAAAGAGTGAAAAACTGTCCTAATCATGAAGCTCTCCAGAGATCATTTGCCCTCAAATAGTGTAACTGTTTAACACGCCAAGATTTCGTCTACGCGCTTCAAGCACCAAGAACGCGCTACTACCCTGCACAATAACAAGATCACACTCAGAGTTCCGGGTGGTTTCTTCCGCCCGGGGATAGCTCCAGGCGTGAGAATTAGATACAGACTCTGTCATCAAGGTTTTGATAACAAATCGGAGGTTTGCAGATTAGTGTTTAAGTTTTTGCATTACCTTTTGAAATTTGAGAAGGGAAACCTGTTATATGTTTAACCCCATACCTTCCTTATTCACTCATCACACCTGGACCCCCCTTGTTAAGTATACCAAGCATAGTTCACCGACAACACAAATCATAATAAATGCTCCAGTCAAAATATAATTCAACCCCGTTTATCGAAAGTAACATCCTTAACTAAATCCCCTCCTCCCAACTCCGAATTCCAAACGCCGGGTCGAGAATCCTACTATGCTGGCGTCGGGGACCCCGAACCCAGGAACCCCACATTGGCCCCCTAAACTCTTTAAATTTTAAAAAAAGGAACTATAATAAAAGAAGTAAAAAGAATTAATTTAACTTCAATCAATGAACCAAACACCCCCTTAAAAATGTAACCGCCTCAAACCAATGCACCGACTACCTCATTTCCTAGTTTCCACGTGCCAATAACGAGCCCACCACATTTTTATAAAATAGTGCCCGTTTGAGGGAAAACGTGCTGGATCTCAAAGGGTCACCCCCAATAAAGATCAAACCACTCCCAAATTCAACCGCAACTTTTTACCCCTACAATTTTTCCAAATTCCTTTCAATCTCATCTCTGCAACTTCCACCGCGATTTCCATCCTTCCCCGACCAATTGATTCTTGCACCTTGTCCTTCTACTCATCAATGGCAACCAACGACGCTTCAAGCTCCTCCAACCCATCCAAAACCAGCGCCTCCGCAGCTGTTGCTAACGAAATCCCAGCTCCTATCACAACAATAACAACAGAAGCCACCACAGTCACTACTATGCCATCCCAACAATCATCACCACCGCCACTGGAACCAACTCCACCTCTCTGGGACTCAACATCTCATCTCAAGAGCCCATCACCAGCTCAGACTTCCCTAGCAACCCCTTCTCTACTCCATCACCTCGAACCGAAGCCGAACTCCAGAATATAAAGATGTTAGAGGAATATTCTTCAGATAAGTCCTTTACCCACATAAATACCAGATCCTCCATCCAAACCAAAGACCTAGCAGCCATCCGGGAACTGTACCAGATCCCCATATCTTACTAGATACGCACAACCGACCTTAACGAGAGAATGTATCAACGCCCCAATGGTTGGACCGCTGTATCCGTCTAAGCCTTAAAATATGGGCTCAGATTCCCCCTTAACCCCTTCATGCTCACGTTCCTTAGTGTGGTCGGGGTCGGGCTCGCCCAGCTGGTCCCCAACTCATTTATCCACCTGGTCTGCTTCATAACTTTCTGCCATGATTGCAAGGTCGAACCGACCCTAGACTTCGACTTCGCCCTATTCACCGTAATCCGATCCGAAGGAAGGACGCCATCCGCCAGATAAGAAATATATGGCGTGAGCCAACAGTCCATCCTTTCTATCGGGAACACTTCTGATCTTCGAATACTTGGGTCCCCTAGAACTTCCAGGTATACCGACCCACTAAAAGAGGTAGCCTCTGTTGTTGCCAATTTTGCTAAGGCATCGGCTATGGTGTTGTTTTCTCGACCAACTCCTTGTACACTATACGATTCAAAATAATGCAGTCGCTCTTTAACTGCGGCCAAGTACTTCGTCATCCTATCCCCACGAGCCTCATACTCCCCCACTATCTGCTTGACCACTAATTGGGAATCGCTGAAGATGACCAAGTGTTTTACTTCCAGACTTCTTGCCAACCGCAATCCAGCCAAAATGGCTTCATATTCTACCTCATTATTGGTCGCCTTAAACCCAAAGCGAATAGCCTGTTGGACCTTAAATCCCTCCGGGCTAATCAAGATAACTCCTGCTCCACTGACATCCAAAGTCAAAGAGTCATCCACATAAAGCGTCCACGATGTACGACTCGTCTAAGCGTCTGATACCGAACTCACAACCAGGTCATTATCATCTGCATCGGGTTCGGTAAACGAACATTCCACAATGAAGTCGGCCAGCGCCTGACCCTTTATAGCAGTCCGAGGATGGTACTCTATGATAAACTGAGTCAACTCCATCGCCCAAGCGGAGAGGCGCCCCGACAAATCCGGCTTATTCAAGACCTTCTTCAAAGGCTGATCAGTATATATTACCACCAATCTTCCTTGGAAATAGTGTCTAAGCTTCCTGCTAGCTATCACAAGTGCATAGGCGAATTTCTCCAAGTTGGGGTATCTAGTTTCAGCATCCCGAAGCACATGGCTGACATAATAGACGGGGCATTTCCTGCCTCCTTTCTCCCGAACTAAAACCGCTCCTACTGCCAATGAGCTCGCGCCGCCAGATACAAATACAGGGGTTCCGAAGGGATAGGTTTTACCAGAAGCGGAGCTGAGGATAGATACCTTTTAATCCCTTGGAACGCATCTTCACACTCTGAAGTCCATTGGAAGGTCTTTTCATTCTTTGGCCCCTTCAAAGTGTTGAAGAAGGGTAGACACCGTTCCGCCGATTTTGACATGAATCTCCGAAGTGCAGCAATCCTACCGGTCAATCGCTGAACGTCTTTGAAAGATTGGGGAGACTTCATGTCTAAAATGGCTCTGATTTTTTTTGGGTTAGCTTCAATCCCCCTCTTGCTAAGTAAATACCCCAGAAATTTACCCGAACCAAGGCCAAAAGTACACTTGGTCGGGTTCAGCCGAAGCTTGTACTTTCTTACCGTCTCAAAGCAGTTTTCTAAGTCATCCAGGTGGTTCCGAACTCCCATGCTTTTGACGATCATATCGTCCACATATACCTCCATGCTTCGGCCCAATAACTTGGCGAACACATAGTTCATTATCCTTTGATATGTAGCTCCCGCATTCAGCAATCCAAACGTCATTTTCTTGTAAGCGTATAATGCTCGATGCGTAATGAACGCCGTCTTCGACATGTCTTTCTTGTCCATAGAGATCTGGTGATATCCAGAAAAGGCGTCCATGAAGCTAAGCATGTCGAACCCAGAAGTTGCATCAATCAACTGGTCAATGTGCGGAAGAGGGTAAAAATCCTTTGGGCAAGCTTTATTCAGATCGGTGTAGTTTATGCAAACCCGCCATTTACCATTCTGCTTCCGCACCAATACTACATTTGCTAACCACTCCAGATAATCAATTTCGTAGATGAAATCTGCCTTTAGCAGTTTTGCAATCTTATCATCAATGATCTTTTGCCTGTCAGGAGCGAAGATCCTCCTGTTCTAACGGATAGGCTTCTTAGAAGGGTTAATACACAACTTATGAACCGCCACCGATTTAGCAACTCCGGGCATATCAGAAGGCTCCCATGTAAAAATATCCGCATATACCCGAAGCAGCTCTATTAAATTAGTCCGAAAAGGCTCTACCAGTCCCGAGCCTATCTTGATCAACTTATCACTTTTTCCTACAATCAGTTCTACCTCCTCCGTCTCATCGGCTGGCAAAGCTAGGGGTTCGGAATTCTCCTCAGTAAATGGCTCAACCTCTATAGCCATCGTTTGTTTTTGCTTGTTGACCCCAACCGCAGAGGATATTAGTGAGTTCCGATAGCATCTACGCGCCATGTCCAGATCACCATTCACCTCGCCGACTCCTTCTGAAGTCGGGAATTTTATCTTGAAGTGACATATTGAGGTGACCGCCTGTAGCGCTGCCAAAGTGGGTCTACCCAAGATAGCGTTGTAGGCTGAATCTATTTGGACCACAAAAAATCTGACTTTGACTTCTACCTACCTCGGTGCCGTGCCGAAGATTACCGGCAGCTCCACGGTCCCAGCCACCCGAACAGGATCATTGCTGAAGCCATACAACGGAGATTCCTGACCCACTTCCATCTTCGCTCCCCCCAGGTCTAACCTATTGTATGCATGAGTAAACAATATATCGACCGAAGATCCATTATCGATCATTATTCGCTTCATATCTATGGATCCGACCTGGGTTGTGATGGCTAACGCCCCCTCATATGGATCAATTGGTTCCGATGGGTAATCCTCCTCGGTAAATGATATCACCGTATCGGGAAATTGCCGATCTCTCACCGAGGGTCGTTCCGAAACTGATAACACGACATCCATCAGTCCCCGCCTCTTCTTTCCGAACGTTCCCCCAGTGATGACATCAACACAATTTCGTGGAGGGTTCGGGGGGGTGGTGCTTCGAGACGTCTCTCGCGGTTTGACCCTCTTCGGCCATCCGAACCGGTAACCTGCCGACCCACAACATACTGCACCAATTCACCATTCTGGATTTTTTTCTCTATCAGATATTTCAAGTTATAGCAATCTTCCGTATCGTGACCAGAGGTTTGATGATATTCACAATAACGATTCGGGTTGCCCCAATGAGATCGAGTGGTGGTCGGACATCGTTCAAACGAGGGTTGATTTTTGATTTCTTCAAGAATTCTCGCCCGATCCTTAGTGATAGGGGTGTAGACCTTGTTTACATTTTTCTTCGGAAAGGGCGGTCTACCACCTCCTTGACCGCTTCCCGGCCCACCTCCACCATAAAAGTTGTTCTTCGGCTGGTTATCGGGCCGAGGAATGTAGTTCCTGTCTTTCTCCTTTGACTTTTCCTCCGTCCGATCCTAAGGATTTAAGCTCTTATAGGCTTCTTCTATGGTGATGAGTCCTTCAGCTCGACCATAAGTTTCCGCCAGGTCCATTGGCGGATTAAGAATAAGATCTTTCCACAAGTCCTTCGACTTTGTGGCATCCAGACCCGTAGTGAAGAAACCGACCGCGTGCTGTACGTTCAGACTAGTTACAGTACCAGCCATATCACGTAATCACTTCACTTAATCACCCAAACTCACCCACGAACTTAGCTTTACCTGGGTCAGAGCTGTGGTCAGCTTTTCTCTCTTTTTGTTGCTACCGAATCGTGCATGGAATTTGGTGCTCAAATCCTGCCACGAACCGATGGAGTTCAGGGGAAGAGACGTCATCCATTCTCGAGCCGCCAGCTTCAGAGTGGTAACGAACATATGGTACTTGGCCGCATCTGGATGATCATAATAATTCATTATTTGGTTATACCCATGTGTATGATCATAGGGATCGCCAGTACCGTCATAAGAGTCCAAGGGAGGGATCTTTTTAGTTTTGTCTGCCTTGACCTGCACGATTTCTCTGGTGAAAGGTGAGTTTGTGACGTTCGGCAACTCCTTGGCCTGAACGACAGCGGCTAGTTTATCTTCCAACTCAGCCAATCGTCAAACAAGGGGATCGGTTTCACTCCTCCAGGGTGGCGACCTAGGCCTGCCATCCGGTCCGGACCCCCTACTTTCAATAATATTATCCCGAGAACGGCCTATTGGCCTGTTCCGTTCTGGATTGCGGCTCATGGGCCTGTTTCTGTCCTAGGAGCGGCTTCTTTGCCTTCGGCAGTCGGGGGGAGCGGCTCTGTCGCCTGCTCACCTGGCGCAAAGGCTTTGATGCCTGTTGCGGATTAGGGAGCGACTATTTAGCCTACTCTCGTCCTGCGAGCGGCTTCGGCGCCTGCTACGGACGGGGGAGCGACTCTGTCGCCTGCTCCGAACTGGGGAACGGCTCTGTCGCCTGCTCCGAACTGGGGAATAGCTCTGTCGTCTGCTCCGAACTGGGGAGCGGCTCTGTCGCCTACTCCAAACTGGTTCGGAACCATTCGAACGATTAGTCCTGGACTGGTTCCGATCAGTGTGCTGTCAGCCAGGGAGTCGGCTTGAAGAGAGCTCCTCCTGTCTTTCCAACCTAGCCAAATGCTCAGCTATTTCACGTTGTTGCTGGCATAAGGCCTCCATTATTTCCTGGTCCTTTGCCCTACGTTGGGTCAGGATCCATTGTCGTTTATCCCCATGATCGGCATTACTGCCTGAATAGACAAGGGTGCGAGCCGGGTTGGCAGCCATGTGAGTTGATGGTTCTGGCGTCTGCTGGTTAGTATGAAACAGACGACGATGAACCGATGCAGACTGGACTTGCAAAGGCGCCCTAGTCTGGCCTCTTGGCCCCAACCTTTCCCTGGCCGAAGACCTGAGTCGGTCGAGCACCGACCTGCGCGTCGGCGTATGAGAATCAGCTGACCCTTCTCCTCCATTATGGGTTGTATTCACCATGTCTACTCTTTTAGCTTTAACAGTGATTGAGGACTAACACTAAAGGCCCTCCTTCTAACGCCAATGTTAACGCCAAGATTCGTCTACGCGCTTCAATCACCAAGAACGCGCTAATCCTGCACAATAACTAGATCACACTCAGAGTTCCGGGCGGTTCTGCCGTCGGGGGATAGCTCAGGCGTGAGAATTAGTATAGGCTGTCTCAAGGTTTTGATAACAATGGAGGTTTGCAGTTTAGTGTTAAGTTTTGCATTACCTTTGAATTTGGAGAGGGAAGCCTTGTATATATACCTCCTTATTCACTCATCATGCCTGGACCCACTTGTAAGTATAAAGCATATGTCACCATCAACCAAATCATAATAAATGCTCCAATCAAAATATAAGTCAACCCAGTTAGGAAGTAACTTCCTTAACTAAATCACTCCTCCCAACTCCGAATCCATACGCCGGGTCGGATCTACTATGTGGGGTCGGGGACCCCGAACCCAGGACCCAACAGTAACTTAAGCGCAGAAAGTTTGCCCAATGTGAGCAATTTAAAAGGTTTATTTGTTTCAAAGAAACATTACGAGGAAGTTCCAAAATCTATTATCCTGCGTATTTTGTTAAGAAAAAAGTGTCTATCATGATGTGGTTTCCCACACTGAAGTGGTAAAACTAATAGGGGACAACAACTCTATGCTTGCCACACTTGAGAAAATGAATGTGATTCTTTAGATATATGTTGTAGTAAACATCAATGAACAGCCATCTAGGAACAAACTTGAAGAGATTGAAGAAAAAAGCCTGAAGCTAAGTCGTAGATGAGATTGCTGAGATAGTTAGTAAATACTCCCTCCGTCCAAGTTTACTTGTCCTAATTTCTATTTTGGTTTGTCAAAATTTATTTGTCATCTTTCCTTTTTAATACTATTTTTGACCTTACTTTTTCAATAATACACTCATTTAACTTTTAAACAATTCTTTGAAAACAACATGATCTATATTGGAAAAAAGTAATACTATTAACTTTGACATTTGAAGCACAATCACGCTCATTTTTCCTCTTTCTCTCTCTCTCCTCTATTTTATTATTCCAAAAAAGAGTTAGGAGATTAAATAACACAAAAGGATGATAATAGAGTAGTTAAGATGGGTAGTTTGGAGATAAAAAAAATTCTTAACAAGCATGTACTTTCAAATTAGGACAAGTACAATTAGATGATAGGAGTATCATTCTCCAACATTGGTACATAAAATATCGAGTGCTCAACAAATTAACTTCATTATTCTTGATTGCTTTCACGGGCAAGATTTGTAAAGAGATAATTATATATGGCTTCCAAAAGCTCACTTTGAGATCAAAACATTCAAAGATTTCTTTCTAGTTGGAGTCCAATTCGTGGATTTTGGATTCTCCTATACTTGAAAGCTCGTGGTCAAGGTTTTTGGCAAAAGAGTTGAGAATGATGTGGAGCAAAAGAAGATCAAGATGTTAATTATTAATTATTTATATTAGTAGTTAGGTATATTAATAGTTAGGTATTAATATTTAGTTTAATGTAATTGTATTTTATCATATTAACTATTAGAATATTCTAGAGTATTAATTATTTAGAGTAGTAAATAGTTACTAGGATTTTATTTTCTTATTTAATTAGGTCAAACAATATTTTGCTTGGTCATCAAATATTAGGGGTTTCTTATTTTTATATAAACGGTTGTAATCTATCATTATGATATATTGAACGATTGATTTATATTAATTTCAATTATTAAACCTCATGCTTTTGACTTTTAGTCTAATAATTTTCTTTTAATTTTCTATATTCCTTCCTCATATATCCTTTTCCTACATCACCCGGCATCACTTGAAGTGCGGATTATTTGGTTCTGATTTTCCCGAAGGGATTATCAAGGGAAGGGCTAATTTCTTGCATGTGATACTTAAAGGCACCCATTACCTTGCTTCATGTTTCTTTGTGTGTGGATTTAGTAGACACAAGCTTGATAACACATACAAAGCATAAGCTAACATGCATTGATTCTTTTAATAAAAAAATTTAAAAAATTCATGCACTTGACCCACTTAAATGGATTGGTTTGTTACATTGAAAAAAGAGCATGCTTATGCATCTTGAATACAGCCAAACACCTGTTTGGTTGGCGAAAATAGAGTTAGGAGGAACTAAACAGATGCATTGAAATAATAATAAGAAAAAATGATATAATGCATTTAGTTTTGAATTTGAGAAGCCATACTGAATGAATCTATGACACGCAAAAATATGGGGAAAAAACCCATGAGCTGTTAAGTCAAAAAAAATTCTTAGACTGTCGAGTCGACTTAGGACCAACAAAAACGACTCGATCTTTGTCTTGTTATATTTTAGTATTGAAGGGAAGTGAATTATTTTGCCCTCTTGAACATATATGCTTAGTTCATTTGTAAATTGTATTTTTTGATGCAATATAGTATATACTCTCCTTTATTATTTATGTATTTCTAAATTAGGGTTTTTAATCATAGTGGTAGATTTTATTTAGGATATTAGTTTTAATTATAATTTTAGATTTTAATTAGCAGATTATTTCTTTTTTTATATTAGGATTCTTTATTTGGTTGCTAAGTCGTAGAGTTCTTATATAAAGAGTTATATTCTTTATTATTTTTCATATTATTGAATGCATTGATGTGAGATTAAAGTTTCATGCTTTTGTGTATGTTTATCTACCGATTCTCTACGGAGATACGTACTCTTATTCTTTCTTTCCACCTTGTCATGCGTCATATTGGTATCAAGAGCAATAATTCCTGATATCTTTTGATTTCACCTTGTTGGTTCCTGGGGACACAATGTGGATCTAGAAGGGGGGTTTAATAGATCCTTTAAAAACTTTTTCCATTTATTAATGAAAGTAGACAGTTATGAAATAGAGAATCAATTCATGCACAGCGGAATAAACATTAATAACCCCTTCATAGATTCAAACATAATCTCACTTTAATTTACAAGTCCATGGTATGGCTGATAACAGATATAGCATTTTATTGAGCATAAGGTAAATGACAGAAAGTAAATGACACAAAAGATTTTAAATGGTTCAGAGACTGAACAACTCCTACTCCACTCTTCTACTTCAACAAGTAGGAATCCACTAATTGTTTTAGTCACAAAGACAAAGACTCTACGCCCTTCTTAAGTCTAGCAGACAAGAGTTATTTTTAGCCACAAAGGCAAGGATCCTATGACCCTCCTCAAGTCCTGCAGACATGGATCCTTTGACCCCTCTTGAGTCCCGCAGACATTGAGTTATTTTTAGTCCCTCGGACAAGGATCCTATAACCCTCTTCAAGTCCAGCAGACTTAGAAACCTAGTTCACAAAGAACCCTTCAAGGCCAGCAGCCTTGGAACCTGTAGACTAAGCCCAGCAGACTTAGAATCTCTTGTACCCTCTGGTACTCCGCAAGTCCAGCAGACTTGACTTTGTTTAGTCACTTAAGACAAGGACGCCCCGCCCTCTTTAGTGTGTTGATGGTTTGTTGGGTTGTGCTGCCAAGATGAACTTTGTTCTCCTTCATCTTTAGGTACTTGGCAGCTGCTAGTGATCTTCTTCTGGATGCTGCTGATGATGGTCGTTGAAGTCCTTCCTTCTTCTGGTACATAGCAGATGTAGATGATCAATTCCATTAGAACATTACTTGACTTGTCCAAGTCACTTCTTTTTCTTTTCAGCCCATAGTGTTCCTTGCTTGATCATAGAGTTGTCCATTCTAGATCTAGTTGCTCTAGATCTTGGCTTCTTGGTCATTCGACTCTTAGCTCATATGCCAGCTCTTTGGCATACCTCTTATGTCGCAGTGAAACTTCTAGCTGATTGTACAGTTTGTGTTCTAGCTCTCTTACTCACTGTATACCAACACACACATATTCGAGTGTTGTTCCTCTCTTTTGTAGTTCTCCATTTTCTTCCCGTTGGAAGCTTGCCGTTGATATCTTCCCATTGCACTTCCTTCCATTGGAGACTAACTTTCTGCAGATTTGTTTATTATACCACTGAGTATTTTACTTCCCTAAGTCTGCTAGTGATGGCTGAGTCAGCATCCATTAGCTGGTACCAAGATAGTGGAGTCACATGCACTGTTTGTTGACTGCTACAAATATGACTATTTGAGCTCCACTCAAATTGGTTACATATTATACTCCTTTATTTATTCAGCCTCTCATCTTGGAATAGGAACTGAGTGCCCTAGTATTTTTAATCCAGCTGGCACTCTCTTAATTGCTCTACGATCCTCTTAGGTGTAGCCTGAATCTTTGATCGTAGAATGAACTGCTTACTTCTAACTGAAGATTGTTGCCTTTGATCGTAGAGTTTACTGCTAACTTCAGTTGTGGCCTTATGCTCTCTTGCAGTTCGGAGAGAGTGGCTGACTGTACTTGCATTGCTCTTTGATGTGCTTCTTACTACACTGTAGTTTGTCCTTCCTTATGCTCTGTGATATCCATTTAGCTTTTTCGTTCCAGAGCATAGCATTTAGGATCTTTGTTGAGCCATTGCTATAGTGTGCTTGTCATAGAGGATTGCTCTATTGTTCTTTAGGTGTTGACTCTGCTGTTATGTCATAGAGGACTGCTCTATGATCTTCTTGTTTGCTGTGGTACCTTTGATGTAGATGACTGCTCTACTTAATCTTCAGACATTCTCCCTTTTTATCATAGAGTGCTTCTCTATGATCCTTTTCGCTTTTGTTTCACTGAGACTGCTTGAGTGCTTCTATTGTCTTAGACTCAGCTCTACGATCACTTGATCTTGCTGAACTTTCCCGCTCTACGACTTTTGTCTTTAATGCAGGTCTAGAGTCTTGATGGATCGTAGAGTGATTACTTGACAAATCCTTTGATCTTTGTTATGGCTTGATATTTTGGTTGTGCTTAGAGATCATGCTATGTCTGATAGCTCATGCTCAGCTTGCTTGGTAGTCTTGAAGATTGCCATTTTATCTTTGAGTGCTTCAGCAGTGACTACTCTACGTTGTTGCTTGATTGCAGACTGATCATGGGAGTCGTAGAGTGGCTAATCTTTAGACTGACACTCCGAACCCATGTTAGCATGGTGAACTTCTCTTCATAGTGTGCATTCTACGATCCTGAGTAAGGTCTTTGTTCTACCGAGCCATACTCTACGATTGCCTTGTACGCTCTGTGTTGACATGCGCAGCTCTACAATGCCCGGTAAATGCTGTCGAGTGATCTCGACGATCTGCCGATCATGTTACTGTGCTTGCCCGGCAGACTTTACGATCTTGGAATTTAGCACTGAAATGCCAAGGCAACTTTTCGTCCTGCTAAGGCGACTCTACGTCCTGCCGAGGTTTTATATTTTCCTGGCAGACCCTGTGATGACATGCTTGGCTCTGCGATGTTGACTGCTCTACGATCCTTCACTTAGTCAGTGTAATGCTCTACGATCAGTCTTGCCCTTGTTTGTACATATGTCTTTACAGTACATAAGATCAACCTAACAAGTTTGATCTTTTTCTTATTCTATTCTAAGTCCTTGTACATCATATTCATTTAAGGACTTTACAAGACCTAATATTACAAACATCCTTTGATCAGATAGATATTCATTCATCTTAGATCAACCTAACATATTTGATCTTCTAAGTCCTTGTACATATTTCATTAAGGACTTTTCAAGGCTTTAATATTATGAATGTTCTTCTTATCATTTTGTCATCAATCAAATCATTTATAATGAATAGTGGTAATTACATGCAGATCTTATAGTATTCTCCCCCTATGATAATGAGTGTAATAATCGCATGCTGATTCCCAACAATCTCCCTCTATTTGATGATGACAAAAACACTAATAACATAACATTCAATTTAAGCAATACATGCAAGTGTATGAGTGCTGATGTGACTTAAGATACAGTAAGTCACTGTATTGCTTGATAAGATGAAATGATGTGCATTCAAGATAATCATTTACATCATATCAAGAAATTTAAACATATGCAGTTCACAAGCTATAGTAATCTACCAAGGAAATCCTAGTTACTAGCAAAAGTCAGTTAATTCCTCCTTGCTTGTTAGAGATATACCTTCTTCTTGATGTTGTCTTGTGACTACTTTCTCCTGCTGCTGTCTTCTTTATTCTTTTGTGTCCTTCTCTGGCACATGCTCCCCCTCACTTCTTGCTGGTTCTTCTCCTTCTTCTCCTGGCTCACTTCCTGCACTTCCTGTTGGTTCTTCTTCTTCTTCTCCTTGCTCCCCCTTAGTTGTTGGTGCTTCATGTTTGTTCTTCTTGTTCTTTTTTAGCTCCTTTCTTATTGTCATGCTGGCACTGGTCCTCTTTTTGTTCTTCATCTTTTTGTGCTTCATCTTTTTCTCCCCCTTTTTGTCATCAATCATTTGGGAGAGATACTGTACATGCGTAATGAGCTGCTCAACTAAGTAGGAGGTATTACCAACTTCCATTTTTACCTCCTGCTGGCCAAGCTCCATTTGCTAAGTTAGGGATTGGTTGAGGTTCTCTACCTTAGCTGACAAAGTCTAAAGAGAGTGTGCATTCTGTTGTTGGAGTTTCAGAGCCTCAGTTTTCTGCTGTTCAATAGACTTGAGATATATCTGATCTCGTTGGTGAAACTTTATGGACATATCTGTAAATGAGGCTTGCAGCTTCCTGTAGAACTCAGTATCTTCGCCTCCAGCCACCTTCTTTGCTGCTTTAGTATCTGAGGAAATATTCCCAAGTAGTTCTCCTGAGTTCTTCAACAACTCTTGGTCAATCGAGAAATCGTCAAGGATTGGGGTAGTTGATTTGGACTTCTCACTCTTGTAGATGTTCTCAATACCAGTGACGATATCAAATGGCTCTTTGTTTGATGAGGAAGGAATATCAGAAGGCATGTCAGTGGCAATATCAGGGTGTTTGGTACTAGGCTGAGTTTGGAAGGCTACAGTCGTAGAGTTGGGGGGTTCCTCAATCACTGACTCTACGAAACTGTTTTGCTGGTTTGCTTTTATCCCTGTTTTCCAACACATAATATGGAATGTATATATCTCCAGCATGGAGGTAGACTTTGAAATGTTGAGTGTCCTTGATCAGCAACTTTGGATAAGATTGAACTCTTGGGAAGTTCTGAGATATCAACTTCAGATTTGGAAACTGTGAGTAACACCAACTGATGAAACTCGTATCTCCAAATTCAATGGCTTTCAACCAGGGCATCCATGGGTAAAACCATGTCAGTTGTTCATTATCAGGATCATATAGAACTGTAGTGCGATCAAGCTCAATGTCTTGAAAATTATTAAGAAGATCCTCTATGGTCATTGATACCACCTTTATTTGATCGTTGCCATAATCTATCCATCTTATTGGCAACACAGCTCCTGGTTTGTCACATGCTTCTAGCACAATCCTCCTTCACATTCTTATGGTTGCTGGCTTGAAGTGGCTTTCTGATGCATTGTTCTCAGAATCAGAATCCTGGGGTACTTCATCACTTTTTACTTCTCTTTTTCCTTTCCCAGTGTCTCTGGTACTCTTTTCCTTCGAACTTGTTTCCTCTATAGATACTTCCTTTGATTCTTTATTAGTTGGCTTTTCTTCATAACTTGCTTCCATGTCATCATCATCTTCTGTTGATTTAATGAGACTGTTTTCAACAGACATGGCTACATCCTTACTTCCTGATTTAGACTCACTTGTGGTCACATCCTTTTTAGCAGATTCATCACTAGATGCCACATCTTTACTTATCTCTGCATCCTGCTTTGTCACTCTTATCATCATCTCCAAGGTCAACTGTTACTGGTAGAATCTCTCCTTTATTTCTTTGACCTGAGAGATTCATCATTTGCCTTAGTCTTGCACTCTGTCTTCTCTTTGAGGTTTTGACCGTAGATTCTTCTGATGCTTCTTTTGCTTCTTTAGGTTCTTCTTGGGAGGAAGAGGAACTCTTTACTAGGGCTACCTCAACTTTCGCCTTCTTCTTAAGTGATTTGGAAGGAGTGGGCACAGGTGATGAAGAGTCTTCAGATTGAGATGCTTCCTCCTTTAGTGTACAAGCTTTCCTCTTTCCTTTGCCAGCTTTTGAAGTTCCTCTGCTGCTACCAGACGTTCTCAATTTCTTATTCTCCATGGGGTTCTTCTTCCAATTGTCAAACAGTTTGGGCAACATGATTTTGTGGACATTTAGGGTTTCTCCCTCATCATCCCCAATTTTGTTTTTTAGCCTCTTCTTCAGTATGATGCTCAAGAACCTTCCATAGTAGATCTTTAGAACTGGTTTATCGATGTCTTCACTTTCCTGGCTTCTTTAACTAACCAATCAGATAGTATAGCTCCAAAGTTCATCTTCTTGTTCATGATGATGGCGGTCATAATCTTCAGTTGTAGATCACTCACAGTGTCATATGCAGTATCTTTGCACAGAATACATTTGCCCACAATCTCAGCTAGGAATTCAAACTTCTCAGGAAATTCCTTTTTCTTCATTCCTTTCACATGGGGATTCTTCACATAGCCTATCAATTTCTTTCCTTCATCAGAATCGATTCCTTCTAGGGATGACAGACCTTGGTTAGTAAATTCCATACACTGATTGATTTCTGCAGCATTTATCTTTAGTTTGATTCTATGAACTTTAGTAGTCAAAACATCACCATCGATTACTACATTCTGGTAGAATTCCTTGATAAGATCAGAGAAGATCTTGGTGTTTAATCCTAAGCATTTTGAGAATCATGCCTGCTTCACACTTTCTAGAATCTCCTTGAATTTCTCATCTAATTCTCCAAAATTTGTCAAACCCAAGTTGAATACTTGACACAACTTGACAGTTTTCCATAGTGAGGGTTTTTGGAGACAGAGGGATACTTGGCGAAGGATAGGAGATTTGAAGTGATTAGGGTTCTGGAGCTTCTGGAGGTCGCTGGTTTTGGATTTGCTAAAGATTTGATGGTTCTAGGGTTTTGAGAGATCAGCACAGCTTTGTGAGAGGAATGATATTGATAACTGATAGGTAAGAGCAACCGTCAATTATTTAAAATCTTACTTATTTCAGTTCCCTCTTTTTGTCAAGTACACGTGTGAGAAACCCATTTGCTGAACGTGGCCAGTTGTGTTGAAACTTCCATAACTGCTGCACATCAGTTACTAAGAACGTGGCCCATGTCCTTTTGACTCTTGACTTAGCCCGTTCGTAGAGTGACTTGATGTCATTGCCCTTTACTCTACGATCATGTCCTTTTTGAGAATAGAGCTTGGTCACACCTACTACTGCTCAGATGTTGATTTGCACTTATCTTAGTGAGTGCAGACTTGATGAGTGAGTCTCCATTTAGGCTCGTAGTGGCTTCCTTCTAGAGTAAGTAATCTTTGAAGGAATCTTGTTTTCTCTTGACATCCAAAATGACACTCTTCATGCTTTGTATCTGATCTTGTAGTAGAGCAGAGTCATTTTCTAGGTGAAGATTTTCCCTTAGGACCAGCTTATTTCTCTTCTAGAGGGCCTCATGATCAACTCTCTTCTAAGGGATCATCATTTCTCCTTTGTTTCTTTTACACTTTAAGCTCTGGAGAATTTTTGGTGATGTATTCTCATTTAGTCTTTCGACAGGACTCAGGTGGCTCAGAAAGGGCAGGCCTCTAGGTTTAACAACTTAGGGCTTGGTTTGTCTCTGAGGCGCTTATCTGAAGAAAGACTATTTGGATATGGTGTATAGAATGTCGTCACTGTACTCCTTGGGTTTGGTTAGATATAAAGTACGGGAGTGGTGTTTAATAGGTTGTGGTCGCAGAGTCAACATACTCTACGATCATGATGTCAACCATAATGACTCTACGACTTTGAATAGTATGGCTGACCTGGTTTGACAGTCGTAGAGTTTAGGGATTTTATGATGAGGATTCATTTGGTTCATCGGCCACAGAGTTTTGGGACTCTGAGTCTGGGACAGGGTTATGTATGATGAAGTGTCACCTTAAGGATTTATAGGAGCTTCATTTTGCTTGAGTCATGAAACAGTTGAGATCTCCAGCCAAGGACTTGATTTGTTCCTTAGCATGCTGGAGAGTTGTTGACCCGGCATGTTCACATATCATCTGTTGGGCTCAAACATCTTTTTTCTGCACCAAAGGCTGCAGCTTTGTAGCTCTTTTCATATTCTCCTCAAACTGAGCATTGCTGAACTTATCAGATGGTTGCTCCCCCATACTTTGATACTTCTATCTTAGATGAATGTCCATCTTTCTTCATCTGATCGTAGAGCATTTTCTTTAGCACTGGTTACTCTATGATCCTTTCCTCTGTACTGCTACTGTAGAGCTGATGAAGTCTTGTGCCCTTGGTTACTCTACGATCCTTCCATTTACACTGTGATCGTAGAGTTGATGAGGACCTGATTTTTGTACTGCCTCTTGAGGAGCTTTGTTATGCTGTATGGAGCTCCAACTTCTGATACGAATTTACTGGAGAGTTATGCCTTTACCGTTAGCCAGAAGTTGATGAGGATCATCCTTTTCTAACTTCTTCCTTGAATGTACTTGAGTGAGGATAGAGCAATCATGATACCTGCAGTTTAAATAAATTTCTAACTTGGTACCCAATATTCTTTGGGTCCTACGAGGTTAGATGTTTTGAAAGCTCAAGCCTTTTCCAGATTGTGATTTCACAATTTATGCATCTTAAATGAGATGATAATAAGACATGCTGCATGACAGTGTGTGTGAGAGAGAAAGCATGATAAAGCGGATGTGGGTCCTTAATCCTTCTCCTTAGATGAGTCATTGCTTTCATCTTGTTCTAAGTGTTTGAACCTTAGTAGAGTGGTGGTCAGTTCTGTGAGTTGTACCTAGATGGTTCGTAGAGTTGATCAGTCTCTACAACCCTTCAATGCACAACTGCAGACATGACTACACTCTACGACTTATCAAAGACTTAGATCATGAAGTAATGCACTGCTCATCAAATAAGATGTGAGGACTGAGGTAGGATGTAGATAGCTCATTAAGCACAGTCACCTATTAAACAACAGAGTTTAAAAAGCTTGAGGTGATATTACAGATTACAATCCCAGAACACTTGGTTTTCCACATCTAAGGATAAACTCTCAAAATCAAGATAAATAATTTTGAGTCTTTATCAGTACACACAGCAGCAATTGCAAAACAGTTTAAGTATATTATACTCATTTAGCAACAAGATAGAAAAAGACATTATTTGCAAAGACTTCATATATTTATCTCAAGAATTTTATTTTCCGCCTCAAATATGGAGAGACAGCAAAGTGAATGTTAAACCATTATTCTCACTTTCTTTCTTTTTCCTTTTGGGGTTGAAAATGATTTCAGATATGCTACTGAAGTATGAAGACATGCAGTTATGCAATACATATTAGCAGTTAAAGACGTTTGCATTTTAAGGGAGATAGAGATGATACCTCATTGATGTCAATTTCTTAACAGTCAGTGGTGCTGCAAGCGATTATGCATTTCCCTGTTGGTTAAAATTCCTCAGACCATTGCTGGTTTCATCATTTGTTCCTTCATTGCGCTGCATTGACTGATACATTAAGCATATCTTTGAATTCTGCACTTTCTTAGTTTTGACATCCCATGATCATTGATAAGCTTGAATGAACCTCTGAGTTCATATCTTGTAGAGTGGGAACATGTCACAAATGTTGAGAAGCTCATGGAGTCGTTGTTGTAGGTGCATTGATGATGACGCATTATCCTTTAAATAACACCTTGATCATCCTTCGTAGGACTTCACAACATCTTAGGTGGAGATGCAAATTCCATTTTAAATGGAGAATATCTTCGTTCTAGCTGCATCTTTCTATTTCCTCTTTATGAGGTGATCGATATGCTCAGTGACATCAGCATGCTTGGTGATGATGAGTTTTCCATTTAAGCCCATGGAATAACGTGGATAGCTTAGGATAGATTTTTCCTGCATATACAATTTTCAACTTATTAGCTCATTGTCTTGTCAACCAATACCTAGACTTAGAAATGATCTAACTTTGTGTCATGGATCTACTCAAAGCATGAGCTTTAACATATTCATGAGAACCTGCTCTGATACCAATTGTTGGTTCCTAGGGACATAATGTAGATCTAGAAGGGGTGAATAGATCCTTTAAAAACGTTTTCCATTTATTAATGAAAGTAGACAGTTATGAAATAGAGAATCAATTCATGCACAACGGAATAAACATTAATAACCCCTTCATAGATTCAAACATAATCTCAGTTTAATTTACAAGTCCATGGTATGGCTGATAATAGATACAGCATTTTATTTAGCATAAGGTAAATGACAGAAAGTAAATGACACAAAAGATTTTAAGTGGTTCGGAGACTGAACAACTCCTACTCCACTCTTCTACTTCAACAAGTAGGAATCCACTAATTGTTTTAGTCACAAAGATAAAGACTCTACGCCCTCCTTAAGTCCAGCAGACAAGAGTTATTTTTAGCCACAAAGGCAAGAATCCTATAACCCTCCTCAAGTCCTGCAGACATGGATCCTCTGACCCCTCTTGAGTCCCGCAGACATTGAGTTGTTTTTAGTCCCTCGGACAAGGATCCTATAACCCTCTTCAAGTCCAGCAGACTTGGAAACCTAGTTCACAAAGAACCCTTCAAGGCTAGCAGCCTTGGAACCTGTAGACTAAGCCCAACAGACTTAGAATCTCTTGTACCCTTTGGTACTCCGCAAGTCCAGCAGACTTGACTTTGTTTAGTCACTTAAGACAAGGATGCCCCGCCCTCTTTGGTGTGTTGATGGTTTGTTGGGTTGTGCTGCCAAGATGAACTTTGTTCTCCTTCATCTTTAGGTACTTGGCAGCTGCTAGTGATCTTCTTTTGGATGCTGCTGATGATGGTCGTTGAAGTCCTTCCTTCTTCTAGTACATAGCAGATGTAGATGATCACTTCCATTGAACACTACTTGACTTGTCCAAGTCACTTCTTTTTCTTTTCAGCCCATAGTGTTCCTTGATTGATCATAGAGTTGTCCATTCTAGATCTGGTTGCTCTCGATCTTGGCTTCTTAGTCATTCGACTCTTAGCTCATATGTCAGCTCTTTGGCATACCTCTCATGTCGCAGTGAAGCTTCTAGCTGATTGTACAGTTTGTGTTCTAGCTCTCTTACTCACTAGATACCAACACACACATATTCGAGTGTTGTTCCTCTTTTTTGTAGTTCTCCATTTTCTTCCCATTGGAAGTTTGTCGTTGATATCTTCCCGTTACACTTCCTTCCGTTGGAGACTAACTTTCTACAGATTTGTTTAGTTTACCACTGAGTATTTTACTTCCCTAAGTCTACTAGTGATGGCTGAGTTAGCATCCATTAGCTAGTACCAAGATAGTGGAGTCACATGCGCTGTTTGTTGACTGTGCAGATATGACTGTTTGAGCTCCACTCAAATTGGTTATATATTATACTCCTTTATTTATTCAGCCTCTCATCTTGGAATAGGAACTCTGAGTGCCTTAGTATTTTTAATCCAGCTGGCACTCTCTTACTTGTTCTACGATCCTCTTAGGTGTAGCCTGAATCTTTGATCGTAGAATGAACTGTTTGCTTCTAACTGAAGACTATTGCCTTTGATCGTAGACTTTACTGCTAACTTCAGCTGTGGCCTTGTGCTCTCTTGCAGTTCGTAGAGTGGCTGACTGTACTTGCATTGCTCTTTGATGTGCTTTTTACTACACTACAGTTTGTCCTTCCTTATGATCTGTGATATCCATTTAGCTTTTTCGTTCCAAAGCATAGCATTTAGGATCTTTGTTGAGCCATTGCTATAGTGTGCTTGTCATAGAGGATTGCTCTATTGTTCTTTAGGTGTTGACTCTGTTGTTATGTTATAGAGGACTGCTCTATGATCTTCTTGTTTGCTGTGGTACCTTTGATGTAGAGGACTGCTCTACTTAATCTTCAGACATTCTCCCTTTTTGTCATAGAGTGTTGCTCTATGATCCTTTTCACTTTTGTTTCGTTGAGACTGCTTGAGTGCTTCTATTGTCTTAGACTCAGCTCTACGATCACTTGATCTTGCTGAACTTTCTCGCTCTATGACTTTTGTCTTTAATGCAGGTCTAGAGTCTTGATGGATCATAGAGTGATTACTTGACAAAACCTTTGATTTCTGTTATGGCTTGATGCTTTGGTTGTGCTCAGAGATCATGCTATGTATGATAGCTCATGCTCAGCTTGCTTGGTAGTCTTGAAGATTGCCATTTTATCTTTGAGTGCTTTAGCAGTGACTGATTTACGTTGTTGATTGATTTCAGACTGATCATGGGAGTCGTAGAGTGGCTAATCTTTAGACTTACACTCCGAACCCATGTTAGCATGGTGAACTTCTCTTCATA